>CM038680.1:372317339-372927437 GCA_021605205.1 Aegilops longissima | reverse complement strand
TAGGTACGGAATTCCTCCACATTAAGACACCAACCTGCCCTTGACAAGTCAATAATCAATCACTAGATTTAGGATCACAAGCCGATGCGACCCTTTAAATCATCAAGAGTATATCCAATAGCAGCTCGGTGCTTCCTTAACACTTTCAATAATCTTTCTTCTTCAAGTTCTAAAAGGTTAGCACTAATAATAATAGGATATATCTTCTTTTCATCAAGATAAGCATATTTCAAAGTGTCTGGCAATTGTTTTAATTCAAACACAGGATCACCTTTAGGTGGAGGAGGACCTCCTAGAGTTTCAATAGGCAAATTGTGTTTAAGCAGAGGACGTTGTTCAAAGAAAATATTATCTATTTCATTTCTTTCATGCATATGTAAATCATTTTCATGGTCTAGCAAATATTGTTCTAGAGGGTCAGTAGGAGGTGATATGTCAATTGGTGATATAGTGTCTCTATTAGCAAGTTTAATAGTAACATCTATGTCTTCTATCTCTACGGGTGCTATGTCATTCATAATTTCTTGATATAAGGTGTAAGGAATAGCACTCACACACTAGCGCATATGTCACATAAACCATGATAACAGTGATCTTCTATTTTAAGTGAGACAACAGACATGCCAACAACAGGTCTATGTTTATCCTTTTTATCAGGTTTGGCAATTCTAGCAGCTTCTTCACAGAACTAAATAACATGCCCATCTACATCTTCTTCCAAGAGATCTTTAACCATAGCAAATCTAGGTTCCACTTTAATTTGTTCATCAGGTTTAGGTGTTCTAATGTAACTGGATCAACATTGTAAAGTATAGTTTCTTCTTTAACTGGTACCGGTTATTTGATTTATTATTTAATTGGTGGGTGATATTTAAACCACTTATATTTAGGGAGATCAACATGAGTAGCAAATGATTCACATAAGGATGGAGTCAAGTCCATATTTAGTGCTAAACTTTTGAAAAGCATCGGTATTCATAAAATATTTAACACAATCATACTTAAGCTTAATACCTAACGCTTTACCTTCGTCGAGTTCCCAATCTTCAGAGTTGCGTTTGATTATTTCCAAAAGATCCCATCGGGATTCAGTAGTCTTCTTCATAAAAGAACCAGCACAACACGTATCGAGCATGGTTTGATCATTACGAGAAAGCCAAGCATAAAAGTTCTGGATAATGATTTATTTTGAGAGCTCATGATTGGGGCATGAATATAACATTGACTTAAGCCTCCCCCAGGCTAGAGCGATACTTTCTCCTTCACGAGGCCAAAAATTATATATATAATTCCGATCACGATGAACTAGATGCATAGGATAATTTTTTTGGTGGAACTCCAATTTCAAACGATTCCAATTCCAAGATCCAATGTCATCGCATAGCCTATACCATGCCAATGCTTCTCCCTTCAAATATAAAGGGAAAACCTTCTTCATAACTTCATCCCCGTGTAAACCTGCAAGCTTGAACAATCCACAAATTTGTTCTACATATATCAAGTGCATATCCGGATGTTCGGTTCCATCTCCTGCATAAGGATTAGCTAGCAGTTGTTCTATCATACCCGAAGGAATTTCATATTCAATATTTTCAGTAGGTGCAGTAGGTTGAGGGGTAGCTAATTGTTGTTCCAGTCGAGGTGAAGATTGATATGTCTCCAACGTATCTATAATTTTTGATTGCTCCATGCTACTTTATCTATTGTTTTGTACTATATTGGGTTTTATTTTCCACTTTTATATTATTTTTGGGACTAACCTATTAACTGGAGGCCCAGCCCAGAATTGCTGTTTTTTGCCTATTTCAGTGTTTCGAAGAAACGGAAAATCTAACGGAGTCCAAACGGAATGAAACCTTCGAAAACGTGATTTTCTCACCGAACGTGGCGCGCCCCTGCCTCGTGGGCCCCCTGTTGCTCCACCGACGTACTCCTTCCTCCTATATATACCTACGTACCCCCAAACGATCAGAACAGGAGCCAAAACCTAATTCCACCGCCGCAACTTCCTGTATCCACGAGATCCCATCTTGGGGCCTGTTCCGGAGCTCCGCCGGAGGGGGCATCCACCACGGAGGGCTTCTACATCATCACCATAGCCCCTCCGATGAAGTGTGAGTAGTTTACTTCAGACCTTCGGGTCCATAGCTAGTAGCTAGATGGCTTCTTCTCTCTTTTTGGATCTCAATACAATGTTCTCCCCCTCTCTCGTGGAGATCTATTCGATGTAATATTCTTTTTGCGGTGTGTTTGTTGAGACTGATGAATTGTGGGTTTATGATCCAGATTATCTATGAATAATATTTGAATCTTCTCTGAATTCTTTTATGCATGATTGGTTATCTTTGCAAGTCTCTTCGAATTATCAGTTTGGTTTGGCCAACTAGATTGGTAGTTCTTGCAATGGGAGAAGTGCTTAGCTTTGGGTTCAATCTTGCGTGTCCTTACCCAATGGATGTAAAGGGTTGCAAGGCACGTATTTTATTGTTGCCATCGAGGATAACAAGATGGGGTTTTTATCATATTGCATGAATTTATCCCTCTACATCATGTCATCTTGCTTAAGGTGTTACTCTCTTTTTAACTTAATACTCTAGCTGCATGCGGATAGAGGTCGATGAGTGAAGTAATAGTAGTAGATGCAGAATCGTTTTGGTCTACTTGTCTTGGACGTGATTCCTATATACATGATCATACCTAGATATACTCATAATTATGCTCAATTCTGTCAATTGCTCAACAGTAATTTGTTCACCAACCATAGAATACTTATGCTCTTGAGAGAAGCCACTAGTGAAACCTATGGCCCCCGGGTCTATTCTCATCATATCAATCTCCATCACTTTAGTACTTGTTTTGTTTTTACTTTGCCTTTTTACTTTTCACTTTGCATCTCTCTATCAAAAATACCAAAGATATTATTTATCATCTCTATCAGATCTCACTCTCGTAAGTGACCGTGAAGGGATTGACAACCCCTAATCGTGTTGGTTGCGAGGAGCTATCGTTTTGTGCAGGTACGAGGGACTTGTGTGTGGCCTCCTACTGGATTGATACCTTGGTTCTCAAAAACTGAGGGAAATACTTACGCTACTTTGCTGCATCATCCTCTCCTCTTCGGGGAAATCCAACACAGTGCTCAAGAGGTAGCAATAAGAATTTATGGCGCCGTTGCCGGGGAGGCTCACGCAAGAGCAAGTCAAGCACCATACCAAGTACCCATCACAATCCCTATCTTTCGCATTACATTATTTGCCATTTGCCTCTCGTTTTCCTCTCCCCCACTTCACCCTTGCCGTTTTATTCGCCCTCTCTTTCCCAATCTCCTCCTCTTTTTCCCGTTGCCTTTTCTCGCTTTCCTTTTGTTTGCTCGTGTGTTGGATTGCTTGTTTTTCGCAATGGCTCTACCTAGATTTGGTGATCTTCACCTTAAAAGGTTAGAAGAAATCGAAACCAATGTCAGGAAATTTATGGTTCTGCAATTTGAGCATAATAATTTCTTTAGAAACGAGCTTAAGGAACAAAAAGGTTTTATGAGTTATATGAATAAAGAGCTCAATGATATGTCTAAAGAATTTGATGGTATAAGATCCCAAATTGCTCGTCTTGAAAAATTGACCGCTGAAATTTCGGATATGCAAGCTACCTTAGTCAATAAGATGGCCGCTAAACCGAATTCCTATGAAAATCAAGATGAAGATCTAAAAGTTATTGATGTGTCCCCCATTAAATCTTTGTTTTTCAATATGAATCTCGATGAAACTGAATATGATCTTCCTTTACCTAGAAGGCGTTCTAAGAATTCGGAGTTTTTAGATCTTGATGATGAAATTGATAGATGTGGGATTGAAAGAAATAAAAACCTAGATGTTGATAATCCCACTATTTTGGATCTCAAGGAATTTAATTATGAAAATTGCTCTTTAATTGTATGTATTTCCTTGTTGCAATCTGTGCTAAATTCTCCTCATGCTTATAGTCAAAATAAGGCTTTTACCGAACACATTGTTGATGCCTTGATGCAATCTTATGAAGAAAAACTTGAGTTGAAAGTCTCTATCCCTAGAAAGCTCTATGATGAGTGGGAACCTACTATTAAAATTAAAATTAAAAATTATGAGTTTCATGCCTTGTGTGATTTGGGTGCTAGTATCTCTACTATTCCCAAAACTTTGTGTGATTTGCTAGATTTCCGTGACTTTGATGATTGCTCTCTAAACTTGCATCTTGCGGATTCCACTATTAAAAACCCTATGGGAAGAATTAATGATGTTCTTATTGTTGCAAATAGGAATTATGTGCCCGTAGATTTTATCGTTCTTGATATAGATTGCAATCCTTCATGTCCTATTATTCTTGGTAGACCTTTCATTAGAACGATTGGTGCAATTATTGATATGAAGGAAGGGAATATTAGATTCCAATTTCCATTAAAGAAAGGCATGGAACACTTTACTAGAAAGAAAATAAAATTACCATATGAATCTATTATGAGAGCCACTTATGGATTGCCTACCAATGATGGCAATACCTAGATCTATCTTCGCTTTTATGCCTAGCTAGGGGCGTTAAACGATAGCGCTTGTTGGGAGGCAACCCAATTTTATTTTTAGTTTTTTTGCTTTTGCTTCTTTTTAGGAATAAATAATCCATCTAGACTCTGTTTAGATGTGGTTTTATGTTTTAATTAGTGTTTGTGCCAAGCTAGACCTATTGGATCTTCTTGGATGATAGTTATTTGATCTTGCTGTAATTTCCAGAAACTTTGCGCTCAGTGCCAGAATTATTAAAAAACACCAGAACGTGATAAAATACTGATTCCAATTGCTGCTGATCAATAAACAAATTTTCTAGGTCTTCTAATTTCGGTAGATTTTTTGGAGTTCCAGAAGTTTGCGTTAGTTGCAGATTACTACAGACTATTCTGTTTTTGACAGATTCTGTTTTTCGTGTGTTGTTTGCTTATTTTGATGAATCTGTGGCTAGTAAAATAGTTTATAATCCATAGAGAAGTTGGAATACAGTAGGTTTAACACCAATATAAATAAAAAATGAGTTAATTACAGTACCTTAAAGTAGTCTTTTGTTTTCTTTCTCTAACGGAGCTCACGAGATTTCTATTGAGTTTTGTGTTGTGAAGTTTTCAAGTTTTGGGTAAATTCTTTTGATGGATTATGGAACAAGGAGTGGCAAGAGCCTAAGCTTGGGGATGCCCATGGCACCCCCAAGATAATCCAAGGACACCAAAAAGTCAAAGCTTGGGGATGCCCCGGAAGGCATCCACTCTTTCGTCTACTTCCATCGGTAATTTACTTGGAGCTATATTTTTATTCACCACATGATATGTGTTTTTCTTGGAGCGTCTTGTATTATTTGCGTTTGTGCTTGTTAGTCTACCACAATAATCCTTGCTGTACACACCTTTTGAGAGAGTCATACATAAATTGGAATTTGCTAGAATACTCTATGTGCTTCACTTATATCTTTTGAGCTTGATAGTTTTGCTCATAGTGCTTCACTTATATCTTTTGAGTGTGATAATTTTTGCTTTAGTGCTTCACTTAGATTTTTTAGAGCACGGTGGTGGATTTGTTTTAAAGAAACTATTGATCTCTCATGCTTCACTTAGATTATTTTGAGATTCGTTAATAGCATGGTAATTTGCTTAATATTAATATACTTGGTATTCAAGATATGTGAAACTTTCTTTTGAGTGTGTTGAATACTAAGAAAAGTTTGATGCTTGTTTTGAGATATGGAGGTGATAATATCAAAGTCGTGCTAGTTGAGAAGTTGTGAATTTGAGAAATGCTTGTGTTGAAGTTTGCAAGTCCTGTAGCATGCACGTATGGTTAAAGTTGTGTAACAAATTTGAAACATGAAGTGTACCTGGCTTGTGCATCCTTATGAGTGGCGGTCGGGGACGAGCGATGGACTTTTCCTACCAATCTATCCCCCTAGGAGCATGCGCGTAGTACTTGATTTTTGATGACTTTTAAATTTTTGCAATAAGTATATGAGTTCTTTTGACTAATGTTGAGTCCATGGATTATACACACTTTTACCTTTCCGCCTTTGCTAGCCTCTTCGGTACCGTGCATTGCCCTTTCTCACATTGAGAGTTGGTGCATACTTCACCGGTGCATCCAAACCCCGTGATATGATACGCTCTATCACACATAAACCTCCTTATATCTTCCTCAAAACAGCCACCATACCTACCTATTATGGCATTTCCATAGCCATTCCGAGATATATTGCCATGCAACTTTCCACCGTTCCGTTCATCATCATCATGACATACTTTACTTTTGTCATATTGCCATTGCATGATCATGTAGTTGACATCTTATTTGTGGCAAAGCCACCATGCATTATTTTTCATACATGTCACTCTTGATTCATTGCACCATCCCGGTACACCGCCGGAGGCATTCATATAGAGTCATATCTTGTTCTAAGTTTCGAGTTGTAATCCTTATGTTGTAATTAATATAAGTGTGATGATCATCATTATTAGAGCATTGACCAATCAAAAAAACAGAAAGGCCAAAAAAAAGAAAGGCCCAAAAAAAAGAAAATAAATAAAAAGGGCAATGCTACTATCTCTTTTTCCACACTTGTGCTTCAAAGTAGCACCTTGTTCTTCATGTAGTGAGTCTCATATATTGTGCTTCAAAGTAGCACCATGTTTTTCATATAGTGAGTCTCATAAGTTGTCTTTTTATACTAGTGGGAATTATTCATTATAGAACTTGGCTTGTATATTCCTACGATGGGCTTCCTCAAATGCCCTAGGTCTTCATGAGCAAGCAAGTTGGATGCACACCCACTAGTTTTCTTTTGTTGAGCATTCATAGCTCTAGTGCATCCGTTGCATGGCAATCCCTACTCCTCATGTTGACATCAATTGATGGGCATCTCCATAGCCCGTTGATTATCCTCGTCAATGAGATATTTTCTTTTTTTTGTCTTCTCCACACAATCCCCATCATCATATTCTATTCCACCCATAGTGCTATATCCATGGCTCACGCTCATGTATTGCGTGAAGGTTGAAAAAGTTTGAGATTATTTAAGTATGAAACAATTGCTTGGCTTGTCATCGGGGGTATAGAAGTTGGGAACATCTTTGTGTGACGAAAATGAAGCATAACCTAACTATATGATTTTGTAGGGATGAACTTTCTTTTGCCATGCTATTTTGAGAATACATGATTACTTTGATTAGTATGCTTGAAGTATTATTATTTTTCTGTCAATATGAACTTTTGTCTTGAATATTTCGGATCTGAATATTCATACCATAATTAAGAAGATTTACATTGAAATTATGCCAAAGTATCACTCTGCATCAAAAATTCTCTTTTTATGATTTACCTACTCGAGGACGAGCAGGAATTAAGCTTGGGGATGCCTGATACGTCTCCAACATATCTATAATTTTTTATTGCTCCATGCTACTTTATCTACTGTTTTGGACTATATTGGGCTTTATTTTCCACTTCTATATTATTTTTGGGACTAACCTATTAACCAGAGGCCCAGCCCAGAATTGTTGTTCTTTGCCTATTTCAGTGTTTCGAAGAAATGGAATATCAAACGGAGTCCAAACGGAATGAAACCTTCGGAAACGTGATTTTCTCACAGAACATGATCCAGGGGACTTGGACCCTACTCCAAGGAACGAAAGAGGCGGTCACGAGGGTGGGGGGCACCCCCCCTAGGGTGTGCCCCTGCCTCGTGGGGCCCCTGTTGCTCCACCGACGTACTCCTTCCTCCTATATATACCTACGTACCCCCAAACGATCAGAACAGGAGCCAAAAACCTAATTCCACCGCCGCAACTTCCTGTATCCACGAGATCCCATCTTGCGGCCTGTTCTGGAGCTCCGTCGGAGGGGGCATCCACCACGGAGGGCTTCTACATCATCACCATAGCCCCTCCGATGAAGTGTGAGTAGTTTACTTCAGACCTTCGGGTCCATAGCTAGTAGCTAGATGGCTTCTTCTCTCTTTTTGGATCTCAATACAATGTTCTCCCCCTCTCTCGTGGAGATCTATTCGATGTAATATTCTTTTTGCGGTGTGTTTGTTGAGACTGATGAATTGTGGGTTTATGATCCAGATTATCTATGAATAATATTTGAATCTTCTCTGAATTCTTTTATGCATGATTGGTTATCTTTGCAAGTCTCTTTGAATTATCCGTTTGGTTTGGCCAACTAGATTGGTAGTTCTTGCAATGGGAGAAGTGCTTAGCTTTGGGTTCAATCTTGCGGTGTCCTTACCCAGTGACAGAAAGGGTTGCGAGGCACGTATTTTATTGTTGCCATCGTGGATAACAAGGTGGGGTTTTTATCATATTGCATG
This sequence comes from Aegilops longissima, assembly GCA_021605205.1. Lineage (NCBI taxonomy): Eukaryota > Viridiplantae > Streptophyta > Magnoliopsida > Poales > Poaceae > Aegilops > Aegilops longissima. The sequence goes on along the minus strand of CM038680.1, from coordinate 372,919,064 downwards.
AATTTATCCCTCTACATCATGTCATCTTGCTTAAGGCGTTACTCTGTTTTTAACTTAATACTCTAGATGCATGCTGGATAGAGGTCGATGAGTGAAGTAATAGTAGTAGATGCAGAATCGTTTCGGTCTACTTGTCTTGGACGTGATGCCTATATACATGATCATACCTAGATATACTCATAATTATGCTCAATTCTGTCAATTGCTCAACAGTAATTTGTTCACCCACTGTAGAATACTTATGCTCTTGAGAGAAGCCACTAGTGAAACTTATGGCCCCCGGATCTATTCTCATCATATCAATCTCCATCACTTTAGTACTTGTTTTGTTTTTACTTTGCCTTTTTACTTTTCACTTTGCATCTCTATATAAAAAATACCACATATATTATTTATCATCTCTATCACATCTCACTCTCGTAAGTGACCGTGAAGGGATAGACAACCCCTAATCGCGTTGGTTGCGAGGAGCTATCGTTTTGTGCAGGTACGAGGGACTTGTGCGTGGCCTCCTACTGGATTGATACCTTGGTTCTCAAAAACTGAGGGAAATACTTACGCTACTTTGCTGCATCATCCTCTCCTCTTTGGGGAAATCCAACGCAGTGCTCAAAAGGTAGCAAGAAGAATTTCTGGCGCCGTTGCCGGGGAGGCTCACGCAAGAGCAAGGCAAGCACCATACCAAGTACCCATCACAATCCCTATCTCTCGCATTACATTATTTTCCATTTGCCTCTCATTTTCCTCTCCCCCACTTCACCCTTGCCGTTTTATTCGCCCTCTCTTTCCCAATCTCCTCCTCTTTTTCCCGTTGCCTTTTCTCTCTTGCCTTTTGTTTGCTCGTGTGTTGGATTGCTTGTTTGTCGCAATGGCTCTACCTAGATTTGGTGATCTTCACCTTAAAAGGTTAGAAGAAATCGAAACCAATGTCAGGAAATTTATGGTTCTGCAATTTGAGCATAATAATTTCTTTAGAAACGAGCTTAAGGAACAAAAAGGTTTTATGAGTTATATGAATAAAGAGCTCTATGATATGTCTAAAGAATTTGATGGTATAAGATACCAAATTGCTCGTCTTGAAAAATTGACCGCTGAAATTTCGGATATGCAAGCTAACTTAGTCAATAAGATGGCCGCTAAACTGAATTCCTATGAAAATCAAGATGAAGATCTAAAAGTTATTGATGTGTCCCGCATTAAATCTTTGTTTTGCAATATGAATCTTGATGAAACTGAATATGATCTTCCTTTACCTAGAAGGCGTTCTAAGAATTCGGAGTTTTTAGATCTTGATGATGAAATTGATAAATGTGGGATTGAAGAAATAAAAACCTAGATGTTGCTAAACCCACTATTTTGGATCTCAAGGAATTTAATTATGAAAATTGCTCTTTAAATGATTGTATTTCCTTGTTGCAATCAGTGCTAAATTCTCCTCATGCTTATAGTCAAAATAAGGCTTTTATCAAACACATTGTTGATGCCATGATGCAATCTTATGAAGAAAAACTTAAGTTGAAAGTCTCTATCCCTAGAAAGCTCTAGTGGGAACCTACTATTAAAATTAAAATTAAAAATTATGAGTTTCATGCCTTGTGTGATTTGGGTGCTAGTGTCTCTACTATTCCCAAAACTTTGTGTGATTTGCTAGATTTCCGTGACTACCGACATGGGATTGTAATCTCTCTGTGTATGTCCATTACCAAATTCGGTCTCACCGAGTTTATGTAATCGGTACTACCGAGATTACAATGCAAACTGTCTGGTTAGCTTATTACCAAAATCGGTCCCACCGAGTTTGTGTAATCGGTCTCACCGAGATTACGTTATGCCCTAACCCTAACCATATCGGTCCTACCGAGTTGCATGTCGGTCCCACCGAAAATCCTAACGGTCACTAGATTTGCTAAATCGGTCCGACCGAGTTTTTCAATTCGGTCCCATCGAGATTGGTAAATTGTGTGTAACGGTTAGTTTTTGTGTGGAGGCTATATATACCCCTCCACCCACTCTTCATTCGTGAAGAGAGCCATCAGAGCGAACCTACACTTCTAGCATCCATTTTCTGAGAGAGAACCACCTACTCATGTGTTGAGGTCAAGATATTCCATTCCTACCATATGAATCTTGATCTCTAGCCTTCCCCAAGTTCCTTTCCACTCAAATCTCCTTTCCACCAAATCCAAATCCTGTGAGAGAGAGTTGAGTGTTGGAGAGACTATCATTTGAAGCACAAGAGCAAGGAGTTCATCATCAACACACCATTTGTTACTTCTTGGAGAGTGGTGAGTGGTGTCTCCTAGATTGGCTAGGTGTCACTTGGGAGCCTCCGACAAGTTTGTGGAGTTGAACCAAGGAGTTTGTAAGGGCAAGGAGATTGCCTACTTCGTGAAGATCTACCGCTAGTGAGGCAAGTCCTTCATGGGCGACGGCCATGGTGGGATAGACAAGGTTGCTTCTTCGTGGACCCTTCGTGGGTGGAGCCCTCCGTGGACTCATGCAACCGTTACCCTTCGTGGGTTGAAGTCTCCATCAATGTGGATGTACGATAACACCACCTATCAGAACCACGACAAAAACATCCGTGTCTCCAATTGCGTTTGAATCCTCCAAACCCTTCCCCTTACATTCTTGCAAGTTGCATGCTTTACTTTCCGCTGCTCATATACTCTTTGCATGCTTGCTTGAATTATGTGTTGTGTTTTTTAAACTTGTGCCAAAACTCCACTTGAACCTAAAAAGTTAAAAACTGCAACTTTTTCCACTTAGTGTCTAATCACCCCCCCTCTAGACACCTCTTCTCAATCCGTTTCAATTGGTATCAAAGCTTTGGTCTCCATTGCTTTGGTTTAAACACCATTGGAAGAAGATGGATGAGTCTACTATTGGGAGTCTTAGACATAGAGTGCCTATTCTTGATGGAGAATATTTTTATGAGTGGAAAAATGAGATGCTTGTGATTTTCAATGAATATCATTTGAACAAGTACATTGCTAGCCCTTGTGCACCTCATATTGATCCCTTGCATCCCACACCCAAAGAGGATCTTGACATGATTCACAATCTTAGAACCATCAATCTTATCATAAGAGGATTGCCCAAAAACTTGATTGCTAGTTTGCCTACTCTTGATTGTGCCTATACTATATGGAAATTTATTGAGGAACGATTTCCAGATTATTCCTTGAAAAATTTAGATGAAATTCTCCATAAATCTGTTGCCTTGAGTAAGATGAACTCTAGTGATCCTATGTTTTGTGATTGTCTATTTGAGCTTACAAACCTTATGCGTGCCATAGGAGATGTTGGAATTATTAGTGATATTATTTGCGAAGCTATAACAATTCATAAGCAAGATCATTGTCAAACTCACTCTAACGAATCACCCTCTCTAGGATTTGATCCACCACATGACGATGTTGAACATGGATACTATGATGAGGATGATGATAGTGACTTCGATCTTGATGATGCAATGAGACACATTGGTCTTATGGCAAATCTTCGCAGATATATGGCAGGAGGAAAGGAATGGGTTCTTGATAGTGGATGTACCGATCACATAACCGGAGATAAAGACATGTTTCGTGAGCTTGTTGAAAACGATGGTCCTCGAAAGTATGTCACTTTCGGTGACAACTCAAAGGGTAAGGTGGTTGGCCTCGGTAAGGTGGCCATCTCACATGATAGCTCCATACAAAATGTCATGCTCGTTGAATCTCTTGGCTACAACTTACTTTTAGTATCTAGACTTGCTGATTTCGGTTTCGATGTCCTATTTACTGAAGTAGATTGCCAAGTGTTTCGTAGAGATAATCATAAAATGGTCTTTACCGGTGTACGCAGAGGTGATCTATACATTGTTGATTTCACTAAAAAGGCTCAACCTAGAACTTGCTTTATTGCTAAATCCTCTAAAGGCTGGTTGTGGCATAGAAGACTAGGTCATGTTGGCATGCCAAACCTTGACAAGCTTATTAAAGGAAATCATATCCTTGGAATTAACGATGTCATATTTGATAAGGATAGACATTGCAGCACTTGTCAGGCGGGTAAACAGGTTGGAGGAAGGCATCCCGTGAAGAACATCATGACCACAAGGAGGCCACTCGAGCTTCTTCATACGGATCTCTTTGGTCCCAACGCTTACAAAAGTCTCGGTGGAAATTCTTTTGGTCTAGTTATAATTGATGATTTTTCAAGATTTACGTGGGTGTTCTTTCTCGATGACAAATCGCAGGTCCAAAAGATCTTCAAAAACTTCGCTAGGAAGGCCCAAAATCAATTTGAAGTAAAGATCAAGAAGGTTCGCCGCGACAACGGAACGGAGTTCAAGAACGCAAATGTGGACACCTTTCTTGACGAAGAAGGGATTTCACATGAGTTCTTGGCTATGTACACACCTCAACAAAATGGAGTTGTTGAGAGGAAGAACCGGACGCTCATCGAAATGGCGAGAACGATGCTTGATGAGTACAAGACGCCGAAGCACTTTTGGGTGGAAGCGGTTGAGACAGCTTGCCATGCAACAAATCGCTTGTATCTTCAAAAGCTACTCGACAAGACGGCATACGAGCTTCTCACCGGTAACAAACCCCAAGTTGGATACTTTCGATTATTCGGCTCAAAGTGCTACATTCTTGATAAGCATCGTCGTTCTAAATTTGCTCCTAAGTCTCATGAAGGTTTCCTACTTGGTTATGGCTCAAACTCTCACACATACCGTGTCTACAACAATTTCACTCGAAAGGTTGAAGAAACGGTAGATGTGAAGTTTGATGAATCTAACGGCTCGCAAGTAGAGCAATTGCCAATTGATGTAGGAGACAAAGACCCCTCGGAAGCAATTCAAGATTTGTCTATTGGCAAGATTCTTCCAACGGAGATGAAGGAGAGTACCTCGTCCGTCCAAGTGGAAGCTTCTACCTCACGGAGCATCCACAAGTGGGACACACCAAGATGAAGAAAACGAGGAAGTGCACCAGGACGAACACCAACAACCTCCTTCTCCACCACGACAAGAGAATGACAACGCCAACAATGAAGAAGGCCAAGAAGAAGAACAAGATGAAGGAGATGTTCAACCAAGACCCAAGCAAAAGCTTTCACGAGTTCGAGCAAGAATTGCTAAAGACCATCCCGTCGAGCAAATCTACAATGATATCCAAACCGGGAGAATCACTCGCTCTAAAACTCGTTTAGCTAACTTTTGTGAACACTATTCATTCATCTCTAGCATTGAACCTATGAAGGTTGAAGAAGCATTGGAAGATCCAAATTGGATAAACACCATGCACGAAGAGCTACACAACTTTGAGAGAAATCAAGTGTGGACATTGGTTAAGAAGCCCGACAACAACCACAACATCATCAGTACCAAATGGGTGTTTCGTAACAAGCAAGATGAAGATAGACAAGTAGTTCGCAACAAAGCACGTCTCGTCGCCCAAGGCTACACACAAGTCAAAGGTATGGACTATGGTGAGACTTATGCTCCCGTTGTTAGACTTGAGTCCATTCGCATCTTACTTGCCTATGATAATCACCATGATATCACTTTGTACCAAATGGACATTAAAAGTTCTTTTCTAAATGGTGAAATAGAGGAGGAAGTTTATGTCAAACAACCTCCCGGCTTTGTTAATCCTAAGAAACCTGATCATGTTTACAAACTTCACAAAGCTCTTTACGGTCTTAAACAAGCTCCTAGAGCGTGGTATAAATGCTTGACCAAGTTCCTTACTGAAAAAGGCTTTGAAATCGGAAAAATTGATTCTACTCTTTTTACTAAAAGGGTTAACGGAGAACTATTTGTGTGCAAAATCTATGTTGATGATATTATATTTGGTTCTACTAACCCTCATTTTAGTGAAAAGTTTGGAAAGCTAATGTCGGTGAAGTTTGAGATGTCTATGATGAGTGAACTCAAATTCTTTCTTGGTTTGCAAATCAAGCAAACTAAGGAAGGTACCTTTGTCTCTAAAATGAAGTACACCAAGGACTTATTCAAGAAGTTCAATATGCAAGAATGCAAATGTATGACTACACCCATGCCTACTAGTGGACCTCTTGATTTCACGAAAGATGGTGAACCGGTCGATTAAAAGGTTTATCGCTCTATGATTGGTTCATTGTTACATCTATGTGCTTCACGTCCCGATATCATGCTAAGTGTGTGCATGTGTGCATGATATCAAGCTGCTCCTAAAGAATGTCATCTTAAGGCCGTGAAAAGGATAGTGAGATACTTAATCCATACACCAAATTTTGGCATGTGGTATCCTAAGAGGGCCTCTTTCGATCTTGTTAGCTACTCCGACTCGGACTATGCGGGTGACAAGGTTGATAGAAAGTCCACTTCGGGTGCTTGCCAATTTCTTGGCAGATCTCTTGTGTCTTGATCTTCCAAGAAACAAAACTCGGTATCCTTATCCACCGCCGAAGCGGAATACATTGCCGCCGGTTCATGTTGTGCTCAATTACTTTGGATGACCCAAACTCTTAAAGATTATGGGATATATTTGAAACATGTTCCAATACTTTGTGACAATGAAAGTGCTATCAAGATTGCTCACAATCCCGTGCAACACTCTCGAACTAAGCATATTGAAGTTCGTCATCATTTCATTCGAGATCATGTTGCTAAGGGTGACATTAATCTTAAGCATGTTCGCACCGAAAAGCAATTAGAGGATATATTCACTAAACCACTTGATGAGAAAGTGTTTTGCAGGTTAAGAGGTGAATTGAACATCATTGGTGCTTCAAACTTGGAGTAGGAACTCCATTGGATACATGCAAGACATGAGCTTATGACTAATCCTTGATATTTCTCTTATGATGATAATCTTATATCTTGGATATACTTGCACCTTGCATGTTATCTAACCCTTGTAGGTACTTGGATGAATCTAAGTCTATGAGATTGCAACTCACTCACATCTTGAGCAATCTCCACATCACCAAGTCTCTACACAATGGTGGTTGAAGACAAGGAAGCACGAAACCATTCAAACATATCCTTTGACAAATTCTATGTTGAGTTTCATGATTGTCATTTTGGATACACAAGTGCTCTTCCTTGCAAGAACTAACACATGTAGGTAGATGAACTCAAATTCCAAGTGGTGCTCCCAACTCTTGATGAGCTACATCAACCTTGAGCAACCCACACAAGTTCAACTACATGATCACGATCAACACCCCCACCCAAGGTATGTCATTCCATCTTAGAGAAGCTTTAATCCAAGACATGAGTCAAAGCAACTCGACAAGATGTGAATACATCAAGATGCTTAAACGAAAAATGGTAACCCCATTTTGAGCTTAAATGATGAGTATGACATATGATCAAGTGATCTCACTTGACTCCTAAGTCAATATACTCTAGCATAGGTGACTTCGTCGCCGCCCAATTCTAGATGAATTTCTCTTGTATTTCCTTTTGCATTTGTCTCATGCATATTTGTTTCCCCTTCCAAAAAAACTTCATCTAGATTTCTTTTCTTTTCTTTTCTTTTCTATTTTGTTCTGCATTCCCTGCATCCAATTCATTGCAAATCTTTCAATTAATTCGTTGCAAATCCTTTTGAGATCTTACTTGTCTAGTGAGCTGAGGTGACAAGTGTTTTCTCTGTGATGAACTCGGTCATGCCAGTTTCTTGTCTTCGGTCTAACCGAAATCATTCGGTTCAACCGAAGCATACCACTCGGTGCCACCGATTTCACTACAGGAAAAACATTTTGCCACTTATTCCTGCATTACTATTGATCCAGCTCCACTCCATGAGTCTTGTCCTCTACAAGCATCACATTTTTATCAGTGCTTTATGCTGTGACTCAAGGACCAAACCCATTCACGACAAATTCCGGAAGGCCCTTCTTGGAAATTGATGTCAAAGGGGGAGAGAGAGATCATATCAAATCTTATCACTTCAACAGGGGGAGAAAGATATCTCCAGGGGGAGAGAATACTCAAGAAGAGAGTAATCTTCAAGGATCCCAGATGCTTGGTGTTCAAGAGGAGAGATTCCACATGTCTTCTTGAGGGGAAAGACATGTTCATATATGCTTATTTGCATTAGACATGTTCATATATGCTTATTTGCATTAGCTCTGTTCATTTGTTTCTTTGAGCTCTGATTCTCTGTTCCCTATCTTCTCCCAGTATCCCATGCTAGATTCAGGGGGAGCAAGACATCTAAGGGAAAGAAACTCTTTAAATTCATTGCACATCTTTACCTTTGGGGACATGTCTATATTCAATGTGGTACTTAGTACTCACTCTCTACATGTCATCCCAGCCTTGGTACTCTTGTGGCTTCTTTTGCTTGCTCTAGCCCGTAGGTGTATCTGTGTTATCTAACCCTGTTTACACAGGTTCATTCTATCCTAAGCCAACTCAAGACCATAAGGTAAGTATATGCATCAAAGTCATGTGTATGAGGAATTCTTGCTGATGTACGTACTGTTTGCAAGAAGGACTCATGAGCATGAAGGTACATTTTCCATATTCACATCATTTGCTCTGATTCATATAGCCAAGATACATGTAACACATTGCTTACTCTGTCATGGTTATGCTCTCACATGCTTCTATGTTCCATATCCACATGATTGCATACATGTAGGGGGAGCCTATGCATGTTACATGTCTTTCCAAAGCTTTACTCGCTACTCTTTATATCTTTATCTAAAGCTTTGATGTATGTTGTCATCAATTACCAAAAAGGGGGAGATTGAAAGCACAAGTGCTCCTTGGGTGATTTTGGTAATTGATGTCAACATATCTCTTGTTGGACTAATACTTTTATCTAGTATGTTTCAGACAAGTTCAACAATGGAGTGGCATGGACTAGAGGATGTGGAACCCCTTCAAGATGCTAAGGACAAAGGATTGGCTCAAGCCTCAAGATCAAGACTCTACACTTTCTATTTTAGTGATCCAAGATCACATTGAGTCTATAGGAAAAGCCAATACTATCAAGAGGGGATGAGGTGTTGCTTAATGAGTCTCTTGCTCTACAGTGCTTAGTGATATGCTCCAAAGCCCTCAACTACTTTCTCATATCCACATATGACCTAAAACCAAAGTCAAACTCGGCCCCACCGATTCTTTCATCCAGCGCCACCGAGTTCAGATGTCTTAGCCACTGCCACAAACCCTAGGCAAATCGGTTTCACCGATAGGGATCTCGGTCTCACTGAGATGGGATTGTAATCTCCGTGTGTATGTCCATTACCAAATTCGGTCTCACCGAGTTTAAGTAATCGGTACTACCGAGATTACAATGCAAACTCTCTTGTTAGCTTATTACCAAAATCGGTCCCACCAAGTTTGTGTAATCGGTCTCACCGAGTTTGCCTGACCAACTCTCTAGTTAGCTTATTACCAAAATCGGTCTCACCGAGTTTGTGTAATCGGTCTCACCGAGATTACGTTATGCCCTAATCCTAACCATATCGGTCCTACCGAGTTGCATGTCGGTCCCACCGAAAATCCTAACGGTCACTAGATTTACTAAATCGGTCCGACCGAGTTTTTCAGTTCGGTCTCACCGAGATTGGTAAATTGTGTGTAACGGTTAGTTTTTGTGTGGAGGCTATATACCCTCCACCCACTCTTCATTCGTGAAGAGAGCCATCAGAACGAACCTACACTTCCAGCATCCATTTTCTGAGAGAGAACCACCTACTCATGTGTTGAGGTCAAGATATTCCATTCCTACCATATGAATCTTGATCTCTAGCCTTCCCCAAGTTGCTTTCCACTCAAATCTCATTTCCACCAAATCCAAATCCTGTGAGAGAGAGTTGAGTGTTGGGGAGACTATCATCTGAAGCACAAGAGCAAGGAGTTCATCATCAACACACCATTTGTTACTTCTTGGAGAGTGGTGTCTCCTAGATTGGCTAGGTGTCACTTGGGAGCCTCCGACAAGATTGTGGAGTTGAACCAAGGAGTTTGTAAGGGCAAGGAGATCGCATACTTCGTGAAGATCTACCTCTAGTGAGGCAAGTCCTTCATGGGCGACGGCCATGGTGGGATAGACAAGGTTGCTTCTTCGTGGACCCTTCGTGGGTGGAGCCCTCCGTGGACTCGCGCAACCGTTACCCTTCGTGGGTTGAAGTCTCCATCTACGTGGATGTACGATAGCACCACCTATCGGAACAGCGACAAAAACATCCGTGTCTCCAATTGCGTTTGAATCCTCCAAACCCTTCCCCTTACATTCTTGCAAGTTGCATGCTTTACGTTCCGCTGCTCATATACTCTTTGCATGCTTGCTTGAATTATGTGTTGTGTTTGTTAAACTTGTGCCAAAACTCCACTTGAACCTAAAAAGTAAAAAACTGCAACTTTTGCAACTTAGTGTCTAATCACCCCCCCCCTCTAGACACCTCTTCTCGATCCCTTTCAATCTTGCATATTATGAGAGAAAAGGCATTAGAATTACTCCAAAAATCATTATTATGGATAAGAACATCATAAATAACATTAAGGAAACATGATTCAAAATGGACGTATCACTCACGTTCGATCTTTCTGTCTCCAGTGTTCCGAGACCATGTCTGTACAAGCTAGGCTCGTCAAGTTTAACCCAAGTATTCCGCATGTGCAAAACTATCTTACACCCGTTGTATTTGAACGTAGAGTCTATCACAGCAGATCATCACGAGGTGTTTCAAAACGACAAACTTTGGCAACGGTGCATACTCAGGGAGAACACTTTTATCTTAAAATTTAGTGAAGGGATCATCTTATAATGCTACCGTTGTTCTAAGCAAAATAAGATGCATAAACGATAAACATCACATGCAATCAAAATATGTGACATGATATGGCCATCAACATCTTGTGCTTTTGATCTCCATCTCCAAAGCATCGACATGATCTCCATCGTCACCGGCTCGACACCATGATCTCCATCGTTGTGTCAGGGTCGTCTCGCCAACTATTGCTTCTACAACTATTGCTAACGCATAGCGATAAAGTAAAGCAATTACATGGCATTTGCATTTCATACAATAATCAAGAGACAACCCTAAGGCTCCTGCCGATTGTCGATATTACAAAACATGATCATCTCATACATCAACATATATCACATCATATCTTGACCATATGACATCACAACATGCCCTACAAAAACAAGTTAGACGTCCTCTACTTTGTTGTTGCAAGTTTTACGTGGCTACTATGGGCTTCTAGCAAGAACCGTTCTTAACTACACAAAAACCACAACGGTGATTATCAAGTTTGTTGTTTTAGCCTTCTTCAAGGATCGGCTGTAGTCAAATTCGATTTAACTAAAGTAGGAGAAACAGACACCCGCCAGCCACCTTTATGCAAAACAAGTTGCATGTCAGTCGGTGGAACCGGTCTCATGTGGGAGGACATGTAAGGTTGGTCCAGGCCGCTTCATCCCACAATACCGCCGAATCAAAATAAGACGTTAATGGTAAGCACTATGACCATCATTGCCCACAACTCTTTGTGTTCTACTCGAGCATATCATCTATGCATAGACCTGACTCGGATGCCACTGTTGGGGAACGTTGCATGGAAAAAAAATTCTATGCACAAATATCTATCTATGGAGATGCATAGCAACGAGAGGGGAGAGTGTGTCTACGTACCCTCGTAGACCGTAAGCAGAAGCGTTTAGTAACGTGGTTGATGTAGTCGAACTTCTTCGCGATCCAACCGATCAAGTACCAAACGTACGACATCTCCGCATTCAGCACACGTTCAGCTCATTGACGTCCTCGCCTTCTTGATCCAGCAAGACGGGCGGAGTAGTAGATGAGTTCCAGCAGGACGATGATGTGGTGACGGTGGTGGTGATGCTATCTCCGCAGGGCTTCGCCTAAGCACTACGAATAAATGATCGAGGGACGAAACTAAGGAGAGGGACGCCGCCGCACACGGCTAAGAGATTGTCGTGGCCTTTGTGTGGTGCCCCCTCCCTCATATATATAGGTAGGGGGAGGGGAGGCAGCCATGAGGCACCCCAAGGGTGGCCGCTGGCCCCTTTGGGCTCCTGCCCTGTGCCCCCTTACCTTGTTTGCACTAGGGGCAATGAACACTACAAAAAAAACACACATCCGTGACATTTTGGGCCGAACGAATTTTTTTTTTCTGTCGTACATATGACACTTCTATGACGATAATTGTGACAAAACCCGGAATCATCATAGATGTGGTGGGCTCCTACTTCTATGACAAAAAATCATGACAGAAAATGGGCTTTTCGTCACAGGCGGGCGGAGGCGCAGCTGCATGACATTCTTTGGGCCGTCCATGACGGAAAAACCCGTGGTAGAAGCGAGGAGGAGGAAAATTTCAGGAGTTCCGGTTACGGTGGGAGGTCGGGGCGGCGATCGCGTTTCTCGTACGTCGCTGCTGCAGCGTGTGTGCGGCGTTGGCTCTAATGAACCCGAGCGGGCGTTGGGCTCTAATCGAACCCGAGAGATTGCACTTTGCAGGCTACGCGTTCTTGAACCCGGCGATCGATCGATGGCTGTTAATCGAACCCGATCGAGTGATTCGCCGCTCTCGCTGCTAATCGAAGCCGATCGATGCTGCCTCCGGGATGAGCGAGTGGCGTTGCGGGGGGTGGATGAGCAAAGTGGCGGTGGTGTTGCCTCGGATGAACAAGACCCGTGGTGTGGTGGAGGGCTGGATGAACGATGAGCGGTGGATGGGTGCCCGTGGAGGGTGGTTGAACAGACCCGTGGTGTGGAGGGCTGGATGGACGATGAGCGGTGGAGGGTGGTTGAGCGAGCCGGGAGTAAGCGCGTGGTGGAGGCTGGAGGAGGTCGACGGTAGCCCGTGGAGGCTGGAGGAGGTCGACGGTGGAGATGAACAGTATATTGTGGAGTCTCGTTTTGCGGTACGCCACACCCCTCCTGATGAACAGGACCCCCGTTTTGACCGTAGCGCTCCAACACAAGTCCGTTTCGTCCGTTTTGCGGTACGCCACACCCCTCCCGATCAACAGGACCCCCGTTTCAACCGTAGGAGGTCTGTTTCCTCCGTTTTGCGGTACGCCACACCCCTCCTGATCAACAGGACCCCGTTTCGACCGTAGGAGGTCCGTTTCCTCCGTTCTGTGGTACGCCAGGCCTCGTTTCCATCGCCTTTTCCATCCAAGCCCTCCCGATGAACACGACCACGCATTCCGTTCCGACCTAGCCGGTTGGCTCCCACGCGTTCCGTTGCCTCCCGATGAACACGACGCATTCGGTTGCCTCCCCATGAACACGACGCATTCAGTTGCCTCCCCATGAACACGACGACGACGTTGTTTCTCCGTTCCGACCCAGCCATGTACACGAGCCCTGGCCGTACGTATGCGCGAGTAGGCGTTAGAGACCCCGCCCGTATGTACACATACGTGGCCGTATTTTCTTTCTTGCACCCTGGTCGTTGTACGTACGTGTACATGCTACGTGCGCGCCTCTACTACAATACGTACGCACCTCTACTACGACACGTGGGCGCCTCTACATCCACCAGTATATATGTACGTACACGTTCGTGACCAGAATGACAACTCTACGTACGCTTCGACCAGGTGGGTCCCGACTGTCAGGCACTTCCTTGCCTGCGAAGATGTAGCTGGTGGGTCCCAGCAGTCAGGGGGCGAATCATTATTTTGCCCGAACGCACTTCCTTGCGTGCGAAGATGTAGCTGGTGGGTCCCAGCAATCGAAGCGAATCGTTTTTTGCGGGACGCACTTCCTTGCGTGCGAAGATGTAGCTGGTGGGTCCTAGCGATCGAGGGCAAATGTTTTTTCACGAAATCGGTGGCCCGTCCGGTGGGTCCCCGCTGTCGGTGGAGGAATAATTATTTTGCATGTAATAAGGAGGCATTTCCTTGTCGTGGCCGTGGACCCACTGTCGACCTCTCCACGTCAGATCCACGTCCGATGGAAGCCGTTCCTTGACCACGTTGACCACGCTGCACCGAGAGGACCAGGCGGTGGACGACGGCGAGGCCTAGGAAGGGGCGACACGCCGGGAAGATCGCGGCAGGGATGCCCACGTAGAAAGTACGAGGTTCACCGGTTCGCTGCGGTGTGAGGCTGCCGTCGCCGCAGAATAACAGGGGGTGTGGGTGAGTAGAGGGATGGCCTGGCCAGCGGTAGGAGTAGTAGGGGGCGGTGAGGCCTCCGCCGCATCGCAGCCGGCCACGGGAGGCAGGAGCAGGAGGCACGACCGGCGCTGGTTTGGGCGGCTGGAGCAAGAAGACCAGAGGTTGAAGAAGCACTACGGCCGTTGGATGGACATCGTACGATCACTGGAGCTAGAATCGTGCATATTGACTAAGTTGACAAAGCCCTCCGTCCCCGTCAACTTAGTAGGCCCACAAGTCAGCTGCCACTATCTTTGGGTCCCAGCTAACGGGGGAGTATTCATTTTTTGTGCGTAATAAGGAGGCACTTCCTTGCGTGCGAAGATATAGCTGGTGGGTCCGAGCTGTCGGTAGCGATAGCGTTTTTTAAGTGAAATATAGAGGCCCTTTCGGTGGGTCGCTGATGTCGTGGAGGAATCATTATTTTGCAGCGTAATAAGGAGGCATTTCCTTGTGTGCGGCCGTGGACCCAGCTGTCGGCCTCTCCGCGTCTGATCCACTTCAGATGCATGTCGGTCATTGACCACGTTGACCAGGCAGCGCCGAGAGCACCGAGGCGGTGGGCGGCGGTGAGGCCTAGGAAGGAACGACACGGAGGCGGGGAAGACTCGGCGGTTGTTTCCCATGCGAAGAATCTGTTGTCGAGGTTCACTGTCCCGTCTGCCGTCGCCGGAGAATAATAGCAGGTGTGGGTGAGTAGAGGGATGGCTAGGCCAGCGATGGGAGTACGGTGGGGCGGTGAGGCCTGCGCAGCAGCAGAGCCGGCCACGGGGAGGAGGGAGCAGGCAGTCCTGTCGGCGCTTGTTTGAGCGGCTGGAGCAGGAAGAGCAGAGATTGAAGAAGCACGACGGCCGTTCGATGGACATCCAACAGTCACTGCTTGTGCGTCAACCTTTTTTTAGCAAAGCCTCAAATCTGTGGAAAACAGCATACAGCCCATCTGCCATTATTTATAATAATTTACAGCCCATTTGCTAATTCTTAAGGTTTTTTTTGGAGCTCATATTCTTTTTGTTAGCATTACAGCCCATATTGTGGCCATGGTTAAAAAATTATACGAAATTTTGCATATTTCGGTGCGGTCCGAACTGTTTTTAATCCCGAAATTTTGACTCGCATTCAAACTGATTTTAAAAATAAATGTATATCAACATAAAATCCAACAAATTCTCCACGCATAAAAATTAATGTAATTTAAAATCTCGAAATGAAAAAAAGATATTTGAAACTAATTGCCGGTTTGATGTGTTTTAAAAATGTACAACCCATTTCTCATTCTTGATAGGCCATTTTCGGCCAAATTAATTAAGCTCTCATCATCTTGAAAGATTTGCAGCCCAACAGGCCTGACAAAGTGACTTACTTGGCAAATCACAAAAAAACTGGGTTGTGGCCATGGACCCAGCTGTCAGCCTCTCCACATACAGTACTCTTCCGATGGAAGTCGGTCGTTGACCACATTGACCACGCTACACCGAGAGCACCACGGCGGTGGACGACGGCGATGCCTAGGAAGGGGACAACGCGGAGCCGGGGAAGACGCGGCAGTGGAAGCCCGCGCGGAGAGGAGTACGGGGGTTCACTGGTTCAGCTGCGGTGTGAGGCTGCCGTCGCCGCAGAATAACAGGGGGAGTGGGTGAGTGGAGGGATGGCTTGGCCAGCGGTGGGAGTAGTATGGGGACGGTGAGGCCTCCGCGGCAGCACAACCAGCCATGGGAGGCAGGAGCATGCGGCACGACCGGCGCTGCTTTGGGCGGCTGGGGCAAGAAGACCAGAGGTTGGAGAAGCACTACGGCCGTTGGATGGACATCGTTGACCACGCCGCGCCAAGAGCACCAGGTCGGTGGACGACGGCGAGGCCTACGAAGGGAGTGACACGGAGCCGGGGAAGACACGGCAGTGGCTGCCCACGCGGTGGAGAGTACGAGGGTTGACTGGTTCGGTTGCCGTCGCCGGAAAATAACAGGAGGTGTGGGTGAGTAGAGGGATAGACAGGCCAGGGATGCGAGTATGATGGGGCCGTGAGGCCTGCCCGGCAGCACTGCTGGTCATGGGAGGCGGGAGTAGGCGGTTTCGACGACGCCGGTTTGGGCGGCTGGGGCAGGAAGATCAGAGACCGAAGAAGCACGATTGCCGTTAGATTGACATCTAACGGTCTGACGCTGGTAGAGTCGATTGTTGACTAAGTTTCTTTTTTGAGAAACCTTGTGTACGCATGAACTTAGTAGGCCCACAAGTCAGCCTCCAAATCTGTGGCAGACAACATAAAGCCCATTTGCTATTTTTTATAATTTGCAGCCCATTTGCTAATTCTTAAGTAATTTATTACAGCCCATTTCCTGCCCAGGACCACGGTCAAAAAGTTCAACCTTATTTTGCATATTTCGGTGGAGTCCGAACTGTTGTAATCCCGAAATGATAAACATTTTTTTAAGAACTTATTGATTTGCCAAAAAAATCATTTTGTTTTTGTAAGCAAATAAGACGTGGGACAATTGAGTTGGTTTAAGGGAAAACCAGTGGTAAAAAAATCAGCGTTGGGTGGGAAAAAACAACAAAAATAAGGATGTAAATATGAAAAGGGAATTTTATGTGTTTTCAATATAATGATACGTGTATATGAACTAGTAAAACTACAGGTAGAGATTAGAAAACGGATGCAAGACATGCGTTTCAAGAGGAAAATAGAACTAGGCTGTGTGTTTGATTCAGTAAAAAAAACTGCCTGCGGATGTTGTAGGACAAAATATAACTAACGCTGGCGGACCAGAGGCCAGTAGACACCTGCTGGATCTTTGTGCCCCGTTGTCGTCATGGGCTGGGCCTGTTAAAAACAAAACCAACCCTGGGCAGTCTACGACCCAGTTGAAACTTGCTCGACCTGAAAAAAAATGTACATGCTCAATAAACGAGAGAATTCTGCAAGTACAGACTGATAACTGGGATGCATCACGGATATTGTTTTTTTATCGTGATAATAAGTGCATGCACTTGTTTCAAAAAAATTGGAGAACTAGGAATTCGAACGGCGGGTGCTTATGCTACCCATCAAATAAAAATCAGGTGCCTAAAAATTCGTTTCGAAACAAATGATTTGGCTTTATATCCACGTCGACCCTCGGCATGATGGTTGGAAGCAAATGAAGTTCATACCAAAAGATCGTTAATAACAATACCAACTTGCGGACGACAAGGTAGTACAACTGCCAATACCAAACTAACTTATAATCTTTTTACTCCTGGCCCTAGTGTTCGTCTGGTAGAAAATCTTGCAGAGGACCAGCTCCCGCTCCTTCTCTTGCTCCAGGTCCCCGAGGTGGTACTGGTGCATCACCCGATTGGTCCTCTGCTGGTGAAGTTCTTTTGGTGTGCAGCACGAACCTTTTTGCTGCCCGTCGCGGCCGTTGACCATTATCGGCAAGGTATTGCGGTCTTGTGCCACATCGCGTGCATGCCGCACTCCAAGCTGTATCTTGCGACGCGTCCACATGCCCCTTTGAACGCCTACAGAATTGCGGCCGGAAGAAATGCTTCCTTAGGCCACTCAATGTGATACCTGCAGATTGTGGAATACAGGTTTTAGTGTACCTAGTTGGCATTTTCATAACATCTTTGGCATGTTTTAGTCACTTGTTTCACTTTTTATTAACTGTCAAATTGTAATTGCTTCACCAGGTCTGCGTCTAAAAACAAAAATAGAGCTATAAACAAAGGAATATGTTTGTGCAAGTAGACGGCCGATCAGTGTCTTACCTGGAAGTTTCTCAGGTTGGGTGTAGCATATGCCGTGCTCGCTGTCGATGGTTGGTATGAACAAATGGATGAGAGACTGAAATCTCGCGCTGTCAGCACTCACTTTGGCCTCAAGGTGCTCGATCAGCTCCTGATCCGTGGGATCGAACTTGACGCCAGCCGGCAGCACCGGCCAATCCTTCTTCGACTTGCATCGGTAATTCCAGTTATATGGTACTCAATGTATGATCAATCGACTGTTTTAGGTGAATGATGAAAGATTTCAATAGATAAGTGGTACTCCAAATCTGAAGTCCAGAATACCCGAACACGCCGTCGGGATTCTTGTGTCGCCTCACGCGCAGCGTGTTGTCACGTCAATTCAATGTGTGGACATGATGAATAATTTGACCGACGTATACTAGTACTGCTACTATACTACTTACTAGTACATCCTACGCAGGTGAGTTAGGATGCACTTGATCCCAGGAAGGTATCTATCCTTCAAACCAGAGGAGTGCTTCAAACTAACAACAATACATAATATCCAATAAAAGAGGGTCGTGCTACAACAGCAGAATACATGGCTCAGTCTAGATATCAGCATGAATCAAGTTGTGCATATTTGCTGTTGGCATGAACCACATCGCCGCATGTCGGGTTTGCAAAAGCCATCCATCGCATGGAAGCTTGATGCCTTTCACACACTGAAGATCATCTCGCAACAAGCTGTGTCGACGAATCTCTGGATATGGTGATTCATGAAACCCATGGTATGATGTGTAAACACAGCCCCCCCTCGCGAATGGAAGTTGCATAGCATAGTAATCATCGCCGGTGATATGATCGATGATTGGTTGGATGATCGGATAATTGAGCCCGAGGAACAAGGAGTGGTTACCGAGGCTGTAAACCCGCCTCCAGTTGAATATACCTGGCCCAACGGAGCTGGGATCTTTCTCGAACACGAAGCAGCCATAGCCATCAATGTCACGAACGCCCCACACATTGTACTGCATGTGGTTTGATGTAATGGTTTGGTCAATTTGGTACGTGCGAATGAGCATCAAATGACTGCCGTCAGCTGAACGAGCGATAAACCACCACCCATCGGCTGGTATGATTCCGGGTCCTGGAATCATGAAGGCCAGCGCATTTGCGTCTGCTGCAACAATTCAAATTGGAGACCAAAGGACAAAAATAAACAATCATGTTCAGAGTATGTGAAGTAAGATTATTATAATAGTGACACATATCATAGATAGAGAATTGCAATGTCGTGGTCATAATCATACCCCAAGTTAAAAAAATAAGCCAATGGCTTTCATATTCTAGCAATATGTCATGGTTCAAACATCATGTAACAATGAGAGGAAAACATCTATGACAACGCCTACTCATATTCTACCATAGCACTTACTACTATTGTTCTCATATCAACTCTAAGCAATAACATGCGTTGTTATAAAAATCTTGTAAACGAGAGTAACATATAGCAATCATGATGTTATGCTCATAATATGTATTCTAACAATCATTAGATGCCAATTGTTCTCATATCAACTCTAACAATAACACGTGTGGTCATAAAAATCTAGGAAATGAGAAGAACATATAGCAATGATGTGGTTATAGACATGCTATGCATTCTAAATTTGTAACAAATGAACACGCAGTCGTATTCATAAGGTAAAGATGAGATGAGATAGAACAATTACACGACGATAGATTCCACCAGTATAGGCAGCCAATTTGTGCGTCGACCGCGTAAACGATGCCATCATGCACTATAGCATCAGATAGAAATGTTGCCTCAACAGGATTGATGATGAGCCATAACCATGTATGGCGACCGGATTCCAGATAGACTAATCCCATGTTGAACAAGGCAATGAGCTTGTAATCCATGTAGTCTTCTGATGGTGTGGGCACTTCACAGATTACAACTTTCTGCAAACATAGGTCGAGCCAAAAGCTTGACGCGTCTCGTGCGTAGTAGGCAGGAGTGTCCGGCGGGCCGCGAGGCTCGATGGCGGTGGTATCCAACGATGGAAGGGTGATCTCTCGCTGGGTGTAGATATCCACGAGACGCCACGGACTACCGGTGTGCTGGATGAGGACGATCGGTTGGCCTTCATGCCCGCCCGAGTGGCCGCGCATGAAGGACGGTGGACGGTAGTGGTAGCATGTCGAGGGCACCACGGCAACCTCCGTAGGATCGTCAAGTCGGTGTTTGGGCCACCTGCGAGGATCGGGCATCGCAAGCGGGTGTCTTGAAAAGAGTCGGCCGTTGCGAGATGAGTAGATGGTACAAAGACACCGAGCATGCGGCCGACGGACGGTGCTGAGTAGGTCCATCGACTACTGATCTGCTCCAGAGAACATTGGGAGGGAATTCCAATCGCGGCTCTGCGTGTCGGTCGGTTACGCCATTGGGGTTTTCGGTGCTGCAAGCCAGCATGGAAGTGGATTGAGGCAAAGAAGCGAAGAAGCTTCTCCTCGTGTGGCGGCGCAAAGGAGCGGGGATATGGTGCGCGAGCTACCAAGGAAGATGGCGCGGGCAGGCGAGAAGTGAGCGGGGGTAAATGGTTTGCGGCCGACGATGGGGAAGAGAGGAGGAAGAAGAAGAGAGGAGGAAGAAGAAGAGAGGAGGAAGAAGAGTGGTAGACGGGGAAGAAAGTGCATTAAATCTCAATTATACTAGTACTACTACCCGGATATACCGTCCTTCGGAGTGTAAATAGTTACACCGATGACATGTGGGTCTACCACAGCAGGGCCCATATGTCAGTTAATGGAGGACAGAGGTGCGTAGGCGTATTTGCGGAAGCGTGCTCTACTGGCAAACATGATGGCAATATTGGGTAAGGCTGATTTAGTAACACCAACACGTTGGTTCAGCTTATTAATTACGTGTCCCATCTGCTGCAGCGTGTATTGTCACTTCACTGCGAAGACTAGTTGAATAGTTCTCTCTGACCGAGATGGGGAATAATGGATCGCGAGGACTTCCTTTCTACAATATCCCTATGCCTCTACGCTCACTTCACTCATTTTGCTCCGTACCTAGTCACTTGTTGAAATCTGTAGAAAGATAAATACTCCGTATTTGGGAACAGAGGGAGGCTTTTACTCCGTACTATTTGGGAACAGAGGGAGTATCACCATATGGAGGGAACAGAGGAAGCTTGAAATATGAACATGTCAATGGGAGGGAGTAAGCCCCATGCATGCATGCATGCATGCAACATGCAACACTCACACGTACACATGGACGCAGGCAAAACTCTAATGACCCACAAGTATAGGGGATCTATCGTAGCCCTTTCAATAAGTAAGAATGTCGAACCCAACGAGGAGCAGAAGGAAATGATACGCGGTTTTCAGCAAGGAATTCTCTGCAAGTACTGGAATAAGTGGTAACAGATAGTTTTGTGATAGGATAATTTGTAATGAGCAACAAGTAACAAAAGTAAATAAAGTGCAGAAAGGTGGCCCAATCCTTTTTGTAGCAAAGGACAAGCCTGGACAAACTCTTATAATAGGAAAAGCGCTCCCGAGGACACATGGGAATATCGTCAAGCTAGTTTTCATCATGTTCATATGATTCGCGTTCGGTACTTTGATAATTTGATATGTGGGTGGACCGGTGCTTGGGTGTTGTTCTTACTTGAACAAACATCCCACTTATGATTAACCTCTATTGCAAGCATCCGCACCTACAACAAAAGTATTAAGGTAAACCTAACCATAGCATGAAACATATGGATCCAAATCAGCCCTTACGAAACAAAACGATAAACTAGGGTTTAAGCTTCATCACTCTAGCAACCCATCATCTACTTATTACTTCCAAATGCCTTCCTCTAGGCCCAAATAATGGTGAAGTGTTATGTAGTCGACGTTCACATAACACCACTAGAGGCTAGACAACATACATCTCATCAAAATATCGAATGAATACCAAATTCACATGACTACTAATAGCAAGACTTCTCCCATATCCTCAGGAACAAATGTAACTACTCACAAATCATATTCATGTTCATAATAAGAGGGGTATTAATATGCATAAAGGATCTGAACATATGATCTTCCACCAAATAAACCAACTAGCATCAACTACAAGAAGTAATCAACACTACTAGCAACCTACTAGTACCAATCCCGGACTTGGAGACAAGAATTGGGTACAAGAGATGAAGTAGGGTTTTGAGAGGAGATGGTGCTCGTGAAGATGTTGATGGAGATTGCCCTCTCCCGATGAGAGGAGCGTTGGTGATGACGATGGTGATGATTTCCCCCTCCCGGAGGGAAGTGTCCCCGACAGAATAGCTCTGCCGGAGCCCTAGATTGGTTCCGCCAAGGTTCTGCCTCGTGGCGGCGGAGTTTCGTCCCGAAAGGTTGCTTATTATTTTTTTCTCGACGAAAGACCTCATATAGCAGAAGATGGGCATCGGAGGGTGTAACATCCCAAATTTCCTATTTGGAATGTTTTACAATTATAGCCAAGCACCTATGCATTCTGTTTGAATTTGAGTGGCATTTGAAGTTTCAGAAGTTTTGGAGTTGTTGGAATTTGAATTCAAATTTTGGCAGTGGAAATTATTTCAAAACTATGCCTGATAAATACTTGAGGAAAAGTATGAGAGGAGTAAACATGACACTCCAAAAATATCAGAGGAAAAACATTGCCAAAAAGTTTGAATTCAAATTTGAGTTTTATTTGGAATTTTAGAAAAATGATTTTTTATAAAGTTTGGATTTTGCCCCTAGAAAAATGTTCAAATTATAGGAATATTCCCCTGATCATTTTGATATATATATATGTCCTATATAAAATATTTATATTTATTATATTTTTCTCTCTCTCTAATATTCAAAAAAAAAATAAGAACAGACCCAGGCGCCAGCCAAGCCAGCCCGACCCAAATAAGTCGAGGCCCACCAGCGCAGCCAACCGACCGCCCACCCAGCACCCCAGCCGGCCCAGACACGCCAGCCACCGACCCGCCCGGCCGAACGGCTTCGCACCGGTCGCCCGCCCGATTCCCCTCTCTCCTCACCCGCTGACGCCCCGGCCCCACCACCTTCTTCCTCCTCAAGCCGACGCCACCGCGCCGCTCGCCGGAATCCCGCGAGATCCGGGATCCCATCCCGATCTCCTCGCCCCGACCTGCCCCTCCTCCAAGTCGTGCCCCCCTATATATACCCTCCCTCGACCCGTTCCCCCTCGCCCCTCGCCTAACCCCTCCCCTCGGCAGGGCTCTCTGGAGACCTGAAGCCGCCCAGCGCCATTAGCCTCGCCCGACCGCCCGGCCACCTCGAGCTCCTCGACCCCACCCGAGCTCCCTCGCCCGTCACTTTCGCGGACCTCTCCGCCGTCGTCCCGACCACCGAGCCACGAACCGTCGCCGCCGCCGCTGCCGTCGCCGTCGCCGCCTCGATAAGTCGCCGAGTCCCGTCGCCGTTCGATCTAGATCGTGAGTTAGGATAGATTCCCCGAAGAAATACGGTTTAGTTAGGTTTAGTTTAAGTGAACCGGTTTTATTCCGGTTTAGATCGGTTTTTTTATTAGGGTTTAGTTGGACCGGCCGACGCGGTTTGTTTTCTGTTAAACCGTGTGTGTAGTTTAGTTATTTAACGCCGAAGCGTTAGATAGGCCCATTAGCCAGTTTTTTCGTTTTAGTTTTATTTTTCGTTTTCTGTTTTAACAGAATAGTTTCAGTTTTGTAAAATTCATATCTTTTAATCTACTTAATATTTTTAAGTGATTCTTTTTTGTTGGTTTGCAAATTTATTGTAGTTTCTGTAGAAAATATAATTAGTCATGTTAAAATTATTTAAAATTGCCTTATTTTAGATTTAGACAGAATAGTAATTCTGCTATAAAATGAGTTAGGAATATTATTTTTAGTGATTCTTTTTGTCACAACTTTGTTTTGACATTGCCTAACCGTAGGAATTTATTTGGGCATTTTAGAATTAATAAAAAAATAGTTTTAATCAGAATCATGTTATTCCTATTTATTTAATTAGCTACTGTTTTCCTATTGTTTTACTTAGCAGATAAATTTATTTTTCATGAGAGATAGTTTATTCTAGGTTAGTTTCTGTAACTTTAGAGCATGAACTTTTATTTATAATAAATAAAACTTTATTTTATTTTCTCTTGCTAGGATTGTTTTAGGCCTAATAGGAGTTTTATAATAGCTTTTAAGGTGATTCTTTTTGCTCCTAGTTGCATGATGAATTCTTTTCTGTTAAGTTAGCAAACACCCATGCTTAGGTTCTGTTAAGAAAAATTTTGATATGTAAAACTATTCTTAGTTGTTGCTTGATGTAGGAAAACATTGAGTTGGATTTCTTCGAGTTTTTCTTTGGGTTTTGATTCGTTTGTTTTGTGTGTTATGTTAGCATGTTATTATGTTAAGTGATCATATGCTATATGCTTATTATGAATGTTGTTTGCCTCGGTAGAATTTCCGGAGTGCGAAGCTTGCTACCACGAGTCCCTAGCTTTCGAAGATCGTCAGCAAGGCAAGTCATTGATCATATTTTCAATACCTATGATTTTATTGCATTAGAATTACACCTCCCCACCATGCATGCAGTAGGTGAAATTTTGAAGTTATGTTCTTGAGTAGTATCATGAGGTAGGATGAACCAATTCCCCTTGTTACCATGACCCGGGACGAAGTAGTTTATTGTTGCTATGCTCGTAGACGGGGTTGGTTGAGTGAATTCATAAGGGAGATGTGAGAGTCAAGATGATGACAACCCCATGAACTTCAAGCTCAAGATGGACTTCGAAATTCACTACTGGGTGGAGGACGGTTGACGGGCACCCTGGAGAACCCAGTGGTTGGCCGGGATGCATGGAGAAGTGCCATGACATCTTGCGGAAAGCTTCACCCAGCCACGAAGAGACGGATGGATACCCATTGACCGGAAGCTTACCTGTGCAGCCGCAAGCCATTATGGGCTCTGGCTTGGTCAACCCTAGTTGTGACTCTGGCCGGACGGTGCTACGAGATGTAGAAGAACGGTAGGATTGGATGGGCACCGGCAGTGGCCAGAAGAACTCTTCGGAAGACCCTGTTTCGTTCGTCCCGTCTTCAAACACCATGAAGTGCGAAGACTTAAAAGGAGGGAACGATTCTTGCGGGTAAAGTGCGCAAACCTCTGCAGAGTGAAGATCTAATCGGTTAGCCGTGTCCCCGGTTACGGACAATTTGAGCCTCTGGAACCTGGAGTATTTCGGAAATCTCAACATTGAAATTAATAAATTAATTGAGGGGTTATTATTTAATAATTTGGGAATGAGACATTGGTTGGTGGAACCATCTCAATAATTACCAACAATTTTGTAGTATTTGCAAGCAAGTCCACTTGTTGTAGGGAAAACCGGCTTTTAGCAAAATGATGAAACTTAGAGCCCCACAGCCAAATTGCATATAGTATTAGTAATATTTTCATTGTTCTCTCTTCATGACTTGCCAGATATTCAAAATGCTGACCTACACGGCCATAACGACTTATGTTGCGAGGAGTATTCCGATCGGGAGTGAGGCTACGCTCGCGCTTGGCGATTGCCCTATGGAGTCGGATGGACTCGCTATTCTTCTACGCTTCCGCAGCCTTACTTAGTTTATTTCTCATGAGTTGGCCTTCGGCCGAATTTATTCTATTGTAATAAAGACTCGATATGAGAATCGTGTAATAAATTCAGGTGTGATTGAACTTTGATTATTTCATCAATGTACTATGAGTGCCAGCATGATCTTGGGATGGTACAGACACAGAGACTTGACCGATTTTGGGTCGGGTCGCTACAGAGATGGTATCAGAGCACACGCTGACCGTAGGACGTAACCCCTAGGATTGGAAATCCATAGGAAGAAACTATTTATTTTACGTCCTTATCATTCCGTAATTCTCCCCTGTTCATTTCTGACTTCTCTCCGATTTTCAACATTCTAGATGGCGCGAGTTCACCCCGTTCTGCTACGGAGTTTTGCCACCAGATGAGACGATGCCTTCGGCAAGAAGCTGGTCCAGATCGTGAAGAAGCTGAAGATTGCTCGCCCTCAATCACCGAAGCCTACCAATGCGCTTCCGACGGATACCCTTCTGAGATTGAGGTGCACATTCGAGGAGGACCTTCGGAGGACATTGAGCCTATTGACTTTGAGTTTACCGATTTCAAGCTGGATCCTCGGAAGAGACATGGCGATTTATCGTGCACTTGGACATCTCCGAGAAGAGTCAGGGCGAGCTCGATCCATCAGATCTCGCCATGATTTCTCGCAGAGCTAGGAATGGAGATATCATCCGTACCGTAGAGGACGACTCCATTCTCTCATATGTCCAAGACTTGGAGTGTCTCCTCAGGAAACGGGAGATCCAGACTCGCCGTAACTCGAAGGTACACAGGAGGCTGTTGTTCCGTGAACTGGAACTGGAGGAGAAGACACATGTAGATTTCCTTGACCATGAGGAAGAAATCGCGGATTTCATGGAGAGAGTCGACAATCTGAAGATGAATGTTGCCGCATTAGAGGAAAAGATGGACTTGGGAGAGGACCTTTTTCCGAGTGGAGATGACGGACCTCTCGTGAGCAATGACCAGGATTATGAAGGGAGCTCCACTGGAGAAAGCCACAAGAGGAGGCGCCGCATCAGAGGACGCCACACCGGAGGACGCCACACCAGAGGACGCAAGGATAATTAATGAAGACATTTTATTCGACCGCCATGTTATTTCATTTTTCCGTCGATCAGTTAGGTCGTTATTTTCGATTAGTCGTGAGAATTTTGTAATCGAGATTGAACCATGTTTGAGTGGATTGAATAAATGATTGGTGTGATTATGATTGTGCATTCATATGGGTAGTGATATTTTCTCATTAGACCATTGTTCTATTCTAATTTTCTCATCCACTCCAAAACACCAGATGCCTCCGAGACGTGACCCCGGTCTCAACTTCCCGCCGGAGCTCACCCAGCTGATCTAGCAACAGAATGCCCTCATGCAGATGCTCATCCAGAACCAGAACAACAACAACAACAACAATCCACCGCCACCACCCCCTGTTGACAACTTGACCCGCTTCCTAAGGCTGAATCCGCCAGTGTTCTCTAGCAGCACTGAGACGATTGTGGCCGATGATTGGCTCCGCAAGGTCGGAAGGGAGTTAGCCACTGCTGGATGCACCGAGGCAGATAAGGTACGCTTTGCCGCACATCAACTTGATGGACCTGCAGCCTCTTGGTGGGAGAACTACACCGCCACTTATCCCATCGGCACCATCACGTGGGATCAGTTCCAGCAGGCTTTCCGCACCGCTCATGTTTCAGCTGGAGCCATGAGTCTGAAGAAGCGTGAGTTCCACAACTTACGCCAGGGGAACCGTACTGTGGGGCAGTACGTGGATGAGTTCAGCAAGTTAGCTCTCTATGCCCCGGATGATGTGGCCACAGATGCCGCAAAGCAGGAAAAGTTTCTCGAGGGACTCAATGACGAGCTGGGAATGCAGCTTATGGTGGCTACCTTCACCAACTACCAGGAGCTGGTAGACAAGGCCACCATACTCGAAGGCAAGCAGCAGCAGATTGATAGCATAGCGGAAGTATGGCCAGGGGAAGTACAACTCTGGAGCTCAGCAGAAGCCCCGATATGCCCCATGCTCAGGAGGGCATACCCATCATAACCATGGAGGACATAACCATGGAGGAAATGGGAACAACCGCAACCAGGACAACAAGTCAGGCAATGGAAATGGCAATGGAAACGGCAATGGCAACCAGCATCGTCCCCGCCAGCTCGAAAGATCTGAGTCACATCACTGCTTCAAGTGCCGTAAAACAGGCACTATGCCACCGACGCCCGGAGGCCAAGCAGAGGAATGGAAACGGCAATGGAAGCTCAGCGAAGAAGCCCAACCTTTTCCTCGTGCTCGGTGAACCACATTGACGTGGAGGATGTCTATGATCAGCCGGACAATCGTGGTTGGTAAGTTTTATTAAATTCACATCCATATTGGTACTCTTTGATTACGGTGCAACGATTCATTCATATCAAGGGTAGTTGTGGAAAAGTACGGGTTGCCCACTAAAACCCTTAGAAGCCCCTTCGCGTCGGGCCCGCAGAGGAGAAATGATGGCGAGCTTAGGCTGTCATGCAACCCTCAACATCGGAAATCATAAATATCCCGCAGACCTCATAGTATTGGAAACCCGCACCTTGGATGTGATCCTAGGCATGGATTGGTTGACGAAGTTTGAAGGAAACATAGATCGTGCTCAGAAGTCGATTCTGCCACCACCCCGGGCGAAGAGGATCAAGTATGTATCCGCACGTATCCCGATGAAGAATCAGTGCATTCCCTCACGGGAGTTGTTCAGAGGAAGTGCCGAGAGTGCAAGATTTTCCCGATGTGTTTCCTAAAGAATTACCAGAATGCCACCGGACGAGACATTGAATTTCTGATTGAGTTATTGCCCAAGACAGCCCCAATATCCAAGAGACCCTATCGGATGCCACCGAACGATTTGAAAGAGATCAAGAACCAAATTAATGAGCTATTGGAGAAAGGATATATTCGGCCAAGCTCATCACCTTGGGGAGCCCCAGTTCTTATGGTAGAGAAGAAGGATGGAACCCTGAGAATGGTTGTGGATTATCGTTCGTTGAACGACGTGACCATCAAGAACAAGTACCCTCTGCCGATGATTAATGACTTATTTGATCAGCTAGTTGGAGCCAAGGTATTCTCCAAGATCGATCTTCGATCAGGGTATCATCAGTTGAAGATCCGTGAAAAGGACATACCCAAAACAACATTCACCACCAGGTATGGTTTATATGAGTATACCGTCATGTCATTTGGATTGACTAATGCCCCTGCATACTTCATGAATTTGATGAACAAGGTATTTATGGAATATCTGGACAAGTTTGTCGTGGTGTTCATCGATGATATACTGATTTTCTCAAGAGCGAGGAAGAGCATAAGGAACATTTGCGTCTAGTTACGAGAAACTCCGAGAACATCGCTTGTATGCCAAGTTCAAGAAATGTGAATTTTGGTGAAGGAAGTCGGATTCCTCGGACATGTTATTTCAGGAGAAGGAATAGCATTGACCCCGCCAAGGTGGAATCGATCACCGATTGGCGATCGCCCACCTCGATCAAGGAGATCCGCAGCTTTCTCGGACTCATTGGATATTATCGGAGGTTTATTGAAAACTTCGAAGATTGCCAAGCCCATGACCGAGCTGTTGAAGAAGGAGGCCAAGTACATTTGGACCGAGGATTGTGAAGCCGTTTCGAGAATTGAAGAAAGGTTTGGTTACAGCCCGAAGATGATTTTGCGGACATACACAAGGATTACGGTATATTGTGACGCTTCTCGTCGTGGACTCGGAGGAGTACTCATGCAGAAGGAAAGGTTGTAGCTTATACCTCCGCATAGCTACGACCACACGAGATGAATTATGCCACACATGATTTGGAGTTAGCAGCAGAATACATGCACACAAGACTGGAGACATTTCCTTATCGGAAACCGTTGTGATGCTTACACGATCATAAGAGCTTGAAGTATATTTTCACGCAAAAGAGTTGAACCTCAAAGTAAGAGATGGCTAGAGTTAATCAAGGACTATGACATGAGATTGCATTATCACCCAGTGGAAGGCTAATGTTGTAGCAGATGCTTTGAGCCGTAAGAGTTATGTGAATACTCTTATAGCGGGAGGATTACCCGAGAGTTAGTCGATGACCTCGGGGATCTCCGATCGGAGATAGTTCCGAGAGGATATGTTGCAACTCGAAGTTCAGTCCACTTTGGCGAAAGGATTCATGAAGCCGTAAGTCGGACAAGGAAATTGATGAGATAAAGAAAAGATGAATGAAGGAAAAGCTAAAGGATTTCGTAAGGATGAATACGGAGCTATATGGTTCGAGGATCGTATTTATGTACCCAATGATCCCGAACTCAGAAGCTAATCCTTCAGAGGCTCATGATTCACCGTACTCGATTCACCCCTGTAACACCAAGATGTACCGGATTTGAAGGAAAGTTTCGGTGGATGGTATGAAGAAGGATATTGCCGAGTACGTAGCGTATGCGATGTTTGCCAATGAGTAAAGGCGGAACATCGAAGCCAGCGAGGTTACTTCAACCTTTGCCGATTCCCGAGTGGAAATGGGAAAAACTTGGAATGGATTTTATCACAGGATTACCCAGACCCGTTCAGGTTATGATTCCATCTGTAGTGGTTGATCGATTGACCAAGGTAGCTCATTTCATTCCGTGAAGACTACCTATACCAGTGCTAAGTTAGCCAAGATATACATGACCAGGATCGTATGTCTGCATGGAGTTCCGAGGAGTATCGTGTCAGATAGAGGAACACAATTTACCTCAAAGTTTTGGAACCAGTTGCATGAAACTTTGGGTACGAGGCTGGAGTTCAGTACAGCCTTTCATCCGCAGACAGATGGACAGACCGAGAGAGTCAACCAGATTCTGGAGGACATGTTGAGAGCTTGTGTGCTAGACTATGGGTCTAGCTGGGATGATAATTTACCATACGCGAGTTCTCCTACAATAACAGTTATCGCACCGATCGAAGATGGCCCCTTCAAGCTCTATACGGAAGGAGGTGCGAACACCATTGTTTGTGGGATGGTGTTGGAGATCGAACACTTTTCGGTTCCGATCTTATTAGAGATTCCGAAGAGAAAGTTAAACTGATTCGCGATAGACTCAAGATAGCTCAGTCAAGGCAGAAGAGTTATGCCGACAGTAAACGCAACGAAGTAACTTACGAAGCGGGAGACCGAGCATATCTTCGTGTGTCCCCACTTCGTGGAATCAAGAGGTTCGGTGTAAAAGGAAAGTTAGCACCCCAATTCATTGGCCCCTAGAAAATCCTCGAACGTCGTGGAGAAGTTGCTTACAAGTTGGAATTGTCGGAAGGATTGACCGGAGTTCATGATGTTTTCCATGTTTCTCAGCTGAAGAAATGCCACGCCGACATGGCCGATATTCCGTTGAGAGAAACAGTGCCCCTAGAGGCCATACAGCTCGACGGTGATCTGACTTATAAGGAGAAACCGTCCAATTCTCGAGACTGCATGACAGAGTCACCCGCAGCAAGATCATCAAGTTTTGCAAGGTCTTTGTGGAGTCATCATTCCGAGGAGGAAGCCACCGGGAGCGAGAAGAAGACCTCCTTGAGACCACCGCACCTATTTGCTAGACAACCCGAATCTTGAGGGCTAGATTCATCTTAAGGTGGGTAGGTTTGTAACATCCCAAATTTCCTATTTGGAATGTTTTACAATTATAGCTAAGCATCTATGCGTTCTGTTTGAATTTGAGTGGCATTTGAAGTTTCAGAAGTTTTGGAGTTGTTGGAATTTGAATTCAAATTTTGGCAGTGGAAATTATTTCAAAACTATGCCTGATAAATACTTGAGAAAAAGTATGAGAGGAGTAAACATGACACTCCAAAAATATCAGAGGAAAAACATTGCCAAAAAGTTTGAATTCAAATTTGAGTTTTATTTGGAATTTTTGAAAAATGATTTTTATAAAGTTTGGATTTTGCCCTGAAAAATGTTCAAATTATAGGAATATTCCCCGATCATTTTGATATATATATGTCCTATATAAAATATTTATATTTATTATATTTTCTCTCTCTAATATTCAAAAAAAAAAAAAGACCCAGGCGCCCACCAAGCCAGCCTGACCGACCCAGCGCCATTGAGGCCCACCAGTATGCTGACCGACCGCCCAGCCAGACCCAGCCCGCCCAGACGCTGAAGCGACCGACCCGCCCGGCCGAAACGGCTTCGCACCGGTCGCCCGCCCGATTCCCCTCTCTCCTCACCCGCTGACGCCCCGGCCCCACCACCTTCTTCCTCCTCAAGCCGACGCCACCGCGCCGCTCGCTGGAATCCCGCGAGATCCGGGATCCCATCCCGATCTCCTCGCCCCGACCTGCCCCTCCTCCAAGTCGTGCCCACCCTATATATACCCCTCCCCTCGACCCCGTTCCCCCCCTCGCCCCCTCGCCTAACCCCTCCCCTCGGCCGCAGGCTCTCGCCGGAGACCCGAAGCCGCCGCTGCGCCATTAGCCTCGCCCCGACCGCCCCGGCCACCCTCGAGCTCCCTCGACCCCACCCCCGAGCTCCCCTCGCCCGTCCGCACTCGCCGGACCTCTCCGCCGTCATCCCCGACCGCCGGAGCCACCGGAACCGTCACCGCCCGAGCTGCCGTCGCCGTCGCCGCCTCGGTAAGTCGCCGGAGTCCCCGTCGCCGTTCGATCTAGATCGTAGGGTTAGGATAGATTCCCCCGAAGGGGTACGGTTTAGTTAGGGTTAGTTTAAGTGAACCGGTTTTATTCCGGTTTAGATCGGTTTTTTTATTAGGGTTTAGTTGGACCGGCCGACGCGGTTTGTTTTCTGTTAAACCGTGTGCGTAGTTTAGTTATTTAACGCCGAAGCATTAGATAGGCCCATTAGCCAGTTTTTTCGTTTTAGTTTTATTTTTCGTTTTCTGTTTTAACAGAATAGTTTCAGTTTTGTAAAATTCATATCTTTTAATCTACTTAATATTTTTAAGTGATTCTTTTTTTCTTGGTTTGCAAATTTATTGTAGTTTTTGAAGAATATATAATTAGTCGTGTTAAAATTATTTAAAATTGCTTTATTTTAGATTTAGACAGAATAGTAATTCTGCTATAAAATGAGTTAGGAATATTATTTTTAGTGATTCTTTTGTCACAACTTTGTTTTGACATTGCCTAACCGTAGGAATTTATTTGGGCATTTTAGAATTAATAAAAAATAGTTTTAATCAGAATCATGTTATTCCTATTTATTTAATTAGCTACTGTTTTCCTATTGTTTTACTTAGCAAATAAATTTATTTTTCATGAGAGATAGTTTATTCTAGGTTAGTTTCTGTAACTTTAGAGCATGAACTTTTATTTATAATAAATAAAACTTTTATTTTATTTTCTCTTGCTAGGATTGTTTTAGGCCTAATAGGAGTTTTATAATAGCTTTTAAGGTGATTCTTTTTGCTCCTAGTTGCATGATGAATTCTTTTCTGTTAAGTTAGCAAACACCCATGCTTAGGTTCTGTTAAGAAAAAATTTGATATGTAAAACTATTCTTAGTTGTTGCTTGATGTAGGAAAACATTGAGTTGGATTTCTTCGAGTTTTTCTTTGGGTTTTGATTCGTTTGTTTTGTGTGTTATGTTAGCATGTTATTATGTTAAGTGATCATATGCTATATGCTTATTATGAATGTTGTTTGCCTCGGTAGAATTTCCGGTCTGAAGCTTGCTACCACGAGTCCCTAGCTTTCGAAGATCGTCAGCAAGGCAAGTCATTGATCATATTTTCAATACCTATGATTTTATTGCATTAGAATTACACCTCCCCACCATGCATGCAGTAGGTGAAATTTTGAAGTTATGTTCTTGAGTAGTATCATGAGGTAGGATGAACCAATTCCCCTTGTTACCATGACCCGGGACGAAGTAGTTTATTGTTGCTATGCTCGTAGACGGGGTTGGTTGAGTGAATTCATAAGGGAGATGTGAGAGTCAAGATGATGACAACCCCATGAACTTCAAGCTCAAGATGGACTTGAAATTCACTCTTGGGTGGAGGACGGTTGACGGCACCCTGGAGAACCCAGTGGTTGGCCGGGATGCATGGAGAAGTGCCATGACATCTTGCGGAAAGCTTCACCCAGCCACGAAGAGACGGATGGATACCCATTGACCGGAAGCTTACCTTGCAGCCGCAAGCCATTATGGGCTCTGGCTTGGTCAACCCTAGTTGTGACTCTGGCCGGACGGTGCTACGAGATGTAGAAGAATGGTAGGATTGGATGGGCACCGGCGGTGGCGAAGAACTCTTCGGAAGACCTGTTTTGCGTTCGTCCGTCTTCAAACACCATGAAGTGCGAAGACTTAAAAGGAGGAACGATTCTTGCGGGTAAAGTGCGCAAACCTCTGCAGAGTGAAGATCTAATCGGTTAGTCGTGTCCCCGGTTACGGACAATTTGAGCCTCTGGAACCTGGAGTATTTCGGAAATCTCAACATTGAAATTAATAAATTAATTGAGGGGTTATTATTTAATAATTTGGGAATGAGACATTGGTTGGTGGAACCATCTCAATAATTACCAACAATTTTGTAGTATTTGCAAGTAAGTCCACTGTTGTAGGGAAAAACTGGCTTTTTGCAAAATGATGAAACTTAGAGCCCCACAGCCAAATTGCATATAGTATTAGTAATATTTTTCATTGTTCTCTCTTCATGACTTGCCAGCATATTCAAAATGCTGACCTACACGGCTAACGACTTATGTTGCGAGGAGTATTCGATCAGAGTGAGGCTACGCTCCGCGCTTGGCGATTGCCCTATGGAGTCGGATGGACTCGCTATTCTTCTACGCTTCAACTTTACTTAGTTTATTTCTCATGAGTTGGCCTTGGCCAATTTATTCTATTGTAATAAAGACTCGATATGAGAATCGTAATAAATTCAGGTGTGATTGAACTTTGATTATTTCATCAATGTACTGTGAGTGCCAAAGATGATCTTGGGATGGTATGCATACGTAGACTTGATCGATTTTGGGTCGGGTCGCTACAGAGGGCCACTAGGGGGCCGACGAGGTAGGGGGGCCCGCCCTAGGAGGGGGGCACACCCCCCACCCTCGTGGACAGGGTGTGGGCCCCCTGGTCTTCATCTTTGGCAAGGATTTTTTATTATTTTTTTATAAGATGTTCCGTGGAGTTTCAGGACTTTTGGAGCTGTGCAGAATAGGTCTCTAATATTTGCTCCTTTTCGGCCCGAATTCCAGCTATGGCATTCTCCTCCTTATGTAAACCTTGTAAAATAAGAGAATAGGCATAAGTATTGTGACATAACGTGTAATAACAGCCCATAATGCAATAAATATCGATATAAAAGCATGATGCAAAATGGACGTATCAACTCCCCTGTAACGCCCTCGATTCAATCGTACACTAATCATGCACGCAAATGTGTACGATCAAGATCAAGGACTCACGGGAAGATATCACAACACAACTCTACAAATAAAATAAGTCATACAAGCATCATAATACAAGCCAGGGGCCTCGAGGGCTCGAATACAAGTGCTCGATCATAGAAGAGTCAGTGAAGCAATAATATCTGAGTACGACATAAGTTAAACAAGTTGCCATAAGATGGCTAGCACAAAGCGGGATCTGAGATCGAAGAGGAGCAGGCCTCCTGCAGGATCCTCCTAAGCTACTCCTGGTCGCCGTCGGGCTGCACGTAGTAGTAGGCACCTCGGAGTAGTAGTCGTCATAGGCGGTGGCGTCGGCTCCCAGGCTCCATCGTGCAGTTGCAGCAATCGAGTAGAGATAGGGAAAAAGGGGAACAAGGCAACCGTGAGTACTCATCCAAAGTACTACAAGCAAGGAGCTACACTACATATGCATGGATATATCTCAGAAGGGCCATATCGATGGACTGAATCTGCAGAATGCCGAATAATAGGGGATAGCTAGTCTTATCGAAGACTACGCTCGACACCGTCTTGCAACAGGTAGGAGGGACAATCAAGTCCTCAAGTAACATCACATAGCAATAATCCTACCCGCGATCCCTCCTCATATCCACGAGAGAGCGACCACCGGTTATATCGCACTTGGAAGGGTGTGTTTTATCAAGTATCCGGTTCTAGTTGTCATAAGCTCAAGGTACAACTCCAAGTCGTCCCATTATCAAGATCACGGCTATTGAATAGATTAACTTCCTGCAGGTGCACCATCTTACCCAAGACGCTTGATCCCATTTGGCGGACACACTTTCTGGGTCATGCCCGCCGCGGAAGATCAACACGTCCGCAGCCCCACCTAGGCACAACAGAGAGGCCAACACGCCGGTCTAAACCTAAGCCAGCAGGGTGCAGGCCCATCGCCTCGAGCACACATGCATGTTGCGACGTCTGCCGAAGCAGACCTAGCCTAACAGCGTTCCAGTCCAATCCGGCTACGCCGCTCGTCATTGACGTCTGAAGTGCTTGGTGATACCACGGCGCCGGATACCCATAACTACTCCCGCGTAGATGGTTAGTGCGTACAAGCTCGTAGCCAACTCAGATCAAATACCAAGACCTCGTTAAGCGTGTTAAGTAACATGCGAGCGCCCGAACAGGCCAGGCCCACCTCTCTCCTAGGCGGTCTCAACCTGCCTGCCGCCTCCGCCACAAAGATCCATCCAGAGGGCCGTCGGGACAAAGGTCCTTTCAGCCCCAATCCGTGAATCACTCATGGGTGCTCCACAAGCCGACCCGACTTTAGTCTCCACATGTATCATGTATAAGTATATAGTATATACGTGATCACCTCCCGAGTGATCACGGCCCGATAGTATAGCACGGCAGACGGACAAGAATGTAGGGCCACAGATGAAAGTACTAGCATCCTATACTAAGCATATAGGATTGCAGGTAAGGTAACAATAGGAGTAACAAGGACAGGCTATGCAGCAGTATAGGAGTATCTGAAAGCAGTAACATGTTACACTACTCTAATGCAAGCAGTATAGAGAAGAGTAGGCGATATCTGGTGATCAAGGGGGGGCTTGCCTTGTTGCTCTGGCAAGAGAGAGGGGTCGTCGACACCGTAGTCGATCACAGGGGGGTACCGCAGCGGCCTCGGGGTCTCTGGGAAAGAAGTAACGGAGGGGAACGCATAATAAATAACGAGCAATCAAAGTATCACAAAGCGTAGCATGTGTCTGGCGGTGCTAGAGGTGACCTAATGCTGTAGGAGGTGATCTTTGGTGAAAGGGGAAACATCCGGAAAGTATCCCGGTGTTTACGTGTTTTCAGCGAGGAGGGCGGAGGGGAAAGTTGCGAGTTCGATAGGTTAGGGTGGTGTTGCGGACGAACGGACTGCGTATCCGGATTCGTCTCGTCGTTCTGAGCAACTTTCATGTTGAAAATATTTTAATCCGAGTTACGGATTAAAAGATATGATTTTCTAAAGGTTTACTAATTTCTAGATCTTAATTAA
Source organism: Aegilops longissima (assembly GCA_021605205.1). Lineage (NCBI taxonomy): Eukaryota > Viridiplantae > Streptophyta > Magnoliopsida > Poales > Poaceae > Aegilops > Aegilops longissima. Next base: position 372,882,077 of record CM038680.1, on the reverse strand, counting down.
TTATTTAATTTAATTCGAAAATGGATTTATGACATCAGCATGATGTCATGCTGACGTCAGCAGTCAACAGAGTTGGTAGGTCAAAGCTGACATGTGGGTCGATGGGACCCACATCATCTAATCGCTTAAATTAATTAGGTCTTAGTTAAACTAACTACTATTCAATTAAACTAACTAGTTAATTAGATTAATTAAACATGATTAGTTAACTTAATTAATGCACTTATTGATTAATTAATTAATATAATGATTAACTAATTAATTAATTAATTAATTTTAATTCTTTTTCTTTTTCTTTTTTATAAAGTTAGGGGTGGGCCCCATCATCATAGGGCCACTGAGGTCTTGGCGGCGGGTTTGGCGCGACCAATCAGGCGCACATCCAGGGGCGCCACGGCTTCTGAGCCGTCGAGGCCGGGCGGTTGTAGGAGGGGCGCCCGGGGGGCAGCAGAAAGCACCACCACGGGCTGGGCCAGCAGGCGCCCCCGCCAAAGGATGATGAGGGGCAGCAGTCTGCCACATGCAGCAAGAAGGGGCGGGAGGCTAACGGCGCGGTGGAGGCGAGGGCGCCAGGGCGCTGGGTCGGGCACGGGCGGCGTGGGGAGCGAGGAGATCGGCCGAGCCTCACCGCGGGCCGTGGGGTCTGGGAAGTGGGCGCGTGGAGGTCGGGAGGCCGATGGGGATGGCGCGGAGGGAAGGAGCCCGTGAGGTGGCGGCGAGCTCGGGTGGCGTCAGCTGTCCGGCGGCGCGACGGCTCTGCGACACAGAGGTGATGGGGTGGTGCTCCGGTGGAGGGGGGGCACCGAGGACGGCGACGTGCGTCGGGGTGATGTCGTCGGTGTCGGGGGCGTGGTCGAGGCGGCGGGGCGACTTCAGGGCGAGGTGGCGGGGCGCAAGGGAGGGTCGTCGGGCGGGCGGAATCGGCGATGAGGGCGGGCGCCGGCGGCGGCCCGATCCGGATTGGATCGGGAGGAAGGCGGGGGGAAGTGGGGAGTGGGCGCTGAGGATGGCGGAGGCACTGGGGTGGGCGGCGGCCAGAGGCGGGCCCTCTGCCCCGATCCGGACGGGGAAGGGGAGAGGCGTGCGGCGTCGTGGGGGGGGGGGAATGGGGATTGGGGTGGGGATTAGGGTTTCCCCTGGTGGGGATATGGAGGAGGGGGTGGGGTGCGGCTGGGCCGGCCTGGCTAGCCCAGAGGCCAGCTGGGCCGAGGCCCAGTGGGGGGGGGGTCTCTCTCTTTTTCTTCTTCTTCTTGTTTTCCTTTTCCTTTTATTTATTTCCTGTTTTCTGTTTTAGTTTTGTTTCCTATTATTTTAATTTTATTAAAATACACACTTAGCATCTAATTTAGTATTCCAACTTAGTCCATAATCACAAAAAGTCTAATCCTCAAATAAATTAGTTTGACATTTTATTAATTACAAAAGGTATTTAAACAATTGTTTTCACTATTGTTTTAAGAGTTTTAGGGCCTTTATACATTTTATCAAAGTTTGGTTTCTCCACCATAATTACCTATGTATTAATTGGTTCACTCCGAACATTTAAATCTTAATATTTGAAAACTTTTATTGTTTGCTCGATTTTGAATTTGAAATTCGAACTAGGTTCCGAACTAACGCGAGTTTATCCACAATAACCGAGGTGACGTGGCATTATTAGTGGGGATTACTGTAGCTTAATTACCCGGGCGCCACAATTCTCCTCCACTACAAGAAATCTCGTCCCGAGATTTAAGAGGGGAGTAAGGGGAAAGTTCTGGTTACGATATTCTAACGGATCTTCTCGAAGAAGTTAGTTCCTTTCGTTGATGTCTTCAACCCTTTATTCCGATGCATCATGATAAACTTGTCACCATTTCTTCGTGAACTCCATCGTACTTACGAATAGGTAAGGGGTAGCTCTACAATGAAAGGGTGTTATAAGGGAAAATCATCTGGGGGTATCCCAAGAATGAACTTATGAGTATCTCTCGAGTTGAACAAATGACACACATCGAGAGCAAAGTAAGACAGTGCGATAAGGAGTTTCAAGCGGATAGGCAATCGTTCATTGCACAAGCGAGGTCTGAAAGGGTTGAAGCAGCGGGAATAAGTATTGCGTCCGATACGAGAATAGATCAACAGCAAGTGGCCCGTGAATTACATACAAAGTCAAGCATGAGGAATAACTTGACAATGGGGGTGTACAGGAGAGTCGGGTTTCAATCTCGTGAAACTGTGGGTTATGGGCCCACCATGTGGTTAAAAGTAGAAGGTTGGTGACATCTTGCACGATCATGTAAGCAAGGCATGTCGAGGAGAGTCTCGAGGGTCATGTCGGCAACAACATAGGTACCAAGGGCGAGGGACGAAGAGAACCATTTTCCCGCGTTGAGCGAGGCGGACCACTAAACAAGGTTCTCGTCCATCGGTGGTTACCTAATGTCATCGACAATAGTAATAGGGTCTTACTTACAGTGGTACAACGAGGTGCTTACCTAAGCAGGGGATTATCACTGCTTAGATTATATATATCCCAAGAAGGGTCAAACAGACCCATGGAAAGGAAAATGTGATCATTAGGTTAAACAGAACAATGGAAAGGAAAAATGTGTTTAAACACATATTTCAGGGGTATATCCTTCCCAAGGATAAGCAGAGCATGATATCCATGACAGGATATAATGTAGAAAACCCTTTAGGTAAGGGGAGAGAAATTTCATGACATTACCCATACAACGGTGTTCGGATAATTGAGCAAGAAACATTTAGCATTGGGCTTCGAATGTTCTTGTTGAAAATCAGAGTATCACAGACATGCTTGAGATAGCATTGACATGGCCTTGGTGAAGATCAGACTTTGGAATCACGAAGGATCCATCAGGAATAACTTGTAGAATCAGTATTACAATTCCCTCATGGATGAATGGATAACCCTGCTGAAAAGGAATCTATAATGATAGGTCCTCCAGCCGGGGGGGGGGGTGCTAGGCATGACATCATGCTACCGGGTCATCAAAGGATCAACATCATAACTCTTGGAAAGTTGTCCCATCCATCATATCTGACCGAGATTCAGATCCGATTGGTGTCAGGATACCTCAGACTTAGGATACCTGAGAAGAAAAGGTGCAACGCAAATTGACGAGATGACATTGTAAGATCCCCGGGGAAATGAACTTTGAAGTGATTTCCGTTAACAAGAGTCCATCATTAACCCAAGGAGAGGACAAGGAGGTGTCTGGTGAACTCAACGGCAATTCACCGAGATCCCCAAAAGATGGACTTCCACAATTAAGTGAACAAGGAGATAATATTTGTCAGATCAAATGATATAAGGAAGTATGCTCGAGGAAAACATACACAAGTAAACATTGGTTGAAAGGTGCGCCGATGGGTTGGGTTGCACGACCAATGTCGAATGGTGATTCAATAATCGATAGACTAAGAATGAACCATCGACCATTAACTTCAAAAAATTAGGGTTGCTAGAAGGAAAGAATCCAAACAACACCGTCCACTTGTTGGAATTAACACGGGGACCAAGAAAGAATGGTGATGGTGACAAGTATTTCTATGTCAAGAATCCCCAAGAGGTGGAACAAATCTCGAACATTCTTGACATAAAGGATGGTAATACTCAAGGTAAAGAAGAACAATTGCTGGGTAGCAAGGAACTCAAGGTATAACACCAAACATGAACAAGCTTGTGTTGGTGGGAAGGCAATAAGTGGTCGGTGATAATACAATTCATTGAGGGCAAGGATGGTTTTTCTCATCATAAATTCAATTGATATCTGGATGAGCTCGAATGTTGATGATCACGACACCTTTGTCGCGAGAGTTCATGAAGATGTAATCGATCGGCGACGACATCAAGTCAAAGTAATGATGAAGTGAAAGGTTATTAGAACCAAGGTGCGACACAAACTCGAAACCAAGCTTGTTGTTCAAGGCGAAATGATATGTCGATGAGGATCGGCGTAAGGTTAGTTCCTCGTCGAAAATTGTGCTCCGTGAAGAAGGAACGGGTAGTGCGCTTAAAATCATCACGACAACGATATAGCCAAACAGGCTAGGAATGGCGTGATCGGGTACAAACTCGTACTTATAGAAGCTTACTGAAGAGTTGTTGAACCGTAGTGCGGACTCGGTTCATTTATCGGTGTCTTTGAGTGTTTAATAACTCAGAGCCCGTGAAAAATTGGAAACAGTGGGAAGGTAGCACTTGATGAAGAACTCATAAGAGGTTATGCAGTTCCATGATAATCTCGAGATACCAGGGGTAATACTCGATGACATATCAAAGTAGAGGTTGGGCGGGGTTATTGCTCTCTGAAGACAAGTGCTAAAACTTGCACGAGAAATGGTATTTAAAAGAGAACATGGTCGGAACCACGATTGCAAAAGGCGGATCCACGATATAAGATGAACTTATACCAAAGGAATAATTAATTTAAGAGAAGCTTTAATGATAAGATCTACATCGTGTCCATGGGCCCGAGCATAAGTTCAAGGTCGACTCCACTTCTCCAATGCATAACCTTTCATTCACTTCTCGCTTTCGATGAAGTTATAGCGTTGAAATTTTATCTGGCAAAATACCAGAAGAGTACGACTCGTGAAACTTTCGAGTTCACACATATTAAGGAAGGCATAGGTTCAACCCATCGGGGCATCTTAGAATCATATACCAGAATCTTTTTAGAAGTAATTAACTCAAGCTCGAAGGCAGAGCATGGTTGAGAAAGCAGACGATACAATTTACCAAAGGCATTATGTATCCGAGGAAGGCTCACAAGGTTATTGAATATGAAGGCGTTGTTTTATAAACTTCAATAAAGGATCCGTGGACCACAAGGATCCGCGTGAGCATCGGTACTCAACTAGGGAAGCAGATTATAGAAACAACTGACTAACTCAATTGTCAAATGCAAAGGAATTATGATTTCCAAATCAAGGGATCAGAAGCAATGCTCTGATTAGGGGTGGATAAGTCGAATAGCCTTAGGGTACAATCAAAGACAATGGGATTGGTCGAGAACCAATTCCAGTTAAAAGAATGGCAGCTCAGCCAGAAAGGTAATTTATAAGGATCGATGATGATTGCGGGTATTCGCAAACATATTGAGTCAACAGACTCAAAATGATAATGACAAGGAATGTCAATATGACTACGAGACTTATGGGATTAACCATAATGCAAGCAAGCAAGACTTTCAAGAGCCAAAGGCTCCAGAGGATCTTCGGAAGATCGAAGAGTATTTTGAAGACTTTTGTGAAACACATGAACAACTGGGGTTGAGCGGATACTCGACAAGTGCGAGGATTTATTTGAAGGGGTATTCATGTGGCAAAGAACTGCTAGGCAGTAGGCACAAAGTATTCTCGGAACAATAGAGAAAACTTCGTGGTATCTTGTAATAACAAGGTCAATGGGGGATGATCGTATGAATGGCAAGTGTAAGTAGTTTCCCATACGGATTTATCGGTGGTCGGGAATAGCAAAAGTGATGGGCACAAAGTCCCGAGAGAATATCAAAGAGTATCTCCGAAAGCTTCTGGTGCAGTCGGTGATCATCCGAACTGAAGGGCCTCTCAGGTAGAAAGTATTTGCGAGAACCTAAAGTTAGTTTTGTTTTTAGCAAAATCATTTAACCCGAATAGAAGAGAGTTCAGAATCCCAGAGTAAAGATCAAGGAGTAAAAGATCCTAATACCACCCAATGGCGACGTGGGCCCGTAAGGCACACGGCCAAGTTAGTAAAAGTTTTTGTAATGTCTAGACTCGACTTCGGCCAAGGAGTTGGAAGGGGGATTCCTACAGGCAGTCGACTCTGATACCAACTTGTAACGCCCTCGATTCAATCGTACACTAATCATGCACGCAAATGTGTACGATCAAGATCAAGGACTCACGGGAAGATATCACAACACAACTCTACAAATAAAATAAGTCATACAAGCATCATAATACAAGCCAGGGGCCTCGAGGGCTCGAATACAAGTGCTCGATCATAGACGAGTCAGCGAAGCAATAATATCTGAGTACGACATAAGTTAAACAAGTTGCCATAAGATGGCTAGCACAAAGCGGGACACGATCGAAGAGGAGCAGGCCTCCTGCAGGATCCTCCTAAGCTACTCCTGTCGTCGTCGGGGCTGCACGTAGTAGTAGGCACCTCCAGTAGTAGTCGTCATAGGCGGTGGCGTCGCTCCGGGCTCCATCGTCTGTTGCAGCAATCGAGTAGAGATAGGGAAAAAGGGAACAAGGCAACCGTGAGTACTCATCCAAAGTACTGCAAGCAAGGAGCTACACTACATATGCATGGATATATCTGTAAGGGCCATATCGGTGGACTGAACTGCAGAATGCCGAATAATAGGGGATAGCTAGTCTTATCGAAGACTACGCTCGGACACCTGTCTTGCAACAGTAGGAGGACAATCTGAAGTCCTCAAGTAACATCACATAGCAATAATCCTACCCGCGATCCTCCTCATATCCACGATAGAGAGCGACCACCGGTTATATCCGCACTTGGAAGGTCGGTTTATCAAGTATCCGGTTCTAGTTGTCATAAGCTCAAGGTACAACTCCAAGTCGTCCTGTTATCAAGATCACGGCTATTCAATAGATTAACTTCCCTGCAGGGTGCACCATCTTACCCAAAGACGCTTGATCCCATTTGGCGGACACACTTTCTGGGTCATGCCCGGCCGCGGAAGATCAACACGTCGCAGCCCCACCTAGGCACAACAGAGAGGCCAACACGCGGTCTAAACCTAAGCGCGCAGGGTCCGGGCCCATCGCCTGAGCACACCAAGACGTTATGTGACGTCTGTGAAGCGCAGACCTAGCCTAACAGCGCTCGAGTCCAATCCGGCGCGCGCCTCTCCGTGACGTCTGAAGTGCTTGGTGATACCACGACGCCGGATACCCATAACTACGCCCAGCGTAGATGGTTAGTGCGTATAAGCTCGTAGCCAACTCAGATCAAATACCAAGACCTCGTTAAGCGTGTTAAGTAACCGCTGACGCCGAATAGGGCCAGCCCACCTCTCTCTAGGCGGTCTCAACCTGCCTGTCGCTCCGCCACAAAGATCCATCCAGAGGGCCGTCGGGACAAAGGTCCTTTCAGCCCCAATCAAGTGAATCACTCATGGGTGCTCCACAAGCCGACCCGACTTTAGTCTCCACATGTATCATGTATAAGTATATAGTATATACCGTGATCACCTCCCGAGTGATCACGGCCCGATAGTATAGCACGCAGACGGACAAGAATGTAGGGCCATAGATGAAAGTACTAGCATCCTATACTAAGCATATAGGATTGCGGTAAGGTAACAACAGAGTAACAAGGACAAAGGCTATGCAGCGGTATAGGAGTATCTGAAAGCAGTAACATGTTACACTACTCTAATGCAAGCAGTATAGAGAAGAGTAGGCGATATCTGGTGATCAAGGGGGGGCTTGCCTGGTTGCTCTGGCAAGAGAGAGGGGTCGTCGACACCGTAGTCGATCATAGGGGGGGTACCGGCAGCGGCCTCGGGGTCTACCGGAAAGAAGTAACGGAGGGGCAACACAATAAATAACAGAGAAATCAAAGTATCACAAAGCGTAACATGGCAATACGCGGTGCTAGAGGTGACCTAATGCTGTAGGAGGTGATACTGGTGAAGGGGGGAAACATCCGGGAAAGTATCCCCGGTGTTTCGTGTTTTCGGGCAGAGGAGCCGGAGGGGGAAATTTGCGAGTTCGATAGGTTAGGGGGGTGTGGCGGACGAACGGACTGCGTATCCGGATTCGTCTCGTCGTTCTGAGCAACTTTCATGTTGAAAATATTTTAATCCGAGTTACGGATTAAAAGATATGATTTTCTAAAGATTTACTAATTTCTAGATCTTAATTAATTATTTAACTTAATTCGAAAATGGATTTATGACATCAGCATGATGTCATGCTGACGTCAGCAGTCAACAGAGTTGACTGGGTCAAACTGACATGTGGGTCCAGTGGGACCCACACACTGTTTAAATTAATTAGGTCTTAGTTAAACTAACTACTATTCAATTAAACTAACTAGTTAATTAGATTAATTAAACATGATTAGTTAACTTAATTAATGCACTTATTGATTAATTAATTAATATAATGATTAACTAATTAATTAATTAATTAATTTTAATTCTTTTTTTTTTCTTTTTTATAAAGTTCTAGGGGTGGGCCCCATCATCATAGGGCCATCGGGTGTCTTGGCGACGGGTTTGGCGCTGCCAATCAGGCGCACATCCAGGCGCCACGGCATCTGAGCCGTCGAGGCCGGGCGGTTCTTGGAGGGGACGCCGCCGAGGGCAGCAGAGCACCACCACGCGCCAAGGCCAGCGACGGCCCCAGAACCAGGACGAGGCGGCGCGGTAGCAACGGCAGCCACAGAGCAGAAGGGGCGCGGGAGGCTAACGGCGCGGTGGAGGCGAGGGGCGCCGGCGGGGGCGCGCGGGTCGGGCACGGGCGGCGTGGGGAGCGAGGAGATCGGCCGGAGCCTCACCGCGGGCCGTAGGGTCTGGGAAGTGGGCGCGGTGGAGGTCGGGGAGGCCGATGGGGACGAGCGCCGGAGGGGAAGGAGCCCGGTGAGGTGGCGGCGAGCTCCGGGTGGCGTCAGCCTTGGTCCGGGCGGCGACGGCCGCGCGACACTGCAGGTGATGGGGTGGTGCTCGGTGGAGGGGGGCACTGAGGACGGCGACGTCGTGCCGGGTGATGTCGTCGGTGTCGGGCGTGGTCGAGGCGGCGGGCGACTTCAGGCGAGGTGGCGGGCGCAGGGGGGGGGTGGCCGCGGCGGCGGAATCGGCGATGGGGCGGGCGCCGGGCGTCGGCCCGATCCGGATTGGATCGGGGAAGGAAAGCGTGGGGGAAGTGGGGAGTGGGCGCTGCGGGATGGCCGGAGGCATCAAGGTGGCGGCGGCGAGCGAAGGGGCGGGCCTCTGCCCGATCCGGACGGGAAGGGAGAGGCGTCTTGGCGTCGTGGGGGATGGGGATCGGGGTGGGGATTAGGGTTTCCCCTGGTGGGGATATGGAGGAGGGGGTGGGGTGCGGCTGGGCCGGCCTGGCTAGCCCAGAGGCCAGCTGGGCCGAGGCCCAGTGGGGGGGGGGTCTCTCTCTTTTTCTTCTTCTTCTTGTTTTCCTTTTCCTTTTATTTATTTCCTGTTTTCTGTTTTAGTTTTGTTTCCTATTATTTTAATTTTATTAAAATATACACTTAGCATCTAATTTAGTATTCCAACTTAGTCCATAATCACAAAAAGTCTAATCCTCAAATAAATTAGTTTGACATTTTATTAATTACAAAAGGTATTTAAACAATTGTTTTCACTATTGTTTTAAGTGTTTTAGGGCCTTTATACATTTTATCAAAGTTTGGTTTCTCCACCATAATTACCTATGTATTAATTGGTTCACTCCGAACATTTAAATCTTAATATTTGAAAACTTTTATTGTTTGCTCGATTTTGAATTTGAAATTCGAACTAGGTTCCGAACTAACGCGAGTTTATCCACAGTAACCAAGGTGACGTGGCATCATTAGTGGGGATTACTGTAGCTTAATTACCCGGGCGTCACATCCCCCAAGCTTAGACCTCGCTTGTCCTCAAGCGAAAGCCGATAATGATAAATATGTCCCCATGTTTAGAGGTAGAGGTGTCGATAAAAATAAAATACGGACATGAAGGCATCATGATTATTCTCATAACAGCAACATATATAGATATTGTCATATGATTTCTTATGTTCAAGTAATAATCCATTCATAATGCAGAGTACGAATCATAAACTTTATTAAGAACCAACAAACTATAATCTCAGTCCTTGAAGCAATTGCAATTTATCATAACATCAAAAAGAGTCTATGTCAGAGCTTAATAGCAAGTCCACATACTCAACTATCATTTAGTCCTTCATAATTGCTAACACTCACGCGATACTTGTGGTTACAGAGTTTTAATCGGACACAGAGAAAGATAGGGGCTTATAGTTTCGCCTCCCAACCTTTTACCTGAAGGGTAATGTCAACAATAATAACTCATGCCCCCTATATCTAATTAGATATATCAATCAGGATCTTTCCAACACACTGTGCTTGCCAAAAGATAAAATGTAAAAAGGAAAGGTGAATATCACTATGACTCTTGCATAAGGTAGAGGATAATAATAAAAGATAGGCCCTTCACAGAGGGAAGCAGAGGTTGCCATGCGCTTTTATGGTTGGATGCACAAAATCTTAATGCGAAAGAACGTCACTTTATATTGCCCCTTGTGATATGAACCTTTATTATGCAGTCTGTCGCTTTTATTTCTTCCATATCACAAGATCGTATAAAGCTTATTTCTCCCACACCAATCAATCATACATATTTAGAGAGCAATCTTTATTGCTTTGCACCGATGACAACTTACTTGAAGGATCTTACTCAATCCATAGGTAGATATGGTGGACTCTCATGGCAAAACTGGTTTAAGGGTTTTTGGAAGCACAAGTAGTATCTCTACTTGGTGCTGAGAATTTGGCTAGCATGAGGGGGAAAGGCAAGCTCAACATGTTGGGAGATCCATGACAACATACTTTATCTCAGATATAAGAAAACATAACTCATTACGTTGTCTTCCTTGTCCAACATCAACTCTTTAGCATGTCATATTTTAATGAGTGCTCACAATCATAAAAGATGTCAATAATAGTATATCTATATATGAAACCTCTCTTTCGTTATTACTTCCTATTAATTGCAACGATGACCAAAGCTATGTTTGCCAACTCCCAACAACTTTTAATCATCATACTCTTTCTATGTGAAGTCATTACTCTCGATAAGATCAATATGAACTCTTTTTTTCTTTTTTTTCTTTTTCTTTTTCTTTTATTCACTCAAAATCATGGAAAAATAATCAAGCCCTTGACTCAACACTAATCTTTATTATATATCTCGCGGACTCGATTACATAGAGAGATCATAAAGCAAAAACTCATAACTAGATCATGCCATAAACTTTATTCTACTAGATCAAAATACTACTAATAGGATCGAACTAAGAAAAACGGTAACGATAGGAGATGTGATTGTGATACGATACCGGGGCAACTCCCCCAAGCTTGGCAGTTGCCAAGGGGAGTGCCCATACCCATGTGATTATGTCTCCTTTGTGGGTGAAGAAGGTGGAGGTGTCGTTGACTTAGTTGATGGCATAGACTTCTCCCTTAATTTGCGCTTGAGGACGGCATTTTGATCCCTCAGATCATCAATCTCCCACCTGGGTTAATATCTTTTACATAGGTCCCGCTTATTTTCCTGCAAGAGGCGAAAAGGATAAACTCGAACTTTGGTTTCTTTACCCTACCAGAAGACTTGACTTTTGAACTCCACATGCATGTCCCCAGGTTGAGGTAATGGGGCTTCATCTTCATCTGAGCTCGTCTCCTCCTTCTCCTTGGGTTCATAGTCCTCTTCTTCCTCTGTGGTCCAACCATCGTCCTCCACATCTCCATAGACCTTAGGATTTGCTAGGTAATCATCCACATAGCTTTCTCCTTCCGAATCCTGGGATGACATGTTGATCTAATCTGCAGTAGGACAGCTCGAAACAAGAACAGAGGATATTTGCGTGATACGGGAGTCAAAACCTCCGGGAAAATATATAATGATTTTTTACCGACCAAAATACGTATCGTGCAAGAAAACGGAGTCCGGAAGGCACACGAGGTGCCCACGAGGTAGGGGGGCGCGCCCAGGGGGTAGGTCGCGCCCTCCACCCTCGTGGGGCCCTCGTGTCCTTCCCGGACTGCTACTTATTTTCTATTTTTCTAAATATTCCAAAACGGAGAAATATTGCCTTAAAAACTGTTTTGGAGTCGGTTTACTTACCGTACCACATACCTATTCCTTTACGGAGTCTGAAACGTTCTGGAAAGTGTCCCTTATGTATTCCTCCGGGGTTACGATTTCAATAACATTGGTTTCAACATTTATAGGATTACCTGAGATATAGTGTTTGATTCTTTGACCGTTTACCACCTTCGGATTTGTGCCTTCAAAGTTGTTGATTTTTATGGCACCGGAATGATAGACCTCCTCGATAACGTAGGGACCTTCCCATTTAGAGAGAAGTTTTCCTTATGTGCAGTTCTATCTCCAGCGTGATGTCCTCCATAAGCTTCGGAGTGACACTTGCGTAGGATCTGTTCCTGTTCATGCTCAGGTACGCAATGTCTAATAATACCATCTACTCCTTTTTTATAAAGATGTGGGTCATCCCAAAAGTAATGTCTCAAATCATAGAAAAACTTTTTCTTTTGCTGGTATGTGAAACTACGTGGTATAAATTTAGCAACAATGTGATTAGCATAATCAGCATACCATGGAGTACTACGAGAAGTATTTATGACATTTAATTGCTCATCAGGAAAGTTATCATCAATAGGTAGTGGGTCATCAAGAACATTTTCTAACCTAGACAAGTTATGCGCAGCGGGTTCTCAGCTCCTTTTCTATCAACAATATGCAAATCAAATTTTTGTAGCAAGAGAACCCATCTAATAAGTCTAGGTTTAGCATCTTCCTTTTCCATTAGGTATTTAATAGCAGCATGATCAGTGTGAATAGTTACTTTAGAATCAACAATATAAGGTCTGAACTTATCACATGCAAATACAACTGCTAAGAATTCCTTTCAGTAGTAGCATAGTTTCTTTGAGCATTGTCTAAAGTCTTACTAGCATAATGGATAACATTTAATTTCTTATCAACTCTTTGCCCGAGAACAGCACCTACAGCATAATCACTAGCATCACACATAATTTCCAAGGGTAAATTCCAATCAGGTGGCTGAACAATAGGTGCAGAGATCAATGCTTTCTTAAGTATTTCAAATGCTTCTACACAATCATCATCAAAGACAAATGGTATATCTTTTTGTAATAAATTAGTCAGAGGCCGAGAATTTTTTGAGAAGTCATTAATGAACCTCCTATAAAATCCGGTGTGACCAAGGAAACTTCTTATACCTTTGATGTCCTTGGGACATGGCATCTTTTCAATAGCATCAACCTTGGCTTTATCAACTTCAATACCTCTTTCAGAAACTTTATGCCCCAAGACAATACCTTCATTAACCATAAAGTGGCACTTTTCCCAATTCAAGACAAGATTAGTTTCTTCACATCTCTGCAAAACTCGATCAAGATTGCTCAAGCAATCATCAAAAGAGGATCCATAGACGGAAAAGTCATCCATGAAAACCTCACAAATCTTTTCACAAAAGTCAAAGAATATAGCCATCATGCATCTTTGAAAGGTAGCAGGTGCATTACATAAACCAAAAGGCATACGTCTATAAGAAAAAGTACCAAAAGGGCAAGTAAAAGTAGTCTTTGATTGATCCTTAGCCGACACAGGTATTTGAGAGAAACCAGAATATCCATCTAGAAAGCAATAATGTGTATGTTTGCATAATATTTCTAGCATTTGATCGATAAAAGGTAAGGGGTAATCATCTTTCTTAGTAGCTTTATTTAATTTGCGGAAACCAATTACCATCCTATAACCTGTAATAATTCGTTGCGGAATCAATTCATCTTTATCATTAGGAACAACAGTAATACCTCCCTTCTTAGGGACACAATGAACAAGACTTACCCACTGACTATCAGCAACGAGATAAATTATACCTGCCTCCGTAAGCTTTAGTATTTCCTTTCTTACCACTTCTTTCATCTTAGGATTAAGCCTTCGTTGATGATCACGAACCGTTTAGCATCTTCTTCCAAATTTATTTTATGTTGACATAGAGTGGGACTAATGCCCTTAAGATCATCAAGAGTATATCCAATAGTAGCACGGTGCTTCTTGAGTTTTCAATAATCTCTCTCTTCATGCTCAAAGGTTAGCACTAATAATAACAGGATATATTTTCTTTTCATCAAGATAAGCATATTTAAGATTATCGAGCAACGGTTTAAGCTCAAACACGGATCACGCTTGGGTGGAGGAGGATCCCTAAGATTTCAACAGCAAATTATGTTTCAGAATAGGTTCCTGTTTAAAGAATACTTCATCTATTTCCCTTCTTTCATTCATAAACATATCATTTTCATGGTCTAGCAAATAATGTTCTAGAGGATCACTAGGAGGTGCGGCAATAGAAGCAAGACCAATAATTTCATCCTTACTAGGAAATTCTTCTTCACGGCGTTGTTTACTAAATTTAGAGAAATTAAACTCATGAATCATATCATCCAAGCCAATAGTAACAACATTCTTTTTGCAGTCTATCTTAGCATTAACAGTGTTCAAGAAGGGTCTACCAAATATAATTGGACAAAAGCTATCTTGAGGGGCACCAAGAACAAGAAAATCAGCAGGATATTTAGTTTTCCCACACAAGACTTCAACATCTCTAACAATTCCCACTGGCGATATAGTATCTCTATTGGCAAGTTTAATTGTAACATCAATATCTTCTATTTCAGCGGGTGCAATTTCATGCTTAATTTCTTCATACAGGGTAATAGGTATAACACTAGCACTAGCACCCATATCACATAAGCCATGATAACAATGATCTCCTATTTTAACAGAAATAACAGGCACGCCTACCACAGGTCTATGTTTATATTTAGCGCCAGGTTTAGCAATTCTAGCAGATTCACCACAGAATTGAATAACATGCCCATCAATATTATCAGACAAGATATCTTTAACTATAGCAATATTAGGTTCTACTTTGACTTGCTCAGGAGGTGTATAAGTTCTAATATTGCTTTTACGAACCACAGCTGAAGCTTTAGCATGATCCTTTATTCTAACAGGGAAATGTGGTTTCTCAACATAAGTGGTAAGAACAATAGGATCACTATTAGTGATAGTCTTTTCTTCAACTTTAATAGGTGCAGCTACTTTTACTTCTATGGGAGGATGATATTTAAACCACTTCTCCTTAGGGAGATCAACATAAGTAGCAAAATATTCACAGAAAGAAGCTACTATCTCAGAGTCAAGTCCATATTTAGTGCTAAACTTACGAAAAGTATCGGTATCCATAAAAGATTTAACACAATCAAACTTAGGTGTCATACCTGACTCCTTACCTTCGTTGAGGTCCCAATCTTCAGAGTTGCGTTTAATTATATCCAATAAATTCCATCTGAATTCAATAGTCTTCATCATAAAAGAGCCAAAGACAAGAAGTATCGAGCATGGTGCGATTGTTTTCGAAAGCCGAGCATAAAGATTTTGAATAATTGTTTCTCTTGGGAGCTCATGATTGGGGCATGAATACAACATTGATTTAAGCCTCCCCAAGCTCAAGCGATGCTTTCTCCTTCATGAAGGCCAGAAATTATATATATAATTGCGATCACGATGAACAAGATGCATAGGATAATACTTTTGATGAAATTCCAATTTCAGTCTTCTATATTCCATGATCTCGTATCATCACATAGCCTATACCATGTCAATGCATCTCCTTCAAAGATAAAGGAAGACCATCTTCTTAACAACATCATCGGGTATACCTACAAGCTTAAATAGTCCACAAACTTCATCCACATATATTAGGTGCTCATCAGGATGCTTTGTTCCATCTCCTACAAAAGGATTAGCTAGCAGTTTTTCCATCATACCCGAAGGAAATTCAAAGGGAATATTTTCATATTCAATTTCAGTAGGTTCATTAGGTTGAGGAGCAACTCTTTGCTCTCTGGCGGGTGAAGATACCCGAACAAGCCCCTCAGAGGATTACTTTCCATAGTAACAAGTGACGATGAAATTTCAGCACACTATATAAATTTTTCCTTACCAAATTCCACCTACCAAAGGCGCTTCACTCCCCGGCAACGGCGCCAGAAAAGAGTCTTGATGACCCACAAGTATAGGGGATCTATCGTAGTCCTTTCGATAAGTAAGAGTGTCGAACCCAACGAGGAGCAGAAGGAAATGATACGCGGTTTTAAGCAAGGTATTCTCTGCAAGTACTGAAATAAGTGGTAACAGATAGTTTTGTGATAGGATATTTTGTAACGAGCAACAAGTAACAAAAGCAAATAAAGTGCAGCAAGGTGGCCCAATCCTTTTTGTAGCAAAGGACAAGCCTGGACAAACTCTTATAATAGGAAAAGCGCTCCCGAGGACACATGGGAATATCGTCAAGCTAGTTTTCATCACGTTCATATGATTCGCATTCGGTACTTTGATAATTTGATATGTGGGTAGACCGGGGCTTGGGTGTTGTTCTTACTTGAACAAACATCCCGCTTATGATTAACCTCTATTGCAAGCATCCGCAACTACAACAAAGGTATTAAGGTAAACCTAACCATAGCATGAAACATATGGATCCAAATCAGCCCTTACGAAACAACGCATAAACTAGGGTTTAAGCTTACATCACTCTAGAAACCCATCATCTACTTATTACTTCCCAAAGGCCTTCCTCTAGGCCCAAAAAATGGTGAAGTGTTATGTAGTCGACGTTCACATAACACCACTAGAGGCTAGACAACATACATCTCATCAAAATATCGACCGAATACCAAATTCACATGACTACTAATAGCAAGACTTCTCCCATATCCTCAGGAACAAACGTAACTACTCACAAATCATATTCATGTTCATAATCAGAGGGGTATTAATATGCATAAAGGATCTAAACATATGATCTTCCACCAAATAAACCAACTAGCATCAACTACAAGAAGTAATCAACACTACTAGCAACCTACTAGTACCAATCCGGATTTGGAGACAAGAATTGGGTACAAGAGATGAACAAGGGTTTTGAGAGGAGATGGTGCTGGTGAAGATGTTGATGGAGATTGCCCTCTCCGATGAGAGGAGCGTTGGTGATGACGATGGTGATGATTTCCCCCTCCGGAGAAGTGTCCCTGGCAGAACAGCTCTGCCGGAGCCCTAGATTGGTTCCGCCAAGGTTCCGCCTCGTGGGGCGGAGTTTCAGTCCCTAAAGGTTGCTTCTTATTTTTTCTCGATAAAATACCTCATATAGCGAAGATGGGCATCGTAAGGCCACCGGGGGCCCATGAGGTAGGGGGCGTTGTTGGGGAGCGTAGTAAGTTCAAAAATTTCCTCGCATTACGCAAGATCATGGTGATGGCATAGCAACGAGAGGGAGAGTATTGTCCACGTACCCTCGTGACCGTGGCGGAAGCGTTATAACAACGCGATTGATGTAGTCGCACGTCTTCACGATCCGACCGATCCAAGTACCGAACGCACGGCACCTCCGAGTTCAGCACACGTTCAGCTCGATGGCGATCCCGGGCTCCGATCCAGCAAAGCGTCGGGGATGAGTTCCGTCAAGACGACGGTGGTGGCGATGATGATGCTTCACCGCGCGCAGGGCTTCGCCTAAGCTCCGCGACGATATGACCGAGTGAAATATGGTGGAGGGGGCACCACACGGCTAAGGAACGATCCGTAGATCAACTTGTGTGTCATGGGGTGCCCCCTGCCCCGTATATAAAGGAGCAAGGGGAGGGCAGCCGGCCTAGGAGGAGGCGCGCAAGGGGAGTCCTACTCCCACCGGAGTAGGACTCCCTCCTTCCTTGTTGGAGGGGAAGAGAGGAGAGGAGGAAGGAAAGGGGCGCACCCTTGTCCAATTCGGACCAGAGGGGCTGCGCGCCTCCTTCCTTTGGCCTTTCTCCTCTATTCCCGTATGGCCCAATAAGGCCCATATACTCCCGGCGAATTCCGTAACTCTCCGTACTCGAAAAATACCGAATCACTCGGAACCTTTCCGAACTCGAATATAGTCGTCCAATATATCGATCTTCGTCTCGACCATTTAGAGACTCCTCGGCATGTCCCGATCTCATCCGGGACTCGAACTCCTTCGTACATCAAAACTCATAAACTCATAATATAAGCATCATCGAAACCTTAAGCGTGCGGACCCTACGGGTTCGAGAACTATGTAGACATGACCTAGAACTATTCTTGGTCAATAACCAATAGCGGAACCTGGATGCCCATATTGGCTCCTACATATTCTCTGAAGATCTTTATCGGTCAAACCGCATAACAACATACTTTGTTCCCTTTGTCATCGGTATGTTACTTGCCGAGATTTGATCGTCGGTATCCAATACCTAGTTCAATCTCGTTCTTGGCTTGAAAGGTAGCAGGTGCATTACATAAACCAAAAGGCATACGCCTATAAGAAAAGTACCAAAAGGGCAAGTAAAAGTAGTCTTTGATTGATCCTTAGCCGACACAGTATTTGAGAGAAACCAGAATATCCATCTAGAAAGCAATAATGTGTATGTTTGCATAATATTTCTAGCATTTGATCGATAAAAGGTAAGGGTAATCATCTTTCTTAGTAGCTTTATTTAATTTATGAAACCAATTACCATCCTATAACCTGTAATAATTGCTATGGAATCAATTCATCTTTATCATTAGGAACAACAATAATACCTCCTTCTTAGGGACACAATGAACAAGACTTACCCACTGACTATCAGCAACGAGATAAATTATACCTGCCTCCAGAAGCTTTAGTATTTCCTTTCTTACCACTTCTTTCATCTTAGGATTAAGCCTTCGTTGATGATCACGAACCGGTTTAGCATCTTCTTCCAAATTTATTTTATGTTGACATAGAGTGGGACTAATGCCCTTAAGATCATCAAGAGTATATCCAATAGTAGCACGGTGCTTCTTCAGAGTTTTCAATAATCTCTCTTCTTCATGCTCTGAAAGGTTAGCACTAATAATAACAGGATATATTTTCTTTTCATCAAGATAAGCATATTTAAGATTATCAGGCAACGGTTTAAGCTCAAACACGGGATCACGCTTGGGTGGAGGAGGATCCCCTAGGATTTCAACAGGCAAATTATGTTTCGAATAGGTTCCTGTTTAAAGAATACTTCATCTATTTCCTTCTTTCATTCATAAACATATCATTTTCATGGTCTAGCAAATAATGTTCTAGAGGATCACTAGGAGGTGCGGCAATAGAAGCAAGACCAATAATTTCATCCTTACTAGGAAATTCTTCTTCACGGCGTTGTTTACTAAATTTAGAGAAATTAAACTCATGAATCATATCATCCAAGCCAATAGTAACAACATTCTTTTGCAGTCTATCTTAGCATTAACGGTGTTCAAGAAGGGTCTACCAAATATAATTGGACAAAAGCTATCTTGAGGGGCACCAAGAACAAGAAAATCAGCAGGATATTTAGTTTTCCCACACAAGACTTCAACATCTCTAACAATTCCTAATTGGCGATATAGTATCTCTATTGGCAAGTTTAATTGTAACATCAATATCTTCTATTTCAGCGGTGCAATTTCATGCTTAATTTCTTCATACAGGTAATAGGTATAACACTAGCACTAGCACCCATATCACATAAGCCATGATAACAATGATCTCCTATTTTAACAGAAATAACAGCACGCCTACCACAGGTCTATGTTTATATTTAGCGCCGGGTTTAGCAATTCTAGCAGATTCACCACGTAATTGAATAACATGCCCATCAATATTATCGACAAGATATCTTTAACTATAGCAATATTAGGTTCTACTTTGACTTGCTCAGAGGTGTATAAGTTCTAATATTGCTTTTACTTAACCACAATTGAAGCTTTAGCATGATCCTTTATTCTAACAGGAAATGTGGTTTCTCAACATAAGTGGTAAGAACAATAGGATCACTATTAGTGATAGTCTTTTCTTCAACTTTAATAGGTGCAGCTACTTTTACTTCTATGGGAGGATGATATTTAAACCACTTCTCCTTAGGGAGATCAACATAAGTAGCAAAATATTCACAGAAAGAAGCTACTATCTCAGAGTCAAGTCCATATTTAGTGCTAAACTTACGAAAAGTATCGGTATCCATAAAAGATTTAACACAATCAAACTTAGGTGTCATACCTGACTCCTTACCTTCGTTGAGGTCCCAATCTTCAGAGTTGCGTTTAATTATATCCAATAAATTCCATCTGAATTCAATAGTCTTCATCATAAAAGAGCCAGCACAAGAAGTATCGAGCATGGTGCGATTGTTTTCAGAAAGCCGAGCATAAAGATTTTGAATAATTGTTTCTCTTGGGAGCTCATGATTGGGGCATGAATACAACATTGATTTAAGCCTCCCCCAAGCTCAAGCGATGCTTTCTCCTTCGCAAGGCCAGAAATTATATATATAATTGCGATCACGATGAACAAGATGCATAGGATAATACTTTTGATGAAATTCCAATTTCAGTCTTCTACAGTTCCATGATCTCGTATCATCACATAGCCTATACCATGTCAATGCATCTCCCTTCAAAGATAAAGGGAAGACCATCTTCTTAACAACATCATCGGGTATACCTACAAGCTTAAATAGTCCACAAACTTCATCCACATATATTAGGTGCTCATCAGGATGCTTTGTTCCATCTCCTACAAAAGGATTAGCTAGCAGTTTTTCCATCATACCGAAGGAAATTCAAAGGAATATTTTCATATTCAATTTCAGTAGGTTCATTAGGTTGAGGAGCAACTCTTTGTTTCACTGGCCGGGTGAAGATACCCGAACAAGCCCCTCAGAGGATTACTTTCCATAGTAACAAGTGACATGAATTTCAGCACACTATATAAATTTTTCCTTACCAAATTCCACCTACCAAAGGCGCTTCACTCCCGGCAACGGCGCCGGAAAAGAGTCTTGATGACCCACAAGTATAGGGGATCTATCGTAGTCCTTTCGATAAGTAAGAGTGTCGAACCCAACGAGGAGCGAAGGAAATGATACGCGGTTTTAAGCAAGGTATTCTCTGCAAGCATCTTGAAATAAGTGGTAACAGATAGTTTTGTGATAGGATATTTTGTAACGAGCAACAAGTAACAAAAGCAAATAAAGTGCAGCAAGGTGGCCCAATCCTTTTTGTAGCAAAGGACAAGCCTGGACAAACTCTTATAATAGGAAAAGCGCTCGAGGACACATGGGAATATCGTCAAGCTAGTTTTCATCACGCTCATATGATTCGCATTCGGTACTTTGATAATTTGATATGTGGGTAGACCGGGGCTTGGGTGTTGTTCTTACTTGAACAAACATCCCGCTTATGATTAACCTCTATTGCAAGCATCCGCAACTACAACAAAGGTATTAAGGTAAACCTAACCATAGCATGAAACATATGGATCCAAATCAGCCCCTTACGAAGCAACGCATAAACTAGGGTTTAAGCTTCTGTCACTCTAGAAACCCATCATCTACTTATTACTTCCCAGTGCCTTCCTCTAGGCCCAAAAAATGGTGAAGTGTTATGTAGTCGACGTTCACATAACACCACTAGAGGCTAGACAACATACATCTCATCAAAATATCGACCGAATACCAAATTCACATGACTACTAATAGCAAGACTTCTCCCATATCCTCAGGAACAAACGTAACTACTCACAAATCATATTCATGTTCATAATCAGAGGGGTATTAATATGCATAAAGGATCTAAACATATGATCTTCCACCAAATAAACCAACTAGCATCAACTACAAGAAGTAATCAACACTACTAGCAACCTACTAGTACCAATCCCGGATTTGGAGACAAGAATTGGGTACAAGAGATGAACAAGGGTTTTGAGAGGAGATGGTGCTGGTGAAGATGTTGATGGAGATTGCCCTCTCCCGATGAGAGGAGCGTTGGTGATGACGATGGTGATGATTTCCCCCTCCCGGAGGGAAGTGTCCCTGGCAGAACAGCTCTGCCGGAGCCCTAGATTGGTTCCGCCAAGGTTCCGCCTCGTGGGGGCGGAGTTTCGTCCCTAAAGGTTGCTTCTTATTTTTTTTCTCGATAAAATACCTCATATAGCAGAAGATGGGCATCGTAAGGCCACCAGGGGGCCCATGAGGTAGGGGGGCGTTGTTGGGGAACGTAGTAAGTTCAAAAATTTCCTACGCACACGCAAGATCATGGTGATGGCATAGCAACGAGAGGGGAGAGTATTGTCCACGTACCCTCGTAGACCGTAAGCGGAAGCGTTATAACAACGCGATTGATGTAGTCGTGCGTCTTCACGATCCGACCGATCCAAGTACCGAACGCACGGCACCTCCGAGTTCAGCACACGTTCAGCTCGATGACGATCCCCGGGCTCCGATCCAAAGAAAGCGTCGGGGATGAGTTCCGTCAAGACGACGGCGTGGTGACGATGATGATGCTTCACCGGCGCAGGCTTCGCCTAAGCTCATGACGATATGACCGAAGTGAAATATGGTGGAGGGGGGCACCACACACGGCTAAGGAACGATCCGTAGATCAACTTGTGTGTCATGGGGTGCCCCCCCCCCCGTATATAAAGGAGCAAGGGGAGGGCAGCCGGCCTAGGAGGAGGCGCGCAAGGGGAGTCCTACTCCCACCGAGTAGGACTCCCTCCTTCCTTGTTGGAGGGGAAAGAGAGGAGAGGAGGAAGGAAAGGGGCCGCACCCTTGTCCAATTCGGACCAGAGGGGCTGCGCGCCTCCTTCCTTTGGCCTTTCTCCTCTATTCCCGTATGGCCCAATAAGGCCCATATACTCCCGGCGAATTCCGTAACTCTCCGTACTCAAAATACCGAATCACTCGGAACCTTTCCGAACTCCGAATATAGTCGTCCAATATATCGATCTTTACGTCTCGACCATTTAGAGACTCCTCGGCATGTCCCGATCTCATCCGGGACTCGAACTCCTTCGGTACATCAAAACTCATAAACTCATAATATAACTCATCATCGAAACCTTAAGCGTGCGGACCCTACGGGTTCGAGAACTATGTAGACATGACCTAGAACTATTCTTGGTCAATAACCAATAGCGGAACCTGGATGCCCATATTGGCTCCTACATATTCTACGAAGATCTTTATCGGTCAAACCGCATAACAACATACTTTGTTCCCTTTGTCATCGGTATGTTACTTGCCCGAGATTTGATCGTCGGTATCCAATACCTAGTTCAATCTCGTTCGGCAAGTCTCTTTACTCGTTACGTAATGCATCATTTCATAACTAACTCATTAGCTACATTGCTTGCAAGGCTTATAGTGATGTGCATTACCGAGAGGGCCCAGAGATACCTCTCCGACAATCGGAGTGACAAAACCTAATCTCAAATACGCCAACCCAACATGTACCTTTGGAGACACCTGTAGTACTCCTTTATAATCACCCGATTACGTTGTGACGCTTGGTAGCACCAAAGTGTTCCTCCGTAAACGGAGTTGCATAATCTCATAGTTACAGGAATATGTATAAGTCATGAAGAAAGCAATAGCAATATACTAAACGATCAAGTGCTAGGCTAACGGAATGGGTCATGTCAATCACATCATTCTCCTAATGATGTGATCCCATTAATCAAATAACAACACATGTCTATGGTTAGGAAACATAACCATCTTTGATTAATGAGCTAGTCAAGTAGAGGCATACTAGTGACATTATGTTTGTCTATGTATTCACACATGTATCATGTTTCCCGATAATACAATTCTAGCATGAATAATAAACATTTATCATGAAATAAGGAAATAAATAATAACTTTATTATTGCCTCTAGGGCATATTTCCTTCAGTCTCCCACTTGCACTAGAGTCAATAATCTAGTTCACATCATCATGTGATTCAACACTAATATTCACATATGTATGTGATTAACACCCATAGTTCACATCGTCATGTGACCAACACCCAAAGGGTTTACTAGAGTCAATAATCTAGTTCACATCGCTATGTGATTAACACCCAAAGAGTACTAAGGTATGATCATGTTTTGCTCGTGAGAGAAGCTTAGTCAACGGTCCATCACATTCGAGCCGTATGTATTTTGCAAATATTCTATGTCTACAATGCTCTGCACGGAGCTACTCTAGCTAATTGCTCCCACTTTCAATATGTATCCAGATTGAGACTTAGAGTCATCTGGATCAGTGTAAAAAGCTTGCATTAATGTAACTCTTTACGACGGGCTCTTTTATCACCTCCATAATCGAGAAATATTTCCTTAGTCCTCACTAAGGATATTCTTGACCACTGTCCAGTGATCTACTATTAGATCAAAATTGTATTCCTTTGCCAAACTCAGAGCAAGGTATACAATAGGTCTGATTCACAGCATAGCATACTTTATAGAACCTATGATGAGGCATAGGGAATGACTTTCATTCTCTTTCTATTTTCTGCCGTGGTCGGGTTTTGAGTCTTACTCAATTTCACACCTTGTAACACGCACAAGAAAACTCTTTCTTTGACTGTTCCATTTTGAACTACTTCAAAATCTTGTCAAGGTATGTACTCATTGAAAAACTTATCAAGCGTCTTGATCTATCTCTATAGATCTTGATGCTCAATATGTAAGCAGCTTCACCGAGGTCCTTCTTTGAAAAACTCCTTTCAAATACTCCTTTATGCTTTGCGAATAATTCTACATTATTTCCGATCAACAATATGTCATTCACATATACTTATCGAAATGTTGTAGTGCTCCCACTCACTTTCTTGTAAATACAGGCTTCTCCAAAAGTCTGTATAAAACCATATGCTTTGATCACACTATCAAAGCATTTATTCCAACTCCGAGATGCTTGCACCAGTCCATAGATGGATCGCTGAAGCTTGCACATTTTGTTAGCTCCTTTAGGATTAACAAAACCTTCTGGTTGCATCATATACAACTCTTCTTTAATAAATCCATTAAAGAATGTAGTTTTGACATCCATTTGCCAGATTTCATAAAATGTGGCAATTGCTAACATGATTCGGACAGACTTAAGCATCGCTACAGTTGAAAAAAAAATCTCATTGTAGTCAACACCTTGAACTTGTCGAAAACCTTTTTGTGACAAGTCAAGCTTTGCAGATAGTAACACTACTATCAGTGTATGTCTTCCTCTTGAAGATCCATTTATTTGACATGGCTTGCTGATCATCGAGCAAGTCAATCAAAGTCCATACTTTGTTCTCATACATGGATCCTATCTCAGATTTCATGGCCTCAAGCCATTTCGCGGAATCTGGGCTCATCATCGCTTCCTCATAGTTCGTAGGTTCATCATGGTCTAGTAACATGACTTCCGAACATGATTACCGTACCACTCACAGTGCGGATCTTACTCTGGAAGACCTACGAGGTTTGGTAGCAACTTGATCTGAAGTTTCATGATCATCATCATTAACTTCCTCACTAATTGGTGTAGGAATCACCGGAACTGATTTCTGTGATGAACTACTTTCCAATAAGGGAGAAGGTACAATTACCTCATCAAGTTCTACTTTCCTCCCACTCACTTCTGTCAAGAGAAACTTCTTTTCTAGAAAGGATCCATCTTAGCAACGAATAACTTGCCTTCGGATCTGTGATAGAAGGTGTACCCAATAGTTACCTTTGGGTATTCTATGAAGACGCACTTCTCCGATTTGGGTTCGAGCTTATCAGGATGAAACTTTTTCACATAAGCATCGTAGCCCCAAACTTTAAGAAACGACAACTTGGGTTTCTTGCTAAACCACAGTTCATATAGTGTCGTCTCAACGGATTTAGATGGTGCCCTTTTAACGTGAATGCAGCTGTCTCTAATGCATAACCCCAAAACGATAATGGTAAATCAATAAGAGACATCATAGATCGCACCATATCCAATAAAGTGCGATTCTGACGTTCAAACACACCATAACGTTGTGGTGTTCCGGTGGCGTGAGCTGTGAAACTATTCCACATTGTTTTAATTGAAGACCAAACTCGTAACTCAAATATTCGTCTCCGTGATCAGATCGCAGAAACTTT
Source organism: Aegilops longissima (assembly GCA_021605205.1). NCBI lineage: Eukaryota > Viridiplantae > Streptophyta > Magnoliopsida > Poales > Poaceae > Aegilops > Aegilops longissima. Next base: position 372,856,247 of record CM038680.1, on the reverse strand, counting down.
ATTTTCATGTTACGATGAATTTTCCACTTCACTCTGAAATTCTTTGAACCTTTCAATTATTTCAGACTTATGTTTCATCAAGTAGATATACCCATATCTGCTCAAATCATCTGTGAAGGCCAGAAAATAACGATACACGCCGTGAGCCTTAACACTCATTGGATCGCATACATCGGTATGTATGATTTCCAACAAATCAGTTGCTCGCTCCATAGTTCCGAGAACGGCGTTTTAGTCATCTTGCCCATGAGGCACGGTTCGCAAGTACCAAGTGATTCATAATCAAGTGATTCCAAAAGCCCATCAAGATGGAGTTTCTTCATGCGTTTACACCGATATGACCCAAACGGCGGTGCCACAAATAAATTGCACTATCATTATTAACTTTACATTTTTGGTTTCAATATTATGAATATGTGTGTCACGATCGAGATCCAACAAACCATTTTCATTGGGTGTATGACCATAGAAGGTTTTATTCATGTAAATGTAACAATAATTTTCTCTAACTTACATGAATAATCGTATTGCAATAAACATGATCAAATCATATTCATGCTCAACGCAAACGCCAAATAACATTTATTTAGGTTCAACACTAATCCCGATAGTATAGGGAGTGTGCGATGATGATCATATCAATCTTGGAACTACTTCCAACACTCATCGTCACTTCCCTTCAACTAGTTTATGTTTATTCAGAACTCCTGTTTGAGTTACTAATCTTAGCAACCGAACAAGTATCAAATACTGGGGGCTACTATAAACACTAGTAAAGCACATATCAATAACCTGTATATCAAATATACCCTTGTTCACTTTGCCATCCTTCTTATCCACCAAATATTTGGGGTATTTCCGTTTCAAAGACCATTTCCTATGCATTATAAGCACTCGGTTTCAGGCTTTGGTTCAGCTTTGGGTTTCTTTGTGGGAGTGACAACTTGCTTGTCATTCTACTTGAAGTTCCCTTTCTTTCCTTTGCCCTTTTCTTGAAACTAGTGGTCTTGTCAATCATCAACACTTGATGCTCTTTCTTGATTTCTACCTTCGTCGATTTCAACATCACGAAGAGCTCGGGAATCGTTTTCGTCATCCCTTGCATACTATAGTTCATCACGAAGTTCTAGTAACTTAGTGATGGTGACTAGAAAATTCATCAATCACTATCTTATCTGGAAGATTAACTCCCACTTGATTCAAGCGATTGAAGTACCTGCACAATCTGAGCACATGCTCACTAGTTGAGCGATTCTCCTCCATCTTTTAGCTATAGAACTTGTTGGAGACTTCATATCTCTCAACTCGGTATTTGCTTGAAATATTAACTTCAACTCCTGGAACATCTCATATGGTCCATGACGTTCAAAACGCCTTTGAAGTCCCGATTCTAAGCCGTTAAGTATGGTGCACTAAACTATCAAGTAGTCATCATATTGAGCCAGCCAAACGCTCATAACGCCCGCATTTGCTCCTGCAATAGGTCCGTCACCTAGCGGTGCATTAAGGACATAATTCTTACAGCAGCAATGAGGATAAACCTCATATCACGGATCCAATCCGCATCATTGCTACTAACATTTTTCAATACAATTTTCTCTAGGAACACATATAAAAACATAGGGAAGCAACCACGCGAGCTATTGATCTATAACAAAATTTGCAAAATACTACCAGGACTAAGTTCATGATAAGTTAAGGTTCAATTAATCATATTACTTAAGAACTCCCACTTAGATAGACATCCCTCTAATCTTCTAAGTGATTACGTGATCCATATCAACTAAACCATGTCCGATCATCACGTGAGATGGAGTAGTTTCAATGGTGAACATCACTATGTTGATCATATCTACTATATGATTCACGTTCGACCTTTCGGTCTCCGTGTTCCGAGGCCATATCTGTATATGCTAGGCTCGTCAAGTTTGACCTGGGTATTCCGCGTGTGCAACTGTTTTGCACCCGTTGTATTTGAACGTAGAGCCTATTACACCCGATCATCACGTGGTGTCTCAGCACGAAGAACTTTCGCAACGGTGCATACTCAGGGAGAACACTTCTTGATATTTAGTGAGAGATCATCTTATAATGCTACCGTCAATCAAAGCAAGATAAGATGCATAAAGGATAAACATCACATGCAATCAATATAAGTGATATGATATGGCCATCATCATCTTGTGCTTGTGATCTCCATCTCTCGAAGCACCGTCGTGATCACCATTGTCACCGGTAGCGACACCTTGATCTCCATCGTAGCATCGTTGTCGCCTCGCCAACTATTGCTTCTACGACTATCGCTACTGCTTAGTGATAAAGTAAAGCAATTACATAGCGTTGCATTTCATACAATAAAGCGACAACCATATGGCTCTGCCATTGTCGATAACTCGGTTACAAAACATGATCATCTCATACAATAAAATATAGCATCACGTCTTGACCATATCACATCACAACATGCCCTGCAAAAACAAGTTAGACGTCCTCTACTTTGTTGTTGCAAGTTTTACGTGGCTGCTACGGGCTGAGCAAGAACCGTTCTTACCTACGCATCAAAACCACAACGATAGTTTGTCAAGTTGGTGCTGTTTTAACCTTCGCAAGGACCGGGCGTAGCCACACTCGGTTCAACTAAAGTGAGAGAGACAGACACCCGCCGGTCACCTTTAAGCAACGACTGCTCGAAGCGGTGAAACCAGTCTCGCGTAAGTGTACGCGTAATGTCGGTCCGGGCCGCTTCATCTCACAATACCGTTGAACCAAAGTATGACATGCTGGTAAGCAGTATGACTTATATCGCCCACAACTCACTTGTGTTCTACTCGTGCATATGACATCAACGCATAAAACCAGGCTCGGATGCCACTGTTGGGGAACGTAGTAATTTCAAAAATTTCCTACGCACACGCAAGATCATGGTGATGGCATAGCAACGAGAGGGGAGTGTATTGTCCACGTACCCTCGTAGACCGTAAGTGGAAGCGTTATAACAACGCGGTTTATTTAGTCGTACGTCTTCACGATCCGACCGATCCAAGTACCGAACGCACGACACCTCCGAGTTCAGCACACGTTCAGCTCGATGGCGATCCCGGGCTCCGATCCAGCAAAGCGTCGGGGATGAGTTTCACAAGACGACGGCGCAGTGACGATGATGATGCTCCACCGCGCAGGGCTTCGCCTAAGCTTCGCGACGATATGACCGAAGTGGAATATGGTGGAGGGGCACCGCTGCGGCTAAGGAACGATCCGTAGATCAACTTGTGTGTCATGGGGTGCCCCTGCCCCGTATATAAAGGAGCAAGGGGAGGGGCGGCCGGCCTAGGAGGCGGCGCAAGGGAGTCCTACTCCCACCGGAGTAGGACTCCTCCTTCCTTGTTGGAGGGGAAAGAGAGGAGAGGAGGAAGGAAAAGGGGCCGCACCCTTGTCCAATTCGGACCAGAGGGGCTGCGCCTCCTTCCTTTGGCCTTTCTCCTCTATTCCCGTATGGCCCAATAAGGCCCATATACTCCCGGCGAATTCCCGTAACTCTCCGTACTCCGAAAAATACCGAATCACTGGAACCTTCCGAACTCCGAATATAGTCGTCCAATATATCGATCTTTACGTCTCGACCATTTCGAGACTCCTCGGCATGTCCCCGATCTCATCCGGGACTCGAACTCCTTCGGTACATCAAAACTCATAAACTAATAATATAACATCGCCATCGAAACCTTAGCGTGCGGACCCTACGGGTTCGAGAACTATGTAGACATGACCTAGAACTATTCTTGGTCAATAACCAATAGCGGAACCTGGATGCCCATATTGGCTCCTACATATTCTATGAAGATCTTTATCGGTCAAACCGCATAACAACATACTTTGTTCCTTTGTCATCGGTATGTTACTTGCCCGAGATTTGATCGTCGGTATCCAATACCTAGTTCAATCTCACATCGGCAAGTCTCTTTACTCGTTACGTAATGCATCATTTCGTAACTAACTCATTAGCTACATTGCTTGCAAGGCTTATAGTGATGTGCATTACCGAGAGGGCCCAGAGATACCTCTCCGACAATCGGAGTGACAAAACCTAATCTCAAATCGCCAACCCAACATGTACCTTTGGAGACACCTGTAGTACTCCTTTATAATCACCCAGATTCGTTGTGACGTTTGGTAGCACCAAAGTGTTCCTCCGTAAACAGGAGTTGCATAATCTCATAGTTACAGGAACATGTATAAGTCATGAAGAAAGCAATAGCAATATACTAAACGATCAAGTGCTAGGCTAACGGAATGGTTCATGTCAATCACATCATTCTCCTAATGATGTGATCCCATTAATCAAATAACAACACATGTCTATGGTTAGGAAACATAACCATCTTTGATTAATGAGCTAGTCAAGTAGAGGCATACTAGTGACATTATGTTTGTCTATGTATTCACACATGTATCATGTTTCCCGATAATACAATTCTAGCATGAATAATAAACATTTATCATGAAATAAGGAAATAAATAATAACTTTATTATTGCCTCTAGGGCATATTTCCTTCAGTCTCCCACTTGCACTAGAGTCAATAATCTAGTTCACATCATCATGTGATTCAACACTAATATTCACATATGTATGTGATTAACACCCATAGTTCACATCGTCATGTGACCAACACCCAAAGGGTTTACTAGAGTCAATAATCTAGTTCACATCGCTATGTGATTAACACCCAAAGAGTACTAAGGTATGATCATGTTTTGCTCGTGAGAGAAGCTTAGTCAACGGTTCATCACATTCAGAGCCGTATGTATTTTGCAAATATTCTATGTCTACAATGCTCTGCACGGAGCTACTCTAGCTAATTGCTCCCACTTTCAATATGTATCCAGATTGAGACTTAGAGTCATCTGGATCAGTGTAAAAAGCTTGCATTAATGTAACTCTTTATGACGGGCTCTTTTATCACCTCCATAATCGAGAAATATTTCCTTAGTCCTCACTAAGGATATTCTTGACCACTGTCCAGTGATCTACTATTAGATCAAAATTGTATTCCTTTGCCAAACTCAGAGCAAGGTATACAATAGGTCTGATTCACAGCATAGCATACTTTATAGAACCTATGACTGAGGCATAGGGAATGACTTTTCATTCTCTTTCTATTTTCTCTTGTGGTCGAGTTTTGAGTCTTACTCAATTTCACACCTTGTAACACGAGACAAGAAAACTCTTTCTTTGATCGCTCCATTTTGAACTACTTCAAAATCTTGTCAAGGTATGTACTCATTGAAAAACTTATCAAGCGTCTTGATCTATCTCTATAGATCTTGATGCTCAATATGTAAGCAGCTTCACCGAGGTCCTTCTTTGAAAACTCCTTTCAAATACTCCTTTATGCTTTGCGAATAATTCTACATTATTTCCGATCAACAATATGTCATTCACATATACTTATCGAAATGTTTGTAGTGCTCCCACTCACTTTCTTGTAAATACAGAGCTTCTCCAAAAGTCTCAGATAAAACCATATGCTTTGATCACACTATCAAAGCATTTATTCCAACTCCGAGATGCTTGCACCAGTCCATAGATGGATCATTGAAGCTTGCACATTTTGTTAGCTCCTTTAGGATTAACAAAACCTTCGTTGCATCATATACAACTCTTCTTTAATAAATCCATTAAAGAATGTAGTTTTGACATTCATTTGCCAGATTTCATAAAATGTGGCAAATTGCTAACATGATTCGGACAGACTTAAGCATCGCTACAGTTGAAAAAAAATCTCATTGTAGTCAACACCTTGAACTTGTCGAAAACCTTTTTTGTGACAAGTCAAGCTTTGCAGATAGTAACACTACTATCAGTGTATGTCTTCCTCTTGAAGATCCATTTATTTGACATGGCTTGCTGATCATCGAGCAAGTCAATCAAAGTCCATACTTTGTTCTCATACATGGATCCTATCTCGATTTCATGGCCTCAAGCCATTTCGCGAATCTGGGCTCATCATCGCTTCCTCATAGTTCGTGAGGTTCATCATGGTCTAGTAACATGACTTCCGAACATGATTACCGTACCACTCAGTGCGGATCTTACTCTGGAAGACCTCACGAGGTTTGGTAGCAACTTGATCTGAAGTTTCATGATCATCATAATTAACTTCCTCACTAATTGGTGTAGGAATCACGGAACTGATTTCGTGATGAACTACTTTCCAATAAGGGAGAAGGTACAATTACCTCATCAAGTTCTACTTTCCTCCCACTCACTTACATCAAGAGAAACTTCTTTTCTAGAAAGGATCCATCTTAGCAACGAATAACTTGCCTTCGGATCTGTGATAGAAGGTGTACCCAATAGTTACCTTTGGGTATTCTATGAAGACGCTTCTCGATTTGGGTTCGAGCTTATCAGGATGAAACTTTTTCACATAAGCATCGTAGCCCCAAACTTTAAGAAACGACAACTTGGGTTTCTTGCTAAACCACAGTTCATATAGTGTCATCTCAACGGATTTAGATGGTGCCCTTTTAACGTGAATGCAGCTGTCTCTAATGCATAACCCCAAAACGATAATGGTAAATCAATAAGAGACATCATAGATCGCACCATATCCAATAAAGTGCGGATTCTGACGTTCAAACACACCATAACGTTGTGGTGTTCCAGTGGCGTGAGCTGTGAAACTATTCCACATTGTTTTAATTGAAGACCAAACTCGTAACTCAAATATTCGTCTCCGTGATCAGATCGCAGAAACTTTATTTTCATGTTACGATGAATTTTCCACTTCACTCTGAAATTCTTTGTGAAGGAAATATGCCCTAGAGGCAATAATAAAGTTATTATTTATTTCCTTATATCATGATAAATGTTTATTATTCATGCTAGAATTGTATTAACCGGAAACATAATACATGTGTGAATATATAGACAAACAATATGTCACTAGTATGCCTCTACTTGACTAGCTTGTTAATCAAAGATGGTTATGTTTCCTAACCATGAACAAGGAGTTGTTATTTGATTAACAAGGTCACATCATTGGTTGAATGATCTGATGACATGACCCATTCCGTTAGCTTAACACTTGATCGTTTAGTATGTTAATGCTTTCTTCATGACCCATACATGTTCCTGTAACTATGAGATTATGCAACTCCGTTTACGGAGGAACACTTTGGTACTACCAAACGTCACAACGTAATCGGGTGATTATAAAGGAGTACTACAGTGTCACCAAAGGTACTTGTTGGGTTGGCGATTTTGAGATTAGGTTTTGTCACTCCGATCGTCGGAGAGGTATCTCTAGGCCTTCTCGGTAATACACATCACCTAAGCCTTGCAAGCATTACAACTAAAGAGTTAGTTGTGAGATGATGTATTACTGAACGAGTAAAGAGACTTACCGTAACGAGATTGAACTAGGTATTGGATACCGACGATCAAATCTCGGGTAAGTAACATACCGATGACAAAGGGAACAACGTATGTCGTTGCGGTTTGACCGATAAAGATCTTCAGTAGAATATGTAGGAACCAATATGGGCATCCAGGTTCCGCTATTGGTTATTGACCGAGAATGGTTCTAGGTCATGTCTACATAGTTCTCGAACCCGTAGGGTCCGCACGCTTAACGTTTCGATGACAGTTCATAATGAGTTTATAAGTATTGATGCACCGAAGGTTGTTCGGAGTCCCGGATGTGATCACGGACATGACGAGGAGTCTCGAAATGGTCGAGACATAAAGATTGATATATTGGAAGCCTACATTTGGACATCGGAAATGTTCCGGGTGAAATCGGATTTTACCGAGTACCGGAGGTTACCGAACCCCCGGAGGTCAATGGGCCTTAATGGGCCATAGGAGAAGAGGAAGGGCAGCCCAGGTGGGCTGCGCTTCCCCCTCTAGTCCGAATAGGACAAGGAAGGGGCGGCGCCTTCCCCTTCTCCTCCTCCAAACCTAGTCCAACTAGGAAGGGGAGTCCTACTCCGGTGGGAGTAGGACTCCTCCTTAATCGCGCCTCCTATAGGGCCGCCACCTCCCCTTGTCTCCTTTATATCTCGGGGCAGGGGCACCCAAGACACACAAGTTGATCTACGGATCTTTCCTTAGCTGTGTGCGGTGCCCCTTCCACCATATTCCACTTCGGTCATATCGTCATGAGCTTAGGCGAAGCCTCGCGGGAGAAGTCATATCGTCATGAGCTTAGGCGAAGCCCTGCGTCGGTGGAGCATCATCACCGCCACCACGCCGTCGTCTTGACGGAACTCATCCCCGACACTTTGCTGGATCGAGTCCGGGATCGCCATCGAGCTGAACGTGTGCAGAACTCGGAGGTGCCGTACGTTCGGTGCTTGGATCGGTCGGATCGTGGAGACGTACGACTACATCAACCGCGTTGTTATAACGCTTCCGCTTTCGGTCTACGAGGGTACGTGGACGGACACTCTTCCCTCTCGTTGCTATGCCATCACCATGGTCTTGCGTGATCGTAGGAAATTTTTTGAAATTACTACGTTCCCCAACAATGGTATCAGAGCCTGGTTTTATGCGTTGATGTCATATGCACGAGTAGAACACAAGTGAGTTGTGGGCGATACAAGTCATACCGCCTACCAGATGTCATACTTTGGTTCAGCGGTATTGTGAGATGAAGCGGCCCGGACCGACATTACGCAGACGCTTACGCGAGACTGGTTTCACCGCCCGAGCACTCGTTGCTTAAAGGTGACCGCGGGTGTCTGCTCTCTCACTTTAGTTGAACCGAAAGTGGCTACGCCCGGTCCTTGAGAAGGTTAAACGGAGTCTATTTGACGAAGTATCGCTGTGGTTTTGATGCGTAGGTAAGAACGGTTCTTGCTCAGCCCGTAACAGCCACGTAAAACTTGCAACAACAAAGTAGAGGACGCCTAACTTGTTTTTGCAGGGCATGTTGTGATGTGATATGGTCAAGACGTGATGCTATATTTTATTGTATGAGATGATCATGTTTTGTAACCAAGTTATCGACAATCGGCAGGAGCCATATGGTTGTCGCTTATTGTATGAAATGCAACGCCATGTAATTGCTTTACTTTATCACTAAGGAGTAGCGATAGTCGTAGAAGCAATAGTTGGCGAGACGACAACGATGCTACGATGGAGATCAAGGTGTCGCGCCGGTGACGATGGTGATCATGACGGTGCTTCGGCGATGGAGATCACAAGCACAAGATGATGATGACCATATCATATCACTTATATTGATTGCATGTGATGTTTATCCTTTATGCATCTTATCTTGCTTTGATTGACGGTAGCATTATAAGATGATCTCTCACTAAAATTATCAAGAAGTGTTCTCCTCGAGTATGCACTTGCCAAAGTTAGTAGTACCCGGACACCACGTGATGATCGGGTGTGATAAGTTCTCGTCCATCTACAACGGTGCAAAACAGTTGCACACGCGGAATACTCAGGTTAAACTTGACGAGCCTAGCATATAACAGATATGGCCTCGGAACACGGAGACCGAAAGGTCGAACGTGAATCATATAATTGATATGATCAACATAGTGATGTTCACCGTTGAAACTATTCCGTCTCACGTGATGATCGGACACGGTTTAGTTAAATGGATCACGTGATCACTTAGATGACTAGAGAGATGTCATCTAAGTGGGAGTTCTTAAGTAATATGATTAATTGAACTTTAATTTATCATGAACTTAGTCCCGTAGTATTTTGCAGATTATGTTGTAGATCAATAGCTCGCGTTGTTGCTTCCCTGTGTTTTTATATGTGTTCCTAGAGAAAATTGTATTGAAAAATGTTAGTAGCAATGATGCGGATTGGATCCGTGATCTGAGGTTTATCCTCATTGCTGCGCAGTAAGAATTATGTCCTTAATGCACCGCTAGGTGATGGACCTATTGCAGGAGCAGATGCGACGTTATGAACGTTTGGCTAGCTCAATATGAGCGAATATGAGGCGTTATGAACGTTTGGCTAGCTCAATATGATGACTACTTGATAGTTTAGTGCACCATGCTTAACGGCTTAGAATCGGGACTTCAAAGACGTTTTGAACGTCATGGACCATATGAGATGTTCCAGAATTGAAGTTAATATTTCAAGCAAATACCGAGTTGAGAGATATGAAGTCTCCAACAAGTTCTATAGCTAAAAGATGGAGGAGAATCGCTCAACTAGTGAGCATGTGCTCAGATTGTCCGAGTACTTCAATCGCTTGAATCAAGTGGGAGTTAATCTTCCAGATAAGATAGTGATTGACAGAATTCTCTAGTCACCATCACTAAGTTAGTAGAACTTCGTGATGAACTATAGTATGCAAGGGATGACGAAAAAGATTCTCGAGCTCTTCGCGATGCTAAAATCGGCGAAGGTAGAAATCAAGAAAACATCAAGTGTTGATGGTTGACAAGACCACTAGTCTCAAGGAAAAGGGCAAAGGGAAGAAGGGAACTTCAAGAAGAACGGCAAGCAAGTTGTTACTCGAGTGAAGAAGCCCAAGTCTGGACCTAAGCACGAGACTAAGTGCTTTTGCTGCAATGGAACTGGTCATTTGAGCGGAACTACCCCAAGTATTTGGCGGATAAGAGGATGGCAAAGTGAACAAAGGTATATTTGATATACAGATTATTGATGTGTATTTTACTAGTGTTCGTAGTAAACCCTCGGTATTTGATACTGGTTCAGTTGCTAAGAGTAGTAACTTGAAACGGAGTTGCGTAATGAACGAAACTAGTTGAAAGGGAAGTGACGATGAGTGTTGGAAGTAGTTCCAAGATTGATATGATCATCATCGCACACTCCCTATACTTTCGGATTAGTGTGGAACCTAAATAAGTGTTATTTGGTGTTGAGCATAAATATGATTTGATCATGTTTATTGCAATACGGTTATTCATTTAAGTAAGAGAATAAATTGTTGTTCATTTACATGAATAAAACCTTATATGGTTACACACCCAATGAAAATGGTTCATTGGATCTCGATCATAGTGATACATATTCATAATATTGAAACCAAAAGATGAAGTTAATAATGATAGTGCAACTTATTTGTGGCACTTTGCCGCTTAGGTCATATTGGTGTAAAGCGCATGAAGAAACTCCATGCTGATGGGATTTTGGAATCACTTGATTATGAATCACTTGATGCTTGCGAACCGTGCCTTTTGGCAAGATGACTAAAACTCCGTTCTCGGAACAATGGAACAAGCTACTTGACTTATTGGAAATAATACATACCGATGTATGCGATCCAATGAATGTTGATGCTCGTGGCAAAGTATCGTTATTTTTCGACCTTCACAAGATGATTTGAGTAGATATGGGTATATCTACTTGATGAAACATAAGTCTGAAATAGTTGAAAGGTTCAAAGAATTTCAGAGTGAAGTGGAAAATCATCGCAACAAGAAAATAAAGTTTCTGCGATCTGATCGTGGAGATGAATATTTGAGTTACGAGTTTGGTCTTCAATGAAAACAATGTGGAATAGTTTCACAGCTCACGCCACCTGGAACACCACAACATTATGGTGTGTCCGAACGTCGTAACCGTACTTTATTTTGATATGGTGCGATCTATGATGTATCTTACCGATTTACCACTATCATTTTGGGGTTATGCATTAAAGACAGCTGCATTCACGTTTAATAGGGCACCATCTAAATCCGTTGAGATGACACCGTATGAACTATGGTTTAGCAAGAAACCTAAGTCGTCGTTTCTTAAAGTTTGGAGTTGTGATGCTTATGTGAAAAGTTTTCACCGATAAAGCTCAAACCCAAATCGGAGAAGTGCGTCTTCATAGATTACCCAAAAGAAAATGTTGGGTACACCTTCCATCACAGATCCATGAGCAAGTTTTTCGTTGCTAAGATGGATCCTTTCTAGAGAAGAAGTTTCTCTCGAAAGAAGTGAGTGGGAGGAAAGTAGAACTTGATGAGGTAATTGTACCTTCTCCCTTATTGGAAAGTAGTTCATCTCAGAATCAGTTCCAATGATTCCTACACCAATTAGTGAGGAAGTTAATGATGATGATCATGAAACTTCGATCAAGTTGTTACTAAAACCTCGTGGGTCTTCCAGAGTAAGATCTGCACCAGAGTGGTACGGTAATCTTATTCTAGAAGTCATGTTACTAGACCATGATGAACCTACGAACTATGAGGAAGCAATGATGAGCCCAGATTCATGAAATGGCTTGAGACCATGAAATCTGAGATAGGATCCATGTATGAGAACAAAGTATGGACTTTGATTGACTTGCTCGATGATCAGCAAGCCATGTTAAATAAATGGATCTTAAAGAGGAAGACGGACACCGATAGTAGTGTTACTATCTACAAAGCTCGACTTGTCGCAAAAAGGTTTTCGACAAGTTCAAGGTGTTGACTACAATGAGATTTTCTCAATCAGTGGCGATTCTTAAAGTCTGTCCGAATCATGTTAGCAATTGCCACATTTTATGAAATCGGCAAATGGATATCAAAACTACATTCTTTAATGGATTTATTAAAGAAGAGTTGTATATGATGCAACCGAAGTTTTTGTCAATCCTAAAGGAGCTAACAAAATGTGCAAGCTCCAAATGATCCATCTATGGACTGGTGCAAGCATCTCGAGTTGGAATACACGCTTTGATAAGTTGATCAAAGCATATAGTGTTATCTGAGACTTACGGTGAAGCTCAGATTTACAAGAAAGTGAGTGGGAGCACTACAGACCTTTTCCGATAAGTATATGTGAATGACATATTGTTGATCGGAAATAATGTAAAATTATTCTGCAAAGCATAAAGGAGTATTTGAAAGGAATTTTCAAAGAAAGACCTCGGTGAAGCTACTTACATATTGAGCATCAAGATCTATAGAGATAGATCAAGACGCTTGATAAGTTTTTCAATGAATACATACCTTGACAAGATTTTGAAGTAGTTCAAAATGGAACAGTCAAAGAAAGAGTTCTTGCCTGTGTTACAAGGTGTGAGATTGAGTAAAGATTCAAAACCCGACCACGGCAGAAGATAGAAAGAGAATGAAAGTCATTCCCTATGCATCAGCCATAGGTTCTATAAAGTATGTCATGTTGTGTACTGGATCTATTGCATACCCTACCACTAAGATTGGCAAGGAGTGCAATAGAGATCTAGGAGTAGATCAATGGACAGCGGTCAAAATTATCCTTAGTAGAATAAGGATATGTTTCTCGATTATGGAAGTGAAAAAGGTTAAATAAGTAAAAGGTTACGTCGATGCAAGTTTTAACACTAATCTAGATGACTCGAGTCTCAATCTAGATACATATTGAAAGTGGGAGCAATTAGCTAGAGTAGCTCAAAGGCAGCATTGTAGACATAGAAATTTGCAAAATACTTACGGCTCTGAATGTGACAGACCCGTTGACTAAAATTATCTCACGAGCAAAACATGATCATACCTTAGTACTCTTTGGGTGTTAATCACATAGCGATGTGAACTAGATTATTGACTCTAGTAAACCCTTTGGGTGTTGGTCACATGACGATGTGAACTATAGGTGTTAATCACATACAGATGTGAATATTTGTGTTCAATCACATGATGATGTGAACTAGATTATTGACTCTAGTGCAAGTGGGAGACTGAAGGAAATATGCCCTAGAGGCAATAATAAAGTTATTATTTATTTCCTTATATCATGATAAATGTTTATTATTCATGCTAGAATTGTATTAACCGGAAACATAATACATGTGTGAATATATAGACAAACAGTATGTCACTAGTATGCCTCTACTTGACTAGCTTGTTAATCAAAGATGGTTATGTTTCCTAACCATGAACAAGGAGTTGTTATTTGATTAACAAGGTCACATCATTGGTTGAATGATCTGATTGACATGACCCATTCCGTTAGCTTAACACTTGATCGCTTAGTATGTTAATGCTTTCTTCATGACCCATACATGTTCCTGTAACTATGAGATTATGCAACTCCGCTTACTGAGGAACACTTTGGTACTACCAAACGTCACAACGAATCGGGTGATTATAAAGGAGTACTACAGTGTCACCAAAGGTACTTGTTGGGTTGGCGATTTCGAGATTAGGTTTTGTCACTCCGATCGTCGGAGAGGTATCTCTAGGCCTTCTCGGTAATACACATCACCTAAGCCTTGCAAGCATTACAACTAAAGAGTTAGTTGTGAGATGATGTATTACGGAACGAGTAAAGAGACTTACCGCATAACGAGATTGAACTAGGTATTGGATACCGACGATCAAATCTCGGGTAAGTAACATACCGATGACAAAGGAACAACGATGTCGTTGTGCGGTTTGACCGATAAAGATCTTCAGAGAATATGTAGGAACCAATATGGGCATCCAGGTTCCGCTATTGGTTATTGACCGAGAATGGTTCTAGGTCATGTCTACATAGTTCTCGAACCCGTAGGGTCCGCACGCTTAACGCTTCGATGACAGTTCATAATGAGTTTATAAGTATTGATGCACGAAGGTTGTTCGAGTCCCGGATGTGATCACGGACATGACGAGGAGTCTCAAATGGTCGAGACATAAAGATTGATATATTGAAGCCTACATTTGGACATCGAAATGTTCCGGTGAAATCGGATTTTACGAGTACCGGAGGTTACCGAACCCCGGGAGGTCAATGGGCCTTAATGGGCCATAGGAGAAGAGGAAGGGCAGCCCAAGGTGGGCTGCGCGCCCTCCCCTCTAGTCCGAATAGGACAAGGAAGGGGCGCGCCTTCCCCTTCTCCCTCCTCCAAACCTAGTCCAACTAGGAAGGGGGAGTCCTACTCCGGTGGGAGTAGGACTCCTCCTTGGTGCGCCTCCTATAGGGCCGCCACCTCCCCTTGTCTCCTTTATATATGAGGCAGGGGCACCCCAAGACACACAAGTTGATCTACGGATCTTTCCTTAGCCGTGTGCGGTGCCCCTTCCACCATATTCCACTTCGGTCATATCGTCATGAGCTTAGGCGAAGCCTGCGCGGAGAAGTCATATCGTCATGAGCTTAGGCGAAGCCCTGCGTCGGTGGAGCATCATCACCGCCACCACGCCGTCGTCTTGACGGAACTCATCCCGACACTTTGCTGGATCGAGTCCGGGATCGCCATCGAGCTGAACGTGCGTAACTCGGAGGTGCCGTGACGTTCGGTGCTTGGATCGGTCGGATCGTGGAGACGTACGACTACATCAACCGCGTTGTTTTAACGCTTCCGCTTTCGGTCTACGAGGGTACGTGGACGGACACTCTTCCCTCTCGTTGCTATGCCATCACCATGGTCTTGCGTGATCGTAGGAAATTTTTTTGAAATTACTACGTTCCCCAACACTTTGAACCTTTCAATTATTTCAGACTTATGTTTCATCAAGTAGATATACCCATATCTGCTCAAATCATCTGTGAAGGCCAGAAAATAACGATACACGCCGTGAGCCTTAACACTCATTGGATCGCATACATCGGTATGTATGATTTCCAACAAATCAGTTGCTCGCTCCATAGTTCCAGAGAACGGCGTTTTAGTCATCTTGCCCATGAGGCACGGTTCGCAAGTACCAAGTGATTCATAATCAAGTGATTCCAAAAGCCCATCAGTATGGAGTTTCTTCATGCGTTTTACACCGATATGACCCAAACGGCAGTGCCACAAATAAATTGCACTATCATTATTAACTTTACATTTTTTGGTTTCAATATTATGAATATGTGTGTCACACGATCGAGATCCAACAAACCATTTTCATTGGGTGTATGACCATAGAAGGTTTTATTCATGTAAACAGAACAATAATTTTTCTCTAACTTACATGAATAATCGTATTGCAATAAACATGATCAAATCATATTCATGCTCAACGCAAACGCCAAATAACATTTATTTAGGTTCAACACTAATCCCGATAGTATAGGGAGTGTGCGATGATGATCATATCAATCTTGGAACTACTTCCAACACTCATCGTCACTTCCCCTTCAACTAGTTTCTGTTTATTCTGTAACTCCTGTTTCGAGTTACTAATCTTAGCAACCGAACAAGTATCAAATACTGTGGGCTACTATAAACACTAGTAAAGCACATACCAATAACCTGTATATCAAATATACCCTTGTTCACTTTGCCATCCTTCTTATCCACCAAATATTTGGGGTATTTCCGCTTCAAAGGACCATTTCCTATGCAAAGTAAGCACTCGGTTTCAGGCTTTGGTTCAGCTTTGGGTTTCTTTGTGGGAGTGACAACTTGCTTGTCATTCTACTTGAAGTTCCCTTTCTTTCCCTTTGCCCTTTTCTTGAAACTAGTGGTCTTGTCAATCATCAACACTTGATGCTCTTTCTTGATTTCTACCTTCGTCGATTTCAACATCACGAAGAGCTCGAAATCGTTTTCGTCATCCCTTGCATACTATAGTTCATCACGAAGTTCTAGTAACTTAGTGATGGTGACTAGAGAATTCTGTCAATCACTATCTTATCCGGAAGATTAACTCCCACTTGATTCAAGCGATTGAAGTACCTGCATAATCTGAGCACATGCTCACTAGTTGAGCGATTCTCCTCCATCTTTTAGCTATAGAACTTGTTGGAGACTTCATATCTCTCAACTCGGTATTTGCTTGAAATATTAACTTCAACTCTGGAACATCTCATATGGTCCATGACGCTCAAAACGCCTTTGAAGTCCCGATTCTAAGCCGTTAAGTATGGTGCACTAAACTATCAAGTAGTCATCATATCGAGCCAGCCAAACGCTCATAACGCCCGCATTTGCTCCTGCAATAGGTCTGTCACCTAGCGGTGCATTAAGGACATAATTCTTCAGGCAGCAATGAGGATAAACCTCATATCACGGATCCAATCCGCATCATTGCTACTAACATTTTTCAATACAATTTTCTCTAGGAACACATATAAAAACATAGGGAAGCAACAACGAGCTATTGATCTATAACAAAATTTGCAAAATACTACCAGACTAAGTTCATGATAAGTTAAGGTTCAATTAATCATATTACTTAAGAACTCCCACTTAGATAGACATCCTCTAAGTGATTCCAAAAGCCCATCAAGATGGAGTTTCTTCATGCGTTTTACAATCGATATGACCCAAACGGCAGTGCCACAAATAAATTGCACTATCATTATTAACTTTACATTTTTGGTTTCAATATTATGAATATGTGTGTCACACGATCGAGATCCAACAAACCATTTTCATTGGGTGTATGACCATAGAAGGTTTTATTCATGTAAATGAACAATAATTTTTCTCTAACTTACATGAATAATCGTATTGCAATAAACATGATCAAATCATATTCATGCTCAACGCAAACGCCAAATAACATTTATTTAGGTTCAACACTAATCCCGATAGTATAGGGAGTGTGCGATGATGATCATATCAATCTTGGAACTACTTCCAACACTCATCGCCACTTCCCTTCAACTAGTTTCGCTTATTCTCAGAACTCCTGTTTCGAAGTTACTAATCTTAGCAACCTAACAAGTATCAAATACTCAGGGCTACTATAAACACTAGTAAAGCACATACCAATAACCTCAGATATCAAATATACCCTTGTTCACTTTGCCATCCTTCTTATCCACCAAATATTTGGGGTATTTCCGCTTCAAAGGACCATTTCCTATGCAAAGTAAGCACTCGCCAGGCTTTGGTTCAGCTTTGGGTTTCTTTGTGGGAGTGACAACTTGCTTGTCATTCTACTTGAAGTTCCCTTTCTTTCCCTTTGCCCTTTTCTTGAAACTAGTGGTCTTGTCAATCATCAACACTTGATGCTCTTTCTTGATTTCTACCTTCGTCGATTTCAACATCACGAAGAGCTCGGAATCGTTTTCGCCATCCCTTGCATACTATAGTTCATCACGAAGTTCTAGTAACTTAGTGATGGTGACTAGAGAATTCTGTCAATCACTATCTTATCCGGAAGATTAACTCCCACTTGATTCAAGCGATTGAAGTACCTGCATAATCTGAGCACATGCTCACTAGTTGAGCGATTCTCCTCCATCTTTAGCTATAGAACTTGTTGGAGACTTCATATCTCTCAACTCGGTATTTGCTTGAAATATTAACTTCAACTCCTGAACATCTCATATGGTCCATGACGCTCAAAACGCCTTTGAAGTCCCGATTCTAAGCCGTTAAGTATGGTGCACTAAACTATCAAGTAGTCATCATATCGAGCCAGCCAAACGCTCATAACGCCCGCATTTGCTCCTGCAATAGGTCTGTCACCTAGCGTGCATTAAGGACATAATTCTTCAGGCAGCAATGAGGATAAACCTCATATCACGGATCCAATCCGCATCATTGCTACTAACATTTTCAATACAATTTTCTCTAGGAACACATATAAAACATAGGGAAGCAACAACGCGAGCTATTGATCTATAACAAAATTTGCAAAATACTACCAGGACTAAGTTCATGATAAGTTAAGGTTCAATTAATCATATTACTTAAGAACTCCCACTTAGATAGACATCCCTCTAATCTTCTAAGTGATTACGTGATCCATATCAACTAAACCATGTCCGATCATCACGTGAGATGGAGTAGTTTCAATGGTGAACATCACTATGTTGATCATATCTATTATATGATTCACGCTCGACCTTTCGGTCTCCGTGTTCCGAGGCCATATCTCAGATATGCTAGGCTCGCCAAGTTTGACCTGGGTATTCCGCAGTGCAACTGTTTTGCACCCGCTGTATTTGAACGTAGAGCCTATTACACCCGATCATCACGTGGTGTCTCAAAGACGAAGAACTTTCGCAACGGTGCATACTCGTGGAGAACACTTCTTGATATTTAGTGAGAGATCATCTTATAATGCTACCGCCAATCAAAGCAAGATAAGATGCATAAAGGATAAACATCACATGCAATCAATATAAGTGATATGATATGGCCATCATCATCTTGTGCTTGTGATCTCCATCTCAAGCACCGTCGTGATCACCATTGTCACCGGCGCGACACCTGATCTCCATCGTAGCATCGCTGTCGCCTCGCCAACTATTGCTTCTACGACTATCGCTATCGCTTAGTGATAAAGTAAAGCAATTACATAGCGCTTGCATTTCATACAATAAAGCGACAACCATATGGCTCTGCCAATTGCCGATAACTCGTTACAAAACATGATCATCTCATACAATAAAATATAGCATCACGTCTTGACCATATCACATCACAACATGCCCTGCAAAAACAAGTTAGACGTCCTCTACTTTGTTGTTGCAAGTTTTACGTGGCTGCTACGGGCTGAGCAAGAACCGTTCTTACCTACGCATCAAAACCACAACGATAGTTTGTCAAGTTGGTGTTGTTTTAACCTTCGCAAGGACCGGGCGTATCCACACTCGGTTCAACTAAAGTGAGAGAGACAGACACCCGCCGGTCACCTTTAAGCAACGAGTGCTCGAAGCGGTGAAACCAGTCTCGCGTAAGTGTACGCGTAATGTCGGTCCGGGCCGCTTCATCTCACAATACCGTTGAAACAAAGTATGACATGCTGGTAAGCAGTATGACTTATATCGCCCACAACTCACTTGTGTTCTACTCGTGCATATGACATCAACGCATAAAACCAGGCTCGGATTGTAGCGACCCGACCTTAGACGGTCAAGCCTCTGTGTTACTGTGTCATCCCTGGATCAGTATGCTGGCACACACAGTACATCAATGTATATATCAAAGTGCAATCACATGTATAAATAACGTAAAATGATATATACCTCATAATAATCAGCGGAAACAAATCAAACGGGTGTGGAGTCCCATCAACGCCATCGGCAGGTTGAGTGTAGACCGTAACCTCAGATCGTAACTCTTACTCGTCGAAGAAAATCCTGCAACATGATACGCTGCAGCCGTGTAGGTCAAGACATTGAATGTACTAGCAAGATCACAACATGAATAAACAGATGGTAAAACTATACTATATGCAATTTGGCTTTGTGGCTCAGATCTGAGTTTTGTTTATGTAAAAGCTGATTTTATTTTCCCTACATCAAAGGAATAAATGAAGTCTGTACTATGGAGTTTTCTATCATGACATGGTTCCGCCAACCGATGTCTCATAGCCCAAAATCATCATATGTTGCCCTCAATTAAGTTATCAATCCAGTGTTGAGAGTTCCGAGATAGATCCAAGTCCAGATGCTCAATTTGTCCGTAACCGGGGACACGGCTAATCGATTAGGTTTAAACCCTCTGCAGAGGTTTGTACACTTTACCCGCAAGATTCGATCCCTCTCTTTACGTTCTCGCACTTCAGAGTTGTTTGAGAACAAGATGACCGAAACATGGTCTTCCAAAGAGTTCCTCTGACCACTGTCCGGTACTCAACCCATCCTACCGTAGTTCTACATCTGCTAGTACCGTCCCAGCCAGAGTCACAACTAAGGTCAACCAAGCCAGAGCCCATAATGACTTGCGGTTGCACAGTAAGCTTCCGGCGTGAAGTATTCTTCCGTCTCTTTGAGTCTGGGTGAAGCTTTCCGCAAGATGTCATGGCGCTTCTCCATGCATCCCGCCAACCACTGGTTTCTCCAGGTGCCCACAACCGCCCTTCACCCAAAGAGTGTGTATTGAATTCTTGTCTCGAGTCTTGAAGTCTTGAGGTCTTGAAGATGCAGTCCTTGCAGATTCCATCATGGAGTTGTCGCCATTGACGAGAGTCCTCCTTCTTCACACCACTCGAACACTCATACCAAACCCCGCCTACTACATCGTAGCATTAGAATAAAATAACGCCCCGGCTTGGTAACAGGGTGATGGGTTCCTACCTCATGCATACTACTCAACTACAAGAATTTCAATAACACTATCGAGGGGTGGTTGCAAGGATGCCACTAAATGCAATAAAACATAGGTATGAAAGCAATGATCAAAGTGAACTTGCTCGGTGATGTTGACGAAGAAGAATTATCGCTCTCAAGAAATAACTTGATAGACTACTCGTCACTCTCTGATGAAATCTATATAACAAACATATCATTCACATAAGCACTCACACTAACAATCAAAACAAAAGAGAGAGCGAATAAGAATCCAAGGAACTTCAAATAAAACTAGGAGTCTTCTTCTACAACATTCACAAAAATAGTTTTGTCTAACGGAAAATAAAACACTAAAATAACAGAGAATAAAATATAAATTTGGTTAAGACAAAAAAAAGTATTTTTTTCATAAAGCTATTTTGAAAGTATTTTCAATTGGGAGTTAAAACAGTAGAGAAATCCATTGCAAGTTATTAGCTAACTTGAATTGATTTCACAATAACAAAATAAAAATAAATATATAAACTTGTTGAACACCTACTGTTTTAACTAATAGAAACCAAACATAAACTTTCTGAAATATAAAATAAAATAGTTTAAAAACAACTATAGAAAAGAAGTAGCTATAATTCAATAGAACTAAAACAGAATTTGTTTTACATGAAACAATAAGCTAAAATACTCAAACAATTTTGAAGTTTTTACCACTGGTAAATATGATCACTAGTGATCAGTAGAAAAAGAATCAAATAAAATCTATTTTTAAACTCCCGAATAAGCAAAACAAGCTTTAATTCAAATCTGATCTAACTCAATTTTTATAAATCCAAACATAGACAAATTATATATTTTGAAACTACAAGAAAATTGTGATCTAACGCAAAAAGAATCAGCATCATTGGACTTCTAGATCAAAAGTTATAAGCTAAACAAGAACGGAACTAAATCTGTTACGGGAATAAATCTGAAAACGAAAACGGAGTTACCTGTACGTGAGGCAGAGATGGCAGGAAGGAGACGGCGATGTGGAGGGCTGCTCGGCGAGGGGGCGAGGTCGCCGCGAGGGTGGGGGTGGCGGAGGAGGGGTCGGCGCTGGGGAGGTGGCGCTGGGCGATGGGAGGTTCCAGGAGAGCTCCCGGTGAGCGTTCTAGGCAGGAAAAGGAGGACGGTGGCGAGAAGGCTACGGGCAGGAGGGGGTGGTGATGGGAAAAATGGAACGAGGAGAGGAGGGGTTTTATAGGCGGTCTCGGGAGGCGCTGGGATGGAAAGACGAGGAGATCGGGAAGGTGGAGTTTCCTGCCTCCATGGATGTGGAAAGCTTCAGAACGTGAGAGGAAACAGAGGAAGGAGATGATCTCTTGTTGGGCTAGAATAGGAAAGTGCTTAATGGGCCAGCAGGTTTTTCCTAATAAAAACGATTCCATTCCTATTTTTAAAATTAGGAAACTAAACCAATAAAAAGGAAATCAAATCAATTCGAATAAAGAGTTTTATATACTAAAATTATCAAAAAATAAAATGTAGATGATGAGCATTATTCCACGGCCAAAATAAAAACTAAAAAAATGCTTTTCAGAAAATCCCTAAAGGCTTTATTTCTTTTGCAAATAATTTTAAATAAAACTTTGGTTTTTTTCTTGGCTCAATATTTTCAAAATGCCCCTGATTTTGGAGGGTCATTTTCCTCCGCTCTTTCTTGCTTGCAAGAATTTATTTTCGGGTATTTCTCGGGAAGAAAAATAGAGAAACAAGTGCAAATATTTGAAAGAATTAAATTGCAAAACTCCGCTCAAATTCTTTATAGTTGAAGAAGTCATGTCATCTTCTCTCATTGATTTTAATAGGATGAATTTGAATTTACGGAGAAGGGAAAGTCATTTTATTCCTCTCATTCAAAAGTTTTGAAAAGGTTCAAATTTCACTCAAGTTTAATTCACTCAAGCAAACAAACAAACAATTCAATTAATTATATTAACATTCCAAAATTTGGGATGTTACACGGATGCCACTGTTGGGGAACGTAGTAATTTCAAAAATTTCCTACGCACACGCAAGATCATGGTGATGGCATAGCAACGAGAGGGGAGTGTATTGTCCACGTACCCTCGTAGACCGTAAGTGGAAGCGTTATAACAACGCGGTTGATTTAGTCGTACGTCTTCACGATCCGACCGATCCAAGTACCGAACGCACGACACCTCCGAGTTCAGCACACGTTCAGCTCGATGACGATCCCCGGCCCGATCCAGAAAGCGTCGGGGATGAGTTTCACAAGACGACGGCGCAGGACGATGATGATGCTCCACCGCGCAGGGCTTCGCTTAAGCTCCGCGACGATATGACCAAGTGGAATATGGTGGAGGGGGCACCGCACACGGCTAAGGAACGATCCGTAGATCAACTTGTGTGTCATGGGGTGCCCCCTGCCCTGTGATATAAAGGAGCAAGGGGAGGGGCGGCCGCCTAGGAGGAGGCGCGCCAAGGGGAGTCCTACTCCCACCGGGAGTAGGACTCCTCCTTCCTTGTTAGAGGGGAAAGAGAGGAGAGGAGGAAGGAAAAGGGGCCGCACCCTTGTCCACCTCGACCAGAGGGGCTGCGCGCCTTCCTTTTTGGCCTTTCTCCTCTATTCCCGTTTGGCCCAATAAGGCCCATATACTCCCCGGCGAATTCTCGTAACTCTCCCAGATTCAAAAATACCGAATCACTCGGAACCTTTCCGAACTCCGAATATAGTCGTCCAATATATCGATCTTTACGCCTCGACCATTTCGAGACTCCTCGGCATGTCCCCGATCTCATCCAGGACTCGAACTCCTTCGTACATCAAAACTCATAAACTAATAATATAACTGCCATCGAAACCTTGTTGCGGACCCTACGGGTTCGAGAACTATGTAGACATGACCTAGAACTATTCTTGGTCAATAACCAATAGCGGAACCTGGATGCCCATATTGGCTCCTACATATTCTATGAAGATCTTTATCGGTCAAACGATAACAACATACTTTGTTCCCTTTGTCATCGGTATAAATACTTGCCCGAGATTTGATCGCTTGTATCCAATACCTAGTTCAATCTCACATCGGCAAGTCTCTTTACTCGCTACGTAATGCATCATTTCAGAACTAACTCATTAGCTACATTGCTTGCAAGGCTTATAGTGATGTGCATTACCGAGAGGGCCCAGAGATACCTCTCCGACAATCGGAGTGACAAAACCTAATCTCAAATACGCCAACCCAACATGTACCTTTGGAGACACCTGTAGTACTCCTTTATAATCACCCAGCTACGCTTGACGCTTTGGTAGCACCTAAAGTGTTCCTCCGTAAACGGAGTTGCATAATCTCATAGTTACAGAACATGTATAAGTCATGAAGAAAGCAATAGCAATATACTAAACGATCAAGTGCTAGGCTAACGGAATGGGTCATGTCAATCACATCATTCTCCTAATGATGTGATCCCATTAATCAAATAACAACACATGTCTATGGTTAGGAAACATAACCATCTTTGATTAATGAGCTAGTCAAGTAGAGGCATACTAGTGACATTATGTTTGTCTATGTATTCACACATGTATCATGTTTCCCGATAATACAATTCTAGCATGAATAATAAACATTTATCATGAAATAAGGAAATAAATAATAACTTTATTATTGCCTCTAGGGCATATTTCCTTCAGGCGCGCCCTAGGAGGGGGGGGGGGCGCCCCCCACCCTCGTGGACAGGGTGTGGGCCCCCTGGTCTTCATCTTTGGCAAGTATTTTTCATTATTTTTTATAAGATGTTCCGTGCAGTTTCAGGACTTTTGGAGCTATGCAGAATAGGTCTCTAATATTTGCTCCTTTTCCAGCCCAGAATTCCAGCTGCCGGCATTCTCCCTCCTTATGTAAACCTTGTAAAATAAGAGAGAATAGGCATAAGTAATGTGACATAACGTGTAATAACAGCCCATAATGCAATAAATATCGATATAAAAGCATGATGCAAAATGGATGTATCACACTCACGCACCCATGCGGCACACAGCACACGACGCAACACACACGCTCACGCTCAAGTGCTCAACCTACTCCCAACGTCCGTGAAAGACTGTACATTTAGAGATTTACACATTGACCAGGGCATAATTAACGCCCAAAAGTAGCAGACTTATGTGTGCATGCGACCATTGAGATAAGAAGATTAAATGAAGGCCGTTACATGCTGTAATTAAGGATAGACATGTAGCCTATACCTACAACACAAGTTGGTGCATTAGTCAATCAATATCGATTTAGATTAAAGGCTAAATGCATTGGAAGTGTAGATGTACATCCTGTAGTACACTCTTTGTTGGAAGACTGAGGGAGGACACGTGCATGCACTCACATACACAGCCAGGGCAGTTCACGCGCAAGGGTTGGACTCGTGTCGCGCCTGCGTAAAGTTTTGTTTAACTGATTTCTTTGCTCTGCCAACTGACAGGTGGGACCCAGAAACCATGTGACAATTTAACCAGTCAACAAAGTGCCACGACGACTATGTGGCCGGTCAGTAGGGTGCAATACGGTGCTCTACGATGAGCTAGTGATCGTATAATCGCCGCAAAACTATATATAGTGACCGTAAAGAGCATATTGTTACATACATTGACCGCCAGTGTATTTTTCTTGTTTCAAATTAAGCCATATTAATCGAAAAGGACGCAGTATGGACTACTACTACTAGTAGTACTGCTTTGATGTGTCCCGTCAACTCGCCGAACGAGGAGAAGCTTGCTTACTACGCCTCTCCCTCGCCCATGCGCGCGGTGGTTCGCAGGACGAGGAGAGGGTTTTGACTACAACGCCCTCTCCCTCTCCCTCTCCCTCACCCTCGCCCTCGCGGTGGACGTGCAACAGCTCAATCGGTATCAGATTGTCAGATGCATATTGCACTGTAGTATCATCATTGTTGGACCTTCCGAAGAGGCGAAGAGCCAAGTGCAAGGTTCACACGAGTACGAATTGTTGAACCTCCTGAAGAGGCAAAGAGCCAAGCGCAAGGTTTTATAGGAGTTGTCGTCCTAGTAGGAGTGTACTAGTACAACTATAGCGAACGATGCTACTATATGATGCCGCCACGTCACGTATATCCAAAGTTGTGCCACCTTTTTTTCTCAAAGAGCGCGTTGGAGCCCGTGCAACAACCACACAAGTTGCACGTACACATAACACATTTACTAGTAATAAATTCTAAAGGACAAATGCCATTATGTCACACAAGTTCATCTCCAATTCATGTGATAAATTTGTGCACGACTAGTCTACATATATTCACAGCGCTACCGTTCACAATTACCGTACTCCACTTACACGTTATAGATACGCTACATGTCCTCCTCCGTGTTCCAGTCCCTGTGTTCTTCATGGATGGCATGATCCATAGCGGTGGGCAACGGAATCATTGTTGCAGCTTTCTAGTCCGGTTCCACACGATGGAGACTCATCCAAGCTGAAGCAAAGATAAATCGTGGATAGCGTGTCCCAAAGATGTCATTCATCCGGCGGTGCGCATCAAGACACAACCATGCTTCATGAACGGCAGGCCTTCCGTGTCGTGCACGGAAGGTGGCATCCGCTTCACAATGGGGTAGCTGTCCCGGCGAAAAGCGAGTACTCTCCAAGAGTGTTCCTCGACACCCACGTAGCATCACCGGGGTCGAACTCGGCGCCGCTCATCCGGTACACGCGCATCCCAGATCTGGACACATGGTGACGTACATAGTCAAGGTCCATGCATAATAATGTTGTGCTCAAATATGGCGGTCAGTAATACTATGCAGCAAATAGTACTACTCCGGTATAGAGGAAGTAAAATAACCGGCTTATTATATATAGCCACTCTTGGCTACATCAATGGCGGAGCTAGAGCAGCAAACCTGGGCGGGCCAATAAAAAGAGAGCCATCTAATTTTATCAGCATGGTCAAATTTACCCATCAATTTCCATTATATTTGCTACAGCATGGGCGGGCCATAGCCTATTCTACTAACACGTAGCTCCGTCAGTGGCTACATGGATGAGATAGTAAGACATGGAAAAACAAAAATGGTGGCAGCTAGTGGGTTCAAGTCTTCAAGGGCCTAGCTAGCTATACGCGTCCTCCAAGGTAAAAAGTACTCCTACTAGTACTACAAAGTATACTACTAGTACAACAATGAAAGAGAAGGCGAGAGGGTTAAAAATGGAATACCCGGTAGATGGTGACGGTCCAATCGTGGTAGATTGTGTGACCATGTTGCACATCGCTGGTACCATGGGTAACGATCGCTAAGATAGTTGATCCCAATATGCCAAAGTCAGCTACAAGGTTCCGTGTTAGACCGAATCGCGGATGCAAATGCACATCCAGATCGGCGATCTTATTTTGATCGGGGATGACTAGTCCTCGCAAAATAATGGAGTACCGTTAGGGATGAAAATGATGGTTTGTGCATTCCGCTTGTAATCTCCGCACTATAGGATGTCAACCAGATGAAACAAGTCCCCGGCTTGTCACCGCTAAGATGCGGCCTAGATGGCGCACAGCGTCTTCGAACGTGTAGGGGTACAAATCTGCCGCCGCCAACATGCGCCAGCCTCTGCCATTACTTCCTCCTCCATTGATGGCAATCCTTATGTCGAACACCGCGATGAGATAGTAATCGTCGTAGCCGCGTCGCTTTGTTGGCGGGTCCGCAATTGCTATCTTCTTCAATCTCATGTAGGCATCATCATACGTATTCTTGCCCAGCCAGTCCAGAAGGCCGGCCCCAATGGTGTAGAAGGGGTCTACCGGAACGGCCGCACTGCTGTGGATGTTGTGCAAAATCATGGTGGTATCCGGCCGGAGGTATGCAAGCCAATCTTTGTTGGCACCGACCCAGACCTATATATAAGACGGTGGGTAGCGGAGAAATTATGGGATGGAAATGGAATAACTAAGTACTACATGATCAAACTCCATTATTGACCTGCTCATCGGAAAAAATCTGACTACCTCTCAACGTCGTCAACTCTAGCGGAGTCAACGTGCAACCATGGCTGTGGAGCGTGGACTGTTCAAGGATTTTCCCATAGAAGAACCTTCTCCTCGAGGACGATGGAAGACCAACAAGCATGTCCTTTTCCCAAGCCTGTTTAAGCAGCGTCTTGAAAAAGTTGGTGCAGAAGCACCGAGTCTTGCGGCGGTGAGGACGTCGGAGCGGCGTGCGATTTCTCCCAGAGGATCGTCGTCCAAGGTCTCCCAGCCCCGACGAGGAGGAGAACCGCCTGGCGAATCCATGGGAGCAGCGACGAACTGCCTTCTCTTCGGGAGGGAATCTGGCGAGGAGGAGATAAGAGCGTAGTAACGCAGGGCCTCGCCCCTTCCAATCAGAGATCGCTCCTCGTAAGGGGTGAGGCTATTATTTACTACTAGTACTAGCATTATGGAACGTTATGGGATTGCATTATACTGTAAATAATAGCACTAGTAAGAATTTTTGGCACTAGGTAGTAGTTTTTGGCGTGGATTAAGAAATTTGGTATGTTTTTGCCATTTTTGTACACGCCAACTAGTGTCAAAAATGTCTTACATTATGTGACGGAGTAGTACGTGATTGCATCAGAAAGCAATACTAGTACTGCTTTTCTCAACTAGTAGTGTGATGTACTGTACTTCTAGTCTAGTCTAGTATAGTGCACCAGTTTTGAACTCTTGAATCTCAGGGCCAAGGAGCTACAGTTGGAAGTGGAGGGTACTACTGTTCTCTAGAACCATCGCTGTACTATCAATGTAGGGGAAGTACACCTGCGTAGTGGCCTAGTGGGTACTCTCGGTGCTCTATTCAGCCGCTCCTCTCACGTAGCTGGCCTACTCAGCCGCTCCTCTCACGCACACACTAGCAGCCTGTTTATCAAGAACGATT
This sequence comes from Aegilops longissima, assembly GCA_021605205.1. NCBI lineage: Eukaryota > Viridiplantae > Streptophyta > Magnoliopsida > Poales > Poaceae > Aegilops > Aegilops longissima. The sequence goes on along the minus strand of CM038680.1, from coordinate 372,827,483 downwards.
ATCACAAGAGAACATTTGAGTTATTTGATACAGTGAGACTAGGCTTTTCGCTTCCATTTGTGGAGGTGTAATGGATCTCGTCGAACTTTGTTAGTAGTTCCTTCTTTATGAATGAGATGAAGCAAAGCTTTTGCCTCCATTTAAAAAAAACACGTCAAGAGGAATTTCTTTTATAGTAGAGCCGATAATGGAGTGAAGTCCATGCATGCAACGCCATAAGCTACAGAGTAGTAGTAGAGCACTTTACGTACAAAGCCATATTGCATAGTTCCCAATGCCCCACCAGGCTTTTCCGGCTCCTCGGGCTTAATTGGGAGGCGCTAGTTTAAATATGCTACTAGCTGGAAGCTGCAAGCGAGGTGCGGCTAGGGAGAGCACGCGAGCCACGGGATGCTGGGAAGGAAAACCCGTTCACGTGGCTAGGCTGTCCAGTGCACCTAGATTGTGGGACCGCACGACCATTTGACTTCAAAACTCAAACTACCCGTGTAAAATATTGGCTCGCAGCGAAGTGTAGTAGTACTATTTTTTTAAAGGCATGCCGTGCGCTCGCCGGGATCGAACCCACAAAACGAGGTATACACTCCTGCGACCACTAGTAGTACTCGCTGGAGTACAACGCAACCTAGAATCGCCTTTTGTCGCTAGTAGTACGTACATTGTTCCTTACAAGAAACCCCTAAGAGCATGGTTAATAGTATAGCCATTGTCTGGCTATAAGCCCCATGTCATCTATAGCCCATCTTATAGCCAACATGTACAATAATAGATCAAAAGAGTGTACTACTTTTTATTATGCGCCCACTTCTCATTCTCACAAAGTGTCTAGGAGCACATGCTAGAGCTGGCTCTTCACGAAGAGCCCGCTTACCTTCTCTCTCCTCTTCTCTTTCCTCCAACTAAGCAGAAATATACTAGTTTATTTATTATAGCCCGCTGACTCAGCTCTATTGTACTTGCTCTAATAATGCAAGAAACCACTAAAATGCCAAGAAACTACTACCACTTGCATACGTGGCAGACTTAAGATAAGACTACCTTATCAACCATTGTACATGCTCTTACCAACAAAAATCCTCGAGTGACCTCCTACCTCCGGCCCGTCCACCTAGTCATCCTCGGCCATGGGACGCGGCTACCGCCGCCGGCAGAAGGCGAGGTCAAAACCACCGGCGGTGCGGAGCCCGTGTTGCGGCAGCCCGGATGCCAGCTCCGTCCGGCGCTCGCGGCCGCTAGCTAGCCAAGATAGCTCCGTCTAGCTGCTTGTCCGCAAGGTTTGCTAGCTAGATTGGCACGGCAGCGCTGGCGGCTTGCTCATGGCGCGCCAAGGCTAAGGCCAGCCATCCGCTCGAAGCGAAGGCCAGCGCGGCTTGCTTGCTCGCCATGAGTCATGCTCGGCCAGCCTCGCCAACCCGCAAGGAGGCCAGCAAGGCGTCCGCCCGTCTCGGCGGAGCGGCGCCAACTCGCTCATCACCGGCGCCACCAACGAACACGCATCAAGACTGTTTGAAGTAATGTTCAAGAAAATAATGATTTGAGGGGAATAACATGATAGAAGGTCGATGTGGGTCCCTCGTGTCAATGGTCAAACAAAATGTGTTGGTTTAAGCTGCCTCACAAGACGGACGTGTGGGCCAACCCTGTCATAAATGGGTTTAAACGAACCTAATCGGTAGGAGTACTAGGTAGTTTTTGGCGTGGATTAAGAAATTTTGGGTATGATTTTGCTATTTTTTGTATAATAGATTCTTCCTAGGGCTGGTTGAAAGTGGTAGTTTTTTGTTAAATACTCTACATATTGTAAGTAGGAGTACAAGTTAAGCTTTGGAAGCCAATAAGCAAGGCTACTTACATAGTGCATATGTGTACATGATTGAAAGTAAATATCAACCATGAGTGACTAATATCTTGATCGAAAACTCGAAACTATGGAATACTAGGAAAAAAATGCATGGTTGGAAATACTAGCAATGTTCATGTCCGTTGCAACGAATCATAATTAGAATAATACTTATTCACAAACTTGGTATAAGACACTCTAATTTTGATATACATATGTCACTAGAGATATATTATGTTTAAATTAGAATATATTCCTTGGGCTGTTTTGGTGAGGTCACGGAGGGATGTGGTTGGTTTTAAGATACTAATTATGGGTTTTTCTGCAAATTGGTAGACAAGTGGGATGTTGGTGAGAAAAGGCAACAACTTACCTCACTATCGTTAGATGTAGATCTAATGGTCAGAAACGACGGATGGCGTATACACCAAAGATCACCAACTTAGTCTTGTGTAGGAGTACTAGCAAGATCCATGCATTGCACGGAACATCAAGATGCATTTTTTTATAAAACACTTGTTGTGATTGACCCTTGCAGGAGTAATCCCATGTGTAAAAACTAATGATATCTTGAGAAATATGAGATAAGGTGAAGAGGAGTGGGGTGTGGTGGTGGTTGGTGGTCGGACTGAGCAGAGGCATGGGGATTGACGACGCCGACAGCGGCCACCAGGCCAGCTTGTTCCAGAGGCTTCCTTTCTTAATTGCTCAACAATGAGGTTTGTTGGAGATAAGGATGAAAGAGGGAAGGCCTTGTCTGCAAATGTGGAGAGGGGTGTGGGTATCTTTTAGTTTAATTTCCATCTGTCAGATATAGATCGGACGGTCTATATTGCAAGATGGCACACGTACCATCATCACCAACTCGGTTTTCTATAAGAGAAGAAATATAAGTATGGAGATACAAACGTATTATCGATACTTGCTTCCGTAAACTAGCATCTACATTCTATTCAACGCCTCGGCATGTGGGGCCTTAGCACAATGACTTCTCAACTGTAAAACAAAGATTTTCCGTCACCGACAAGGAGGGGGTGACGGCGCGCGCTTTTTGGCTTGCTCTAGTCCTAGTAGTCATACTAGGTGGTCTAAGCACGTGTAGATTTATTCTTTTCACGCCTCGTGTTCGCCAGACACATGACTGTTGATGAATAGACTGTAAGTTATTCACGGGAAACCCTTGTTGAGCGTGTTTTAGAGAGAGAGAGAGAGAGAGAGAGAGAGAGACAGTGTGTGTGTGATATGTTAGAGACTGAGGCAATGATAACAGATTCTTTGTGTCTATGTGTGTGGAGGATAGAGAGAGACATGTACATGGGGCTTTGTGTTGTGTAACGTGGAGACACATATACATAATTAGAGAGTGAGTGTGTCAGATACACATGCAGACATGAGGAGAGATGAGGATCCAGATAAATGGGTGTTTGTGCGTATCTGTGTGTGTTTGTGCACGCGTTTGTGTGTGAGAGGGAGAGAGTGTATGTGGAGTACAGAGACCACTGATGATGTAAACCTTGTATAAGGGAAGGGGGAATGGTGTGACATGTGTAGTAGCGAGATAGCACGGGTGCGGGTGGGGGGAGCAGACTATTTGGAAGAGACATCGAGTGTGTGTGTGGGAGAAGGGTGTGAGAGCGAGAGAAAGAGAGAGCTAGTGACGAGAGAGAGAGAGAGAGAGAGAGAGAGAGAGAGAGAGAGAGGGGGCGAGAGGGGTCGTTTGTGTCCATAAATGGCGTATAGATAGGGAGACAATGTTGATGTTGTCCGAAATTGGCCTATGAACGGAGACGCAAGGGAAGCGAGTCATCGTGTGTGTGATAGGGACTTCATGAGAGATCTAGAATAGATGGTGTAGAGAATAATGTGCTAAATCGAGAACGATTATACATTAGGGAGCTATGCAAAGAGTCACGACATATTGTATACAGTGGAAGGAGCTGGGGGGTCCGCATGTGGGAGAGATAGAAAGAGGAGAGTGGTGCACAGGAGACAAAGTGTGCTTGTTTGCAGTGGGGTGGTGTGTGAGGTGAGTGCGCGAGAACCACATAACTAGGGAGATAGACGCTTGGGGCGACGCTTTGTGTGTATGGGAAATATACACTCTACATAGTGCGTGTGCTTGGGTAAGAGAGATAGCGGGAGACCTAGAGAGTGAGGGAAGAGATGTGTGCATGCCCGAGAGACAAAGTGATAGAGACCTATGTTGGGTCCGGACTTTACAAGAGAGAGGGGTGTTAACGTGCTCGTGTGTTGGTGTTTGGGGGAGAGAATGACTTCTCTATGTGTGTGTGTGTGTTTGGTGGTGGGGGGGGGGGTTGACTTCAGATAAAGAGTGAGGTGTCTATATTTGAGGGACTTTAGCGTAATTGAGATATTGTGCACTCATGGTTGATCAATTTGTTTCACAGTTTGTACTATGAGATAACGATACTTTTGAACATGCGTGATATACCTTGATGTACCAGAATTACAAACCTAAGATTTGAATTTTGGAATTCGACTCCATCATTAGCTTTTGAAATTCATTTAAACGGAGGTACATTTTTTAAGCCGGGATTTTGTGATTTCAAATTCATATATCAAACCTAGAGATATACACATACGGGCATGTTCAAACTTTATAATCGTCCACTTTATTCATACACATACACATTTTTGCTTTTGTCATCATATTTAGGATAAACACATTTGGAATTTCATTTGAATTGGACCGTATGATGGTATTTGCTTGTAGTAGCTCAATGATCCATATTTGAATTGAATGGACAATCTAAGTTTCGAGTTGGAGACATTGATTTTCAAAACTTGCACATTTTTTTTGCGTGCAAAACAAACAAATTGTCGGCCATGATATCATAGTCGGTCGTACAAGAGCCGAATACTTATAATTTTAGGCGCCAAAAGCTTTCAAACTTCCCGCTCACATCAGAAAGTTTAGCCCTGCGATATTCCTGTTTTACCCCTGCCACATGAACGGAAAAGGGCTGCTTTGGTAACTTCATTGTTTTCCCCTCTTTGTCCCCAACATTCTTCCCTAGAGCCCTCCCTTCCTCCCCGACTTCAACCACGGCAAGCCACGAATCTAGTCCTCCGCCGCAGCGGTGGACCTCACACCCCGCCGGATCTACCTTCCGCACCTTGGAACCCCCAACTGCCAACTCACCACTTCACCGGAGCCGCTTCAGCGACTGGCTTGTCCACCGCTCCAGATCTCCTTGACCGCCATCACGGTCCACCGCACCGGATCTGCTTAACCGGCGCCTCGCCCACCACAGTAGGGCCCTTCATCGACTCCTCGCCCACCCCTTCGCTGGCCCTTCATACAAGCCTCGTCTTCCGCAACAGATCCGCCTCACCGAAAGCATCAGCATAACACGCTCACCAAGCCTTCGCCCATCGCACCGGACCGCTCCCACGGACGCCATATTCAACTCCACCGGCCCTGCTTTACCGACGCCGCAACCTCATCAGGTTATTTTGATTTGTACTCCTTCAATTTTTCTCTTTATCGTGCAACTGTTCACTTACCACAGATGAGCTTTCTTGTATGTCGATAGGCGCCGCAACCGTAGCACCGGAGCCGCTTCAGCGACGGCGACAGCTGGCCCAAACTCAACCGCAACACGAGCACCATCGACGATCCTTAGCTATCAAGTATGACAACGATACCCATACGCTGCCGAGGACGGCTCGCGCCTACGTTCACTTTTCTAGCATAAGCACCGCACATTTGAATTTCTTCAGGGCATCATTCAGTTTTTCATGAGACGCGTTATTCTGCTTGCACCTGTAGGGCCATACTTCTGGAGTGAACATGTTACATGTGCTAAATTACATACCAAAGGCACATATAGTTAATATGCTTTAGTTTTGTTCTCGATGCCACCGTTGGTTCCATCGCATCGCTTAATGTTCTCTATGCTTAATTACACATCAGCAAACTAGCATGTGGTCCCGCTGCTTTTTTCGCTTTTACCCTACATTTTCTCGATGCTAGCTATTACATCACCGCTCCGAGCCTCTGCTCATTACTTGTTTGTGTGTTCTTGATCTTCCCAAGTTGCATGACTAATTTGATGCTTCTATTAATTATGGAGCTGCCAACCCCATCAAGCAAAATATTTGTTCTTTTGGTGCCGCACCTCGAACAAGCATAAAAATAGAGGAAAGCAGATATATTGTCGGTATGCACACACCCTTCTTTCATTAGTTTAGATGAACCATTGATGATCAATTCGGACTAGTGCATGCGATTAAAATTAATTTTACCTAAATAGATGGTGCGGAATAAACTACAACAACTAGATTTGCAACCACGGATGTCGATTTATCTTCAAAGAACATTGCAACAACAGCTAGGCTTCACAAAGAACATATGGCAAGCCACTGTGTTTTAGTACATGTGAAATGTAATGCGTGGGCTGCTTTCTTGGCTTGTGCCTCAACGTGTAATCCTACCAATTACAAATAGTTCATTTGTCTCGCTTTGTTGTATTGCTTGATTCAATGCTTATTTGTTGTTATGCTATACCTGAGTTGGCTAATATGTCGCTAAGGCTTCACTGTACTATCGTAAAGAAATGCATGCCTATTTCATTTGAGTCCTTAACTTTTCCTCTCAACTTCATCACAAGACTGTCTTCGTAGTTTATATGAGGCCACACTGTTAAGTGCTTTCTCAGATTATTTCAACCGCTTAGATGCCTTGGCAACTTAAATATAGCAATTGTACACTCCCTTTCAACTAGGGATGTCAATCGGGTCCCGCTTAATCCCGATTAAAGTCCACTAATGGTATGATAGTTCAAAAGAGTTTTTGTTTTTGAGGAAAATGAACTAGGAGGTAACAAAACTAACTAGATGGGACCCATGGATGTCGCTTATTTTCCACTTACATCCCTAGTTTCATCTTACCATTTTAATTTCTTTTCGGCCGATGCTGCTTCAACCATTTAAATATAGTTTGCCATGCTCGCAATAATTCGCCCATCGCTTACCATGGCTTACTGCCTGGATCATACGATAACTATCTCTTACTCATGTCCAAATAAAACCTTTCAGGATGCCGCTCACACTAGGACACAATGTACAACCCTGAATCTATTTGTGGAAGCAAGCGCCATCCATGTTACCAGATGGTAGCAGTTCACGAGCAACACCGCCGGAGAGCAGTCGAGTACGATATTATAGTGCTTGAGGCTCTACTAGAGGCGTAAAGAGATGGTGTGGCTGCCATGAATGAGGTAATCTTTATCTTGAGGCTGGAAATTACGGAATTAGCGGCACGCATTATGCAAGCAACCCAAGAATTAGAGGAAGTAAGAATGTTGCATTTGAAGACGGAGGAGGTCCTGCTTGTTTCGCTATATGAAGCCCAAGGTAATCCTGGTTCTTCTTTAGATACCAGTTGAAATTGTCATTAGATTTTTTGTACTTGCATGTTGTGTCATGTCTCTGAATGGATTATGTTGCAAGCCCCCCTATGTTGTCCATGTGTTGTAATGATCCGAATTTTTTAGGCGAGGTAATCCTCAGTACTTGTATGATTGACATAAGGTGAACTGTTTTTCGTGTGAGCATATTGTATTGATGAAATAACTGTTTGACTCAGAGTGTATCCAACCCATCAATTCAAGATCACGGCATTTCTAAATCATAATCATATATAAAGGTGGAATAAATCTTTGTTGTGGTTTTGAAGAAATAAATAACAAAACGTATAATTATCTGTGGATATTCTTAATCGAATACAAATTGGATTTGAATTTAGTTTGCCAGGTCCCAGGGCAAACGTGAATGCTAATTCTTCCAAGTTTTGAACGAAGCGGCTAAACACCCACAATAATTTGTGGGCTGCCCGAAGCAGGTGTTTGCTACATGGAAATTACTGTCTACCCCTGACACTTGACATCCTTATCGACCGGATTTACACTGCCGTCGATAGGGGTAGACTAGTAACTTCAATCAGACGTGACACGACGGCCTCTGAGCCCATTCAGACACGGTGGGCCAAACGTGGCGCAAAACACATTTGATTCTAGCTCGTCCAAAGACATGTGTCTCTTCCTCCATTTCCCCATTCATACACGGTGGTGGCAAAACAAACTCTCCTCATCCAAATCGATGTAGGCTAATATTTTAAATAGGGCAGATGTGTAACTTCCATCGACGTGACACAACCGCCCTACCTGTCAGCCCCATTCATACACCGTGGCGCCAACCGTATGCAAAACACCTCTCCTCGCCCAAATAGTTACCGAAAATATTTGGGAGATGTGAGATTACCATCCTATCCCCAACCGATGCGATGTCCGAATTTTAAACGGGGATAAGTTCAGAACTTTCCCCATTTCGAGAAGCGCCCCAAAGTTTGAGATCCCCTCCTCCATTTCCCCATTCATACACCGTCGGCGCACGACAACCTCCGCATCGCGCCAGCCTCCTCCGTCCGCCACCCTATCCTCCACCTTGCCGGAGCTGCTACCCTACCCCGCCGCCCATCGCAAGAGATGGACGCTCTCATCCACGGCGCTGGACCAGTATCCTTTCATCGCCTCCTCTCGCTTCATCGGCGTCGTCGTCCACCTTGCCATTGCCGCTCCTACGACCGCCTCCTCCACAGCAACAGGATATATCCCCCGACCTGGCCGTCTGTCGTCTAAAGTCTTCTTCCCCGCCGCCGACAGCCATCGCACCCGCAACACCTCGACGACAAGATAGGCCTGCACGGCGTCGCAAGAGAGGTGGTACTCTTCCATATGTGCTTAAGTTATTGACCTCACCCAGAAAATAGATCGTAATTTTTTTACTGTACTTTTCTTGTCCGTACCAAATCGTAGTGGCTAGTTGAAAGCAAACATTGGTTGCAAAGTAGCTTTGTCCGGTTTGCACCTTCAGATCCACCATGGCTCGGGCACTATACTCGTAGAGCTTATGGTTTCCCCCCATTATATTCACTACCATCATCGTAGGTGCTTCGGGTCGTGCTAGCGCTGCTCCTCAAGACCTCAACCCAAAGCTTACGTGTTGAAATACGAATATGATATGATGCTCATATCACTAAAACAGAGAACGCTTAATTGGTCACCTAATGTTCCTATATTCGCTTCAAAAGCATGTGCGCCACCCATCGGTCCAGCTAGTTCCACTTTCCTGATTTTTCTCTTGATGCTTAGGGTTTTCCCTTTATCTACTCTACTATGATCTGCGTGAGGTTCTTTCTGTCATACTAGCATTACTCCACCCTTCAAGCTAAACAACACAACACTCGTAATTCAAAGCTTAGTTGTTCAAATATGATTGTGATATGATACCGATATTAGTTAACCGACACATTTAATTGGTTAGCTAAAGGTCCCACTTGAGTTTCCAAATGCATGTCGCGACATATAGAGAGACAAAGATAATTGCATTTCTTTGTCACTTGTTGACCGTACTTTCTTGTCCATACCAAATCTTAGTTGTTATTTCAAAGCAAACATCGGTTGCTAACTACCCTTTGCGTGGTTTGCAGCTTCTGATCTGCCATCCCACTGCCACGGTCAACACTGTACTCATCATGCTTATGTTTTCCCCATTTTATGATGACCACAACCAGCCTACGTGGTTCGTGTCGTAATAGCACTGCTCCACCCATCGAGCTAAACAAGCTTAGTTGTACAAATTCATATATGATGTAGCGACCAGACCCGAATGGATCAAGTCTCTGTGCTCAGTGTCATCCCTGGATCAGTAATGCTGACACCACACAGTACTTCGAAGGATTTATAGCAGAGTAGCAATCACACACTTATTACATCGTTGTCCACAAGGGAACTTATTACAATAATATGGCTTAAGGCCATCTAATGGTAACAGCGGAAGGCTTGGAAGATAAGTGAGTCCATCAACTCCATCGGCATCACCGAGTATAGAAACCACGACCTAACACCTTACTGTCGTTCTAAAAGTCTCGCAACGTGAAAGTTGCAGCCCAAAACGGGTCAAGACATGGAATATGCCGCAATGTAACACATAAAGAGCAATGAAGGAATAAGCCTATACTACATGCATATATGGCTGGTGGTAAGGCTCTACGGTTACATTTGCATAAAGCTGATTTTTCCCTACAACCAAGGAATAAATTTTATTTAACTATCATGGTGGTTGTTAAACATTGAGAATGGTTGACAGCATCCTCAATCCCAATTAAAAAGTACTCATCAAAACCCAATAACTTTTATTTAGAAGTAACATGTTGAGATTCACATGATATTCAATTACCAGATACTCAAAATTGTCCATAACCGGGGACACGGCTAACCATGATTAGTTTATACACTCTGCAGAGGTTTATGACTTTTCCCCACAAGACTCGATCGCCTCCGCTTGGTTCTCGTGACTTCATGGTGTTTGAGAAACGGATGACCGAGACATAGTCTTCGTAAGCGCTTAGCACCTTACATGTGGGTAGACCGTACCAACCTACATCCCCTACATCAGCTAGCCTACCCGTAAGAGTTCGACGACTTAGTCAACTACGCCAGAGCCCATAATTGGCTTGTGGCTGCACACGGAAGTTTCCAGCTTGAATAATCTTATGATCCCTTGGAGCCCGGGTGGCGGTCCAAGAAATACAGCAAGTCCTCGATGGAAACCAGTGCCTCAATCCACCCAGATGTGTGTTTAGGTTGCCACCTTAGATAAACCATTAATTAACAATCTCACATCCGTCATGGATATTCACTCACCCAATCCACGCCTACTAGCATAGCATGGCATAATAGCAAACGAGAAGTAACTCCCAAGGTTTCATAAGTAAAACAGTAATAGGTACTAACTCAATCTACTTCCCAAACCCACAATTTAATTTGATCCTAAACATGCAAGTGTTTGAGGGTTTGATCTAATGCAATAAAACCGGTAGTAGAAAAGGTATGATCAAGTGTTACTTGCCTTGCCGATGATCCGCGAGACCTAGAGATTCAAGTAACAAGCGGCGACTCGGGTGATCTAACGCAGACAAACAACAAGCATACAATAAGTACTCATCTAATGCACAGGAAATCTCGAATAAAAGATCTAACCGAAAGTTCAACTTAAGAACCCTGGTTGCAAAAAGAATCGAATCAAATAAAGCATCGAAAGTCGAAACTCGAGAGAGAACGACTCGGTTTTGCAATCTGAAACTAGGTCAAAATTTTACAAGAGCAAAACTCGTGAAAGTAGGGTAGTCGAACGGCGGGTTCACATTTAAACTCCAGCGCTTGAATCACCCGATTCGATAAACGAGCAAGAAACCAAATAACGGACGCGGAGGCGAGGGGAGCCGACCTGTGGCGGCGGGGTGGCGGCGGCGGCGGGAGTCCGCCTCGGCGCTGGAGGGAGAGGAGGCGAGGCGCCGGGCCGGGCCTGGCTGGCTGGGCCGGCTGGGCCTTGGCCTGTGGGGGCGCGTTTTTTTTAAATTTAAACCAACCAATTAAAAAATATCAAATGAACTCCGATTTTAATAAAACAATTTTCCCGACTCCTAAAATGAGTCTAACAAAATGAACTTTAAAAACGGCAAACATGCATATATTTTTTTAAATGCTCATTTTGCCTAAGCAAAATAAATCTTTCAAAAGCCAAATTTGATTTATTTATAAAATCTTCATTTTTCCTAAATGTTGGGAAAGTCATATTATTCCCTCTCTTAAAATTTTTATAGGAAAAACTTTGTGAAGATAAATAAATAAATCCAAATGATCCCATTTTCAAAATTTGAGAAATCCCAAATATGAAAATTATGAAACTTCCAACTCTCTCCGAGGGTCCTTGAGTTGCGTGAAATTTTCTAGGATCGGAAAAATGCGAGAAAATATGATATGCATGATGACCTAATGTATAACATTCCAAATTGAAAATTTGGGATGTTACAAACCTACCCCCTTAAGATGAATCTCGCCCTCGAGATTCGGGTTGGCTAGAAAATAGGTGAGGTGGTCCTACAAAACTTCCTCTCTTTCCTGTGTGGCTTCATCCTCGCAGTGGTGGCTCCAATCGAACTTTGCAAAACTTGATAACCTTGTGCGGGTAACTCACCGGCATAATCAAGAATCTTAACTGGTTTTTCCTCATATGTCAAGTCATCCTTCAACTGAATTGCTTCCAGTGGCATCAGATTCTTAACGGTACCTCTGCTATCTCGGGTGACATTTCTTCAATCGAGAAACATGGAATACATCATGAACTCCCGACAGTCCTTCCGCAATTCCAACTTATACGCAACTTCTCCCATGCGCTGCAAAATCTTATATGGTCCAACTAAACGGGTGCTAACTTTCCTTTCACTCCAAAACGCTTAACTCCTCAAGCGGGATACTTTGAGATATACTGCTCCAACTTCATACTCAATCGCTGGCGCTTTGAATCGGCATAGCTCTTCCGTTCGATCGGGCTACCTTGAGCCTGCCTCAATCAACTTAACCTTCTTGAGACTCCTTAATCAAATCTGGTCCAAACAATCGACGATCTCCGGTTTATTCCCATGACAACGGTGTCCTACACCTTCTTCCATACAGAGCCTCAAAAGGTGCCATCTTTAAGCTGATTTGGTAATCATTATTGTAGGAAAATTCTGCATACGGCAAATTATCATCCCAGCTAGATCCATAATCTAGTGCACAAGCTCTCAAAGATGTCCTCCAAAATCTGATTGACTCTCTTGGTCCGCCCATCGGTCTGTGGGTGGAAAGCTGTATCAATTCTAGTCTGGTTCCCAATGTTTCGTGTAACCGGTTCCAAAATTTCGAGGTAAACCGGGTTCCTCTATCCGATACGATGCTCCTTGAACTCCGTAAACACACAATTCTGGTCATGTATATCTTTGCCAACTTAGCACTCGCTATAGGTAGTCTTGACCGGAATGAAATGAGCTACCTTGGTCAAACGATCGACTATGACCCAAATCGAGTCATATCCTGAACGAGTCTTTGGCAAACCTGTGATGAAATCCATGCCTAGTTTATCCCACTTCCATTCGGGTATCGGCAACGGTTGTAATAATCCTGCTGGCTTCGATGTTCTCCTTTACTTTCGACATACGCCGCAAATTGCTACATACTCCGCAATATCCTTCTTCATTCCGTCCACCGAAAATATTCTTCAAATCCAAATACATTTTGGTATTTCCGGTGAATCGAATAAGGTGAATCATGGGCTTCTTGTAAAATCAACTTCCTGATCTCTGGGTCATTGGGCACATAAACACGGTCTTCAAACCATAAGGTATCGTGCTCGTCCTCACGAAATCCTTTAGCTTTTCCTTTGCTCATTTTCTCCTTTATAGAGGCAACTTCCTTATCTCGCCTTTTGGGCATCTCTGATTTTGTCCATTAGTGTCGATCAATCTCCAATGCTGCTACGTAGCCTCTCGAACTATTTCCAAACATAGTTCTCAAGGTCCTCGCTAACTCATTGGGTATTCCTCCCATCATTAGGGTATTGACGTGGCTCTTACGGCTCAATGCGTCTGCTACGACATTAGCCTTTCCGGGGTGATAATGCAATCTCATATCATAATCCTTGATTAGTTCTAACCATCTCCTTTGTCTGAGATTCAATTCCTTCTGTGTGAAGATGTACTTCAAACTCTTGTGATCCGTGTATACTTCACAATGATTTCCAATGAGAAAATGTCTCCATGTCTTTAAGGCGCACAACGGTTGCTAACTCCAAATCATGAGTGGCATAATTCAACTCATGAGGCTTAAGTTGTCGTGAAGCATACGAAACAACTCTTCCTTCCTGCATAAGCACGGCTCCAAGTCCTCGACGTGAAGCGCCGCAATACACCTCATAATCCTTAGTCCGATCCGCAATATCAAACCGTGAGGTAACCAATCTTTTCTTCAACTCCTGAAAACTTGCCTCACAGTCCTCACCCATATGAATTTGTTTTCCTTTTCAACAATTCAGTCATAGGCTTAGCAATCCTTGAGAAATTCTCAATGAATCTTCGGTAGTATCCTGCGAGTCCAAGGAAACTCCGAATCTGTCGTGGAATTGTCACGGCAGATGTCCTTAGTGTTAGGACTTAGTCGCGAGGCCAACGATCTATGTGGTAGCTTGAGAGGGGTTGAGCGGACGAGAGACGCGAGGTTTTACCCAGTTCGCCCCTCACGGTGGAGGTAAAAGCCTACGCCCCGCTTCATTGATATTGATGATCATGATCACGGTTACAAGAGTGCTCTAACTCGAGAGCCATTGTCTAAACCTAACTTGTCCAACTTGTGGAACTTGTCCTCTTTGGGGAGCCTGCCCCTCCTTATATATGTTGAAGGGCGGTTTACATGTGGAGTCCTATTAGGATTAGGACTAGTCTATCTCTAATACAAACCGGATACAAGTCCTGGTCTTAACTCCTTGTAAAATATTCCTCATGCCTTTCCTCTTAAACCGCCCACAATAGTTGAACTGCCTTCGATCCGCCGCCGGGTTACTAATGAACCGCCAAGACCAAGGGTAGCCCGTGAACCGCCAAGCTCGGGCGGGTTACCATGAGTTGTCTGCACCGCCGGTTAACTTCCGCCGGTTTACACCATGGGTATATCCTCGACATTAGCCCCCAAGTTTAGCTTGATTTATCCATGGTAAACTTACGCTGCAAAATAAACACCGTAACAAATTTGGCAGGTTGTACTCCGGTTAAGAATTCTTGTAGACCGCACCGATCGTCCTTGTCATTTCTTCTTCTAGAAAATCCGGTCAATAACCAGCTTCATAACCAATTTGTTGATGTTGGTTTCTTATAGAAAATATTGTGAAGAATAATCCACTTGAGTCAGCTTCCAAAGCGCCGGTTTAAGAAATATTGGTCTTGAAATACTCATCCGATATTCAACCGTTTGAAGATGTAGAACTTGCGGTTTATCATTGCCAAAACTGTCGGGTTATAAAACTGATAATTCCTGTGTTATGATTGTTGCCAACGCCGGTTATGATTGTTTCAAACACCGGTCATAATGGTTGGTGACGCCGGTCAATCCGTTTGCTCAAAACAGAGAATTTGAAAATAGTTCTTCCATAATAATATAATACCGTAGCCCCAAGTCTTGAGTAGAACAAAGTGATGGCTTAAGACTTGTTTCAATATAAATACTGCCACTTAAGAAAAAATCCATGTTGTTCATCCCAATACTTAGTAAAAACTGAATACTCCATATTATGTAGCCCCAAGTGCCGGGTCATTATGCAATAATAAGGTGGACTTTGTAAGTATAATCATATAGATTTGAGCAATGATGTAGCCCCAAGGGCCGCTCAAGAAGATAATATTGAGCTGGGACTTAATATATACTTCAATGAAAATAACATCATATGATGTAACTCCCATCATGGGACTTGAATCCACGCCCACAAGGTTAAGAGCCTTGTGCTTTACCAACCGAGCAGCGGACCCTTCAATATAATGAATAAAAAGCTTTGTACCTTCAATCTGTTGACAGGAGCAATTGGCAGCCCCAAAGGTCGACTCATTATAATATGATGAGTCGGGTCTTCAATAATATGAGCAAAAAATTACTTTGCATTAGCCCCAAGTGTCATGGTGCATGCTTGCAGCGACATGAGACTTGCATATTTAATATAATCTCAACTTAAATAATGTAGCCCCCAAGTGCCGGGTTGTAAGCCCGCAAAGAACTCGGGACTATTCCTTCAATTGTAGAATAAATTATATCCATTGATAATATGATAGCCATTGCGCTAAAGCGACTTTGAAAACCTTAATCATAATATCGTTATTGATAACCATAATGGAAATCCAGCCATGTTGGCTATTTAAGATAATATAATCCGTATGAAAAATTCATCCAATATCATAATGAAAATTCAGCCAAGTTTGGCTATTTGAATAATATAACCCAATCATTTATAAGTTTACGATTCCAATGGCGCAATCCAAATATATATCGCGACGATAGTCCAAAGCCAGGCCGGTTTAATAAACGCCGCGATTTATAATCATGCTTTATTCAACCTGTTTCGTGATATTGAATCACATTGCTGGTTTGACCAACTTTATGTAGTAAAAGTGATAACCCCAATCTTGAGTAATGATAACTCCTTTCATACTGTGCCGTTGATGATAAACTGCATCGGTTGTGATAAACACCGTTTAACCATATATAATATCATGACTCGTAGTCAAACCAAACCGGCGGATAGTCTCCGGATTATGATTTGATCATGTAATCGACAACTTGTGATTGAAAGTCAAGCCGGGTTAATGAACGCCGTTTACTCCATAATAGGATGATAATAGAAAATCAAACCGGCAAATAGTCTCCGGATTAGGATTTGACCGTGTTCCGCCAATTTGTAATTGACAGCTTGAACTGGATTAATGATGTCGGTTTGAAAACACAACAAAAGAAATAATTTAAAAGAGAACAAAATTCAAGCAAAGGCAAATATAAAACCATTGCAAATGAGGCTTTGAGCCGACTAAGAGGCATTACCATGGTCGGACACCACCAAGCCCCCAAAAGGCGAAGCTATGGTTCGAGTCAGCCAGTCCCCAAATGATGCATTGGCATTACGCCGATCAAGAGGTGTAGCGATGGTTCGGGTTCACCAAAGCCCCCAAGTGATGCCGTGGCACTAGGCCGATCAAGAGGCGTGACTATGGTTCAGACGTGACCACAAGTCCCCAAGTGATGCTGTGGCATTGCGCCGATCAAGAGGTGTGACTATGGTTCGTATACGACCAAGCCCCCAAGTGATCAATAATATGATAAGCCAACAAGGCATGATACCCATGTTTGAACCGCGATCATGGCAGCAGGTCCTCTTTGGCACCCTTTAACTTTTGCAAGAGATAAATCCTTCTTGAACCGGGATTTTGAACCGATATTGAGAGCTTCAAAGCTTTGTGGGAGACATCTTTCCTTGAACCGGATGTTAAACCGAATCTTCATTTTCAGCCGAAATTTTCCGACGGCCTTTAAACTCGAACTTGCGAGAAGTTAATTCCTTTTGAACCGGACATTGTTAAACCGGATTTGAGAGCTAAAGAGCTTTGTGAGAGAACAGATTTCCTTGAACCGGATTGTAAACCGGATATTTGAGAGCTTCAGTGAGACTGACTTTCCTTTAGCCGGATTTTTAAACCGAATCCTTTCTCGATGACCCGGATCTTCTTCATTGAGCCGGATTTTGTAATCGCTCATACACTTTCTAAACCGGAAATTTTCTCGACGGCCTTTAAACTTTCATCAACATAACAAGAGCCTCCGGACCGGTTATCCTTCCTCCATCGCCCCGGGTTCTTTAAATTTATCAAATCGCAATATTCGCCGAGTCATGTCATCGCAGCCCCGAGTCTCAAAGGTGTCTCGAGGAGTTGGCTTGAGACTTCCATATTTGACCGTGATATAAACCGCATAACTTGTATATCATTGTTGTTGATAGCACGATGTGAATCCATAGAAGGTTGAGGTGATCGCGGGTTGTAAATGATCCCATATGAGCCGTGTCGCGAACTCGCCAATGGTTTCTTCCAACCGCGATTTAAAGTTAATAAAACTATAATGGCGGCGACCTGTGTGCTGCCCATTGAACCATCCAAAGGTAAACGGCGGTTTGATGATAATTTGTCTCCAATTTGAAAGAAAACAGGCTACCCAAGTTGTGACTTGCTCATACCCAATAAACAGCTCATGCGATGATGCGGCCCAGTATGTTGATGTAGACCGGCCATGAGAGACGGACGACAAAAGCGACCGCAACATCGAAGCAGCTCGGATAGATGAATCGGCCGCGGCATTGTAAACCGTGCGACGGGAAGACCTTCACCGTGTTGTAAATCGCACGGACGGGCGAAGTTAATCGCGGTGCGGTCCCGTGAGTCGGTAGTCCGCCACTAGGGCGGCGCTCTTGCACGCATATTCTTTGATCATTGTGGCACGGTCATATGCTAGCACATGACAGTAATTACGCAATTTATATATCCATGATCCGCCATCGGCTTTGTAATGACCAATTGTCCCGCATATAAAGTGCAAAGACCAAAGTAATCGCTTCGATAAAAACAATATGTGCTAAAGTTACACTTAGAGGGATATCACCGATTCGCCTGCACAATGATGAGTCGACCATGGCATTGTAAGCCGGTGTGGACGCGTGAACTGCGCGGACGCGCGAACCGACGTGAGGACGATGCACGAGTCGCCCATGGCGTGGTAAAGCGCGCAGATGGCGAGTCAAACGTGATGTTATTTAACCGTGTAGACGCATGAATCGCCATAAAAGCGGACGGATGTAATCCGAACATTGGGGAGGCGATTTGCACGGTATCCGCTGAGCATCATAGCACGGACAAACACAAGTGCAAAAGTGATGTTGATGCGCCTTAGGCGATTAATTTTTGTAATGATCCTGCAAAAATATTGCAAGACCAAGTAATTGTTCCTCGATGAAAACAATATGGGTTAATAATATAGAGTCGATGGATATGACCCGATGATCTCGACAAGATGATCTGCAAGCGCCATGTCCATTCGACGATGATCCATACGCAGATTGTGGTAGCACTTTTCACGTGATACATTGGTTGTTGGGGCGTGCCGCTAGTGGATGTCCCATGCATGGCTGTTATTCGCTCTCTCTTCCTCTTTCTTTTCAATGATGGACAAGGCAACTGCTCCCTTTTTTATGCCTTTTTCTCCGGGCGACTTGACGCAGCGAATGCCATGGCGTAATGAGCCTCACTCGACGGGCTATTGCCCTCGCGGCTCCCTTTGTTGCTCTGCTTGCTGCAGCAAGAAGTGATTCAGACGGCTTGGTAAGACCGACTTAAAGCGGCGCTTAAAGAAAAACAATCCAGCGGTCGCGAGCTTGGAGGCGCGCGTCTTGGTAGAGCGTATACTCAAGGCCGCAGAAAACCGGAGGACTTGGGCGCGCAGAGGCTTGTAGAGCAGGGCGAGTTGCACGGACGGAGTGTACAATGGCGCGAGGTGGCGTAGCAGCTAGGTGGGACAACAAAGGCGACCGGTGCAACCGGATCGTCGTGTGACGGCGGCGGCGTTGAGGCGCTACTACGGAGGCACTTTAAAGGAAGCGACGCGGTCGACGAAGGCAAAGCGATATCAATAAAGGACTTGCGATGGCTGTGCCAATATCGCTAACAAGGCGGTTTAACGACGGAGCTCCGCAGAGACGGTCCGACGCGCTCGTAGATGACCGCGATAGAGGTGGCGAGGCGAAAAGAGCGCCCGAAATCCATGGCTGAAAACAGATCGATCGGTACCACTACCGAGGAGCAAAACCAAGGCGAGGCTCGGCGTTGACTCGGCATAGCAAAGGCGGTTCGTAAACGACGACGGACGCGGGCGGTGAACGCCCAGAGGCGGAGCTGGCTTGAAGGCAATATGAATCCGGGTCGTAGTTGGTTTTGACCGACTGCTCAATCGCTTGCACACCGGAATCATGCATTGATGTTTCCGATAGTAGGCAGTGTTTTGAACACCCAAAATCTGGTCTGCATCAATTGGTACTAGCATCGCAGATAGTGCAACAGAGACAGAAAATTAAATCTTGTGGATCAGCCTTGACCACCACGTGGGAGCAGAGCATTATAGTACAAAATTGTGTAATAGCTGGTGGTCTCCTGGACTTGAAGGAGGCGAGGAGGAGTAGGGAATTCGCGGATCCGCTGTAACCTTGGATCGGTTTGTCCATTTACGCACTCACGATTAACCCTTCCATCTCGGATTCAAGCGGAGCTGCGATTTAGACGGTTCTCGACGACTCAAACAATAGAACCCTTTATCCTCCCGATCTCAAAACTTCAGACCAGAACTTCAAATTTAATCATGACCCTGGTAATCAAACCATCTTTTCTTCATCTCGACCAATCGTGAGTTTCCAAACCTTGAAAAGATCCTCCAAGAACTCAACACCACTGCGCGCAGGCCCCACGGTGGGCGCCAACTGTCGTGGAATTGTCACGGCAGATGTCCTTAGTGTTAGGACTTAGTCGCGAGGCCAACGATCTATGTGGTAGCTTGAGAGGGGTTGAGCGGGACGAGAGACGCGAGGTTTTACCTGTGTTCGCCCTCACGGTGGAGGTAAAAGCCTACGCCCCGCTTCATTGATATTGATGATCATGATCACGGTTACAAGAGTGCTCTAACTCGAGAGCCATTGTCTAAACCTAACTTGTCCAACTTGTGGAACTTGTCCTCTTTGGGAGCCCTGCCCCTCCTTATATATGTTGAAGGGCGGTTTACATGTGGAGTCCTATTAGGATTAGGACTAGTCTATCTCTAATACAAACCGGATACAAGTCCCGGTCTTAACTCCTTGTAAAATATTCCTCATGCCTTTCCTCTTAAACCGCCCACAATAGTTGAACTGCCTTCGATCCGCCGCCGGGTTACTAATGAACCGCCAAGACCGGCGGGTAGCCCGTGAACCGCCAAGCTCCAAGGCGGGTTACCAAAGAGTTGCCCGCATCGCCGGGTTAACTTCCGCCGGTTTACACCGCTGGGTATATCCTCGACAGAATCTCTCCAACTGTCGTTGGTGCTTCCCATTTGTTACGGTCTCAACTTTGTGGGGTCAATCGCTATCCCTTCTCCGGATATAACATGTCCGAGAAATCCAACTTCCTTTAGCCAAAACTCACATTTGCTGAACTTGGCATACAACTGGTGTTCCTCGCCCAAAACCAATCGCAAATGTTCCTTGTGTTCCTCTTCATTCTTCGAGAAAATCAAAATATCATCAATGAACACCACGATTTAACTTATCCAAAACTCCATAAACACTTTGTTCATCGTGTTCATGAAATAGGCTGGTGCGTTAGTCAGTCCAAATGACATAACGGTATACTGCATACCCATATCTCGTGGTAAATGCTGTCTTGGGTATGTCTTGCTCCCGAATCTTCAACTGATGGTACCCTGATCGCAAGTCGATCTTAGAAAACACTTTGGCTCCTTGCAAGCGATCAAATAGATCATTTATCATAGGTAGTGGGTACTTGTTCTTGATTGTTACTTCATTCAATCCACGATAATCAACAACCATTCTTAACGATCCATCCTTCTTCTCCACTAACAAAACGGGTGATCCCCAAGGTGAAGAACTTGGGCGAATAAAACCTTTATCCAATAGTTCCTTAATCTGCTTCTTGATTTCCGCCAAATCCTTTGCGGGCATCCTCAGACGGTCGCTTCGATATCGGGCCTGTTCCGCAACAACTCGATCAAAACTCAATGTCTCTATCCGTGGCATTCCCGGCAACTCTTCCGGAAATACATCAGGAAAATCCTTCACCACTGGTACTTCTTCCTGTACCACTCCTGATAAGCAATTAACTTGTGCTCTCCTCGGCTCGTGCCGTGATACATACTTAATCCTTCTTCCTTATGGTGTGGTGAGCAAAATTGACCTTGTGGTACACTCTATGTCTCCTCCATACTTTGATAACCAATCCATTCCTAATATCACATCCAATCCTTGGGATTCCAGAACTATTAGGTCTGAGGGGAAAACATAGTGTCCAATCTTAGTGGCGATCGATCACACCATTTACTAGCCATGTATTCTGCTCCGGTGAGGTTACTAGCATGGGTGACCTAAGGGCTTGGGTCGGTAATTTGTACTTATCCACAAATCCCTTGATATGTATGAATGCGATGCACCAAGATCGAAAAGAACAACTGCAGAAATGACTTAACCAAAAACTTACCGACATCGTGATCGGGCTGATCTTCAACCTCCTCCACATCAATGTGGTTCACCCGTCCCCTGTTGAAAGGGTTTGGCTTCTTTCCGAGCTTCCATTGCCATTTCCATTCGCCTTCGGATAATCATTTGCATAGTGCCCAGTCTTGCGGCACTTAAAGCAAGTAATGTGACTCAGTCTACCTTGGATGGTGTTGACGGGTTGGTGCGGTTCTGTCCATTGCTTCCTCCATTCCCTGCTCCCATTCTTGGTGCCATTATGGTTGTGCGAATTACCTCCTCCATGGGTATGTGAAACTGAATTCCTGATTTAGGGTATAACGAGGCTTCACTGGCTCCAGAGTTATACTTCCCTTGTCCATACTTCCTCTTGCGGTTCTCAATTTGTCGCTGCTTTCCTTCAATCATGAGGGCTCGGTCTACCAACTCCGGTAGTTGTTGAAACTTGCTACCATCAACGGCATGTCAACTCATCATTCAGTCCTTCTAGAAACTTCTCCGCTTAGCAGCGTCATTCAGAGTAACGCTATCCGGGGCATAACGTGCTAACTTGCTAAAGTCATCCACGATCGCCAACAGCTTCTTCCTCCTTGGCGTAAGTTGCGAAACTCACGCTTCTTCATGGCCATGGCTCCTGCCGATACATGGGCAAGGGCGAAAAGCTTGTCAAACCGGTCCCATGTGATGTTGTTCATCGGGTAAGTGGTCGTGAAATTCTCCCACCATGTTGCTGCGGGTCCTTCAAGTCGATGTGCCGCAAACTTCACTCTCTCACCATCTCAGGCATCCTGCAGTGGTCAGCTCCTTCCTATCTTGCGGAGCCACCATCTCGCTACAATCGGCTCGGTGTTATTGGAATACACCGCGGGTTCATTTAAGGAAACGAGTCGATGATCCGCAGTGGTGGTGGTGGTGGGTTGTTGTTGTTGTTGTTGTTGTTGCCTCGGTTCGCACTCAATGTTTGAATCAGGTATTCTCGCTTGAATCAATTGGGTGATCTCTCGCGGGAAAACGAATCCGGGTCGCGCCTCGGAGGCATCTGATGGGTTTAGAAAAGGAGAGAAATGTAGAATGGAATGAGGTCTAAGGGGAATCACTACCCAAATGCACATGAGCAAGTGCACACAAAATCACTTCATTCAATCAAACAAGGGCTTACAACGATCTAACTATCGCAAAAGTGCGTGTACTATAATGTTTACATGGAGGAATACTACTAGTATGTGGGGACTTCTACTAATTTGAACCGTGGAAGACTCCATGATGTCCGCTCCACTTCGCCTTCAAAGTCGGGTTCACTTGGATCCGAATCGGTGTCGCCGATGTTAATGTAGTCGCTTGGGTATTCGACATACGGTCTTCATTCCCGAGCGCCAACTTCTTCTTGAGTTCTTCGATCTCGTACTTAAGATCGTTGTTGTGTCTTGCCGTAGCTACGATCTCGCCCATGTAGTCCTTATGCGTAGTCTTTAGTTCTTCTTCCAGCTCGATGATCCTTCCTTTGTCTTCTCGCAACTCCAACATGTCGTTGACATTTGGTTCTCCGGCGCCGAATGTGCTGATTTAATTCCCGGATGAAAGCTGCAATGGATCTATCCTTCTTGGTGCCGACGACGCCCCGCTTGTCATCTCGGCGTCCGCAAATCTGGTAGATGGTATCCTTGAGGTCTTCTTGATAAACTTCTCCAATGCGTCCCATGGTGATGTGAGCTGCCATGCTCTTTCCTGCACTCCAAGTTGGTGCAATCGAAAACACTATCTATAGGCTTGGTGATTGGGGCGAATGTTCTTCCCGAACGTGAGCGTGAATCTTCCAAATCCTCTTCAGCAGAGTGGCGCTGAAAGTCCCAGAAAGCTTGGTATTCCAATGTTCGTGTACTTAGTAACTTCCTTCAAGTGAAATCCAAAAGGTGTGCCTTCATCCGGTTGGGTGTACTTGATCTTCATCCGCCATCCTAAAGGGAGTAGAAAAGATGAGGAGTTAGAAAATGAGAAGAGAGTAGTGATCTATGGCTTTAACTTAGTGGTCGTGGTCCTACAATCAGTGTGCTCGATACCATTCTCTCAGAGCGACCGCACCCGAATGGATCAAGTCTCGTGCTCGTTGTCATCCCCGGATCAAGAATGCCGACACCACACAAGATTTCAAGGATTTATAGCAGAGTAGCAATCACACACTTATTACATCGTTGTCCACAAGGGAACTTATTACAATAATATGGCTTAAGGCCATCTAATGGTAACAATGAAGGCTTGGAAGATAAGTGAGTCCATCAACTCCATCGGCATCACCGAGTATAGAAACCATGACCTAACACCTTACTCGTCGTTCTAAAAGTCTCAAACGTGAAAGTTGCAGCCAAAACGGGTCAAGACATGGAATATGCCGGCAATGTAACACATAAAGAGCAATGAAGGAATAAGCCTATACTACATGCATATATGGCTGGTGGTAAGGCTCTACGGTTACATTTGCATAAAGCTGATTTTTCCCTACAACCAAGGAATAAATTTTATTTAACTATCATGGTGGTTGTTAAACATTGAGAATGGTTGACAGATCCTCAATCCCAATTAAAAAGTACTCATCAAAACCCAATAACTTTTATTTAGAAGTAACATGTTGAGATTCACATGATATTCAATTACCGACACTCAAAATTGTCCATAACCGGGACACGGCTAACCATGATTAGTTTATACACTCGCAGAGGTTTATGACTTTTCCCCACAAGACTCGATCGCCTCCGCTTGGTTCTCGTGACTTCATGGTGTTTGAGAAACGGATGACCGAGACATAGTCTTCGTAAGCGCTTAGCACCTTACATGTGGGTAGACCGTACCAACCTACATCCCCTACATCAGCTAGCCTACCCGTAAGAGTTCGCACGACTTAGTCAACTATGCCAGAGCCCATAATTGGCTTGTGGCTGCACACGGAAGTTTCCAGCTTGAATAATCTTATGATCCCTTGAGCCCGGGTGGCGGTCCAAGAAATACAGTAAGTCTCGATGGAAACCAGTGCCTCAATCCACCCAGATGTGTGTTTAGGTTGCCACCTTAGATAAACCATTAATTAACAATCTCACATCCGTCATGGATATTCACTCACCCAATCCACGCCTACTAGCATAGCATGGCATAATAGCAAACGAGAAGTAACTCCCAAGGTTTCATAAGTAAAACAGTAATAGGTACTACCTCAATCTACTTCCCAAACCCACAATTTAATTTGATCCTAAACATGCAAGTGTTTGAGGGTTTGATCTAATGCAATAAAACTGGTAGTAGAAAAGGTATGATCAAGTGTTACTTGCCTTGTCGATGATCCGAGACCTAGAGATTCAAGTAACAAGCGGCGACCGGTGATCTAACGCAGACAAACAACAAGCATACAATAAGTACTCATCTAATGCACAGGAAATCTCGAATAAAAGATCTAACCGAAAGTTCAACTTAAGAACCCAGTTGCAAAAAGAATCGAATCAAATAAAGCATCGAAAGTCGAAACTCGAGAGAGAACGACTCGGTTTGCAATCTGAAACTAGGTCAAAATTTTACAGAGCAAAACTCGTGAAAGTAGGGTAGTCGGAACGGCGGGTTCGTTCTTAAACTCCAGCGCTTGAATCACCGATTCGATAAACGAGCAAGAAATAAAACAGATTTGAAAATCGGATCGAAATCGAATCAAAAATAACGGATTAAATCCGATTTAAAAGAAAACGATTTAACGGATTAAATAACGGACGTCATTAACAGAACTAATCCAACGAACACGTTCATTGAAACGAACGGTTCGGTGAACGTCATAATTAAGAAAACCAAAAAACATAAAACTATCTAGGTTTTTTTAAAAAAACGAACATCACAAAAAACCGGATCGGGTTTTTCTAAGAAAACCGGATCGGGCGGCGGGTGGCGGCTACCTCCGGTGGCTCTCCCGCTGGCTCCGCTGGGTCGGAGGGGCGGCGGGTCGGAGGGGCGGGGGTGGTGGGTGGCTGGGTGCTCCGCGACGAGGGCGGCGACGGCAGGAGGGCACGGCGGCGGCGGCTTCACAAGGGCGGGTGCTCCTGGGCGCATGTGTGGGAGGGCAAGGCGCAAGGGAGAGAGAGGGGGGGCGCTGGTTTTAAGGAGGGGGCGAGGGCGGCTGGGGAAGGCAACTGAGGCGAGGGGAGCCGACTCAGTGGCGGGGTGGCGGCGGCGGCGGGAGTCCGCCTGGCGGGGAGGAGAGGAGGCGGGCGCCGGGCCGGGTCGGGCCGGTCGGGCCTTGGCCTGTGGGGGCGCGTTTATTTAAAATTTAAACCAACCAATTAAAAAAATATCAAATGAACTCCGATTTTAATAAAACAATTTTCCCGACTCCTAAAATGAGTCGAACAAAATGAACTTTAAAAACGGCAAACATGCATATTTTTTTTAAATGCTCATTTTGCCTAAGCAAAATAAATCTTTCAAAACCAAATTTTGATTTATTTATAATATCTTCATTTTTCCTAAATGTTGGGAAAGTCATATTATTCCCTCTCTTAAAAATTTTTATAGGAAAAACTTTGTGAAGATAAATAAATAAATCTAAATGATCCCATTTTCAAAATTTGAGAAATCCCAAATATGAAAATTATGAAACTTCCAACTTCTCCGAGGGTCCTTGAGTTGCGTGAATTTTCTAGGATCGGAAAATGCGAGAAAATATGATATGCATGATGACCTAATGTATAACATTCCAAATTGAAAATTTGGGATGTTACATATTATTGCTGATATTAGTAAAACTGAGAGATGTTTAATTGGTTAGCTAAATGTTCCTACTTTAGTTTCGAAATGCATGTGAGCCACATATGGAGAGACCGAAGAATAGTATTTCTCAGGCGCTCTGGTTCATCATGGTGGCCAACCGACATTGTATTGAAAGACTTGTAATATCTTCAATCTGCTTGCTCTTCCGCTCTTCTTTAAGATGATACTCTTCTCTTGCGGTCGATCGGTCAGTCGAGTTGTTCTCCTTAGTATATTTTGAATCACAGTCGAGTCAGTCGACTTGTTCTTCTTTACTATATGTTGAAGTTATCATCTGCGAGTGTCATCACTGGAGCTCTCATATTTTGAGTAGTAGGACACATTATATTAATGCACACAACAAATTACAGATGCATGGCATCTTTTAAAAGAATTGCAGAGATAGCACAAAGGGGTTTACAGGAGGCGGATTGGATTAGAATCACTTCAGATTACAAAGAAAATCTCACTTGTTTTTATGTTTTCATGCATGTCGATATTGAACAATATCAAAACGAATATGAGAATGGGCGCACGAGAGGAATATTGCGGAACGATCCACTGGCTAACAAACTTGGCATGGTGGAGGATGGCCTATCTTATTCACCCATCAAGGTGCTTGCTCTAACTTTGCAAAGTTGTATTGGTTGCACATATTTTGCATCTGACCTCTTGCATTACTTCTAATTTGTTACACCATCTGCTTAGTTTAAGCATCATATATGAGTATATGCCATACCTATCCATTTTCTGTACCTATTCCATGTGTCGTCACACTATGTTTTTCTAGTAAAATGTTGTTCTTTCGTAATAGATGTCCAAAAGGAAGAGGGTGAGTGCAGGTCCTCAAGGAGTACAAACTAGGTATTTGGAAAAGGTAGAGATACCTATTAAATCAGATAGATCAGCAGCCACAGAAAACACATGCCCAACTGTACCACACTTTACCCCTACTCCAAAGGGCTAAACCCCTATTAGAACTGCTGGGAGCCCAGCGTCAGTAATCGCTCTATGATATCAATTCAAAATTTGAACTCCTAAATTTCTGCTTGTGCCTTACCTTCTCTCTTGTAATTTCAGATGAATCTCCTTGCTCAAAGGATTATACGATCTCAAAACAATAATGGGCTCTGCATTGCTCTTGTCAGTACCTCTCTCCCTTTTGCCTTGTAACGTTGTACTTAATTAATTGCTATTTGAATATGTATCATCACCGCACTGAGCTTCATTATCCTCTGCTTCTTCCAATATTATTTGATCTATATTTACTCTTTGCAAAATGTAGAATAATGGCAACGCTTATAAAGAATTTTCTTTGGGGAATTTATTGAATTATCCTTCCATCAACATGGAGAAGGGCTTTGTCCAGCCCGTGTTAACATGTAATGTAAGTTCATCCTTCTCAAGCCTTCAAACTTTGTTCTAGTATAGATTTGGATAGGCATCATTTCCTCCACTCGCTGTTTGCTTTGTCTGTTTACATCTGATTGATGTTTGCAACAACTACCAGCCCAAATTGTAGTTGTAAAACATGTTCCTTATGCGTAATGATCCATTTATTTGCTTATATAATTGTGAAACCTGTTACGTGTCTCCTTGTTTCTCTTTCGCACTCAGATCTCTTACGCCAGCAGAACTTTAGGGAAGATAGTGAGCCAAACCATCTTGAGGACAGCGAGATGACCCCAAGGTCCTGTCTTGATGAAGACAAGGATTTGAAGCTACTCACCAGCAGGTGTGAGACAACCTCTGTGCGATCCGCCTCAATCAGCTCGATTTCTTCGCCTCAACTTAAAGCGGAAAGGCTTGCTTCACTCAGCTCCGACTTGAAGTCAAAGATGCAATGAAGATGTCGAGGATCGCCGTGCGCACCATCATGCCTTAAATCTAGTGTTGATGCATCTATCATCGACACAACCGAGGTCTACTCAGCTTCTTCACCGCTTGGGGGCCCGAATCGCCGTGCCTAGTGCCTTCAAGTGCTCTCGCTTTTGTATATTCTTTTGTCGGTGCGCTTATTTGCAATCGGTGGCGAACTTTGATGCCCGTGGATGTAATATGTGTGATACCCGTGATAGCCTAGCGTAAGTTGCTTGCTTAGTTATTTCCTTGTTGTCTTGTTTATTTGTTTGCTTGTAGTCATTGCGCTTCTTTTCCGCGGTTTGCTAGTGGATGCAATAACCTATTTTTAAAACTAGGCCACAATAACCATGGGCTAATATTTATCGAGTGACATCGGCCTCCTACGGTCAGTAGAAACAAGGGCCTTCTACGGTCAGATCATCAATGGGCCTTATACGGCAATATGATCGATCACAAACATGGGCCAATAACAGCCGCATTATGGCCATAAACGGCTAGAGTTGGAATCGTCTGCTCATGGGCCGACCATAACGGGCCATCGTTAATAGGCCGATTTGATGACGCTATGAAAACGGCCCAACGATTAACGGACCACAAACGGGCCGATCAGAACCACGGGCTGAATTTGGCCCACCACGTAAAATGACAAGCTACGGGTCGTAAGTAAACGAATCGCCGAAATGAGCCCAAGAATAAATGGGCTCGAGAAGGCCGAAGATAACATAATGAAACGCCCAACGGAATAACGGCCGTTAATGGGTATAAAGTGATACACCGTTCATTACGGGCCGCCACCACGGCCGTTAATGGGTGTAAAGTGATACATCGCTCATTACGGGCCGCCACCACGGTCGTTAATAGGCCAAGAGTTACATAGGGCCTCATATGGGCCGAAGACGCCATGGGCCATACATGGGCCGGCGAAACGGGCCGAATCATATTGGGTGGCCCAGATGACGCCATCGGGCCTAATTCGGATAGGGCGTAACAGCCTTGGGTTAGCGGGTCAAATGGGCTATATGCTAACAGCCGTTAACGTGCTTTACATGGGCCGCCCGCCACCTTTAACCAAGTCAAACGGGCCGCCTTTTCATAGGAATGGGCCTCTGTTGGTACACGCCACTCGACGTATCATAGGCGCCTTCGTCCAATGAGTGGATGACATCCGTCCCAACGATGAGCCGACACGCAGTTTCCTCCAACCAATGATGATTTTACACGTGGAAAATCCCCATTGGTCGGGGCTATTAACGGGTTATCGGATCCAAAACCCGACCGATAGCTTAACGGCGTTCGCTATGGTGGATGCCACGTGTCGGTCACCCTTGACGAAAGCACTTCGTGACGCGATTTATCGTCATGGAAGTGGACACTTTCGTGAGGATAATTTTGGTAATGTCATGGAACACTTCTACGACAAAGACAGTATGACTATCTTGATTCATCATAAATTTGTCATGGATGTACATGCATGACAAAAACGCGACTCATCGTGACAAACACGTATCATCACGGAAGTGTATTTTTTTATAGTGGAACCAGAGGAGAGGGAAGGAAGGGGAGGCCGACTCGCCTTTCCTTCTCTCTCCCAAGGGTCATGCCTTAGGAGGGCGCGCCGCCACCGCCAGGGCTGGTGTGTCCCCCCCTTTGGCCCATATGGCCCAATAACCTCCCGGAGGTTCCCATAACCCCTTCCGGTGATCCGATGACTACCCGGTACCTTCCAAAACTCTTCTGGTGTCCAAATAGTATCGTCCTATATATTAATCTTTACCTATGGACCATTCCGGAGCTCCTCGTCATGTCTGTGATCTCATCCGAGACTCCGAACAACATTCGGTCACCAAATCACATAACTCATAACACTATATCGTCAGCGAACGTTAAGCGTGCGGACCCTACGGGTTCAAGAACTATGTAGACATGACTGAGACACTTCTTCGATCAATAACCAATAGCGAAACCTTATGACAACATACGTAATTCCCTTTGTCTATCGGTATGTTACTTGCCCGAGATTCGATCGTCGGTATCTTCATACCTAGTTCAATCTCGTTACTGACAAGTCTCTTTACTCGTTCCGTAATACATCATCTCGTAACTATTATAACTCCTTAGTCACTTTGCATGCAAGCTTCTTGTGATGTGTATTACCGAGAGGGCCCAGAGATACCTCTCTGATACTCGGTGTGACAAATCCGAATCTCGATCCATGCCAACTCAACAGACACCTTCAGAGATACATATAGAGCATCTTTATGATCACCCAGTTACGTTGTGACGTTTGATAGCACACAAGGTATTCCTCCGGTATCCAGGAGTTGCATGATCTCATAATCTAAGGAATATGTATTTGACATTAAGAAAGCATTAGCAATAAACTGAACGATCATATGCTAAGCTAACGGATGAGTCTTGTCCATCACATCATTCTCCTAATGATGTGATCCCTTTATCAAGTGACAACACATGTCTATGGTTAGGAAACCTTAACCATCTTTGATCAACGAGCTAGTCTAGTAGAGGCTTATTAGGGACACGATATTTGTTTATGTATCCACAAATGTATAAGTTCCCAATCAATACAATTCTAGCATGAATAATAAAACTTTATCATGAATAAGGAAATATAAAACAACAACTTTATTATTGCCTCTAGGGCATATTTCCTTCAACTGCGGCCCTGACTGCCGCATGTTTACTAGGCATGCTTCAACTAAGCAGAAGTACCGGTCGTGCGGAGTGGTAGTACCGGTCCGGCGAAACTACCGCTATTTCTCTATCGCACCGAGTACCGCTTATAATTTGCTCTCTTGATAGTTCTGTCTCTCGAGCGAAAGTAGAGCTGTAGTTGTTATCGATAGTACCGCCCAGGGCGGCACTACCGCCCTGCCTTTCTCTACTACCGCTGGTTTCGGTTGCAATTCAATACTTAGCGGTAGTACTGCTGGTGGGAGCGGAAGTACCGCTCTGGCGGCACTACCGC
The DNA here is from genome assembly GCA_021605205.1 of Aegilops longissima. Classification (NCBI taxonomy): domain Eukaryota; kingdom Viridiplantae; phylum Streptophyta; class Magnoliopsida; order Poales; family Poaceae; genus Aegilops; species Aegilops longissima. The sequence continues at coordinate 372,796,305 of CM038680.1, read as the reverse complement.
CTTCCTGACCTGCTCAGCTGAACTTGCGCCTGGGATTTCTGTGCCAGCAGAAGTACCGCTCGCCTAAGCGGTACTACCACTTGTGCATGGGCTATGAGTGCATAATGTTTGGATTTCATTCCCTACTATAAAAGGGAGTCATCTTCCCCAAGTTGACTTACCTCTTCCTCCCCCAAGCTTTATTGTTGCTCACAAGCTCATTCTTGCTCGATCTCTCTCTCCCTAGCCAATCAAACTTGTTGATTCTTTAGGGATTGCTTGAGAAGGCCTAGATCTATACTTCCAACAAGAGAAATTTGATTCCCCCCACTAATCCCTTGCGGATCTTGTTACTCTTGGGTGTTTGATCACGCTAGACGGTTGAGGTCACCTCGGAGCCAGATTCCATTGCGGTGAAACTTCGTGGTGGTGTTGGGAGCCTCTAATTTAGTTGTGGAGAGAGCTCCAACTTTGTTTGTAAATGTCCGGTTGCCGCCTTTAAGGGCATCATTAGTGGAATCACGACATCTCGCATTTGTGTGAGGGCGTGAGGAGAATACGATGGCCCTAGCGGCTTCTTGGGGAGTATTGTGTCTCCACACTGCTCCAACGGAGACATACTTCTCCTCAAAGGAAAGGAATTTCGGTAACACGCCCTCGTCTTCACCGGCTCCACTTGTGGTTATCTCGTACCTTTACTTTGTGCAAGCTTGTGTTGTTTATCTTGCTTGCTTGTGTTGTTGTTATTGCTAGCATCAGGTTGCTCACCTAGTTGCATATCTATACAACCTATTTGTTGTTAAACCTAATTTGTTAAGAAAAGTTATAAATTGATTGTTGCCTATTCATCCCCCTTTCAGATACCACGTAAAAAAGCTACCTCCGATTCAGATTGATTGTCCTAGTTTTAGTATAACTTTGTACTCGGCTGGAGTAGATTTATTTCGCTAAATCTACACCATGGTTTTAACACTACTCCCTCCGTCACAGTTTATAAGGCACCCTTCAGATTTCATGCATTTTCAGAATTGAGAAGGATTAAGGCGTGTTTCATTTACTGCCTAATAGTATAGCATGCATGAGTAATTAAGAGTACTAGTACTAGCAGCATGCATGGTGTGAACGTGGGGTGAAAATCCGGGGTGTGAACGTGGTGTGAAATTGGTCTCCACCAATGCATGCAAGGAGGTTGCTCGTTTATTGGAAGTGGGGTTTACCAAAGCATTGACTTCTCAGCTAATTAGGCGCATACAATTAACTACGCTGTTTTTTCCAGTTGACAGCATGGAGAAAATGGAGCCAATCGCTGCATCCCTTGGTTCCAGCGATCCGGGCTAGACGCCCTATAAACTGTGACGGAGAAAGTACTAGTGTAACGTAAAAACCGCTCTTACAGAGGCGGTACGTTTGATGAAAAAGAAAACAATGACGTGGACGCTCTCGGGCACATTACGTGTGCGTTCGGGTCGGCTGGTTGGAGTTGCCGAGCGTCCGGACGGAAACCTTCCGGAGGGAGCCGAGCCACCAGCGAGGTGGCCGTGTCCTCTCCCAGTTCCAATGGCGCGCCGCCGCGTGCTCCTCTACCTCAAGCCCTTCGATGTCTACCCTCCGCGCCCTCTCTCCGGCGTCTCCTCCCTTACCTTCCCGCCACCGCCTCCGCCGCCGCGCGCCGCCAACCCCAAGGTCCGCACATCTCTCGCTCACCCTCTCCGTTTCGAGAAACCCTGGTTACGCCGGCGTTCACGGTTGTCGATGCTTCGGAGGGGGTTTCCGGTGGACTCCCAAGTTCCCGTGCTCCGGCGGCCTGTTAGGATAAAATGGTGGTGGAGTGGAGTTCACCTTGTGTTCAGAAATCGTGAACTGCGCTGGTGAACTGATGGTTTTTCAAGGACCGTGCTTGCGCTGATCCATTGTTACCTGTGCGCGTCTTTGGCGTCCGGCTGTATGATTTTCCATCTCCATTTTAGTTACAATACATGTGGTTTGATCTTTCCATGTGCTGGCACGGAGCACACCAGCTGTTTGTTGAAATACATGTGTGGAGTATGAGCTCTGGCCAGTGACTAGGACTCTAGGCGCAGTGTTGTATGAACTGGTCGGTACCAGGAGTCCTTGCTAGGCCACAATGTGGACTTCCAGTTGGATCTCAGCCTGAATTACTGTCCGTTATTGAGAAATCTGCCATCTTGCTTGTCAACTGCATAACCATTTTTACCGACATGAATTAAGGGTTTCGTGCCTCTTATCGTCAATTTAATGTCTTGCCGCAGATCTTAAGTTATCTGGACGATCGATGCAGAGTCCACAAGGACACAATCAATCTCTGTAAGAGTGTACTACAGCGCAAGCCCCTTGACTGGATCTCAGTGCAGCGAAATCATTTGACAAATCCAATACGTGATGTGGATCTTGTGATTACCGTCGGTGGTGATGGCACACTTTTACGGGCTAGCCATTTTTTGGATAGCTCGATTCCCATTTTAGGTGTTAATTCGGACCCTACTTGTTCTGATGAGGTTAGTTCTTTGCATGATTGACAATAATCATCTATTGAAACCAATCACATTAGCAATGCTTGTTGACTACATTTGCATATGTTCTTCTTTGCACACTTCTAAGCAGACTAATGGTTATACATGTGCTTGATGTGTATGTGTATGGTTTTATAACTCCATGCAGGTTGATGAGTTAACTGAGGAATTTGATGCAAGAAGAAGCACCGGATATCTTTGTGCAGCTACTGCCCGGAACTTCGAGCAGGTATGTCGCTGTTGCCTAGTCTTCTTGCTTGGGGATCTCAATTCATTTTCTTACAGAAATCACACTACTCCGCTTTCTGTTATAGCGTTGGAACATTTACCGAATTTCTTGAATGTTACTGTTCTCTTGAACATGACATATTCTCAGATACTTGACGCAACCCTTGCTGGCAGTAGACACTATTCAGAGCTGTCAAGAATATCAGTGAAACTAAATGGATCCCAGCTACCGACTTATGCTCTAAATGATATATTGGTGTCACACCCCTGTCCGGCAAGTGTATCACGCTTCTCATTAAGGTACTGACTTTGAGCCTTTCTGTAAATATTGATGATTTTCTGTGATCAATTCTAACTGGCATTACCATTTCAGAAAAAGAAGCAATGGGGAGACCTCACGTTTGATTAATTCTAGATCAAGTGGTCTCAGGGTTGCAACAGCTACTGGATCAACTGCTGCCATGCTATCAGCAGGAGGATTTATGATGCCAATATCAAGTCGTGAGCTTCAGTATATGATAAGGGAGCCCATTTCACCAACGGATGCCGACAAACCACTGCTGCATGGATTAGTTAAGCAAGAGCAACATATGCTTGTTGTTTGGTACAATCAAGAGGGTGCTGCGTATATTGATGGTTCTCATGTAACATATCCAATCCAGCATGGGGATACACTTGAGATCTCCTCAGATGCTCCTGTCTTAAAAGTTATTTTACCAGAATATCTGTTAAAGCAGGCATCTTTATAATGAAATAACGGTATCACTGTTCTGATGCTTGACTGCTTATTGATCTGGCATGATGTTTGAGGCAAGTGGAGTTCTTGAGTACTTTAAACTACTACCTCTGTTCATTAATATAAGACGTTTTGGCAGTTCAAATTAAACTGCCAAAACGTCTTACATTAATGAACAGAGGGTGTAATATATAAACATATCGTTATATACAATAGACTTAATTTGCGATATCAAACGAAATAGTAGATGGTGATTTTGTAGTTTACCCTTTTTGAAGCAAAAGCAACATTAGACCGTCAGAGTTTAGATTAGAGATAGTGTTTTGTCAGAATCTTAATAATCTTATCCTTTCAGCAGTTCTGAAGCAGAGAGTACTTTGCATTCTTAGTAGAATTAGGCGTTTTTATGTTAGTAGCTACATTTTACTGCCAGAATAGACATAGTGGCCTAGCCCTAGTGGTTCTTACAGGTGTACAGATCTGAAATACATCTAACATTTAAGTCGCAAAATGTCTCAAGCTACCATCAACATCTAAAGATGACGAGTCACTGGTGTTGTTACATGATGCTTGTGCCGTTATGCTCTGGCTCTCACTTGGATTTTCCCAGAAGTTTCTGCGTAGACCACTTGAGCTCAGGCTGTTTGCAGCAAGGCTGAGTTCTGATAGGAAGGGTTGCAGGGGGGTATGGCCCTCGAGCAGGCTCACCGCGTTGGACATCTTTGGTCTAAGTGTCGGTGCTGCGTTGGTGCATAAGAGAGCCACATTCAGCATGAGGAGTGCCTCTTCTGTTGAGTAATTGGATCCTAAGTCTGGATCTACCAGCTCCAGGAGAGTTCCTCTCTCATGTAAAACACAAGCCTGGAATTTAAGAGATGCAATTAGCCTCTTCCTTACAGCGTTCAAGGTATGTATGCGAGAATAAAGCATGAACTGTCAGAGTTTAGCATTTTGTTTCACTACAGCGCACCCCCCTACATGAAAATTATACAGTTTCCTTCTACTATTCTCTCAAATGACATCCTTAATTTGTTTCCCTAGAGGCAAAGATCATAAACTTAATGAGTTTTAACAATTTGTGATTTCAGTTCTACTATATTAACGCGAACTGATTCTGAAAGCATAAAAAATTCCATAATCTGATGTTGTCAACTAGCATCCATGCCTCTACATGGTGACCAAATTATTTACCAGAGTTTTAAATTAGAGGTTAGATCAAATTCATCCATATCTAACAGAAATTTGGGTAGATTTTGTATGTGTCCAGGAGAGGTTTGGTTGTAAGGGACAGAAGGCTGAGAGCCATGTTACCGTTCAAGTAGTAAGTTTATATTACACATGTTAAATAAAACTATGATTTATGCCCTATTACGCTGACAGTGTGTCTAACTGTTTTTTGTTTGCACAAATATTTGTCGGAGGCACTTATTAGTTGCTCTGGATGTGAGGTGAACATATATGAGTCTATTCAGTATGGTCCATATTATTGCGAAAGGGGGACGAAGGTTTAGAAGTTACCCAATCGAGAAGATAAACAAAATCTTCCTTTGGCCTGTAGTTTGTGTTGCTTTTTCCACTCACGATTTCCAAAGCGACAACCCCAAAACTGTAAACATCAGCTTTGTCTGTCAAATAACCACGCATTGCATACTCAGGAGCCATGTATCCACTGCAAGAATGATAAAATAATCAATCAGCTGTAAGCTGTGCAGCTAAATGGAATTATTTAGAAAGATATGCCGAAAAGTAATATCCATCAATAGTTGTTTGAATGGAAAATTGAGAATACTACCTTTTAAGCATCCCATCGCATGGAAAATGTTAATCCAGAGTTGATTGCACTTTTTTGTCATTTATGTATGCATGCAGGACAGCCAACAGGTCCTACATTTATGCGGGTTTCTGACCAGCTTACCTGATGTTAACTTTTATTTCTATGGATGTTCTGTATATTTGCCGGAGGTAAATGTTATACTCCCTCCGTCCTTGTTTACATGATGCCCACATATTCCGAGATTCAACCTTGACCATCAATTTGACCAATGAAACGTTGGTTATGTGCCATAAAAATTATATCATTGAATTCATATTCGAATTTTTTTCCTAATGTATTAATTGGCCAAATTATGGTCGAAGTTAAATCACAAAAACGAGGACACCATGTAAATAAAGACGGAGGGAGTATTGTTCATCACTTCACTATCACTTTACTTTTAACTGCTTTATCTTCTTATCTTTTTGTTATATATATCAAATGGGAATGTGTGGATAGAATTTTGCATTTTGGAAAAAAAGTATGTAATTGAAAGTACTTACATTGTTCCAGCTACTTTTGTACTTATGTGGGTGTGGCCATCTTCATTAAGCTTTGCTAGACCAAAATCTGAGATCTTAGCATCCAAATCTTTGTCAAGCAGTATATTGCTAGCCTTGATATCTCGGTGCACAATCCTTATTGCAGACTCCTCATGCATATATGCCAGACCCCTTGCTATTCCCAGGCAAATCTTACGTCTCGTTGGCCAATTCAATGCCAGTCTATATTCTTCAACTGGATCGCACAATACAAATTATTCATGAGTTCTAACATGCAACACTAGTTAGGGGGAGCACCAAGAAATATAGGAAGTATGATTACCAAAGAGAGCACGTGCAAGGCAATTATTTTCCATGTACTCATAAACTAGCAAGAGCTGGTTTCCTTCTGTACAACAGCCATACAGCCTGACAAGGTTTGGATGCTGGAGTGCAGATATCATGCCAATCTCATTCACAAATTCACGATTCCCTTGCTTGGACTTTGATGATAGCTGTTTGACAGCAATAATGGTGCCATCGGACAACAAACCCTGCTAGAACAAACAATGTTTTGTTATAAGAATCGTGTAGTTTAACTTGGGTTTGTAGAATTTAAGCATGGGAGCGAGCGAACACTGACCTTGTAAACCGAACCAAAACCACCTTCGCCAATCTTGTTGGCTGGATCAAAGTTTCTCGTTGCTGCTTTGATTTGTCTCAAGGTAAATGAGCCAATTTGGAGGTCAAGTGCCCGGAGATCTAATAAAAGTTACCATATGTTCAGAACATATAGTTTAAGATTATGATTTCCACTAGGTTTATATTGTTATATACTCCCTCCATCCCAAAATAACTGTCTCAACTTTGTAATAACTTCAGTACAAAGTTGTACTAAAGTTAAGACACTTATTTGTTAAAGTTAGTATAAAGTTGAGACACTTATTTTGGGATGGAGGGAGTAGTAGTCATCTTGCTATTGCTTGTTCTGCTGATAAGTGGAAAGTAGAGAGGTGCATATGAATGGTGAAGCAAAGTGAAAGTTAGGCACTAGTTTTTCATTGAAGGTATAAAGGACAGACCCAGTGCTAGAAGCTCCCACACCAGGTGGGGTCTGGGGAAGGATTATACGAGGCAAGCCTTACCCCTACACAGTGCAATGCAGAGAGGCTGTGTCGAACCCAAGACCTCTTGGCACAGGCGGGGAGAACTTCACCACTGTGCCAGGCCTGTCCTTCTTGTCATTGGGTATATAAATAGAAAAAGGTTGACTCAAATATATTTATAGCACCTTGATTCACCAAGTTCTTCCGTCGTCGCTTAATCCAGATACCAACAACAAGAGCAGTGAATATCGCAATAATTGGGCCTCCAATCAGCAAAGCTTTAGATGTCCTTGAAATTTTCGTGCTACTGCCAGTTTGGGGAGGTTCAACAGCCAAAGGAATCTGGAAGTCTGAGTATGAACACACATAAACCAAAATCACCAGATCATTAAAGAATAGAGTATTTCTCCTTGAAAAATTGTAATGCAAGAAGTCAGAGGATGCCGTCATGTGCTGTTCCTTGTTAAATGCTGTACCCTTGCCCACAGTGATTAAGGGAGCACATTATGCAAAATTCAGAAATAATGTGTAAAAAATGACATACTTGGAGTTACTGATATTGCAGATATTAGAGGGCCGTAAAATCCTCTATATGGAATGCCTGTTGTCCCTCTTCCTGCCCAATAGAATTGAATCTTCAGTGTATGATTTGTGACATATGCTGTGAAAGTCTTGATGACTAGCTTTCCAGCCCCACCAGCAGATTGCTCAATATCAAAATCCTCTAGCACCATTCTTCCCTGAGATCATACAATATCTTGTTACTATCACAGGAGCTAACAAGATACAGCTATTATTAAAATGTAAAAGAACGAATATCTGCCTATCTGCTCATACCTGTATGAACACATTGAATTTTCTTTTGCCAAGGCTGCGGTATGTTCTGCCATTGGTGAATATAATTTCGGCAAAATGGAGTTTAACTGTGTAGCTCCCATTATGCATACAAAGCCCATAATATGTGAGCGAAAGAGGAGAAAGGCGCGCTTTTGCATACAGCTTGGAGTTGGGCATGGTCAGTTTTGATGTGTTTGAGGCAATGTAGTTGTCATCATTGATGTTGTCGTCCATGAAGTTCCCAGTGCTGCTGAATGCCCAGTTTGAGTCTGGGCTTAAGTACAACATGCAAGCACCTTTTGGTGTGGTGTCACCTTCATATTTTATGCCATTGACAATTGCTTCTTTGTCTCCACAATTGATATGCAAGGATGATCTGTCTGTGAAAATGCGTAGAACAGTATTACATACAGCTTCAATGGTCATCTCTGTTTGGCTTCTGTGTTACAGATTTTTTTTAGTGTTTTGGCTTATGTGCTTAACACCAAGGAACTTTTGCACAGGATCTAATTACATCCTTGTGAGTTATCTTGTTGCTTGTATTTCTTTAGAGTTTATCCTGATAATTTTACAATCTAGTAATAGCAATTTGTAACTTCTTCTGATTCATTGGTAAAGCTAGTCTTGTTTTTCACAATCATGAGCGCCCGTATGAAAAGCGTCAACAAACATCTGTTTGTTCTTCCCATTTGTTGGTGGTCAGAAGCAACTGCGGAAAAATAAATACTGGGCATCAACTCACATTGTCCATTCGAACCACATGGGAAGTTCTTCTTCAAGCATGGCTGGACATTATTTCTGCACAAAAAGGTAGAATCACCCAGAGTAAAAGAAGATGTTATTATGTCTGGATTGGTCTGTTGGTCGAAAGTTCTTTAAGTCTTTTGAAGCAACAGGATAAATAATCTTACAAACTGTTCATTTCAGGTGAATAACTCTCCACTAGATTGCTGCAAATTGAAGAGTCACATGAAACTATTTAATTATCTCCACAAGTGTTGTGACGGAAAAAAACTCAGAAATTCTGATACAGATTTCTTACGCGCTCCCTTGACATTGAGTAGGACGACCTGAGCTCCCAATCGTGAAATTATTAAAAGAGAGGTCCCTGCATTTGATAGTTTAATGGTAAATTTAATTATATCAAGTAAGAAATACATTTTTTGAGTTCAGACTGTTACAGATTCAATCATAGCACTAGCAGTCATATTACATTGTCTTAAGCTTTAAGATGAATGTATGGGCATAGCTATTTTGTTATGCAGCCAACAGAATTATTTAACAGACAGAGCAGAGAGGCATGCCTGTTTAGCCGACGGAGCAGATAGAGGCACGTCTAAATAATTTCTAAGGAAATGCTAACTGCGGTTGCTTGTGATCAAGAAAAACATCTTATAGGTTTTTTCCCGTCATGAATGAATTGGGCATCAACACCTAATAACACTTTATATCTTAGAGATGTTAACTCTTATGTTCTGAACGTTTATGACAGCTTTTAGAAGATTCAGGAAAAGGAAAATATGTGATAGAATTTCATGGATATCTGCAAATATTAGCATCTAAGAGCGATGCATATTTAGAGTGTGCATGTACGCATGAACTTACACAATGCTGTTGCTTCGCAATAGCCAATCAGGTATGTTCCCAATGAGTGAATTTCCAGTTAGATATCTGCAAGATTGTTTTTGTTGAGGTGCATTCAGGAAAGTAGCCCAAATAAAATAGCATGCCCAGTTCAATTTATTGTAAATACCAACTTACATGTAATCTACGGTTCCCCTATTAGTGAACGAATCTGTTACTTTTCCGGTAAGTTCATTAAAGCTCAGATCCCTGCATAGAGAACATTGATGATAAAAACATGTCAACAACGAGTACATTTAGTGCTGACATATTTCATGTGTACTCCCAACACGCTGCATTGATCTATAGTCTATACATGGAACCAACGTGATGAACTTACAGATGCGTGAGATTTTCCATGCTCCATATGTAAGAAGGGATTCCCCCGCTGATTGAACAATTCCTAAGGACCCTACATATAAAAATTTCATATGTATATGAGAACCTATGTACAAAAAGCCTGGAAACTCAGCAGATTTAAACTTACAATGCTTTCATCGATTGCATTCCTCTTAGATCCGGGAAAACTGATCCACTGCCTCTCAGATCACTAATTCTCCTGGTTAACAGAAAAATGCAACCAGAATTTTCCGCTTTAGTTTAACACTTCTACCCAATATATTAATTGCATGGTGCAGCTGGAATTACGAGAATCTCAAACATTTGTCATCGTACAGATCAGAAAGGTTTGTCAATTTGGATAAGCCCGGGGGAATAGGCCCTTCCAGCAAAGATCCTTCGATTTGCCTGCATCATGAGAAATCCCCTTTAATAAATAACATACTTGGGTATCTGTGGATTTCCAATCTGTTCTGTCATGATCTCTCCAACTTACAGTTTTCCAAGCTTTGTCAGTTTAGCCAAGAAATCAGGAACTCTTCCAGATAAATTGTTTCCAGAAATCCTTCTGTTAGGAGATTCAATAGCTGAACATTACAAAAAGAGTCTGTGGTAGGCAGCAGGGAAAAACAAAGATCTTAGTATCCTTACAAGTCGGTCAAATTGGTCAGCAAGGAAAGAGCAGCCGGCAGGGGTCCAGTGAACTCGTTGGTTGATATTATCCTGAGCGAAGATATATAGGTCATAAGGGAGTATGTTGACCAAATACCAGCAACTCTTGCCTGTTGTACAAAGCAAAATACTCACAGCTTCTCCAGTTGCTTGAGATGCCCAATTTCAACTGGGATTTGCCCACAGAACTCATTTGCTTCAATGCTCCTTCGGATTATAATTTTCAGATTGTAGTTAGAAAAGAGAACTCAAAAGTAGAGAATCGAAGTTGTTTCCACCAAATTTCTTGCTTACAGGTTAGTCAAGGTTGTGATTCTCGTAAGAGCCATGGGAAAAGGCCCTGACAATCTGTTTCCCATTAGTGACCTGCAGGACTTTGGCATGAACAGATGAATGCCATGCTGCATAATTCTGTTTTACGGCTTTCCATTTCTTATAATTATGCAAAATTTTGTGGCTTAACACGCGGAAATAATTGAAATTCTAATCATACGGAACAAGTAGAAATTTGATTTATAAAAATTTATTTCACATTATTGCATGCTTGTCCAGTTTAGCTTTTCCGTTGATGTAAAACATAATCTTGTTAATATGGACTAGTTTATCAATCTTCTTTCCAAACACAAGGCATGCATATAATTGATGATTTTTCTCTGTTCCCTTATTTACTTGTCGTTTATGACTAAACAGGATTTCTTAATATACTTTTGGGGAATGATTTCCGTGCTATACTAAACCATGCCTTGTAAATGAAATTAAGGGCATTGTCATGGATCTCATCTCCCCTATGGCCTGGTTAGAAGACTAGCAATATTAACGCATCGACAGCGGCGATGAAAATGCTGCTTATTGCTTGATTTTATTCTTCGTGGATTCATCCTAGACTATATTCTGCACTTCTGAAAAGGTTGGTAGAGCACTGCACAAAAGATGCCTGGCATTTTGAAAACCGTGCTTGGGAGTAGCCTAATTTGTTGGCATCTGAGATGCTTTGCATGCCGACATTCCAGTCGCGCTCCATAGATAAGATGGGGACTCTGCCTTCACCAGTTCCACCCAAAATGTAAACATTTCTAGTGGCATATTTTACTTGGATAGTCCAAAATAGCTCCACATGCTACTTTTTGCTGTACTACTCATTCAAAGATAACAATGGGTAAGGTGAAGGGCGAGGCCACTCACAGTCCTTGCAACTTCATCCGGGCCCACCGGTCAGGCACCGTGCCATGGAACAAGCTCCTGCTTAGGTCTCTGCAACATTGTAATATGGAATCATGGTGTTATTATTCTCTTGCGAAACACCTTAATAAGTTTATGGCTTAGACTGAATTTTTTTAACAAGGCTTGGATTAGTTTGACTGGCTGTTTAGTACTTACAGCTGGAGGAGATTAGGGAGATCAGCAAAATCTGGTGGGAGCCGGCCGGTGAAGTTCTGACCCCTGAGGAATCTGCGAAGATGTTCGGAACAGCGCAAAAGGTATGTTAGAGCACAGAAATGTGTCAACATGATATCTGCTCAGTTCTAGTCTAGTAAGATCAATGTTACAGGTATCCCCTAATGTTTTACAAGAAGGTGAGAAGCGCCAAGGAGTCATGCATGCATACATACATCTCAGTGGCATGGCACATGGTATTGTTGTCGAAGGAGCAGTCACACTCCAAGCCGCCGCCGGAGCCACACGGATTGGCGGAGAAGTTCCAATGCGATATCCCCATACTCGCCGCGATCCTGCGAAGAGTGCGCACTGCGAGAATTGCAAAAGGAAAATAAGAAAGAAATCATGAACACGGCTTGAGCACATCCTTCTTCTCCATTACATCCACATCCACATGTACGCGGGGGAAGGAAGCACACAGCAAAGCAGTAGTCTACGGTACTTGTTGATACAGGGTTTGTATTCCTTTGGGAGATATATCCAAGATTCCCTTGATCTGTTCTTCAGAGTTTTTTTTATTGCATGCATCTTGAACTAAAGTGAGGCAGTGGTTCGTTCTTTGTGCAGAACTCATCTAACAGTCCCAAGCAAAGAAGACCAAAATGGGAGAAGCAAAGAGACGGAAAGAGGGAAGGAGGAGGAGAAAGAGCATGAAAGTTAAGCCTGGGAAGCAAAAGGCATGCTCTGCTTACCACAGCCATCTCTCTTTCTAAACCAGCGAGCCGAACGCGGAGGAGAGGGGAGTGGAATCGCCCGATGGCAGGCAGAGATGGAGCAATGCATTTGCAGGTGCCGAGCACACGTACCTTCAGCAGGGAAGAGCCTGGAGGTAGGAGGGAGGGCATCGGCTACTGCCTTAACCCCTGGAGACGAAGAGCCATGGCAGACCTCGGCAAGAAGCCCGAGGAAGAAGAGCAGTCTCCAGCCGCATGGCGTCCTCCGCGCCCCCATCTCTCTCCTCCAGCTCCAAGGTCCAACCAAGCCAGCTGATCTTCCTAGTCCAAGTGGAGCGCAATGGCAGTGGCGAGGTCCGTCTCAGGAGAGGATGAGTGGAGTGACTTGGCTCCTTTCTATGCAAGAAGGAAGCAGTCCAAGTCCGTCCAGGATCTTTCCAATTTTCCGAGCGAGTGCAGTGCGTCTTTACTTTTCTCCGGCATGGTTCGGGCCTCAGACTGTGCCCGCCCTGTTGCGAGTACGCGCACAGTTGCACTTGTTTGGTACTGCCGTCCCGTGCCCTGCGCAGGACGTGGACCCGGGTCAGCCGCGAGCTGTGAAAGTGAAAACTCGCAAAAATAGAAGGCCCGCGTCGTCCGTGTACTGTTTTTTGCCGTATACGACGCTGCGTCGTTGTTGCGCGGGCTGGCGTTTTATTCTCTTGCTTGCTCTTCTTTGGGTCGTTTCTAATTCTGGCCTCCCTTTTTTTCTCTAATATATTGTCCTGAAACTTTTTAATCATGTTACCTGCCTTCAGGAAAGAAGTTCAGAGAAATGTTTCTGGTTCACGTGGAAGAGATTCTCGTGTAAATAGTTATGGATTTTACCCCAGAGCTGCTGCCCGGCCTCATGGGCGTCTCTGTCCTGGAGCATCAGATCTGGCATGTTTTTCTCGCGCAGCATTTATCAAGGTCCCCCAACCACCTGCGATGCAAATAAAAAACGCATTCAGCATCGAGGTCGACACGGCCCGTCGCCATTGTTGCCGTCTCCATCGCGTTGTGTTCTTCTCCAGCCTGGCGGCTCGGCCTCACCCTGGTCCAAGTCAGCCTCTGACCATCTTGGTCAACACTGGGTCCGCATGGGCAAAGACAAGCCCATGACCACCATCAACACAATCACCTCACCATCTTTTATTTTTTGGATTGGAGGGAAAATCACCACACGACACAAACTTACCACGATGGTAACTTTGAATTGACGACCGGACGATCCTTACTGTCCTCTAAAAACCGTCGATGGGCATCTGATCGGCGAGTGGACGGTTCAGGTGCAGGGAGCAAACAGAACAGAGGAGGGTTCAAGTAGAGATGAACTCGGTAGTATGTCCTCGTGTCAGTAGCTTATTAGTAGTACACTGTTGCCGTCGAAGACCTAATTAACGTCATCCGCTCCATGGACTGGATATGGGAAAAGTCACTAGTCAAAGAAAGCTCTACTACTTAATGGTGTAGGACCTGTTGAATTAGGCAGCTGCTTGGTGGTTCAACTGTGTCTCTGTCACGGAATAATCATCGCAACGATTGTCAATCCACTCGTATCCTGCCATAAATCGGCATCTTAATCATAAATCGATCAGGAATGAAAGATCCGTCCAGATTCTTCCTTCTAGCTACAGTGAATGATGGATAATATGAACACATGTGCGTTCTTTTGCTGTATTTTCTGTCTCTACCGTTGCTTAAATGCTTTAGATGAGATTATAGGCGCAAGGACTGAGCAAGAAATTGAACTAGACATTGCATAGTAAATATGACAAGGTCTAAGTAATCAAAGTATGCTCATTGTTACCACACGGCAGGTGTGGTCAGCCCTTCATATTGATGAGTATTTGAGCATTTGTGGAAGAAGAAGAAGAAGAAAAATGGCAGGAAAGAGACGAATAAAAGTATGCTCATTGTTCTGCAATATAAATGAAAATTATATATCTATTAGTTTGGAGTTGGCTTTACGATCGTGAAGATCAAAGGTCTCGATAAAATTTTCAGAGCTAAACGTGGTTGCTAGTTCCTTATCAATGGGCTGTTGTGCATATTGGTGAAGAAATCCGTCTCGAATTTTAGTTCAAAGACGTGTCTACTACAATAAGGTTTGCCCGGCTCTGATGAAAAAGTAGCGATGACGGCGGCGTGCCTTCAGCTTGCTTGAGTGCTTGTAATCATCACTAGATGGTCTATGGACCTGGATGTGTTTTTTTTTTACTTCTGGTGTTCTTTGTACTACCTTGATGGTTGATGAATAGATCGTTAGTTTTCCCCGCACATAAAAAGGAAAGGCCAACTCTATTGTTCCAGTTGACTTCGGAAGAGTTATTAGTAATCGTAATAACCTATCAACCATTGGATAATCTGAAGATTTTCCGGCTTACCCATCATTTTTATCAAGTCAGCAAGTGGTGTACATAGATCTTTGGATGGTTGAGTGTATCTAGTTGGAAATGCGGCAGCTCACACAACTGATCTCCTTTTTGACTGGAAAAATTTGCAGGAGAATTTTTCAGTAGCATGCATACCTTTGACTTTTTGAAGGTGCCATGTCTCGGATCCAAGAATGAACAAAGATTGGAGTTCGGTTGATGGAGAACTAAATCGACCATTCAACTCTATGACTTGTTAGTCCATTGCAACATTAAATATCTCTACTTTGTAATGGTGGATAAATGTGGTGTTGCTATGATTACTGCGAGTGGTGTTGGCATGATTATTGCAAGATTTTGTCACACCAGCATACCTAAACTTGCAATATATATGTAAGACAGAACATGTCCCATTATTCAGAACTTAACGAGTAAGTCTATAAGTGAGTAGGTGACTAAATCTGCACATTGTGATTTATATAAATGTAGGGAGATATGAAAAGATACATACTTTGATCCATATCTTGGACATCAGTCTCATGTCTCACACAAAAGGATTTGACATCTTTCTATAAGATGTTCCCATCCATCTTCTCTTCATTCATCAAGGGAAAAAGTCTAAAATAAACCTTGAACTCGTCGACGAAAGCTAAATCGAACCCTGAACTTTTAATCCCTGAAATCAGCACACCGAACTCTTCGATCCCGGTCTATTTTAAACCTTGAGAGTATTTCGCTGGTATTCGCTGACGTGGCAAGTTAAATTGGGCCGGGCCATTAGATCACCCGCCTGCGCACCCGCTCTGCTGTGCGTTTTCATTTTTTTCGTTTTCTGTCGTTTTTCCTTCGGGTTTTCTTTATATTCATTGGTTTTCTTTGGTCTTTTCCCTTTGTTATATTTTTTTAAATACATTATGTACATTGTTATGCTCTACCATTGTTACGGTTTCAACATTTTTCAAATATATTATATACTTAGCACGCACATGAAACATTTGTTGATGCACTTTCGACATTTTTCAAATACATTATGTACATTTTTTTAAAATACATGTTTACAATTTTTTTGAATATACAGCAACATTTTGCCAAATACATGTTTAACATTTTTGAAATGACAATAAACATTTTAACAAACTGTGCAAACATTTTTTTACATTGTTTAAAAAGGTGCTCCCATTTTTTTAAATCAAAAGATCAGGCTTCAAAATTTTGTTCAGGTTTTAAAATTTGTTCCTATTTTTCTCAAAACATGTTTATGTTTCAAAACGCGTTCCCATTTTTTAAAAGTTGTTTATTTTTTAAGAAGTACTCCCTCTGTAAAGAATTGAAAAAGTGTTTAGATCACCATATTTCTTTGCGGAGGGAGTATTCAACATTTTTCTCACACGTTTGTTCAGGTTCCAATAGTTGCTCCAATTTTTAAATTATTCAGAGAGTGTTTGCATTTTTAGTTTTGTTCAGGTTTCAAAAAAAATTCCCCGTTTTTCGAAAAAACATTATGTCTAAAAAAGTACTCAGTTTTTCGAAATTGATTTTGTTTTCAAAAGTTGTTCGTTTTCACGAATTGTTTACGTTTTCCATATTTATTTTCCCTTAAAAATGTTTCTTCCTATCCCGCAAAAAAAAGTTTCTTCCTAATCTGGACTTTGCAGTGTCGGACTAAAGACTTCGGGCCTCCTTTTTAGTTCGCTAGCAGCCTTTTATTCTGGTGGCTTTTGTGACGAGGTCAGCAGCTCCAGGTCCCATATTCGACTCCCGTAGGCTACTTTCTTTGTATTTTTATTATATACGTCGCGCATTATGACAAAAGGGAAAAAAACTCGCATCGTCACGTGGTGGGCCGCCCCTGTGCAATCAACTGTTGACTATTTTTTTGGTATTTTTATTACACGTCGCATATTACAAAAAAGAAATAAAATTAGACTGAACAAAAAAGAAAAAATAATCCCGCTTCGCACCTATTGGGCCGGCCCAGTCGCGTGCACATTCAACAATCCCGGGATTCAACCTGCCACATCGACGATCCCTGTTTGGAAACGCTCTCAAGGTTTAAAATAGATCGGGATCGAAGAGTTTGGTGTGCTGATTTCAGGGATTGAAAGTTCAGGGTTCAATTCATCTTTCATCAACGAGTTCAAGGTTTATTTTGGACTTTTTCCTTCATCAAGCAACACCTTTGTGTTAGAACCACAATCCAATGCATTTACAATAGCCAAAGTTTTATGTTGTAGTTTGACACAAAGACATCTATGGTCTTCTAATCTTTTCCATAAGGTGTAGAATGAAGACCAAATCAAATGTAATTAGCCTCACCCTTTCCTTACCGGAGCAACCACACTCACCATTGGCAGTGTTTACCGTCCATCAAGAACCCCTTTTCACAGATCACCATGGAACTGACTGTGGACACCGCCACTTCATCCAATAAGAAGCTTAAATCTCATCAAGTTGACATCCCAAAGGCTTATAACTCTAGGAAGATGAGCGAGAACAATATCTTGAGTCCTTTCAAAGACAATTTGGCATGTGCAAGGCCATCCATGTGAGCTAACACAAGGATCATGCTAGAACAAACAAAAGGCAAAGATGAGCTTCGATGAGCACTCCGTGAATGGAGAATACATCCCCTATCACTCCGTGGAAGAAGTAAATGAACTTGAAGACTTTCCAGATCTGCTTGAGGAAGATGAAAATGAGGATTGTCCATCTTCGGCTCATGATGAACTTGATGTACAACGAGGAGTATTGGGGGCTATGTGCTAGCTGAAAGGATTGAGAAGAGGGGTCTAGAGGGGGGGGGGGGTGGTTAGACCCTCAACAAGCAAAATTAGCAGTTTTTAAGTTCTTCAAGTTGAGGTGGAGTTTTAACACAAGTTTAAGCATTCCCAATACATTTCAAGCAAGCATGGCAAGAGTATGAGCAGCGGAAAGAGTAAAGCATGCTAATTGCAAGAAAGTAAAGGGATGGGATTGGAGTGTGCAAACGCAATGTAGACACAGAGATTTTTGGCGTGGTTCCGATAGGTGGTGCTATCGTACATCCATGTTGATGGAGACTTCAACCCACGAAGGATAACTGTTGCGCGAGTCCACGGAGGGCTCCACCCACGAAGGGTCCATGAAGAAGCAACCTTATCTATCCCACCATGGCCATAACCCACGAAGGACTTGCCTCACTCGGGTAGATCTTCACGAAGTAGGTGATCTCCTTGCCCTTCCAAACTTCTTGGTTCAACTCCACAATCTTGTCGAAGGCTCCCAAGCGACACCTAACCAATCTAGGAGACACCACTCTCCAAAAGGTAATAGATGGTGTGTTGATGATGAACTCCTTGCTCTTGTGCTTCAAATGATAGTTTCCCCAACACTCAACTCTCTCTCACAGATTTGGCTATGGTGGAAAGATGATTTGAGTGGAAAGCAACTTGGGGAAGGCTAGAGATCAAGATTCTTGTGATAGGATTGGAATATCTTGGTCTCAACACATGAGTAGGTGGTTCTCTCTCAGAAAATGAGTAGTGGAAGTGTAGGCACGTTCTGATGTCTCTCTCTCAAATGGAGAAGGGGGTGGAGGGGGTATATATAGCCTCCACACAAAATCCAACCGTTACACACATTTGACCCAACTCGGTCAGACCGAATAGAAGAACTCGGTGAGACCGATTTAGTTCAAAATGTGAACGTTAGGAATCTCGGTGGGACCAACTGGAACAACTCGGTGGGACCGATGTGCTAGGGCTTAGGGCAAACATCAACTCGGTGGCACCGATTGCATCAACTCGGTTAGACCGAAGTGAAGCAATAAGACAACAGAGAGGATGTCAAGCAAACTCGATGGGACCGATTGCACATTTCGGTGAGACCGAAATAATTGCAATAGGCAACAGAGAGTTTGCAAGGTCATCTCGGTGAGACCAAGATCCGTATCGGTGTGACCGAATGTCTAGGGTTTCTAGCAGTGGCTATGTCAACTGAACTCGATGGCGCCGGATAGAATGGTTCGGTGGGGCTGAGTTTGACTTTGAGTTTTGGACAAATGTGGAAATGAGAAAGTGGCTGAGGGTTTTGAAGCAATATCACTAAGCACTTTGATCAAGTACACCATTAAGCAACACCTCATCCCCTTTTAATAGTATTGGCTTTCCTATGGACTCAGTGTGATCTTGGATCACTAAAATATAAATGAAGAGTCTTGAGCTTTTGCCAATCTTTGTCCTTCGCATTTTGAAGGGGTTTCACATCCTCTTGTCCTTACCACGCCATTGTTGAACTCATCTGAAATATACTAGATGCAAGTATTAGTCCAACAAGAGATATGTTGAAATTAATTACCAAAATCACCCAGTGAGCACTTGTGCTTTCAATCTCCCCCTTTCTGATAATTGATGACAACATACATCAAAGCTGTAAATAGAAGATATGAAGAGTAATAAGTAAAGCTTTGGAAAGACATGTAACACGCATAGGCTCCCCCTACATGTATGCAATCATGTGAACATAGAATATAAGAACATGTGAATGCATAATCATGACAGAGCAAGCAATAAGTTACATGCATCAGAGCAAATGATGTGTATAGAAAGTGTACCTCCATGTTCATGAATCCTTCTTGCAAATAATATGTACATCAGCAAGAGATCATCATGCACATGAGTATGATGCATATACTTACCTTGTGGTCTTGGGCTGGCTTTAGAGGGAGTGGACTTGAGAAAACAAGGTTAGATAACACAAGAACACTCTAGACAAAGCGATTTCAGAAAACCACAAAAGTATCAAGACTAGGATGACATGTAATGGGTGAGTACTAGGTAGTCTATTTAGATACTGACATGTCCCCAAAGATTATAAAGATATGCAATGAATTCCAAGGATTTTCTTCCCCTAGATATGGACTCTTTCTCCCCGTGAATCTGATATTGGATAATGGGAGAAGGTAGGGTGAGAGAAAATCAGAGCAAGAAATGGTAATATTAACCATAGTCAGAGCAACAATGATATGCAATAACAATAACTGATATCAAATATGTTGACAAGTCTTTCCCCTCTTAAAGACATGTGACTTCTCTTCTCTTGTTTTACTAGCACCTGGAAGAGCTTAGATGTGCTCATATGATAAGCTTTGATGTGCTCTCTCTCCCCCTTAATAGGTGTGGTCCTTGAGATACACTACAAAGCAGCATGTAGTTTAAGATGCGGGTAGAGGATAAGAATCATTGAGTGGGAGCTGGAGAAGAAATTGAATATGCATAATGCAATGGCAATTTCTTTTTTCTCAGTAGTGAAATCGGTAACGCCGATCTGCTTCCATCGGTGACACGAGTTGGCAGTGTCATGGATGATACATATCGGTCAGACCGGGTTAGTCCATGTCGGTTGTATCGATGAACTGTCTACATGATATCCTTGTAGTTCGGTCTAGCCTACAGGCTTGGATCAGTGAGTCCGAGTTCAATGTAGAGGATTTTTTTTTCAACTCAGCTCACTTGGCAAATTAAATCTCACAAGGATCTGCAAGTAATTAACTTAAAGATTTGCAAAGAATTTGACACCAACGTTACAGATAAAATCATACATAAAAAGAGAACTAGACGAAGTTTTTTTGATAGGGGGAAACACAATAGTGAGAAACATATGCAAGGACATGAAGAAACACTAGAGAACTTCATCTAGAGGGGGTCGCTGACAAGGTCACCTATGTTAGAGTATATTGACTGAGGAGTCAAGTGATAGCACGTGATCGCATGTCATACTCATTGTTTAAGCTCAAAATGGGGTTACCATTTTTCTTTTAAGGATATGTTCACATCTTGTCGAGTTGCTTTGGTTCATGCCTTGGGTCAAAGCTTCTCTAAGATGGAATGACATACCTTGGGTGGTGTTGATCTTGCTCATGTGTAGTCGAACTTGTGTTGGATGCTCAAGGTTGATGTAGTCCCTCAAGAGTTGGGAGCACCACTTGTAGTTTGAGTCCATCTTCCTACATGGGTTATTTTTGCAAGGAAAGCACTTGTGTATCCAAAATGACAATCATGAAACATGATACCAAATGAAATTTGATATATAAAAAATTGTCAAAGGATATGTTGAGTAAGTTCATGCTTCCTTGTATTCAACAACCATATGGTAGGGACTTGGTGATGTAGAGATTGCTCAAAATGTGAGTGACTTGCAATCTCATAGATTTGGGCTCATCCAAGTACCTACAAGGGTTAGATAACATGCAAGGGTACAAGTAGAGATCCAAGACATATGATCATCATCATAAGAGAAATATCAAGGATTAGTCATGAAACGCTCATGCCTTGCATGTATCCAAATGGAGTTTCTACTCCAAGTTTGAGGCATCAATGATATTTAATTCACCTCTCAAACGGCAAAATACTTTCTCATCAAGCGGTTTGGTGAATATATCCGCAAATTGCTTATCGGTACGAACATGCTTAAGATTGATGTCTCCTTTAACAACATGATCTCGAATGAAATGATGTCGAACTTCAATATGCTTAGTTCGAGAATGTTGCATGGGATTGTGAGCAATCTTAATAGCACTCTCATTATCACAAAGAAATGGAACATGTTTCACATGTATCCCATAATCCTTAAGGGTTTGGGTCATCCAAAGTAATTGAGCACAACATGATCCGACGGAAATGTATTCCGCTTCGGCGATGGATAAGGATACCGAGTTTTGTTTCTTGGAGGACCAAGACACAAGAGATCTACCAAGAAACTGACAAGTACCCGAAGTGGACTTTCTATCAACCTTGTCACCGGTATAATCCGAATCGGAGTAGCCAACAAGATCAAAAGAAGACCTCTTAGGATACCAAATGCCAAAGTTTGGTGTATTAATTAAGTACCTCACTATCCTTTTCACAGCCTTAAGATGACATTCTTTAGGGGCCGCTTGATATCGTGCACATATGCACACACTTAGCATAATATCGGTACGGGAGGCACATAGATATGACAATGAACCAATCATAGAGCGGTAAACCTTTTGGTCAACCGGTTTGCCATCCTTAGTCAAGTCAAGATGTCCACTAGTAGGCATGGGCGTTTTCATACCTTTGCTTTCTTGCATGTTGAACTTCTTGAAATGGTCCTTGTTATACTTTGTTTGAGAAACAAAGGTACCTTTCTTAGTTTGCTTGATTTTCAAACCAAGAAAGAATTTGAGTTCATTCATCGTAGACATCTCAAACTTCTCCGACATTAGCCTTCCAAACTTTTCACTAAAATGAGGGTTAGTCAAACCAAATATGATATCATCCACATAAATTTGGCACACAAATATTTCACCATTAACCCTTTTAGTAAAAAGTGTGGAATCAATCTCCCAATTTTAAAGCCTTTTTCAATAAGAAACTTGGTTAAGCATTTATACCATGCTCTAGGAGCTTGTTTAAGACCATAAAGAGCTTTGTGAAGTTTGTAAACATGATTAGGTTTCTTAGGATTAACAAAGCCGGGAGGTTGTTTAACATAGACTTCCTCCTCAATTTCACCATTTAGAAAAGCACTTTTGACATCCATTTGATATAAAGTGATATCATGGTGATTGACATAAGCAAGTAAGATGCGTATGGACTCGAGTCTAGCAACGGGAGCATATGTCTCACCATAGTCCATACCGGCGACTTGAGTGTAGCCTTGGGCGACGAGACATGCCTTGTTGCGTACAAATTGTTCATCCTCATTTTGCTTATTCCGAAACACCCATTTGGTTCCAATGACATTGTGGTTGTCGTCCGGCTTTTCAACCAATGTCCACACTTGATTCCTCTCGAAATTGTGTATCTCTTCATGCATAGCGTTCACCCAATCCGGATCCTCAAGGGCTTCTTCAACCTTCATAGGTTCAATACTAGAAATGAATGAGTAATATTCACAAAAGTTAGCCAAATGAGTTTTAGAGCGAGTAATTCTCCCGGTTTGAATATCATCAAAGATTTGTTCGACGGGATGATCTCTTGAGACTCTTTCTCTAACTCGTGAGAGCTTTTGTTTGGGTCGGGGTGGAACATCCTCTTCATTGTCTTCTTCTTCTTGTCCTTCTTCATTGTTGTTGGTGTTGATGTTCTCTTGTGGAGGTGGAGAAGGAAGTCAATGAGGTTCATCTTGTTGTACTTCCTCGTTTCCTTCGTCTTGACGTGTTCCACTTGTGGATGCCTCCAAGTCAACTTGTGGTTCACCTTGTCATGAAGTTGAGGCTTCCACTTGAATGGACGAAGTACTCTCCTTCACCTCCGTTGGGCGAATTTTGCTAATAGACAAGTCTTGAATTGCTTCCGAAGGATCTTTGTCTCCTACATCAATTGGCAATTGCTCTACTTGCAAGCCATTAGATTCATCACACTTCACATCTACCGTCTCTTCAACCTTTCGGGTGAAGTTACTGTAGACACGGTAAGTGTGAGAGTTTGAGCCATAACCGAGTAGGAAACCTTCATGAGATTTAGGGGCAAATTTCAAACGACGATGCTTATCAAGAATGTAACACTCTGAGCCAAATACTTGGAAGTATCCAACTTGGGGTTTGTTACCGGTTAGAAGCTCATATGCTGTCCTGCCGAGAAGCTTGTGAAGGTATAGTCGATTTGTCGCATGACAAGCTGCCTCAACCACTTCCGCCCAAAAGTGTCTTGGCATTTTGTATTCATCAAGCATCGTTCTTGACATATCAATAAGTGTCCGGTTCTTCCTCTCAATAACTCCATTTTGTTGAGGTGTGTACGTAGCCGAGAACTCATGTGAAATTCCTTCTTCCTCAAGAAAGGTATCCACATTTGCGTTCTCGAACTCCGTTCCGTTGTCGCTTCGAACCTTCTTGATCTTCACTTCAAATTGATTTTGGGCCTTCCTGGCAAAGTTCTTCATGATCTTTGCTACCTCTTGAGCACTGCGTTGGTTTTCCCTTGAAGAGGAAAGGGTGATGCAGTAAAGTAGCGTAAGTATTTCCCTCAATTTTTGAGAACCAAGGTATCAATCCAGTAGGAGACCACGCACAAGTCCCGCACACCTACACAAACAAATAAGAACCTCGCAACCAATGCAATAAAGGGGTTGTCAATCCCTTCACGGTCACTTACGAGAGTGAGATCTGATAGATATGATAAGATAATATTTTTGGTATTTTTATGATAAAGATGCAAAGTAAAATAAAAGGCAATAGAAATAACTAAGTGTTGGAAGATTAATATGATGGAGAATAGACCCGGGGGCCATAGGTTTCACTAGTGGCTTCTCTCAAGAGCATAAGTATTACGGTGGGTAAACGAATTATGGTCGAGCAATTGATAGAATTGAGCATAGTTATGAGAATATCTAGGTATGATCATGTATATAGGCATCACGTCCGCGACAAGTAGACCGACTCCTGCCTGCATCTACTACTATTACTCCACACATCGACCGCTATCCAGCATGCATCTAGAGTATTAAGTTCATAAGAACAGAGTAATGCTTTAAGTAAGATGACATGATGTAGAGGGATAAACTCATGCAATATGATATAAACCCCATCTTTTTATCCTCGATGGCAAAAATACAATATATGTCGTTTCCCTTTCTGTCACTAGGATCGAGCACCGCAAGATTGAACCCAAAGCTAAGCACTTCTCCTATTGCAAGAGAGATCAATCTAGTAGGCCAAACCAAACTGATAATTCGAAGAGACTTGCAAAGATAACCAATCATACATAAAAGAATTCAGAGGAGATTCAAATATTGTTCATAGATAATCTTGATCATAAACCCACAATTCATCGGATCTCGACAAACACACCGCAAAAGAAGATTACATCAAATAGATCTCCAAGAGAATTGAGGAGAACTTTGTATTGATATCCAAAGAGAGATAAGAAGCCATCTAGCTAATAACTATGGACCCGAAGGTCTGAGGTAAACTACTCACACATCATCGGAGATGCTATGGTGTTGATGTAGAAGCCCTCCGTGATCAATGCCCCCTCTGGCGGAGTGCCGAAAAAGGCCCCAAGATGGGATCTCACGGGTACAGAAGGTTGTGGCGGTGGAATTAGGTTTTCGTGGATGCCCCTGATGGTTTGGGGGTACGTAGGCATATATAGGAGGAAGAAGTACGTCGGTGGAGCAACATGGGCCCCACGAGGGTGGAGGGCGCACCTGGGGGGGTAGGCACGCCCCCTGCCTCGTGCTCTCCTCGTTGATTTCTTTACGTGTACTCCAAGTCCTCTGGATCACGTTTGTTCCGAAAATCACGTACCCGAAGGTTTCATTCCGTTTGGACTCCGTTTGATATTCTTTTTCTGCGAAACACTGAAATAGGCAAAAGAACAGCAATTTGGGTTGGGCCTCCAGTTAATAGGTTAGTCCCAAAAATAATATAAAAGTGTATAATAAAGCCCATTAAACATCCAAAATAGAATATAATATAGCATGGAACAATAAAAAATTATAGATACGTTGGAGACGTGTCAATCTTTTGGACCTATGATTTATCATCAAGAAAGAACACCCACGTAAATCTGGAAAAGTCATCAACAATGACTAAACCAAACAAGTTACCACCGAGACTTTTGTAGGCGTTGGGACCAAAAAAGATCCATATGAAGTAGCTCAAGCAGACTTCTCATGGTCATGACAACTTGTTTTCCTGCTTGACAAGGACGGCAAAGTCTATCCTTGTCAAATATAACATCTTTAACACCAACGATATGATCACCTTTAATAAGCTTATCAAGATTTCGCATGCCCAGATGACCTAACCTTCTATGCCACAACCAACCTTTAGAAGATTTAGCAATTAAGCAGGTACGAGGTTGAGCTCTTTTAATCAAATCAACAATGTATAAATCACCTCTATGTATACCAGTAAAGACCATATTATGATTATCTCTTTGAAACACTTGGAAATCTACTTCAGTGAATAGAACATATATTGAAACCTAAATCGGCTAGTCTAGATATGGAAAGTAAATTGTAGCCAAGAGATTCAACGAGCATAACATTTTGGATAGAGCTGTCATGTGAGATGGCCACCTTACCAAGCCCAACCACCTTACCCTTTGACTTATCACCAAAGGTGACATACTTTCGGGGACCGTCGTTTTCAACAAGCTCATGAAACATGTCCTTATCTCCGGTCATATGATCAGTACATCCACTATCAAGAACCCGTTCCTTTCCTCCTGCCATGTAACCACAAAGGTTAGCCATACACTACAAAAAAAAGACTCATCCGTGACATTTTGGGCCGAACGAATTTTTTTCTGTCATACTTATGACACTCCTATGATGATAATTGTGAAAAAACCCGGTATCATCATTGATGTGTTGGGGTCCTACTTCTATGACAAAAAATCATGACAGAAAATGGGCTTTTCGTCCTTGGCGTGCTGGAGACGCAGCTGCATGACATTCTTTGGGCCGTCCATGACGGAAAAAGCCGTGGTAGAAGCGAGGGCGAGGAAAATATCGGGGAGTTCCCGGTTACGGTAGGTGGTCGGGGGCTGAAAGATGCGCGTTTCTCTCGTACGTGCGCTGCTGCAGTGTGTGCGGCGTTGGGCTCGAATCGAACCCGAGTGAGGCGTTGGGCTCTAACGAACCCGGCGATTGACTTTGCGAGCTACGCGTTCATCGAACCCGAGCGATCGATCGATCTGTCACGCTTAATATGCGACCCTATCCGAAGGAACTCGAAGGTCCCACCAAGGATAGACCCGCATATTGAAACGCTTTTGCAAGGTGGATATCATTACATCAACATTACATAATAGATGGGGATACATACATAAGGCACAAATGCCACAAGAATACATCAACATCATATACAAGATCAACATCCGACTACGGATGAAACATAAACGAAGCTCAAACGACATCCACCACCTAGCCCAGGCTGCCGACCGGAACCTATCCCTGATCGGAGAAGAAGCGTAAGAAGAACTCCAATACAAGCAAACATCGCTCTCACGTCATGATCATCGCACAACCTGTACACTGCAATCGGTGGTGTAGTAATCTGTGAGCCACGAGGACTCAAAGAACCCCATTACCATGGGTATCAAGACTAGCAAAGCTCAAATGGGAAAGGAAGGGGTAAAGTGGTGAGGTTGCAGCAGCGACTAAGCATATATGGTGGCTAACCAACGCAAATGAGAGCGAGAAGAGAAAACAAAGGAACGGTCGTCAACTAGTAATGATCAAGAAGTGATCCTGAACTCCTACTTACGTCAGGCATAACCCAGAAACCGTGTTCTCCTCTCGATCAACCCCGAAAAGAGACACTCACGGTTACGCACACGGTTGGTGTATTTTAGAAGAGTTTACTTCAAGTTTACTACAACCGTACATTAACAAATTCCCATCTGCCACATAACCGCGGGCACGGCTTTTGAAAGTTCAAACCCTACAGGGGTGTCCCAACTTAGCCCATGATAAGCTCTCGCGATCAACGAAGGATATTCCTTCTCCCGGAAGACCCGATCAGTCTCGGAATCCGGCTACAAGACATTCGACAAAGAATAAAACAAGACCAGCAAGACCTCTGGCGTCGACACCTCGATAGTAGCAGCACAGTATCTCGTCTCGAGCCACGACCGGATGAGCAGTCCGTACAACTAAAACCAGCCCTCAAGTTTCCCCGAGGTGGCGCTGCAAAGGGCTCTAGTTTGGACCAACACTTAGACAAGCATTGGCCCGGGGCTAAAATAAAGATGACCCTTGGGATGCGCGACTCCCAAGGGAAAAAGGTAATAGGTCAGGCAAATGGTAAAACCAATGTTGGGCCTTGCTGGAAAAGTCTTATTCAAAGCGAACTGTCAAGGGGTCCCATAAATCACCCGACCGCGTTAGGGACGCAAAATCCGGGAACATAATACCGATATGACAGAAACTAGGGCGGCAAGAGTGGAACAAAATACCAGGCATACGGCCGAGCCTTCCACCCTTTACCAAGTATATAGATGCATTAATTAAATAAGATATATTGTGATATCCCCACAAGTAAACATGTCCCAACAAGGAACAACATCTCCATGTTCCAACAAGGAACAAACTTCATCTTCACCTGCAACTAACAACGCTATTAGAGGGGCTGAGCAAAGCGGTAACATAGCCAAACAACGGTTTGCTAGGAAGGGTAACAAAGGTTAGAGGCTGACATGACAATTAGGTAGGCTTGAGCAGCAAGTGATAGGTAGCGCAGCATAGCGAAAGAACGAAGCAACTAGCATAGCAATGATAGTAGTGAGATCCAGGGTGACGGTCATCTTGCCTGAAATCCCGCAAGGAAGAAGAACGAATCCATGAAGAAGACGAACGGATGAAGCCGAACCGAAGCGTGAGCGAGCGAATCCTCACGATCGCAATAGCAAACAGAACTAACAAGAAGAAGCACACAACATAGTAAACACACCACACATGAACAAGACATGATGCACAAACAAGCATGATGCATGACAAGACTACATGAAGCTACTCATGGCAAGAGATGATGCAAACAAGAGCAACACATCAAAACAAGTTTAAATGAGGCCGGAAGCAACATATGACAATTCCGGTAAGTCCTCATATGCATATTTCGAAATTGGTCCAGATCTGAATAAACCTTATATTCAAGTTGTTAAACAGCAAGTTAAGATGCACCACGATGATCTACACGAAATTCTAGTCAAGTTACATATAAAGTTCATTAAATTCGGAGCTACGGTCTAGAAGATATGAGCAAAACAAGTTGAACATGGCATTGATGCTAAATGCATCCGAACATCAAGCAAACACCTCAAAACAAGGATGCAACATGATAATATGAAGCTACATGCAAAATCAAGCAAGTTTCATATAGAACACACTCAAAACGGAGCAACGGTTCAACACATACACCCTATACAAGTTATAGCAACAATCTAGGCATATTGCAAGCATCAAAACAACATGCTACATGACCTCAACGTAATAACAAAAGGCATGGGCATGATGTACAGGTAAAGCATGACAAAACATGAACACTGAGCTATCTCCAGAAATCACTAGAACATGCTCAAACACACATGGCAAGATTGCAAATAATAACAGTTTCAGACTTAGCAGAATTCACAGGACATGGCAGAAATAACATCAGGTTAACATGTTTAGAGCTTTGAAACAACATATTACAGCAAGCTATCAAGTCAAACTAGAGCATGTCATGAATCTACTCAAAGCATATAACAAAAGTCCCTTAGTGACCATAAGCCAAAAGGGATCAGAAAATACAGTTGCAAGCATGTGAATATAGCAAAAACATAAACAGATTCAGACTTAGTGCAAAACTGGAGCATGGCATAAACAGATAACAAGTAGGCATGTTGGTGAGCTTGAATCACTCACCACAGAACAACACATGATAAACTAAGCATACATCCATCAAGAAGACATGGCATAGAAGCTATACGTGGCAAGAACAACATCATAGCATACACAGATCAACTACAACAACCTTGGCAAAATTGAATAACATGTAAACAACCTGCCAGGAAACATTTTATAGCAAAAGTAGAGCTCGATTGAGTCAAGCTATGGCACTCCATAATTGCAAACAAGGGCATGGATGGATAGAGAATAACCATATGTTCAAAACATCCTTACTGAAGTATCTCAAAATAAGCATGGATCTCTCGGTAGCATCAAGTTTACATGGCATAAAAATATCAGCAAAACAGGGGCTGAAATCAGCAACATCATGAAGCCTAGTTTGCATGCTTGTGCTAGTCACCACAGAGATCACAAAAATACATGGCATATACCCCTGTAAAGATGTCATGGCATATTACAAAACACATGTAGGACTCAACTTCATAGGGTGCACACATCAATCATGGCAAAAATGACAAAAGTGCATGTTCTGATAAGAATTTGAAACTAACATCACATAGCCCTCTTCTAACAGCATTTCGGGCATCAATATGAGCTCAAATGTAAATGATGCAATGAGATGAAATGATGTACTCGTTGAGGCGAACAATTTGACATATTACACGCCCAAAACGGAGCTACGGATGCAGAGTTATGATGCGATGAAAATGCAACAAAATACTGGCAGAAAATGACTTAGAGAAAATCGGGGGGGGGGGGGGGAGGGGGAGAAGAAGTCAACCGTTCCGAGATCTAGATCGAGGCGGGCCGAGCTCTCGCCGGAGCTGGCACCGGAGGCGAGGAGGGAGGCGGCGGAGGGGAGCCGCGACGGGCGGCGACGGAGGGCGCCGGGCGGCCAGGCAGGGGCAGGCGGGCGCCGGAGGCGAGGGCGCCGCCTGGGTCGTCAGGCGGGAGGCGTCTTGGGCGGCCAGGCGAGGCGAGAGCCTGTGAGCGGGCGACGGGAGCCGGGAGGCGCGCCCGGGCGGCGGAGGCGGCGATCATGAGCGGGCGGCGGCGCCGCGGCTTGGCATGAGGCCCCAGCACGGCCGAGCGGGCGGATCTGTGTGTGATGGCGGGCGGACATGTCCGGCGGCGGAAGGTGGAAGGAGATTAGGGTTAGGGAATTCATCCGCGAATTTCGGGGGAGGGCACCTATTTATAGATTCTGGGGGCTAGGAGAGTCCAAATGAGGAGCGGTTTTCGCCCACACGATCGTGATCGAACGACCGAGAGCATGGAGGGGAGTTTGCTGGGTTTTGGGCCACTTTGAAGGGGTGTTGGGCTGCAAAGAGAAGGATGCTTTTACGGTTACCCGGTTAACCGTTGGAGTATCAAACGACCTCCAAATGGCATGAAACTTGACAGGAGGTCTACCAATGCTATACCAAGGCCGCTTGACAAACCTCAGTCCATTCCGAGACCGTTTAACACCGGCACATGAAAAGAGTCAAAAGGGGGCGCCGGGAGACGTAGGAGTGCCGGATTGGAAAACGGACAACGGGGAAAATGCTCGGATGCATGAGACGAACACGTATGCAAATGCGATGCACATGACGACATGATATGAAATGCAGATGATGACATGGCAAAGTGCAACACGCAAGCAAATGACATGGCAAAGACGACGAATAACTGGCGGACACCTGGCACATGGATCCGGGGCGTTACAGATCCCTTGCTGTTAACTGAACCCGAGTGATTCGCCGCTCTGCCGCTAATCAAGCTGATCGAACATCGCTGCCTCCTTCACTAGATGAGCAAAGGCGTTGTTGAGGGGTTTGGATGAACAGTTCTGGTGGGGGTTGGATGAACAGGACCCGTGGTAGTAGAGGCCGTTGCCGCGGATGAAACGATACCACGATCGATCGAGCGGTGGATGAACAGGACCCGTGGAGGGCTGGTTGAGCGATGGCGGTGGAGGGCTGGTTGAACGATGGCGGTGGAGGGCTGGATGAGCAGTAGCCCGTGGAGGGGTGGTTGAACAGGGCCCCCGTGGAAAGGGTTGGTTGAACAGTAGCCGGTGGAGGCTGGATGAACAGGAGCCCGTGGATGAACAGTCGCAGGTGGAGGCTGGAGGAGGTCGACGGTGGATGAACAGTAGCCCGTGGAGGCAGTCGACGGTGGAGATGAACAGTATCCCGTGGAGTCCCGTTTTCCGGTACGCCACACCCCTCCCGATGAACATGACCCCCGTTTCGACCGTAGCGCTCCAACACAAGTCTGTTTCCTCTGTTTTGCAATATGCCACACCCCTCCCGATCAACAGGACCCCTTTTCCACCGTAGGAGGTCCGTTTCCTCCGTCTTGCGGTATGCCAAACCCCTCCCGATGAACAGGATCCCGTTTCCACCGTGGCCGGTCGAACACAAGGCCTTTTCCTCCGTTCTGTGGTATGCCATGCCTCGTTTCCATTGCATGTTCCGTCCAAGCCAGTTGGCTCCTGATGAACAACACGTGTTCCGTTGCCTCCCGATGAATACGACGCATTCCGTTGCCTCCCCATGAACACAACGATGACGCGGTTTCTCCGTTCTGACCCAGCCACAGCCATGTACACGAGCCCTGGCCGTACGTATGCGCGAGTAGGCGTTCGAGACCCCGCCTGTATGTCCGTACGTGGCCGTATTTACTTTCTTGCACCCTGGCCGTTGTACGTACGTGTACATGGTATGTGCGCGCCTCTACTACCACACGTGCATGCATCTACTACCACACGTGCGCGCCTCTACATCGACCAGTATGTGCATACACGTTCACGACCAGAATGACATTGCTACGTACGCTTCGACCAGGTGGGTCCCGACTGTCAGACACTTCCTTGCGTGCGAAGATGTAGCTAGTGGGTCCCAGCAGTCAGGAGGGGGGGACATTTTTTCACAAAATACGATGGTCCGTCCGGTGGGTCCCTGCTGTCAGGTGGAAGAATAATTATTTTGCACGTAATAAGGAGGCACTTCCTTGCTGCGGCCATGGACCCAGCTGTCAGCCTCTCCACGTACAGTACTCTTCCGATGGAAGTCGTTCCTTGACCACGTTGACCACGCCACGCCGAGAGCACCAAGGCGGTGGACGACGGTGAGGCCTAGGAAGGGGATGACGTGGAGCCGGTGAAGACGCGACAGTGAAAGCCCACGCGGAGAGGAGTACGAGGGTTCACTGGTTCGGCTGCGGTGTGAGGCTGCCGTCACCGCAGAATAACAGGGGGTGTGGGTGAGTAGAGGCGGATGG
This sequence comes from Aegilops longissima, assembly GCA_021605205.1. Taxonomy (NCBI): domain Eukaryota; kingdom Viridiplantae; phylum Streptophyta; class Magnoliopsida; order Poales; family Poaceae; genus Aegilops; species Aegilops longissima. The sequence goes on along the minus strand of CM038680.1, from coordinate 372,763,842 downwards.
CCTGGCCAGCGGTGGGAGTAGTAGGGGGCGGTGAGGCCTCCGCGACATCGTAGCCGGCCACGGGAGGCAGGAGCACGCGGCAGGACCGTCGCTGGTTTGGGCAGCTGGAGCAAAAAGACCAGAGGTTGAAGAAGCACTACGGCCGTTGGATGGACATCGCATGGTCACTGGAGCTAGAATCGTTCATATTAACTAAGTTGACAAAGCCCTCCGTCCTCGTCAACTTAGTAGGCCCACAAGTCAGCCTCCCACGCAGGGGGGTATTCATTTTTTTGTGCGTAATAAGGAGGCACTTCCTTGCGTGCGAAGATATAGCTGGTGGGACCGAGCTATCAGCGGGGGGAACATTTTTTTCGTGAAATACAGAGACCCTTCCGGTAGGTCCCAGATGTCAGGTGGAGGAATCATTATTTTGCGCGTAATAAGGTGACATTTCCTTGTGTGCGGCCATGGACCCAGTTGTTAGCCTCTCCACGTACAATCCACTTCCGATGGATGTCGTTCGTTGACCACGTTGACCATGCCGTGCCGAGAGCACCAGGGCGGTGGACGACGGTGAGGCCTATGAAGGGAACGACACGGAGCCAGGGAAGACACGGCAGTGGCTGCCCACGTGGTGGGGAGTATGAAGGTTGACTGGTTCGGTTGCCTTCGCCGGAAAAATAACAGAAGGTGTGGGTGAGTAGAGGGATAGACAGGCCAGGGATGCGAGTATGGTGGGACCATGAGGCCTGCCCGGCAGCACAGCCGGCCACGGGAGGCGGGAGCAGGCGGTTCCGTCGATGCTGGTTTGGGCGGCTGGAGCAGGAAGATCAGAGATTGAAGAAGCACGATTGCCGTTAGATTGACATCTAACGGGGTGATGCTGGTAGAGTCGATTGTTCACTAAGTTTCTTTTTTTTTTGAGAAACCTTATGTACGCATGAACTTAGTAGGCCCACAAGTCAGACTCCAAATCTGTGGCAGACAACATAGAGCCCATTTGCTAAAAATTTTATAATTTGCAGCCCGTTTGCTAATTCTGAAGTAATTTATTACAACCCATTTTTGTCCAGGACCACGGTCAAAAAGTTCAACCTTATTTTGCATATTTCGGTGGAGTGCGAACTGTTGTAATCCTGAAATGATAATGTGATGCCCGGATAATCAAGCTACAGTAAATCAATGCTAATGATGCCACGTCACCTCTGTTACTGTTGCTAAACCTCGCATTAGATTAAAAAGTTTCAAAATCAAATTTTAATTTTGACAAACAATAAATTGTGCCAAATATTGCACATGTAATTATAGTGAAGAAAACACATTTTTAGAAAATGCTAAGATGCTCTAAAATAAATAAAAAGGAAAAAGGAAAATAAATAAAAGAAAAAAACACAAAAACAGAAAACAAAACTAACAAAAAGAAAAGGAAGAAACCCCCTAACCCCTGGGCCAACCGGTCCAGCTGCCGGCCGGCCAACCCAATTGGCCCATCCGGTCCACCCACTCACCTTATCCCCCACGTCCCGAAACCCTAACCCCCCTCGCCCCACTTGCCCCCCACACGTCGCCACCCCTCCTCTCGATCCGATCTGGATCGGGATCGAACCCGTCGCCCCCGACGCCACCGTTCGCCGTCTCCGCCGTCACCTCGCCGGATGCCTCCTCATCTCCTCCCCGATGGCCTCCTCCTCGCCGCGCCGCCATCGCCCGGGACCCCGCCGCAGGAGCCACCTCGCTGGAACGCACCCTCGTCTCCCCCCCGAGCAGCCACCTCGAGCCTCCCCACTTGTTCCCCTGCAACGTGGGGTGAGGAAACCCCCTCCTCCTCCTCCTCCTCTCTCTCTCCCCTCTCCGACCCCGCGCCCGAGGCGTCCTCGCCGGCGATGACCTCACCCCGCTAGCCGGCGTTCAGGTCGCCCCGTGCTCGCGCACCCACCCTGGCCTCACCTCCTCCCGCAGTCCGCCTCGGGCCCCGCCGGCCGTGCCCACTGCCCCGCCGTGGTTCGCCCGCTTGCCCAGCCCGTGCGCGCTCCGCCCCTGCTGCTGCAACTGCCGTCGCCCGCTCGCCCCACCTCGCTCCGCACTCTGGCGCCCGTCTGCTGCAGTCCGTCGCTTCCGCCCGCACCTACTGCCGCGCACGCCGTCCGCCTCTAGCGCTCGCCTCCCGCACCACCGCTCCCCGGCTCCCCTGCTACTCTCTCCGGCCACGGCCTTACCTAGTTCCTGCTGCCCCGCGCCGCTCCTGGCCTCGCCGCCGGCCACCGCGAATCCCCTGTGCGTGTTTGTTCGGGCGACGCCGCGCTCGGGTTCTCCCATTAGTGCCCGCCCATCGCACGGTAGCCCGCACCCGTTAGGCCTCTGTGCCACCGGACAACGGGCCCCACGCCCAGAACATTTAAAAAAATGGAAATTAATAATAATAATAATAAAATAAATGAATAATAATTTAATTAGTTAATTAATTAAAGAATTAATAACCTTAATTAATTTTGATTAATTAAACTAAACAACCAATTAAACTAATTAATCATGATTAGTTAGTCTAGTCAATGACGAACGGACCCACACGTCAGTTTGACCAGTCAACACCCTGTTGACTGCTGACGTCATGATAATGTCAGCATGCACTGTTCTGGATAATGTTGAATTAAGTTAATTAAATAAATTCTAAAAATGATTTAAAACTTTGGAAAATCATATAAAATAAACCGTAGCTCAGATGTAAATACTTTCTACATGAAAGTTGCTCAGAACGACGAGACAAATCCGGATAAGCAGCCCGTTTGTCCGCCACACACCCCTAGCATATCGAACACGCAACTTTCCTCCTTCGATACATCTGTCCGAAAACGCGAAACACCGGGGATACTTTCCCGGATGTTTCCCCCCTTCGTCGGTATCACCTCTTACTGCGTTAGGGCACACCTAACACCGCTGTTTGCTTTGTCATGCATCGTTATGCATCTGTTTGCATTGTATTCATTGTTTCTTCCCCCTCTTCTCTCTGGTAGACTACGAGACCGACGCCGCTGCTGGTGCCCCGACCGACTACGCTGTTGACGACTCCTCCTTCTTGCCAGAGCAACCAGGCAAGCCCCCCACTTGATCACCAGATATCGCCTATTCTTCTCTATACTGCTTGCATTAGAGTAGTGTAGCATGTTACTGCTTTCTGTTAATCCTATTCTGCTACATAGCCTATCTTTGGCACTATTGTTGTTACCTTTACCTGCAATCCTACATGCTTAGTATAGGATGCTAGTATTCCATCTGTGGCCCTACATTCTTGTCCGTCTGCTGTGCTATACTATTGGGCCGTGATCACTCGGGAGGTGATCACGGGTTTATACTATATACTTTATACATGATACATGTGGTGACTAAAGTCGGGTCGGCTCGTGGAGCACCCGCGAGTGATTCACGGATTGGGGGCTGAAAGGACCTTTGTCCCGATGGCCCTCTGGGTGGATCTTTGTGGTGGAGCGACATGGTAGGTTGAGACCGCCTAGGTGAGAGGTGGGCCTGGCCCTGGTCGGTGTCCGCGGTTACATCAATTAACATGCTTAACGAGATCTTGGTATTTGATCTAAGTCTGGCCATTTGGTCTATACGCACTAACCAACTACGTGGGAAAGATATGGGCACTCGACGTCATGGTAACAACCGAAGCCTTTGTGACGTCAGCGACTGAGCGGCGCGTGCCAGATTGGACTGCGTAACGTGACTTCCTTTGTAATGGAGGTTGCTAGGTCTGCTTCCGACCGCCCTCGCAACGTGCAAGTGTGCAATGGGCGATGGGCCCAGACCCCTGCGCCATAGGATTTAGACCGGCGTGCTGACCTCTCTGTTGTGCCTAGGTGGGGCTGCGACGTGTTGATCTTTCGCGGCCGGGCATGACCCAGAAAAGTGTGTCCGGCCAAATGGGATCGGCGTGTTGGGTTATGTGGTGCACCCTGCAGGAAGTTTATCTATTGAATAGCCGTGTCCCTCGGTAAAAGGCGACCGGAGTTGTACCTTGACCTTATGACAACTAGAACCGGATACTTAATAAAACACACCCTTCCAAGTGCCAGATATAACCCGGTGGTCGCTCTCACACAGGGCGACGAGGGGATGATCGCCGGGTAGGATTATGCTATGCGATGCTACTTGGTGAACTTACCATCTACTCTCTTCTACATGCTGCAAGATGGAGGCTGCCAGAAGCGTAGTCTTTGATAGGATTAGCTATCCCCTTCTTATTCTGGCATTCTGCAGTTCAGTCCACCGATATTGCCTCTTTACACATATACCCATGCATATGTAGTGTAGATCCTTGCTTGCGAGTACTTTGGATGAGTACTCGCGGTTGCTTTTCTCCCTCTTTTCCCCCTTTCCCTTCTACCTGGTTGTCGCAACTAGATGCTGGAGCCCAGGAGCTAGACGCCACCGTCGATGACGACTCCTACTACACCGGAGGTGCCTACTACTACGTGCAGGCCACAGACGACGACCAGGAGTAGTTTAGGAGGATCCCAGGCAGGAGTCTTGTGCCTCTTTCGATCTGTATCCCAGTTTCTGCTAGCCATCTTATGGCAACTTGTTTAACTCATGTCTGTACTCAGATATTGTTGCTTCCGCTAGCTCGTCTATGATCGAGCACTTGTATTCGAGCCCTCGAGGCCCCTGGCTTGTATTATGATGCTTGTATGACTTATTTTATTTTTAGAGCTGTGTTGTGATATCTTCCCGTGAGTCCTTGATCTTGATCGTACACGTTTGCATGTATGATTAGTGTACGATTGAATCGGGGGCGTCACAGATAAACATTTTTTAAAAACTTATTGATTTGCCAAAAAAATCGTTTTGTTTTTGTAAGCAAATAAGGGACAGTTCTTTTGCTAGCTTCTAGAATAAGCTGAAATAAGCTGCCCCTACTCAGCTTATTCTAGAAGCCCAACCAAAATTAATTTTTTAGAATCCTAATAGTGAAGACTTGACTAGTAGGCTTCTAAAAGAAAAAAAATGGTTTGGCTTCTAGAATAAGCTGGGTAGGGGCAACTTATTCTGGAAGCCCAAAAAAGCCAGCAAAAGAACTGGCCCTAAGACGTGGGACAATTGAGTTGGTTTAAGGGATAACCAGTGGTAAAGAAATCAGTGCTGGGAGGGAAAACAACAACAAAAATAAGGATGTAAATATGAAAAGGGAACTTTATGTATTTTCAATATAATGATACGTGTATATGAACTAGTAAAACTATAGGTAGAGATTAGAAAACGGATGTAGGACATGGTGTTTGAAGAGGAAAATAGAAATGGGCTGTGTGTTTGATTTAGTAAAAAAACTGCCTGCGGATGTTGTAAGACAAAATATAACTAACGCTGGCGGGCCAGAGGCCAATAGATACCTGCTGGATCTTTGTGCCCTGTTGTCGTTATGGGCTGGGCCTGTTAAAAACAAAACCAAGCCTGGGCAGTCTACAACCCAGTTGAAACTTGCTCGACCTGAAAAAACAATATACCTGCTCAACAAACGAGAGAATTCTGCAAGTACAGACTGATAACTGGGATGCAGCAGGTATATTGTTTTTTCATCGTGATAATAAGTGCATGCACTTGTTTCGAAAAATTTGGAGAACTGGGAATTCGAACGGCAGGTGCTTATACTACCCATCAAATAAAAATCAGGTACCTGAAAATTCGTTTTGAAACTAATGATTCAGCTTTATATCCACGTCGACCCTCGGCATGATGGTCGGAAGCAAATGAAGTTCATACAGAAAGATCGTTAACAACAATATCAACTTGCGAACGACAAGGTAGTACAAGTACCAATACCAAACTAACTTATAATCTTTTTACTCCTGGCCCTAGTGTTCGTCTGGTAGAAAATCTTGTAGAGGACCAGCTCCCGCTCCTTCTCTTGCTCCAGGTTCCCGAGGTGGTACTAGTGCATCACCCATTTGGTCCTCTGCTGGTCGAAGTTCTTGTTGATGTGTAGCACCAGAACCTTTTTGCTGCCCGTCTGTCGGCCGTTGACCACCACCGGCAAGGTATTGCGGTCTTGTACTCTACATCGCGTGCATGCCGCACTCCATTGTATCTTGCGGCGCGTCCACATGCCCCTTTTGAATGCCACAGAATTGCGCTGGAATAAATGCTTGCTTAGGCCACTCGGTGTGATACCTGCAGTATTGTTGAATACAGGTTTTAGTGTACGTGGTTGGCATTTTCATAACATCTTTGGCATGTTGCAGTCACTTGTTTCACTTTTTATTAATTGTCAAATTGTAATTGCTTCACTAGGTCTGCGTCTAAAAAGAAAAATAGAGCTATAAACAAAGGAATATGTTTGTGCAAGTAGACGGCCGATCGGTGTCTTACCCGGAAGTTTCTCGGGATGGGTGTAGCATATGCCGTGCTTTCATTGTCGATGATTGGTATGAACAAATCGATGAGAGGTGAGATCTCGCTGTTGTCGTGATCACTTTGGCCTCAAGGTGCTCGATCAGCTCTGATTCATGGGATCGAACTTGACGCCACCGCAGCACCAGCCAATCCTTCTTGGACTTGCATCGGTTAATTCCAGTTATATGGTACTCAATGTATGATCAATCGAATTTTTTAAGTGAATGATGAAAGATTTCGACAGATAAGTGGTACTCCAAATATGAAGTCCACAATACCCGAAGACGCCGCCGGGATTCTTGTGTCACCTCACGCGCAGCGTGTTGTCACGTCAATTCAATGTGTGGACATGATGAATAATTTGACCGACGTATACTAATACTGCTACTGTACTACTTACTAGTTGTCTTTAGTGTCACATTTTAACCATAGGTTTAACTAAGAAAATGTCAATGCATGTCACCGAAAATTATTCCATTGGAAACTATGTTCAAATACAAATAAAACGATATAATTTTTTGTGACATGCATTAACATTTAGTTAGTGAAATTATGGTCAAAATTTGACACAAATTACGAAAGGGACCAGTAAACCAGGAGGGAGGTAGTAGTACGAGTAGCGCAATATACGGTATAGAGGACTAGTACAAATTTGGAAATGGGGTAAGAAGTTACAAGGCTGTGCGACAGACTTTGTAGGCTACATGAGTAATACAAAATATAATTCCCATTGGACAACACTTTCACCAACAAGTACACACTTGAAGCCTAATTGACACACACACACACACACACACACACACACACACACACACACACACACACATATATATATACATATATATGGCTCCTGCACAACATCTCCATCATCATTATCAGTACATCCTACGCAGGTGAATTAGGATGCACTTGATCCCAGAAAGGTATCTATCCTTCTAACCAGAGGAGTGCTTCAAACTAAAAACAGTACATAATATCCAATAAAAGAGGGTCATGCTACAACAGCAGGACACATGGCTCAGTCTAGATATCAGTATGTATCAAGCTGTGCATATTTGCTGTTGGCATGAACCACATCGCCGCATGTCGGGTTTGCAAAAGCCATCCATCGCATGGAAGCTTGATGCCTTTCACACACTGAAGATTATTTGGCAACAAGCTGTGTCGACGAATCTCTGGATATGGTGATTCATGAAACCCATGGTATGATGTGTAAACACAGTTCCCCCTGGCGAATGGAAGTTGCATAGCACGGTAATCATCACCGGTGATATGATCGATGATTGGTTGAATGATCGGATAATTGAGCCGAGGAACATGGAGTGGTTGCGAGGCTGTAAACCCGCCTCGATTGAATACGCTGGCCCGGAGCTGGGATCTTTCTCGAACACGGCAGCCATAGCCATCAATGTCATGAACGCCCGGGCATTGTACTGCATGTGGTTTGATGAAATGGTTTGGTCAATTTAGTGCGTGCAAATGAGCATCAAATGACCGCCGTCGGTGAGCGGCGATAAACCACCACGCATCGGCTGGTATGATTCCAGGTCCCGAATCATGAAGGCCATCGCATTCGTCTGCTGCAACAATTCAAATTGGAGACCAAAGGACAAAAATAAACAATCATGTTCGAGTATGTTTGGAATTAAGATTATTATAACAGTTACACATATCATAGACAGAGAATTGCAATGCCATGGTCATAATCATACCCCAAGTTAAAAAATAATCCAATGGCTTTCATATTCTAGCAATATATCATGGTTCAAACAACATGTAACAATGAGAGGAAAACAGATATGACAGGGCCTACTCATATTCTACCATAGCACTTACTACAGTTATCATATCAACTCTAAGCAATAACATGCGTTGTTATAAAAATCCTGGAAATGATAGTAACATATATCAATCATGAGGTCATACTCATAATATATATTCTAACAATCATTAGATGCCAATTGTTCTCATATCAACTCTAACAATAACATGTGTGGTCATAAAAATCTAGGAAATGAGAGGAACATATAGCAATGATGTGGTTATAGACATACTATATATTCTAAATTTGTAACAATGAACATGAAGTCGTATTCTTAAGGTAAGATGAGATGAGATAGAACAATTACACGATCATAGATTCCACCAGTACAGGCAGCCAATCTGTGCGTCGACCGCATAAACAATGCCATCATGCACTATAGCATCAGACAGAAATGTTGGGTGAAGAGGATCGACGATGAGCCATAACCATATATGGCGACCGGATTCCAGATAGACTAATCCCATGTATAAACAAAGAAATGAGCTTGTAATCCATGTAGTCTTGTGATGGTGTGGGCACTTCGCAGATTACAACCTTTAGCAAACAAAGGTCGAGCCAAAAGCTCGACGCGTCTCGTGCGTAGTAGGCAGGAGTGTCCGGCGGGCTGCGAGGCTCGATGGCGGCGGTATCCAATGATGGAAGGGTGATCTCTCGCTGGGTGTAGATATCCATGAGATGCCACGGACTACCGGATTGGTGGATGAGGACGATCCAGTTGGCCTTCATGCCCGCCCAGTAGTGGCCGCGCATGAAGGACAAGTGGACGGGTAGTGGTAGCATGTCAAGGGGCACCACAGCAACCTCCGTAGGATCGTCAATTCGGTGTCTGGGCCACTTGCGAGGATCGGGCATCAGCAAGCATGGTGTCTTGAAAAGAGCCGGCCGGTTGCATACGAGTAGACGGTACAAAGACACCGAGCATGCGGCCAGACGGACGGTGCTGAGCAGGCCCATACGATTACAGATCTGCTCCAAGAGAACATCGGGGAGGGAATTCCAATCGCGGCTCAGCGTGTTAGTCGGTTCTGCCATAGGGTTTTTTAGGGCGCTGAGTGAGTGGGTTTTCGGTGCCTGCGAGTCAGCGGGGAAGTGGATTCGGGCGAGCGAGCAAAGAAGATGGCGTGTGTGGCCGAGCAGTGAGCGGGGGGATATGGTATGCGCGAGCTACCAAGGTAGATGGCGCGGGCGGGCGAGCAGTGAGCGGGGGGAAATGGTGTGCGGCCGACGATGGGGAAGAGAGGAGGAAGAAGAGTGAAAGACGGGGAAGAAAGTGCATTAAATCTCAATTCTACTAGTACTACTACCAGGATATACCGTCCTCCGGAGTGTAAATAGTTACGCCGATGACATGTGGGTCTACCTCAAGAGGGCCCATATGTCAGTTAATGGTGGAGAGAGGTGCGTAGTCGTATTTGCGGAAGCGTGCTCCACTGGCAAACATGATGGCAGTACTGGGTAAGGCTGATCTAGTAACACCAACACGCTGTTTCGGCTTATTAATCAAGTGTCCCATCTGCTGCAATGTGTATTGTCACTTCACTGTGAAGACTAGTTGAATAGTTCTCTCTGACCGAGATGGGGAATAATGGATCGCGAAGACTTCCTATCTACAGTATCCCTATGCCTGTACGCTCGGGCCCCTCCCAATGCTCCACCTTGTACAGGTGCTAAGGATGCCATGTAGGCAAAAAGTCTGATGTGGCAAGGTAATTAAGAGGAGAGATAAGTGTGGTGACCCCAGTACTAAGCGCGAGAACCTAGACAAAAGACTTAAATGGAATAATCCCACCAATGCATGAAGAACTTTAGTTACAAAATCATTAAATAAAGGATGCTTAGCACCAACAAGTTAAGCACCTGTACATGTAAGCATTGGGAGCTTTAGTTGCTAAAGTTTTTAATGTGCTTAGCACCCCATGTAAGCATCGATGCATCCTGTCCAACAAGATGAAACATTGGCCAAGGCACCCGACACAATAATGTAGGAGTACTAGTACTACCTCCTTTCCGGTTTATAGGGCTCAATTCAAAAATCTCATTAACCAAGGTAGATGATGAGTGGTGGAATAATTTTTGTAGTTTGCAAAAGCACTCAATTAATGCACTCATTTTCCTCAAAAAATTATGTTTACCAATGCATTAATTTTGTGTCAAACTTTGACCATCTACTCCCTCCATCCAGGTGAGTCATCTTTGGTTGTGCACCGTGACCAAGGAGGGAAAAAACAAGAGAACTTAATGTTTATTTGCTACTCCCTCCGTTCCTAAATATTGTCTTTTTAGACATTCAAATGGAATACAACATACAAATGCATGTAGACATATTTTAGAGTGTAGATTCACTCATTTTGCTCCGTACATAGTCACTTGTTGAAATCTCTAGAGAGACAAATACTCCGTGGGAACAGAGGGAGGCTTTTACTCCGTATTTGGGAACAGAGGGGGTATCACAATATGGAGGGAACAGACGAAGCTTGAAATATGAACATGTCAATGGGAGGGAGTAAAAGCCTCATGCATGCATGCATGCATGCATGCAACATGCAACGCTCACACGTACACATGGACGCACGCAACACTCACGCACCCATGCCGCACACAACACGCGACGCAACACACACGCTCATACTCAAGTGCTCAACCTACTCCCTACGTCCGTGAAAGACTGTACATTTAAAGATTTACACATTGACTAGGGCATAATTAACGCCCAAAAGTAGCAGATTTATGTGTGCATGTGACCATTGAGAGAAGAAGATTAAATGAAGGTTGTTGCATGCTGTAATTAAGGATAGACATGTAGCCTATAGCTAGAGCACAAGTTGGTGCATTAGTCAATCAATATCGATTTTAGATTAAAGGCTAAATGCAGTGGAAGGGTAGATGTACACTCTTTGTTTTTAGCCGATGTATACTCTTTGACCGAGGGAGTACACGTGCATGCACTCACATACACAGCCAGGGTGGTTCGCGCACAAGGGTTGGACTCCTGTCTCGCCTGCGTAAAGTTTTGTTCAACTGATTTTGCTCTGACAACTGACAGGTGGGACCCAGAAACCAAGTGATAATTTAACCAGTCAACAAAGTGCCACGTCGACTATGTGGCCGGTCAGTAGGGTGCAATACGGTGCTCTATGATTAGCTAGTGATCGTATAATCACCGCAAAACTATATATAGTGACCATAAAGAGCGTAGTGTTACATACGTTGACCGCCAATGTATTTTTCTCGTTTCAAATTAAGCCATATTTAACCGGAAAGGACTAGTACTTGTACTGCTTTCTGATGTCTACTACGCAACCCTCTTCTTGTAGACGTTGTTGGGCCTCCAAGTGCAGAGGTTTGTAGGACAGTAGCAAATTTCCCTCAAGTGGATGACCTAAGGTTTATCAATCCGTGGGAGGCGTAGGATGAAGATGGTCTCTCTCAAATAACCCTGCAATCAAATAACAAAGAGTCTCTTGTGTCCCCAACACACCCAATACAATGGTAAATTGTATAGGTGCACTAGTTCGGCGAAGAGATGGTGATACAAGTGCAATATGGATGATAGATATGAGTATTTGTAATCTGAAAATATAAAAACAGCAAGGTAGTAAGCGATAAAAGTGAGCGTAAATGGTATTGCAATGTTAGGAAACAAGGCCTAGGGTTCATACTTTCACTAGTGCAAGTTCTCTCAATGATAATAACATAACTGGATCATATAACTATCCCTCAACATGCAACAAAGAGTCACTGCAAAGTCACTAATAGCAGAGAACAAACAAAGAGATTATTGTAGGGTACGAAACCACCTCAAAGTTATCCTTTCTGATCGATCTATTCAAGAGTCCATAGTAAAATAACACGAATCTATTCTTTCCGTTCGATCTATCATAGAGTTCGTACTAGAATAACACCTTAAGACATAAATCAACCAAAACCCTAATGTCACCTAGATACTCCAATGTCACCTCAAGTATCCATGGGTATGATTATACGATATGCATCACACAATCTCAGATTCATCTATTCAACCAACACAAAGAACTTCAAAGAGTGCCCCAAAGTTTCTACCAGAGAGTCAAGACGAAAACGTGTGCCAACCCCTATGCATAAGTTCACGAGGTCACGGAACCCGCAAGTTGATCACCAAAACATACATCAAGTAGATCACGTGATATCCCATTGTCACCACAGGTAAGCACATGCAAGACATACATCAAGTGTTCTCAAATCCTTAAAGACTCAATCCGATAAGATAACTTCAAAGGGAAAACTCAATTCATTACAAGAGAGTAGAGGGAGAGAAACATCATAAGATCCAACTATAATAGCAAAGCTCGCGATACATCAAGATCATGCCAAATCAAGAACACGAGAAAGAGATCAAACACATAGCTACTGGTACATACCCTCAGCCCCGAGGGTGAACTACTCCCTCCTCGTCATGGAGAGTGCCGGGATGATGAAGATGGCCACCGGTGAGGGATTCCCTCTCCAGCAGGGTGCCGGAACAGGGTCCCAATTGGTTATTGGTGGCTACAGAGGCTTGCGGCGGCGGAACTCCCGATCTATTCTGTTCCCCGATGTTTTTAGGGTATATGGATATATATAGGCGAAAGAAGTCGGCCAGGGGAGCCACGAGGGGCCCATGAGGGTGGGGTCGCGCCCAGGGGGCAGGCGCGCCTCCCTGCCTCGTGGCTACCTCGAAGCTTCCTTGACTTCAACTCCAAGTCTCCTGGATCACGTTCGTTCCAAAAATCACGCTCCCGAAGGTTTCATTCTGTTTGGACTCTCTTTGATATTACTTTTCTGTGAAACACTGAAACAAGGGAAAAAAACAGAAACTGGCACTGGGCTCTGGGTTAATAGGTTAGTCCCAAAAATAATATAGAAGTGTTTAATAAAGCCCATGAACATCCAAAACAGATAATATAATAGCATGAATAATTCATAAATTATAGATACGTTGGAGACGTATCAGCATCCCCAAGCTTAATTCCTGCTCGTCCTCGAGTAGGTAAATGATAAAAGAAAGAATTTATGAAGTGTGAATGCTAGCAGGTGCACAAGTTTGATCAATGATAATTTCAATCACCTTTTCTAGCATCATCATATATCATAACAGCAGCTCATCTCATAAAAATTCCATGATCAAGTAACAAGCTATTCACATGTTAAAGTATAGATCATAAACTTTCTTGAAAACTAACAAACTGTGTTATTAGTCATCAAACAATTACAATTCATCTTATTTTCAGGAAGAGTCTATGCCAGAGCTTTGATTTAGCAAACTCCACATACTCAACTATCATTTAGTCTTTCACAATTGCTAACACTCACATGATATTTATGGGTTCAAAGTTTTAATCAAACACAAAGAAAGATAGGGGCTTATAGATTCGCCTCCCAACCTTTTACCTCAAGGGTAATGTCAACAATAATAGTTCATGATGCCTTACATCCAATTGGATATATATATCAGAATCTTTCCAACACAATGTGCTTGCCAAAGGAAAAAATGTAAAAAAGGAAAGGTGAAGATCACCATGACTCTTGCATAAGGTAAAAAATAAGAATAAAAGATAGGCCCTTCGCAGAGGGAAGCAGAGGTTGCCATGCGCTTTTATAGTTGGATGCACAAAAATCTTAATGCGAGGGAACATCACTTTATATTGCCACTTGTGATAGGGACCTTTATTATGCAGTCCGTTGCTTTTATTGCTTCCATATCACAAGATCGTATAAAGCTTATTTTCTCCACACTAAAAGACCATACATATTTAGAGAGCAATTTTTATTGCATGCACCGATGACAACTTACTTGAAGGATCTTACTCAATCCATAGGTAGGTATGGTGGACTCTCATGGCAATACTGGTTTAAGGGATGTTTGGAAGCACAAGTAGTATCTCTACTTGGTGCAAAGAATTTGGCTAGCATGAGGGGGAAAGGCAAGCTCAACGTTTTGGGTGATCCATGACAATATACTTTATTTCAGATGTAAGAAAACATAACCCATTACGTTGTCTTCCTTGTCCAACATCAACCTTTTAGCATGCCATATTTTAATGAGTGCTCACAATTACAAAAGATGTCCAAGATAGTATATTTATATGTGAAATCTCTCTTCCTTCAATATTCTTTCATGAATTGTTCAAGTGACCAATACAATGTTTGCTAACCTTCAATAAATTTACCACCTCTACTTCTTATATGTGAAGTCATTACTCCCCATGGGATAAGCATATGAAACATATATAATTTAAGATTTATGATATTCAAATCATTCAACCATTTACTCATAGGATATAAGTGAAGCACACGAGTAAATGACAAACTACTCCAAAAAGATATAAGTGAAAAGATCAATGAGTAGTTAAATAATTATGTAGCTATGTGAAGACTCTCAATCATTTAAGAATTTCAGATCTTGATATTTTATTCATACAGCAATCAAAACAAAAGAAAAATAAAATGACGCTCCAAGCAAAACACATATCATGTGGTGAATAAAAATATAGCTCCAAGTAAAGTTACCGATGAACGAAGACGAAAGAGGGGATGCCATCCGGGGCATCCTTAAGCTTAGGCTCTTGGTTGTCCTTGAATATTACCTTGGGGTGCCTTGGGCATCCCCAAGCTTAGGCTCTTGCCACTCCTTATTCCATAGTCCATCGAATCTTTACCCAAAACTTGAAAACTTCACAACACAAAACTTAACAGAAAATCTCGTGAGCTCCGTTAGCGAAAGAAAATAAAACACCACTTCAAGGTACTGTAATGAACTCATTATTTATTTGTATTGGTGTTAAATCTACTGTATTCCAACTTCTCTATGGTTTATAAACTATTTTACTAGCCATATATTCATCAAAATAAGCAAACAACACACGAAAAACAGAATCTGTCAAAAACAGAACAGTCTGTAGTAATCTGTAACTAACGCAAACTTATGGAACTCAAACAATTCCACCAAAATAGGACGACCTAGATAGTTTGTTTATTGATCTACTGCAATTGGAATCAGTATTTGTCACGTTCTGGTGATTTTAAACAATTGTTTTCGTGAACAGAAAGTTTCTGGAATTTTCAACAAGATCAAATAACTATCATCCAAGAAGATCCGATAGGTCTTACTTGGCACAAACACTAATTAAAACATAAAACTACATCTAACCAGAGGCTAGATCAAATATTTTTTACTAAACAGAACCAAAAAGATAGAAAATAAAATAAAATTGGGTTGCCTCCCAACAAACGCGAACGTTTAACGCCCCTAGCTAGGCATGATGATTTCAATGATGCTCACACAAGAGATAAGTATTGAAACATAAAGAGAGTATCATGAAACACATGGCAAGAACATTTAAGTCTAACCCACTTCCTATGCATAGGGATTTTGTGAGAAAACAACTTATGGGAACAATAATCAACTAGCATAGGAAGGCA
Source organism: Aegilops longissima (assembly GCA_021605205.1). Lineage (NCBI taxonomy): Eukaryota > Viridiplantae > Streptophyta > Magnoliopsida > Poales > Poaceae > Aegilops > Aegilops longissima. Next base: position 372,748,211 of record CM038680.1, on the reverse strand, counting down.
AAACAAGCATAACTTCAAAACTTTAAGCACATAGAGAGGAAACTTGATATTATTGCAATTCCTACAAGCATATGTTCCTCCCTCATAATAATTTTCAGTAGCATCATGAATGAATTCAACAATATAACCAGCACCTAAAGCATTCTTTTCATGATCCACAAGCATAGAAATTTTATTACTCTCCACATAAGCAAATTTCTTCTCATTCAGAATAGTGGGAGTATCATAAGTGACTCGAATACTATAAATTGTTTCCACATTAAAAGAGTAATGTTCAGAAAAAGGGTAATCATAATCATGACAAGTTTTATAAATATAATCATCACTACTTTTTATAGCATAAGTTTCATCACAATAATCATCATAAATATGAGGCATGCTATCATCATAATAAATTTGCTCATCAAAACTTGGGGGACTAAAAATATCATCTTCATTAAACGTAGCGTCCCCAAGCTTGGGACAAACATTAATTGCAGCAAATATATTCTCAAACATGTCATTCTCATCAAACATAGCATCCCCAAGCTTGGGCCTTTTCATATCATAAGCATAATCACTCTCGTCATTAATAGCATGGATAACACCAATAGTATAGCAATTATCATCATCACAATGAGTAGTAGGAGCAACATCATATGGGAGGGATACCTTTCTACCTTTGCTTCTCCTTCTTTTATCTAGATCAATATCAAGGAATTTCTCAAGGTTAAATTTTGGAATACCCTCAGTTGCACGTTTCATTTCTTCATAACCCAAAAGCAAACTAAGTTCATTATGATGTGCAAGGGAAATCAAATCATCACAATTTTTGGACATTATTCGATCATGAAACAATTTGCATCAGAGATTTAAATGACCTTTTTCATTGCAAAGTTCACAAGTACGGTGAAGATATTTTCAATTTTCAGCACTAACATCTAGCCTTTCTTGTAACCATTTAGTTTCTAAATACTTATGAGTCTTGCAAAATATATCTTCCCTATTTGGTGTGTACTTGCAAACTCTATGCACTCCACAAAAATCGACATGCTTATAAGAGACATTTTCATCATGACTAGTGCAATCATCATTAGTACTATGGATATTCAAAGAGTTCATACTAACAACATTGCAATCATGCTCATCATTCAAAGATCTAGTGCCAAACATTTTATAGATTTCTTCTCCTAGCACTTGAGCACAATTTTCCTTTCCATCATTCTCATGAAAGATATTAAAAAGATGAAGCGTATGAGACAAACTCAATTCCATTTTTTTATTATTTTATTTTATAAAATAAACTAGTGATAAAACAAGAAACTAAAAGATTCGATTGCAAGATCTAAAGATATACCTTCAAGCACTCACCTCCCCGGCAACGGCGCCAGAAAAGAGTTTGATGTCTACAACGCAACCTTATTATTGTAGACATTGTTGGGCCTCCAAGTGAAGAGGTTTGTAGGACAGTAGCAAATTTCCCTCAAGTGGATGACCTAAGGTTTATCAATCCGTGGGAGGCGTAGGATGAAGATGGTCTCTCTCAAACAACCCTGCAACCAAATAACAAAGAGTCTCTTGTGTCCCCAACACACCCAATACAATGGTAAATTGTATAGGTGTACTAGTTCGACGAAGAGATGGTGATACAAGTGCAATATGGATGATAGATATGAGTATTTGTAATCTGAAAATATAAAAACAGCAAGGTAGTAAACGATAAAAGTGAGTGTAAATGGTATTGCAATGCTAGGAAACAAGGCCTAGGGTTCATACTTTCACTAGTGCAAGTTCTCTCAACAATAATAACATAACTGGATCATATAACTATCCCTCAAAATGCAACAAAGAGTCACTCCAAAGTCACTAATAGCGGAGAACAAACGAAGAGGTTATTGTAGGGTATGAAACCACCTCAAAGTTATCCTTTCTGATCGATCTATTCAAGAGTCCATAGTAAAATAACACGAAGCTATTCTTTCCGTTCGATCTATCATAGAGTTCGTACTAGAATAACACCTTAAGACACAAATCAACCAAAACCCTAATGTCACCTAGATACTCCAATGTCACCTCAAGTATCCGTGGGTATGATTATACGATATGCATCACACAATCTCAGATTCATCTATTCAACCAACACAAAGAACTTCAAAGAGTGCCCCAAAGTTTCTACCGAGAGAGTCAAGATTTAAAACGTGTGCCAACCCCTATGCATAAGTTCACGAGGTCACGGAACCTGCAAGTTGATCACCAAAACATACATCAAGTAGATCACGTGATATCCCATTGTCACCACAGATAAGCACATATAAGACATACATCAAGTGTTCTCAAATCCTTAAAGACTCAATCCTATAAGATAACTTCAATGGGAAAACTCAATCCATTACAAGAGAGTAGAGGGGGAGAAACATCATAAGATCCAACTATAATAGCGAAGTTCGCGATACATCAAGATCGTGCCAAATCAAGAACACGAAAGAGAGATCAAACACATAGCTACTGGTACATACCCTCAGCCCCAAGGGGGAACTACTCCCTCCTCGTCATGGAGAGCGTCGGGATGATGAAGATGGCCACTGGTGAGGGATTCCCCCTCCGACAGGGTGCCGGTACAGGGTCCCGATTGGTTTTTGGTGGCTACAGAGGCTTGCGGCAGCGGAACTCCCGATCTATTATGTTCCCTGATGTTTTTAGGGTATATGGATATATATAGGCGAAAGAAGTCGGTCAGGGGAGCCACGAGGGGCCCACGAGGGTGGGGGCGTGCCCAGGAGGGGCAGGCGCGCCTCCCTGCCTCGTGGCCACCTCGAAGCTTCCTTGACTTCAACTCCAAGTCTCCTGGATCACGTTCGTTCCAAAAATCACGCTCCTGAAGGTTTCATTCTATTTGGACTCCGTTTTATATTCCTTTTCTGCGAAACGCTGAAACGAGGGAAAAACAGAAACTGGCACTGGGCTCTGGGTTAATAGGTTAGTCCCAATAATAATATAAAAGTGTTTAGTAAAGCCCATGAACATTCAAAATAGATAATATAATAGCATGAATACTTCATAAATTATAGATACGTTGGAGACGTATCACTTTGATGTGTCCCGTCAACTCGCCGAACGAGGAGAAGCTTGCTTACTACACATCTCCCTCGCCCACGCGCGCAGTAGCTCGCAGGACGAGGAGAGGGTTTTGACTACAACGCCCTCTCCCTCTCCCTCTCGCTCGCCCTCGCCCTCGCGGTGGACGTGCAGCAGTTCAATCGGTGTTAGATTGCGAAAAGCATATTGTACTTTAGTATCATCATTGTTGGACCTTCTGAAGAGGCAAAGAGCCAAGTGCAAGGTTCACACGAGTATGAAATGTTGAACCTCCCAAAGAGGCAAAAGCCAAGCGCAAGGTTTTATAGGAGTTGTCGTCCTAGTAGGAGTATTACAACTATAGCGAACGATGCTACTGTATGATGCCGCCACGTCACCTATATCCGAAGTTGTGCCACCTTTTTTCTCAACGAGCCTGTTGGATCCCGTGCAACAACCACACAAGTTGCACGTACACATAACACATTTACTAGTAATAAATTCTAGAGGACAAATGCCAGTATGCCACACATTCATTAGATAAATTTGTGCACGACTAGTCTACATATATTCACAACGCTACCGTTCACAATTTACCATACCCCACTTACACGTTATAGATGGGCTACATGTCCTCCTCCAGGTTCCAGTCCCAGGTGTTCTTCATGGATGGCACGATCCATAGCAGCGGGCAACGGGAATCATTGTCGCAGCTTTCTAGTCCGGTTCCACACGATGGAAACTCATCCAAGATGAAGCGGCATAAATCAAGGATAATGTGTCCCAGCATGTCGTTGATCCGGTGGTGCGCACTAAAGACACAACCATGCTTCATGAATGGCAGGCCTTCGGTGTCGTGCACGGAAGGTGGCATCCGCTTCACAATGGGGTACCTGTCCCCAATGAAAAGCAAGTACTCTCCAAAAGTGTTCCTCGGCACCCACGTAGCATCACGGGGGTCGAACTCAGCGCCGTTCATTTGGTACACGTGGCATCTCAGATCTGGACACATGGTGACGTATACAGTCAAGGTCCATGCACAATAATATTGTGCTCAAATATGTCAGTCAGTAATACTGTGCAGCAAATAGTACTACTCCGGTATAGAGGAAGTAAAATAACCGGCTTATTATATATAGCCACTCTTGGCTACATGGATGAGATAGTAAGACATGGAAAAATAAAAATGGTGGCAGCTAGTGGGTTCAAGTCTTCAAGGGCCTAGCTAGCTATACGCGTCCTCCAAGGTAAAAAGTACTCCTACTAGTAAGTAGTACAACAACGAAAGGGAAGGCGAGAGGGTTAAAAAATATAATACTAAATGGAATACCTGGGTAGATGGTGATGGTCCGATCATGGTAGATTGTGTGACCATATTGCACATCAGTGGTACCATGGGTAACGACTGCTAAGATAGTTGATCCCAATATGCCAAAGTCAGCTACAAGGTTCCAGGTTAAACCGAATCACGGATGCAAATGCACATCCAGGATCGGCGATCTTATTTTGATCGGGGGATGGCTGGTCCCTGCAAAATTGTGGAGTACCGTTAGGGATGCAAATGATGGTTTGTGCATTCCGTTTGTAATCTCCCGTACCGTAGGATGGCAACCAGATGAAACAAGTCCCCTGGCTTGTCACCGCGAAGATGCGACCTAGATGGCGCATGACGTCTTCGAACGTGTAGGGGTACAAATCTGTCGCGGCCAACATGCGCCAGCCTCTACTGTTACTGCCTCTTGCATTGATGGCAATCCTTATGTCGAACACCGCGATGAGATAGTAATCGTCGTAGCCGCATTGCTTTGTCGGCGGGTCCGCAATTGCCATATTCTTCAATCTCATGTAGGCATCATCATACGTATTCAAGCCCAGTCAGTCCGGAAGGCCGATCCCAATGATTGAGAAGGAGTCTACGGGAACGGCCGCACTGCTGTGGATGTTGTGCAAAATGATGGTGGTATCCGGTCGGAGGTATGCAAGCCAATATTTGTTGGCACCGACCCAGAACTATATATAAGACGGTGGGTAGCGGAGAAATTACGGGATGGAAATGGAATAACTAAGTACTACATGATCAAACTCCATGACGACTTGCTCATCGGACAAAATCCGACTACCTCTCAACATCGGCAACTCTAGCGGAGTCAACGTGCAACCATGGCCAGGGAGCGGTGGACTGTTCGAAGGATTGTCCATAGAAGAACCTTCTCCTCAAGGACGCATGGAAGACCAGCAATCATGGCCTTTCCCCAAGCGTGTTTAAGCCCCGTCTTGAAAAAGTTGATGCAGGAAGCACCGAGTCTTGCGGTGGTGAGGACGTCGGAGTGGCGTGCGATTTCTCCCAGAGGATCATCGTCCAAGGTCTCCCAGCCCCGACGAGGAGGAGAACCGCCTGGCGAATCCATGGGAGCAGCGACGAACTGCCTTCTCTTCGGGGGGAGGGGAACCGGCGAGGAGGAGATAAGAGCATAGTAACCGCAGGGCCTCGTCCCTTCCAACTGTAGCTCCTCGATCGTTCCTTAGTGAAGGGGTGAGGCTATTAAGTACTACGTACTCGTACTGTAGCAGTACTAGTACTACTTTCTCAACTAGTAGTGCGATGTACTGTGCTTCTAGTATAGTGCACCAGTTTTGAACTCTTAATCTCAGGGCCAAGGAGCTACAGTTGGAAGTGGAGGGTTGTACTGTTCTCTAGAACCATCGCTGTACTATCAATGCAGGGAAAGTACACCTCTGTAGTGGGTACTCTCGGTGCTCTATTCAAGCGCGTAGCTGGCCTACTCAGCCGCTCCTCTCACGCACACACTAGCAGCCTGTTTATCAGCGACGGTTTCTGCGGGGGTAGAACATTTGAGTTATTTGATAAAGTGAGACTAGGCTTTTCGCTTCCATTTGTGGAGGTGTAATGGATCTCGTCGAACTTTGTTAGTAGTTCCTTATTTATGAATGAGATGAGGCAAAGCTTTTGCCTCCGTTTCAAAAAAAATCACGTCAAGAGGAATTTCTTTTATAGAGCCGATAATGGAGTGAAGTCCATGCGTGCAACGTCACAAGCTACAGAATACTAGTAGAGTACTAGCACTTTACGTACAGAGCCATATTGCACAGTTCCTAATGCCGCGCCAGACTTTTCCGACTCCTCGAGCTTAATTGGGAGGCGCTAGTTTAAATATGCTACTAGCTGACGAGGAAGCTGCAAGCGAGGTGTGGCTAGGGCGAGCACGCGAGCCATGAGATGATGGGAAGGAAAACCCGTTCACGTGGCTGGGCTATCCAGTGCACCCAGATTGTGGTGCGACACGTCCGTTCGACTTCACAACTCAAACTACCCGTGTACAATATTGGCTCGCGGCAAAGTTACAATTTTAAAAAAAGGCGGTCGTGCGTTCGGCCGGGATCGAACCCACAAAACGAGGTATACACTCCCGCGACCACTAGTAGTACTCGTTGGAGTACAACCAACCTAGAATCGCCTTTTGTCGCTAGTAGTACATTGTTCCTTACAAGAAACCACTAATAATGCCAAGAAACTACTACCACTTGCATACGTGGCAGACTTAAGATAAGACTACCTTATCAACCATTGTACATGCCCTTACCAACCAGCCCTAGCAAGAAACGACTACTCTTAAAGTGCTGTTATAGGCATGTTTCAACCCATGTCGCCCCTTAAGTCAACGCCTTCTATTCGACCGGCAAGTTTGGCGTTATGACTTGTGGGACCTACATGTCAGTATGCACAAAAATCCCCGAGTGACCTCCTACCTCCGGCCCATCCACCTAGTCATCCTCGGCCACGGGACGCAGCTACCACCATCGGCAGAAGGCGAGGTCAAAACCGCCGGCGGTGTGGAGCCCATCTTGCGGCAGCCCGGATGCCAGCTTCGTTCAGCGCTCGCGGCCGCTAGCTAGCCAAGATAGCTCCGTCCAGCTGCTTGTCTGCAAGGTTTGCTAGCTAGATTGGCATGGCGGTGCGGCGGCTTGCTCACGCGTGCCGCGCTAAGGCCAGCCATCTGACTCGAGCGAAGGCCAGCGTGGCGTCTTGCTCGCTCGTGAGTCACGCTCGGGCCAACCTGCCAACCCGTGTGGAGGCCAGCGCGGCGTCCGGCCCGTCTGGCGGAGCGGCGACCAACTCACTCATCACTGGCGCCACCGACGAACACGCATCATTACTGTTTGAAGTAATGTTTAGGAAAATAATGATTTGAGGGGGAATAACAGGATAGAAGATCAGACGTGGGTCCCTCGTGTCAACGGTCAAACAAAATGTGTTGGTTTAAGCTGCCTCGTCAGCAAGGACGTGTGGGCCAACCCTGTCATAAACGGGTTTAAACGAGCCTAATCGGTACTAGGTAGTAGTTTTTGGCATGGATTAAGAAATTTTGGGTATGTTTTTGCTATTTTTTGTACAACTGTTTCTTCCTAGGGCTGGTTAAAAGTGGTAGTTTTTTGTTAAATACTCTACATATTGTAAGTAGGAGTGAAAGTTAAGCTTTGGAAGCCAATAAGCAAGGCTAGTTACATAGTGCATATGTGTAAGTGATTGAAAGTAAATATCAACCATGAGTGACTAATATCAAACTCTGAACTATGGAAATACTAGCATTTTTTTGCATGGTTGGAAATACTAGCAATGTTCACGTGCGTTGCAACGGATCATAATTAGAACAATACTTATTCACAAACTTGATACAAAACACTCTAATTTTGATATACATATATCACTAGAGATATATTATTTTTCAATCAAAATATATTCCTTGGGCTGTTTTGGTGAGGTGAGGGAGGGATATGGTTGGTTTTAAGATACTAATTATGGGTTTTTCTGCAAATTGGTAGAGAAGTGGGATGTTGGTGAGAAAAGGTAACAACTTACCTCACAGTCGTTAGATGTAGATCTAATGGTCAGAAATGATGGATGGCAGACACACCATCATCACCAACTTAGTCTTCTGTAGGAGTACCAGCAAGATGTCCGTGCATTGCACGGAACATCAAGATGCATTTTTTTTATAAAACACTTGTTGTGATTGACCCATGTGGGAGTAATCCCATGTGTAAAAACTAATGATATCTTGAGAAATAGGAGATAAGGTGAAGAGGAGTGGGCGTGGTGGTGATTGGTGGTCGGACTAAGCGGAGGCATGGGGATGGACGACGCCGGCAGCAGCCACCAGGCCAGTTTGTTCCAAAGGCTTCCTTTTTTAATTCCTCAACAATGAGGTTGTTGGAGATAAGGATGAACGAGGGAAGGCCTTGTGTGCAAGTGTGGAGAGTGGTGCAGGTATCTTTTAGTTTAATTTCCATCCGTCAGATATAGATTGGACGGTCTATATTATAAGATGGCACGCGTACCATCATCACCAACTCGGTTTTTTATAAGAGAAGAAATATAAGTATGGAGATACAAACATATTATCGATACTTGTTTCCGTAAACTAGGATCTACATTCTATTCAATGCCTCAGCATGTGGGGCCTTAGCACAATGACTTATCGACTATGTAAAACAAAGGTTTTCCCGTCGCCGATAAGGAGGGGGTGACGGCGGCGCGTTTTCGGCTTGCTCTAGTCCTAGTAGTCATACTAGGTGGTCTACGCACATGTAGATTTATTCTTTTTCACGTCTTGTATTCGTCGTACTGCCACGACTGTTGATGAATAGACGGTAAGGTATTCATGGGGAAACCCTTGTTGGGCGTGTTTGCGAGAGAGAGAGACAGTGTGCGTGTGTGATATGTCTAGAGACTGAGGCAATGATAAGAGATTCTTTGTGTCTATGTGTGTGGAGGATAGAGAGAGACATGTACACGGGGCTTTGTGTTGTGTAACGTGGAGACACATAGACATAATCAGAGAGTGAGTGTGTGAGATACACATGCAGACATGGGGAGAGATGAGGATCCAGATAAATGGGTGTTTGTGTGTGTCTGTGTGTGTTTGTGTGCACGTTTGTGTGTGAGAGGGAGTGTGTGTATGTGGAGTAGAGAGACCACTAATGATGTAAACCTAGTATAAGGGAAGGGGGAATGGTGTGACATATGTGTCACAGAGAGACAAAGGCATGTGTAGTAGCGGGATAGCATGGGTGCGGGCGGGGAGTAGGCTATTTGGAAGAGACATCGAGTGTGTGTGGGAGAGGGGTGAGAGAGAGAGGAAGAGAGAGAGAGAGGAAGAGAGAGGGGGGGGGGGGGGAGGGGTCATTTGTGTCCATAAATGGCGTATAGATAGGGAGTCAATGTTGATGTTGTTCGAAATTGGCCTATGTACGGAGACGCAAGGGAAGCGAGTCATCGTGTGTGTGATAGGGACTTCATGAGAGATCTAGAATAGATGGTGTAGAGAACAACGTGCGAGATTGAGAATGATGATACATTAGGGAGCTATGGAAGGAGTCACATCATATATGTATATAGGGAAGGAGCTGGGGCGGGTCCGCATGTGGGAGAGATAGAAAGACGAGAGTGGTGCACAAGGAGACAAAGTGTGCTTGTTTGTAGTGGGGTTGGTATGTGAGGTGAGTGTGCGAGAACCACATAACTAGGGAGATAGATGTTTGGGGGCGGCGTTTTGTGTGTATGGGAAAGATACACTCTACATAGTGCGTGTGCTTGGCAAAGAGAGATGTCGGGAGACCTAGAGAGTGGGGGAAGAGATGTGTGCATGCTCGAGAGACAAGATAGAGACCTATATTGGGGTCCGGACTTTAGAAGAGAGGGGGTGTTAATGTGCTCGTATGTTCGTGTCTGGGGGAGAGAATGACTTGTGTAATTGAGATATATATGGTCAATAGTGTGTGCACTCATGATTGATCAATTTGTTTCACAGTTTGGACTATGAGATAACAATACTTGTGAACATGCGTGATATACCTTGATGTACTAGAATTACAAACCTAAGATTGGAATTTTGGAATTCAACTCCATCATTAGCTTTTGTACATTGAATTTCAAAACTTGCACATTTTTTTGCATGCAAAACAAACAAATTGTCGGGCATGATATCATAGTCGGTCGTACGAGAGCATAATACTTATAATTTTAGGCGCCAAAAGCTTTCAAACTTCCCGCTCACATCAAAATATCACGCGCCTGAAAGTTTAGCCCTGCGATATTCCTGTTTTACCCCTGCCACATGAACGGAAAAGGGCTGCTTTGGTAACTCCATTGTTTTCCCCTCTTTGTCCCCAACATTCTTCCCTAGAGCCCCTCCCCTTCCCCTCCCCGACCCCCCAATACCGGCAAGCCATTGAATCTAGTCCTCCGCCGCAGCGGTGGACCTCACACCCCGCCGGATCTACCTTCCGCACCTTGGAACCCCAGCGCCAACTCACCACTTCACGGGCAGCTTCAGCAATGATCGGCTTGTCCACCACTCCAGATCTTCTTGACCGCCATCATGGTCCACCACACCGGATCTGCTTAACCGGCGCCCTCATCCACCACAGTGTAGGCCCTTCACTGACTCCCTCGTCTGCCCCATCGCCGGCCCTTCATACAAGCCCTCGTTCGCCGCAGATCCCTCACACAAAGCATCTTGTACACCGCGCCATGAAGCTTTCGTCCATTGCACCGGACCCGCTCCACGGACGCCATATTCAACTCCACCGGCCCTGCTTTACTGATGCCGCATCCTCATCAGGTTATTTCGATTTGTACTCCTTAGGTTTTTCTCTTCTTGATCGTGCAACTGTTCACTTACCATAGATGAGCTTTCTTGCATGTTGACAGGCGCCGCAACCGAAGCACCGGAGCTGCTTGAGCGACGGCGACAGTCGGCCCAAACTCAACCGCAACACGAGCACCATCGATGATCCGTAGCTATTAATTATGACAACGATACCCATATGCGGCCGAGAATCAGGTACTATTATCCAACGGCCGGTGCCTATGTTCACTTTCTTAGCATAAGCACCGCACCTTTGAATTTCTTCAGGACATAATTCAATTTTTCATGAGACGCGTTATTCTGCTTGCCCCTGTAGGGCCATACTTCTGGCAGTGAACATGTTACATGTGCTAAATTACATACCAGTGCACATATAGTTAATATGCTTTAGTTTTGTCCTAAGTATTACTGTACTTCCTAGATATCACTGCCTACTATTTTACTTCTTGCATGCTATATTTATGATAATGGTGTTGTTGTGATGCCACCTGTTGGTTCCATCAGACTGCTTCATGTTCTCTATGCTTAATTACACATCAGCAAACTAGCTTGTGGTTCCGCTGCTTTTTGTTCATTTTACCCTACATTTTCTGATGCTAGCTATTACATCACTGCTCCAAGCCTCTGTTCATTAATTTTGTGTGTGTTCTTGATCTTCCCAAGTTGCATGACTAATTTGATGCTTCTATTAATTATGGAGCTGCCAACCCTATCAAGCAAAATATTTGTTCTTTTGGGGCTGGCACCTCGAACAAGCATAAAAATAGAGGGGAGCAGATATATTGTCGTGTATGCACACACCCTTCTTTCATTAGTTTAGATGAACCATTGATGATCAATTCGAACTAGTGCATGCGATTAAAATTTATTTTACCTAAATAGAGGGTGCAGAATAAACTACAACAACTAGATTTGCAACCATGGGATGCTGACGATATCTTCAAAGAATATTGCAACAGCAGCAAGGCTTCACAGCAACATATGGTAAGCCAGTGTGTTTTAGTACATGTGAAATGTAATGCGTGTGGGCTGCTTTCTTGGCTTGTGCACTCAACCTGTAATCCTACAAAATTACAAATAGTTCAGTTGTCTGCTTTGTTGTATTGCTTGATTTGAATGCTTGTTTGTTACTTGTTATGCTATACCTGAGTTGGCCAATATGTCAGCGATTACTGCTGTACTATCGTAAAGAAATGCATGCCTAGTTCATTTGAGTCCTTAACTTTTCCTCTGAACTTCATCACAAGACTGTCTTCGTAGTTTATATGAGGCCACACTGTTAAGTGCTTTCTCAGATTATTTCAACTGCTTAGATGCCTTGGCAACTTAAATATAGCGGTGGTACACTCCCTTTCAACTAGGGATGTCAACTGGGTCCCGTTTAATCCCGATTAAAGTCCACTAGTGTTATGATAGTTCAAAAGAGTTCTTGTTTTTTGAGGAAAATGAACTAGGGAGCTAGCAAAAACTAACTAGATGGGACTGGCGGATGTCGTTTATTTTCCACTTACATCCCTAGTTTCATCTTACCATTTTAATCTCTTTTCGGCTGATGCTGCTTCGAACCATTTAAATATAGCTTGTCATGCTCGGCAATAATTAGTATGTCGTTTACCATGTAAGCTTCTGCTGGATCATCGATAACCATCTCTTACTTATGTCCAGTGAAACCTTTCAGGATGCCGTTCACACTAGGACACAATGTACAACCCCGAATCTATTTGTGGAAGCGGTCGCCATCCATGTTACTAGATGGTAGCAGTTCGGAGGAAACACCGCGGAGAGCGATCGAGCACACATATTGTAGTTCTTGAGGCTATACTAGAGGCAGAAAGAGATGGTGTGGCTGCCATGAATGAGGTAATCTCGATCTTGAAGCTGGAAATCATGCACTTAGCTGCACGCATTATGCAAGCAACCCAAGAATTGGAGGAAGTAAGAATGTTGCATTTGAAGACGGAGGAGGTCCTGCTGCTTCTGCTATCTGAAGCCCAGGGTAATCCCAGTTCTTCTTTGGATACTAGTTGAAATTGTCATTAGATTATTGTACTTGCATGTTGTGTCATGTTTCTGAATGGATTATGTTGTAAGACCCCCTATGTTGTCCATGAGTTGTAATGATCCGAATTTTGTAGGTGAGGTAATCCTCAGTACTTGTATGATTGATATAAGGTGAACTGTTTTTCGTGTGAGCATATTGTATTGGATGAAGTAATTGTTTGACTCAAAGTGTATCCAACTTACTGAATGTGAAGATCATGGCATTTCTAAATCATAATCATATATAAAGTTGGAATAAATCTTTGTTGTGGTTTTGAAGATATAAATAACAAAACTAGAATTATCTGTGGATATTCGTAATCGAATAAAAATTGGATTTGGATTTAGTTGCCAGGGCCTAGGGCAAACGTGAATGCTAATTCTCCCAAGTTTTGAACGAAGCGGCTAAACACCCACTATCATTTGTGGGCTGCCCGAAGCAAGTGTTTGCGAGATGGAAATTACTGTCTACCCCTCACACTTGACATCCTTATCGACCGGATTTACACTGCTGTCGATAGGGGTAGACTAGTAACTTCAATCAGACGTGACACGACGGCCTGTGAGCCCATTCAGACATGGTGGGTGCCAAACCTGGGTGGCAAAACACATTTGATTCAAGCTCGTCCGAAAGACATGTGTCTCTCCCTCCATTTCCCCATTCATCCACGGTGGGCGGCAAAACAAACTCTCCTCATCCGAAATCGATGTAGGCTAATATTTTAAATAGGGGCAGATGTGTAACTTCCCTCAGACGTGACACAGCCTCCCTACCTATCAGCCCCGTTCATACACCGAGGGCGCTAATCGTGGGCGGCAAAACACCCTCTCCTCGCCCGCAATTGTTACTGGCAACTATTTGGGAGATGCAAGATTACCGTCCTATCCCCAACCGACGTGATGTCCGCAATTTTAAACGGGGGATAAGTTTGTAACTTTCCCACATTTCAGACAAGCGCGTCCCAAAGTTTGAGATCCCCCTCCCCCTCCATTTCCCCATTCATACACCGTTGGCGCCACGACAACCTCCCCACTGCGGCCAGCCTCCTCCGTCCGCCACCCCATCCTCCACCTTGCCGGAGCCGCTACCCCTACCCCGTCGTCCACTGCAAGAGATGGATGTCTCTCATCCACGGTGTCGGACCAGGATCCTTTCATCGCGTCGTCTCACATCATCAGCACCGTCATCCACCTTGCCGTTGCCGCTCCTACGACCGCCTCGTCCACGGCAACATGATTTATCCCCCGACCTGGCCGTCTGCCGTCTAAACTCTTCTTCCCCGCCGCCGACAGCCATCGCACCCGCAACACCTCAACGAATCAGCAGGGGCCTACACGGCGTCGCAAGAGAGGTGGTACTCTTCCATATGTGCTTAAGTTATTGATCTCACCGGAAAATAGATCGTAAATTGTTTACTGTACTTTTCTTGTCCGTACCAAATCGTAGTGGCTAGTTGAAAGCAAACATTGGTTGCGAAGTAGCTTTGTCCGGTTTGCACCTTCAGATCCGTCATGGCATGGTCACTATACTCGTAAAGCTTATGGTTTCCCCCCTTTGTATTCAGTACCATCATCGTAGGTGCTTCACTGTTTCGTGTCATGCTAGCACTGCTCCTCGAGACCTCAACCCATCAAGCAAAACAACATGCCACTCATAATTCCAAAGCTTACGTGTTGAAATACGAATCTGATATGATGCTCATATCACTAAAACAGAGAACGTTTAATTGGTCACCTAATGTTCCTATATTCATTTCGAAAAGCATGTGCGCCACCCACTGGTCCAGCTAGTTCCACTTTCCTGATTTTACTCTTGATGCTTAGTGTTTTCCCCTTTTATCTACTCTACTATAATCTGCATAGGTGCTTTCTGTCGTACTAGCATTACTCCACCCTTTAAGATAAAAAATGCAACACTCAAAATTCCAAATCTTAGTTGTTCAAATATGACTGTGATATGATGCTGATATTAGTTAACAGACACATTTAATTGGTTAGCTAAAGGTCCCACTTTAGTTTCCAAATGCATGTCGCGACATATAGAGAGACAACAGAATTGCGTTTCTTTGTTACTTGTTGACTGTACTTTCTTGTACATACCAAATCTTAGTTGTTATTTCAAAGCAAACATCGGTTGCTAACTACCCTTTGCACGGTTTGCAGCTTCAGACCTGCCATTCCACTGCCACGGTCAACATTATACTCGTCATGCTTACGGTTTCCCCATTTTATGATGACCACGATCAGCCTACGTGGTTCGTGACGTAATAGCACTGCTCCACCCATCGAGATAAACAAGCTTAGTTGTACAAATTCAAATATGATATTATGCTGATATTAGTAAAACTGAGAGATGTTTAATTGGTCAGCTAAATGTTCCTACTTTAGTTTCGAAATGCATGTGAGCCACATATGGAGAGACCGAAAGGAATAATATTTCTTTGTGCGCTTTGGTTCATCATGGGTGGCCAACCGACATTGTATAGAAAGACTTGTAATATCTTCAATCTGCTTGCTCTTCTGCTCTTCTTCAAGATGATCCTCTTCTCTTGCGGTCGACTGGTCAGGTCGAGTTATTCTACCTTAGTATATTTTGAATTTGGCAGGTCAGGTCGACTTGTTCTTCTTTACTATATGTTGAAGCTGTCATCTGCGAAGTATCATCACTTTTGGAGCTATCATATTTTCAGTAGTAGGACACATTATATTAATGCACACACCAAATTACAGCATGCATGGCACCTCTTAGAAGAATTGCAGAGATAGCACAAAGTGGTTTACAGGGAGGAAGTATTGGATTAGAATCACTTCTGCATTACAAAGATAATCTCACTTGTTTTTATGTTTTCATGCATGTCAGGTATTGAACATTATCAAAATGAATATGAGAATGGGCGCACGATAGGAATATTGCGGAAAAATCCACTGGCTAACAAACTTGGCATGGTGGAGGATGGCCTATCTTATTCACCCATCAAGGTGCTTGCTCTAACTTGGCAAGGTTGTATTGGTCGCACATATTTTGCATCTGACCTCTTGCATTACTTCTAATTTGTTACACCATCTGCTTAGTTTAAGCATCATATATGAGTATATGCCATACCTATCCATTTTCTGTACCTATTCCATGTGTCGTCATACTATGTTTTTCTAGTCAAATGTTGTTCTTTCATAATAGATGTCCAAAAGGAAGAGGGTGAGTGCAGATCCTCAAGGAGTACAAACTAGGTATTTGGAAAAGGTAGTGATACCTGTTAAATCAGATAGATCAGCAGCCACAGAAAACACAGGCCCAACTGTACCACACTTTACCCCTACTCCAGTGACCAAACCCCTATTAGAACTGCTGAGAGCCTAGCGTCAGGTACTGTTTATGATATCAATTCAAAATTTGAACTCCTAAATTTCTGCATGTGCCTTACCTTCTCTCTTGTATGAAAACTAATTTCAGATGAATCTCCTTGCTCAAAGGATCATAGGATCTCACGACAATACTGGGCTCTGCATTGCTCTTGTCGTACCTCTTGCCCTTTGTCAGCATACTTACACTCATTGCTGTTTGATTATGTAGCATCACTATAAATGTTCGCTTCTTTATCCTCCCTTTGCTTGAAATTATAAGATCTATATTTACTCTTAGATAAATGTAGAATTAACACAATTGTTATGAAGTTTTGGATTGCTCATGTAAGTACCTGTTGTCATGTACTCCCTCTGTATCGAATTAATTGTTGATCAATTGGATGTATTTAGAACTTAAAAGTGCTAGATACATCCATTTGAGCGACAAGTAATAACGGACGGTGGTGGTAGTTGATTGTCTACCATTACTCTGCATCTTATCTGCCCTGCCCTCCACTTTCTCCAAATTATCATATCTACATTTACTCTTACCAAAATGTTGAATAAAGCCAATGCCACTGCACATGTTGATGTCTGCATTCCTCTTGTCAGTACCTTTTGTCTTGTAACGCTGTACTTAATTAATTGCTATTTGATTATGTATCATCGATGCACTTTGAGCTTTCATTATCCTCTGTTTCTTCCAATATTATTTGATCTATATTTACTCTTTGCAAAATGTAGAATAATGGCAACACTTATAAAGAATTTTCTTTGGGGAATTTATTGAATTATTCTTCCATCAACATGGAGAAGGGCTTTGTCAGCCCGTGTTAACATGTATTGTAAGTTCATCCTTCTCAAGCCTTCAAACTTTGTTCTAGTATAGATTTGGATACGCATCATTTCCTCCACTGTTGTTTACATCTGATTAGATGTTTGCAACAACTACCAGTTTTAAATTGTAGTTGTAAAAACATGTTCCTTATGCAGAACAGATCCATTTATTTGCTTATATAATTGTGAAACCTGTTACGTGTCTCCTTATTTCTCTTTCAGAGTCGTATCTCTTATGCCAGGCAGAACTTTAGGGAAGATAGTGAGCCAAACCATCTTGAGGACAGCGAGATGACCCCAAGGTCCTATCTTGATGAAGATAGTGAGTTGAAGCTACTCACCAGCATGTGTGAGACAACCTCTGTGCAGTCACTGCCTTAATCAGTTCGACTTCTTCAGTCTCAACTTGAAGCAGAAAGGCTTGCTTCAAGTCAGCTCCGACTTGAAGTCAAAGATATAACGAAGATGCCAGGGGACTGCCGTGCGCACTATGGTGCCATACAACTAGGGATGAAGCATCTATTGTTAACACAACTGAGGTCTTATGAGCTTGTTCGGCTGCTTGCGGGGCCCGACCTTGCCAGGCCCAGTGCCTTCTGAAGTGCTCTCAGTTTTGTATATTCTTTTGTCGGCGCGTTTATATGCACTGGGGGCGACCTAATCTGCGGTCATGTTGCGCTTTATTATCACCGGTAGAGAACTTTGATTCCCGGTGGATGTAATATGCCGTAATTTCTTTATTGTATAGTCTAGGTTTATTCTTTGGTCGGTATGTTGTAATTTAGGCCAGAAGGTTCAAGTGGATCTCAGTGTTGTTGGTCTTGAGCTGGCCCGTTACTCATATGGGCCAAAACGTGAGCCTATAATCATCTTGGGCCATTAGCGTGTCTAAACCTATAGTAGTTTCCGCCTTTAATAGGCGAGTAAAGTTACGGCCAGTGGGCGAGAGAATACCATGGGCTTTTAACAGGCTAAAACCTAGATTGCGCTAGCGTTGAGCCGAAAAATTCACGGGCCAATACAGGCCGAAACTACCTAAGGCCCATGTTGGGCCCAAATAGGACGAGCAGTTAACATGCCAAAATATATCTCGGGCCTGTTTGGCCTAATAAAATTATGGGCTTTAAGCAGGCCGGTATCCACGCGGGCCATAGGCCCAAAAGTGTCACGGGCAATTATCAGATGGGCTGTAAGCAGGCCGGATTCAATGTGGGCTGTAATTAGGCCCAACTGTTACATGGGCCATTAACAGGCCAATAGACCAGTTGGGCTGAAATTTATCCATGAAGACTACGGGCCATTAAGAGGCCTAAAGTTACTTCGGACAAGAAATAGCCCAGTTAAATGGCCTAAAGTTAAACTGGGCCGACAATGTCCCAGATACTCCATGGGCCGCTAACAGGCCGAAACTATTATCGAGCCGAACTGGTAAACGGGCATTTAACAGGCTGAAATACAAACCTGTCTTAGAATGGGCCCAAAGGTACAGTGACCTGTTAACGGGCCTGATCCGATATGGGCCGTAATTTGGCCCAAAACTCGGCAGGCTATGAACGGGCCTGATCTGATATGCGCCTCAATTTGACCCAAAACATGGTAGGCTGTTAACGGGCCAACCCACTAGTGTATGAAAAAACATGGTGGGCTTTTAGCTGGGCCGGCCTTTTCACCGGAATGGGCCTCTATTGGGCCGTGCCACGTGTCAACGTATCATAGGCGCCTCCTGTCCAATGAGTGGACGACATCTGTCCCAACAAGGAGTTGACACGTGGTTCCGTTGGCTAATGAAACACGCGGAAAATCCCCATTGGTCCGGGCTGTTAACGGGTTATCAGATCCAAAACCGGACCCGATAGCTTAACGGTGAGCGGTTACGGTCGATGCCACGTGTCGATCACCCTTGACGAGAGCACTTCTATGACGCGTGATTTATCGTCATGGAAGTGGACACTTCCGTGATGATAATTTTGGTAATGTCATGGAACACTTCTACTACAGCACAGGTATGACTATCTTGATTCTGTCATAAATTTGTCATGGATGTACATGCATGACAGAAAACGTGACCTACTGTGACAAACACGCATCATCACAGAAGTGTATTTTTTTGTAGTGATAATACCAAAGTGTCTCATTGACTCATCAAGATCAAAGTCACTGTCATCCTCCTCATCATATTATCCATGTTCAACATCATCATGTGATTGATCATCACCTAGAGAGAGTGATTCATTAGATTTATGACCATGACAATGTGCATCTTTATGAATTCTAGTGACATGTGAAATAATGCTACTAATGATTCCAACATCTCCTTTGGCACGCATGAGGTCATGAAGCTCAAATAGACAATCACCAAATTTAGGATCACTAGGATTCATTTGATGAAAAGCTATGGACTTTTGAAGAATCTCATCTAGATTTTTCAAGGAATAGTTTGGAAAGCGCTCCTCAAGATATCTCCATATAGTATAAGCACATTCAAATGTAGGCACGCATACAAGCAAATTTCTAGGCAATCCTCTCATGATAAGATCAATAGTTCTAATATTGCGGGTCATGTCAAGATACTCATCGGGGGTAGGATGCAAGGGATCAATAGGAGGCACACAAGGGCCAGTAATATAATTGTTCAAATTATATTCATTGAAAATCTCAAGCATCTCATTTTTCCAAGAACTATAGAACTCTCCGTCAAGCATAGCCACTCTACGTCTAATACTCCAATCGTGGACTCATCCATCTTCCTCCAATGGTGATTAAACCAAAGCAATGGAAACCTGGCTCTGATACCAATTGAAAGGATCGAGAAGAGGGGTCTAGAATGAAGGGGGGTAGACCCTCAACAAGCAAAAGTAGCAGTTTTTAAATTCTTCAAGTCGAGGTGGAGTTTTAACACAAGTTTAAGCATTCCCAATACATTTAAAGCAAGCATGGCAAGAGTATGAGCAACGGAGAGTAAAGCCCGCTAATTGCAAGAAAGTAAAGGGATGGGATTGGAGTGTGCAAACGCAATGTAGACACATAGATTTTTGGTGTGGTTCTGGTAGGTGGTGCTATCGTACATCCACGTTGATGGAGACTTCAATCCACGAAGGGTAACGGTTGCGCGAGTCCATGGAGGGATCCACCCACGAAGGGTCCACGAATAAGCAACCTTGTCTATCCCACCATGGCCATCGCCCACGAAGGACTTGCCTCACTCGGGTAGATCTCCACGAATTAGGCGATCTCCTTGCCCTTACAAACTTTTTGGTTCAACTCCACAATCTTGTCGGAGGCTCCCAAGCGACACCTAACCAATCTAGGAGACACCACTCTCCAAAAGGTAATAGATGGTGTGTTGATGATGAACTCCTTGGTCTTGTGCTTCAAATGATAGTCTCCCCAACACTCAACTCTCTCTCACAGATTTTGTTGGGGAACGTTGCAGAAAATTAAAATTTTTCTACGGTTTCACCAAGATCTATCTATGAGTTCATCTTAGCAACGAGTTACGAGAGAGAGTTTGCATCTACATACCACTTGTAGATGAAGTACGGAAGCGTTCGAGGGAGTGGTGATGGTGAAGACGTTCCCAACGTGATTCCGATCACCGATGACCAAGTGCTGAGCGGACAGCACCTCCGCGTTCAACACACGTGCGGGACGGCGGCGTCTCCTTCGTCTTGATCCAGCAAGGAGGAAGGAGAGGTTGAGGAAGATCACTCCAATGGCAGCACGACGGCGTGATGCGGATGGAGGGACTGTTCTCCCAGAGGCTTCGCCAAGCTCACGCGGAGGAGGAGAGGTGTTGGGAGGGAGGGCTGCGCCTTCAATGGTGTGTGCAGCCCTCCCTCTACCCCTCTATTTATAGGGGAAAGGAGGAGGGGCCGCCCCCTAGATCCATCTAGAGGGGGGCGGCGGCCAAGGGAGGGGCTTGCCCCCAAGCAAAGGCGCCCCTTAGGGTTTCCCCCTCAACCCTAGGCGCATGGGCTAAGGGGAGGTGCGCCCAGCCATGAGGGGCTGGCTGCCCCACGCAGCCCAAGTGGCCCCCAAAGGGTGGCCTCCGGTGGTCCTCCGAACCCTTCCGGTGGACCCTCCATAAACCGATATGACCCAAACTTTTCCTGTCCGTTTGATGACTTCCCATATATAAATCTTTACCTCTGAACCATTCCGAACTCCTCGTGACGTCCGGGATCTCATCCGGACTCAACAACATTCGTAATCACATACAAGTCTTCCTATTAACCCTAAGCGCCACCGAACCTTAAGTGTGTAGACCCTACGGGTTCGGGAGACATCTGAACATGACCGAGGCGCTCTCCGATAAATAACCAACAGCGGGATCTGGATACCCATGTTGGTTCCCACATGCTCCTCGATGTTGTCATCGGATGAACCACGATGTCGAGGGTTCAAGCAACCCGTATGCTATTCCCTTTGTCGGCGGTATGTTACTTGCCCGAGACTCGATCGTCGGTATCCCAATACCTCGTGTAGTCTCGTTACGCAAGTCACTTTACTCGTATCGTAATGCATGATCCGTGACGGACACTTGGTCACTTTGAGCTCATTATGATGATGCACTACCGAGTGGGCCCAAGATACCTCTCCGTCATACGGAGTGACGAATCCTGTCTCGATCCGTGTCAACCCAAGACACTTTCGAGATACCGTAATGCACCTTTATAGTCACCCGATTCGTTGTGACGTTTGGTACACCAAGGCATTCCTACGGTATCCGGAGTTACACGATCTCACGGTCTAAGGAAGAGATACTTGACATTGGAAAAGCTCTAGCAAAACGAACTACACGATCTTTGTGCTATGCTTAGGATTGGGTCTTGTCCATCACGTCATTCTCCTAATGACGTGATCCCGTTGTCAATGACATCTGATGTCCATAGTCAGGAAACCATGACTATCTGTTGACCAACGAGCTAGTCAACTAGAGGCTCACTAGGGACGTATTGTGGTCTATGTATTCACACGTGTATTACGATTTCCGAATAATACAGTTATAGCATGAATAAAAGACAATTATCATGAACAAGGAAATATAACAATAATACTTTTATTATTGCCTCTAGGGCATATTTCCAACAGTCTCCCACTTGCACTAGAGTCAATAATCTAGTTTACATTGTGATGAATCGAACACCCATAGAGTTACGTGTTGATCATGTTTTGCCCATGAAGAGGTTTAGTCAGCGGATCTGCGACATTCAGATCCGTATGCACTTTACAAATTTCTATGTCTCCATCCTGAACATTTTCACGGATGGAGTTGAAGCGACGCTTGATGTGCCTGGTCTTCTTGTGAAACCTGGGCTCCTTGGCAAGTGCAATAGCTCGGTGTTGTCACGAAGAGTTTGATCGGCCCCGACGCATTGGGTATGACTCCTAGGTCGGTGATGAACTCCTTCACCCAAATTGCTTCATGCGCTGCCTCCGAGGCTGCCATGTACTCCGCTTCACATGTAGATCCCGCCACGGCGCTTCTGCTTGCAGCTGCACCAGCTTCTCGCTCCACCATTCAACATATACACGTATCCGGTTTGTGACTTAGAGTCATCCAGATCTGTGTCGAAGCTAGCGTCGGCGTAACCTGTTACTGACGAGCTCTCCGTCACCTCCATAAGCGAAAACATGTCCTTTGTCCTTTTCGGTACTTCACGATATTCTTGACCGCTGTCCAGTGTTCCTTGCGGGATTACTTTGGTACCTTCCTACCAAACTTACGGCAAGGTTTACATCAGGTCAGTACACAGCATGGCATACATAATAGATCCTATGGCTGAGGCATAGGGATGACACTCATCTCTTCTTTATCTTTTGCAGTGGTCGGGCATTGAGCTGAGCTCAATCTCACACCTTGCAATCTGAGCAAGAACCCTTCTTGGACTGGTCCATTTTGAACTTCTTCAAAATCTTATCAAGGTATGTGCTTTGTGAAAGACCTATGAGGCGCCTCGATCTATCTCTATAGATCTTGATGCCTAATATATAAGCAGCTTCTCCAAGGTCCTTCATTGAAAAACACTTATTCAAGTAGGCCTTAATGCTGTCCAAGAATTCTATATCATTTCCCATCAAAAGTATGTCATCTACATATAATATGAGAAATGCTCTGAGCTCCCACTCACTTTCTTGTAAACGCAGCTTCTCCACAAGTCTCATAAACTAAACGCTTTGATCATCTCATCAAAGCGAATGTTCCAACTCGAGATGCTTGCACCAGCCCATAAATGGATCGCTTGGAGCTTGCATACTTTGTCGACATTCTTAGGATCGACAAAACCTTCCGGCTGCATCATATACAGCTCTTCCTTAAGATAGCCGTTAAGGAACGCTGTTTTGACGTCCATCTGCCATATCTCATAATCATAGTATGCGGCAATTGCTAACATGATTCGGACGGACTTAAGCTTCGCTACGGGAGAGAAAGTCTCATCATAGTCAATCCCTTGAACTTGCCGATAACCCTTAGCGACAAGTCGAGCTTTATAAATGGTGACATTACCATCCGCGTCCGTCTTCCTCTTAAAGATCCATTTGTTTTCTATCGCTCGCGATCATCGGGCAAGTCACCAAAGTCCACACTTTGTTTTCATACATGGATTCTATCTCGGACTTCATGGCTTCTAGCCATTTGTTGGAATCTGGGCCCGCCATCGCTTCTTCATAGTTCGAAGGTTCATTGTTGTCTAACAACATGATTTCCAAGACAGGGTTGCCTACCACTCTGGTGCGGAACGTGTCCTAGTGGACCTACGAAGTTCAGTAGCAACTTGATCCGAAGTACCTTGATCATCATCATGAATTTCCTCTTCAGTTGGTGTAGGCATCACAGGAACATTTTCCTGAGATGCACTACTATCCTGTTCAAGAGGTAGTACTTCATCGAGTTCTACTTTCCTCCCACTTACTTCTTTCGAGAGAAACTCTTTTCCGAAAGGTTCCGTTCTTGGCAACAAAGATCTTGCCCTCGGATCTTAAGTAGAAGGTATACCCAATGGTTTCTTTAGGGTATCCTATGAAGACGCATTTTTCCGACTTGGGTTCGAGCTTTTCAGGTTGAAGTTTCTTGACATAAGCATCGCATCCCCAAACTTTTAGAAATGACAGCTTAGGTTTCTTCCCAAACCATAATTCATACGGTGTCGTCTCAACGGACTTAGACGGTGCCCTATTTAAAGTGAATGTAGCTGTCTCTAGAGCGTATCCCCAAATGATAGCGTAAATCAGTAAGAGACATCATAGACCGCACCATATCCAATAGAGTGCGATTCGACGCTCGGACACACCGTTCTGTTGAGGTGTTCCAGTGGCGTTAGTTGTGAAACGATTCCACATTTTCTTAAGTGTGTACCAAATTCGTGACTTAAATATTCTCCTCCACGATCTGATCGTAAGAATTTTATCTTTCGGTCACGTTGATTCTCTACTTCATTCTGAAATTCCTTGAACTTTTCAAAGGTCTCGGACTTGTGTTTCATCAAGTAGACATACCCATATCTACTCAAGTCATCTGTGAGAGTGAGAACATAACGATACCCTCCATGAGCCTCAACGCTCATTGGACCGCACACATCGGTATGTATGATTTCCAACAAGTTGGTTGCTCGCTCCATTGTTCAAGAACGGAGTCTTGGTCATCTTGCCCATGAGGCATGGTTCGCATGTGTCAAATGATTCATAATCTAAAGACTCCAAAAGTCCATCAAGATGGAGCTTTTTCATGCGCTTGACACCAATGTGACCAAGGCGGCGATGCCACAAGTATGTGGGACTATCGTTATCAACTTTACATCTTTTGGTATTCACACTATAAACATGTGTAATACTACGCTCGAGATTCATTAAGAATAAACCATTGACCATCGAGACATGACCATAATACATATCTCTCATATAAATAGAACAACCATTATTCTCGGATTTAAATGAGTAGCCATCTCGCATTAAACGAGATCCGGATACAATATTCATGCTCAAACTTGGCACCAAATAACAATTATTAAGGTTCATAACTAATCCCGTAGGTAAATGAAGAGGTAGCGTGCGGCGACGATCACATCGACTGGAACCATTCCCGACGCGCATCGTCACCTCGTCCTTCGCCGATTTCCGCTTATTCCGCAGCTCTGCTGTGAGTTACAAGTATGAGCAACGGCACGGTATCAAATACCGGGAGTTACTACGAGTCTTGGCAAAGTACACATCAATTACATGTATATCAAATATACCTTTGGTGTTGCCGGCCTTCTTGTCCGCTAAGTATTTGGGGCAGTTCCGCTTCGATGACCCTCCCTTGCAATAAAAGCACTCGGTCTCGGGTTTGGGTCCATTCTTTGACTTCTTCCGGCAACTTGTTTACAGGGCGGCAACCTCCTTGCCGTCCTTCTTGAAGTTCTTCTTACCCTTGCCCTTCTTGAACTTAGTGGTCTTATTGACCATCAACACTTGATGTTCTTTCTTGATCTCAACCTCGGTGACTTCAGCATAGAGAACACTTCAGAATGGTCTTTACCATCCCCGCATGTTGTAGTTCATCACAAAGCTCTTGTAGCTTGGTGGGAGCGATCGGAGGATTCTGTCAATGACCGCCTCATCGAGGCAGGTTAATGTTCATTGGGTCATACGGTTGTGCAACCTGGACATCTTGAAGATGTGCTCACCGATGTAACTATTTTCCTCCATCTTACAACTATAGAACTTGTCGGAGATGTCATATCTCTCGACCGGCGTGAGCTTGGAAAACAAGTTTCAGCTCCTCGAACATCTCATATGCTCCGTGGTGCTCAAAACGCTTTTGGAGCCCGGTTCTAAGTCAGTAAAGCATGCCGCCTTGAACGAGGGAGTAATCATCGACCGAGACTGCCAAGCATTCATAATGTCTTGGTTCTCAGGGACGGAGCGTCACCTAGCGGTCCTTCTAGGACATATTGTTTCTGGCAGCTATGAGGATGATCCTCAAGTTCGGACCCATCCGTATAGTTGCTGCCGTCATCTTTCAGCTTGGTTTTCTCTAGGAACGCGTGAAGTTCAAGTTGACATGGCGTTGGCCATTTGATCTACAAGACATATCATTCAAAAGTTTTTAGACTAAGTTCATGATAATTAAGTTCATCTAATCAAATTATTTAAATGAACTCCCACTCAGATTTGACATCCTCTAGTCATCTAAGTGTTACACGATCCGAGTCGACTAGCCCGTGTCCGATCATCACGTGAGACGGACTAGTCTCGTCGGTGAACATTCTTATGTTGATCGTATCTTCCATACGACTCGTGTTCGACCTTTCGGTCTCCGTGTTCGAGGCCATGTCTGTACATGCTAGGCTCGTCAAGTAAACCCTAAGTGTTTTCGCGTGTGTAAATCTGTCTTACACCGTTGTATGTGAACGTAAGAATCCATCACACCCGATCATCACGTGGTGCTTAGAAGCGACGAACTTTGCAGCGGTGCACGTTAGGGGAAACACTTCTTGAAATTGTTGTAAGGGATCATCTTATTTACTACCGTCGTTCTAAGTAAACAAGATGTATAAACATAATAAACATCACATGCAATTATATAGTAGTGACATGATATGGCCAATATCATAAAGCTCCATTGATCTCCATCTTGGGCTCCATGATCATCTTGTCACCGCATGACACCATGATCTCCATCATCATGATCTCCATCATTGTGCCTCCATGAAGTTGTCACGCCAACGACTACTTCTACTTCTATGGCTAACGCTTTTAGCAACAAAGTAAAGTAAGTTACATGGCGTTCTTCAATGACACGCAGGTCATACAAAATAAAGACAACTCCTATGGCTCCTGCCGGTTGTCATACTCATCGACATGCAAGTCGTGATTCCTATTACAAGAACATGATCTCATACATCACAATATGTCATTCATCATTCATCACAACTTGGCCATATCACATCACATGTCAATTGCTGCAAAAACAAGTTAGACGTCCTCTAATTGTTGTTGCATCTTTTATGTGGCTGCAATTGGGTTCTAGCAAGAACGTTTTCTTACCTACGAATAACCACAACGTGATCTTGTCAACTTCTATTTACCCTTCATAAGGACCCTTTTCATCGAATCCGCTCCAACTAAAGTAGGAGAGCGGACACCCGCCAGCCACCTTATGCAACTAGTGCATGTTAGTCGGTGGAACTGGTCTCACGTAAGCGTACGTGTAAGGTTGGTCCGGGCCGCTTCATCCCACAATACCGCGGAAGCAAGATAAGACTAGTAGCGGCAAGTAAATTGACAAGATCCACGCCCACAACTAAATTGTGTTCTACTCGTGCAAAGAGAACTACGCATAGACCTAGCTCATGATGCCACTGTTGGGGAACGTTGCAGAAAATTAAAATTTTTCTACGGTTTCACCAAGATCTATCTATGAGTTCATCTAAGCAACGAGTTACGAGAGAGAGTTTGCATCTACATACCACTTGTAGATGAAGTACGGAAGCGTTCGAGGGAGTGGTGATGATGAAGACGTTCCCAACGTGATTCCGATCACCGATGACCAAGTGCTGAACGGACAGCACCTCCGCGTTCAACACACGTACGGGACGACGGCGTCTCCTTCGTCTTGATCCAGCAAGGAGGAAGGAGAGGTTGAGGAAGATCACTCCAATGGCAGCACGACGGTGTGATGCAGATGGAGGGACTGTTCTCCGGCAGGGCTTCGCCAAGCTCACGCGGAGGAGGAGAGGTGTTGGGGAGGGGAGGGGCTGCGCCTTCAATGGTGTGTGCAGCCCTCCCCTCTACCCCTCTATTTATAGGGGAAAGGAGGAGGGGGCCGGCCCCCCTAGATCCATCTAGAGGGGGGGCGCCAAGGGGGGGGCTTGCCCCCCAAGCAAGGGGGGCGCCCCCCTTAGGGTTTCCCCCCTCAACCCTAGGCGCATGGGCCAAGGGGAGGGGGTGCGCCCAGCCCATGAGGGGCTGGCTGCCCCCACGCAGCCCAAGTGGCCCCCCAAAAGGGGTGGCCCCTCCCGGTGGTCCTCCGGAACCCTTCCGTGGACCCTCCATAAACCGATATGACCAAACTTTTCCTGTCCGTTTGATGACTTCCCATATATAAATCTTTACCTCTGGACCATTCCGAACTCCTCGTGACGTCCGGGATCTCATCCGGACTCGAACAACATTCGGTAATCACATACAAGTCTTCCTATTAACCCTAGCGCCACCGAACCTTAAGTGTAGACCCTACGGGTTCGGAGACATCTGAACATGACCGAGATGCTCTCCGATCAATAACCAACAGCGGGATCTGGATACCCATGTTGGTTCCCACACGCTCCTCGATGTTGTCATCGGATGAACCACGATGTCGAGGGTTCAAGCAACCCGTATGCTATTCCCTTTGTCGGCGGTATGTTACTTGCGAGAGACTCGATCGTCGGTATCCCAATACCTCGTTTAGTCTCGTTACGGCAAGTCACTTTACTCGTACCGTAATGCATGATCCGTGACCGACACTTGGTCACTTTGAGCTCATTATGATGATGCACTACCGAGTGGGCCCAGTGATACCTCTCCGTCATACGGAGTGACGAATCCTCAGACGATCCGTGTCAACCCAACAGACACTTTCGGAGATACCGTAATGCACCTTTATAGTCACCCGATTCGTTGTGACGTTTGGTACACCCAAGGCATTCCTACGGTATCCGGGAGTTACACGATCTCACGGTCTAAGGAAGAGATACTTGACATTGGAAAAGCTCTAGCAAAACGAACTACGATCTTTGTGCTATGCTTAGGATTGGGTCTTGTCCATCACGTCATTCTCCTAATGACGTGATCCGTTATCAATGACATCGATGTCCATAGTCGAAACCATGACTATCTGTTGACCAACGAGCTAGTCAACTAGAGGCTCACTAGGGACGTATTGTGGTCTATGTATTCACACGTGTATTACGATTTCCGAATAATACAGTTATAGCATGAATAAAAGACAATTATCATGAACAAGGAAATATAACCATAATACTTTTATTATTGCCTCTAGGGCATATTTCCAACAGATTTGGCTATGGTGGAAAGATGATTTGAGTGGAAAGCAACTTTGGGAAGGCTAGAGATCAAGATTCTTGTGATAGGATTGGAATATCTTGGTCTCAACACATGAGTAGGTGGTTCTCCCTTAGAAAATGAGTAGTGCAAGTGTAGGCACGTTCTGATGGCTCTCTCTCAAATGGAGAAGGGGGCGGAGGGGTATATATAGCCTCCACACAAAATCCAACCGTTACACACATTTCACCCAACTCGGTCAGATCGAATAGAAGAACTCGGTGAGACCGATTTAGTTCAAAATGTGAACGTTAGGAATCTTGGTGGGACCGACTGGAACAACTCGGTGGGACCGATGTGCTAGGGCTTAGGGCAAACATCAACTCGGTGTCACCGATTTCATCAACTCGGTCAGACCGAAGTGAAGCAATAAGGCAACAGAGAGGATGTCAAGCAAACTCGGTGGGACCGATTGCACATTTCGGTGAGACCGAAATAACTGCAATAGGCAATAGAGAGTTTGCAAGGCCATCTCGGTGAGATCGAGATCCGTATCGGTGTGACCGAATTGTCTAGGGTTTCTGGTAGTGGATATGTCAACTGAACTCGGTGGCGCTAAATAGAATGGTTCGGTGGGGCCGAGTTTGACTTTGAGTTTTGGACAAATGTGGAAATGAGAAAGTGGCTGAGGGTTTTGGAGCAATATCAGTAAGCACTTAGCAAGTAGATCATTAAGCAACACCTCATCCCCTTTTAATAGTATTGGCTTTCCTATGGATTCAATGTGATCTTGGATCACTAAATTATAAATGAAGCATCTTGAGCTTTTGCCAATCTTTGTCCTTAGCATTTTAAAGGGGTTCCACATCCTCTTGTCCTTACCACATCATTGTTGAACTCATCTGAAATATACTAGATGCATGTATTAGTCCAACAAGAGATATGTTGACATTAATTACCAAAATCACCCAGGGAGCACTTGTGCTTTCACTAGCATTACTCCCTTTCCCTTTTTTGAGCAAAAAATCCACTTTTTTAACTTGATAAAATAGTTACATCGTTAATAAGCAAAGGGATAATATAGTCCGGGGCTCATCCAACCAAGAAAAACAAGTGAAGGTGTAGAAATGGATTAACCACAAAAATTGGAGACACGGATGTATCTCGAAGTTCACACTCTTGGTGGAGTGCTAATCCCCGTTGGAGAGGTGTGAAAACTCCCAAATGTCGTCAACTGGCTCAGCCTACTCTCCTTTGAGTCACCCCAACGGATGAGCCTCAAATCACTCGTGGTTGGTTTTGAAGGCAACCACAAAACCTTTACAAACTATCCCTGAGCACACCATATGCAAGGAATATTCGAGGCTAGACTCCTACCGTCTAGAGTCCCAAATATGGGTAACAATGTTGGTGAGTAACACATATGGGAATCACGGGCCAATAGCTCCTGTGCGACACATTTGAGGTGTATTGGCAAGAGTGCAACATTGTTCGAGCGAATGGCTGTGGTGCGACAATTTTGAGCAGGTAAATAGCCCATGCACGACATGGCTGTTAAACTCAACTGATGCCCTCGTTAGCTGTTGGGGGCTGGACCCACCACTTATCCATGTAAGCGCGGGACCCACCACTTGTCTACTCGCGGGACCCACCTCCTCGCATCTAGAAGACGAGCGCCCGTGCCCGTCCGCCCGCCGCCGCCCATTCATCCCCTTACCCCAACCTTTCTCTTCTCCGGCGACCTAGCGCAAATGTCAACCTCCTCCGCCACGCACTCAAAATGGCGACAGATGGACCATCTTTGCTCACAAGGTGCCCTCGACTACCCATGCCTGACCCTCTTAAAAGGTTGGTAACTAAGAGGGATGACAATGGCAATCTTAGGCGAATTTGTGAAATGCTTGAGCAAACCAATGGCGGGAAGGATGGCAAGGTTAGATCTCGCCTAAGCCCGTTCTTTCATTGTCTTTTGCTCTGATTTCTCCATATTTTGTTTTTCTCCTCGAATTTGGGATTTAGGGTTCATGTTGTTGTTTTCAAATCTCAAGAAATGTTACCATTTGAGTGGATTGATGAATATGTTGATAGGATTCAGTTTGAGGTTACGTTGATTCGAGCGTGGCGCAACCTCGAGCTCAATTTAGGCGGGTGCCGCCGATTGCTGTGGAGAATATGGGGAGCTCGGGTAGAGGCGCGGGCAGAGTCGTGCGATGGTGATGTATCGTGCAATGCTGAACTGCATCGGAGTCCGAATCGACCGAGGAACGAAGAAGATCAAGAAACATCTAATGCAGATGATCGATTTGCGTATGCGAGATATCATGGCGGGGGTTCTATTGTTGTATCATTGCTCTGTTTTTGTTTTATTTTTTGTTCATCCATCATTAGAATGGGCATTTAGGCCTGTCAGGGTAGAGGATGTGATCTGTGTGCCATGCCAAGTTCATGTATCTGAACTGAAGCAGCAATTTGGAACACAAATTATTCAGTGTTCATGCTCTGTTTCCTCTGTTTTTGTTCTTCAGTTAATAGAGTACACACCCAAATTCAGTTTCTAGTAAAAAATAAAACTTGGCCGCCGAATAGATGTTGGGCCGTGAGAAAATAACCATGCCCAAATAGAGATCAGCCCACCCGCATAGGGGCACCAGCCCACCCGCGTAGGGGCACCAGCCCACCTCTAACTTCGGCAAATAAAATGTTACTTGTTTTTACGTTGGCCTTTTTCTTGCACTAAATTTTGTGATGGATCATTTTTTGATGCACTAAAACTAAATGTTACTTGTTTTTGTGCATGTCTACGGTTCCATGAACTAAATGAGTTGCATGCTTGCATGAAGTAAATTAGTTTGCATTTCCTAGTTGCATGTCCATAGTGGGTTTGCATGGGGCTCATAGTTGCATGTCCATGGTTTGGGTCATGACCCATTATTTGGCCAATATTTTGAAGATGGTGTGTGTGGTGATTCGGGTGTATCAACCCGGGCCCGTAGCAACCCATAGGAATACACAAATAATAGCAAGAACAACCCATAACAATCTACAAATAATATCACGAAACACACAATATATATAGTAGCATAACGATTATATAGAAGCATAACGATTGCAACCCATAGTTCCACGATAGCCTTACAACTCCACGATAGCCTTACAACTTAAAATACTAATACAACTTAATAATAGTAGCATAACGATTACAACTTAAAATACTAATACGATAGATATATAGCAAGCTATATAGATCGGGGGGCACCAAACGCGGGTTCTTCTTCGAGTTCTTTTTCTCCTCCTCTTCCAGGTGAATGCCACCTCGCTCCTCCGGGCGCCCTTCACTCCTCGCCGTTGTTGATGGGGTACGGGAGCGTGTGCATAACGCCGTTGTTGGGGAAGATGATGTTGAAGTCGGTGAATATGTTATGGGTGGTGAAAGCTATGAACTCACAACCAACCCAATACACTCGCCCGAGGAGGTGGAAAGCATCGAAGGGGTTAGTGAACATAGCGAGGTGCCCAACCACAATGCCATTGTGGTTGACCTCCTCAACATGGTACATCCTTGGAGAGCCGCGGGAGAGGTGGCGGAAGTCGACCGCAAGGAAGAACTCTGTTAACTCCCTTGCGCCCCTCCACCTTGAGATCGCCCACACCCTAAGGGTTCTCTCTATGTAGACTCCGGCCAGGTAGAGCTTTTCCGACACGGTTGGGGGGAAGCGGTAGGTGGGGGCGTTGTACTGCATGGTGGCTCGAGGGCTCGATCGGGTTTGATGGAGAAGAAGGAAGAAGGAGGGCAGAGGAGGCAGAGGATGGGGTATGGATGAGGAGGGAGAGGAAGACGATAATGCCCGGCTTAAATAGCCCAAGTGCAACGTGGTTTTTGATTTCTTCGAGTTGTTTCACCGGGTAGAATTAATGGGTGGGCGACGTTTGGTGGCGCCCCATCAAAGTGTGTACACGAGCGTGGGAAACGAGCTGCGACGCTTCTGTGCCACCGGTCGCGGGTCAATGGGGATGGGCTCACGCACGCGTCTGTGCCGTCGTGGGTCAAGGGGACACGCCTGCCCCGGGTTCTCTGTGTGTGCCGCCCGTGCATGCATGCATGGCAATGTAGCCTGCTTGCTAAGGCCTGGCTAGAGGGCAACGTTCCGTCGATGGGAGACGTGACAATAATGGACGCCTTAATTTGCCCATCTTGTAACAAGCAGCACGCCGTTTGAACTGCATCGATACCCATCATGCCAGTATTGTGTCATTCAAAGAGGAGCACGCCATGCACCGCACGCCATGCACCATTGGATTTTTGGTTGTCTCTGCACGCTTTGATGCGACGCTGCATCGGTGCTAATGGTAGGCATGCGTCAGCTTATTGCGTCGAGAGGGGTGGCGGAGCAGGGCTACGTCGAGGGCATGCATGCAGCACACGGGCGCAGGGCATGCATGCTGCAATGGGCGCCGGCGCTGCGGGTAGGCATGCATGCAACGATGGAAAAGGGCACTGCATAGGCTTGGTCCATGCACCGCTTCAACTCGTGTCGTTGGATTCAAATGAACGGTCCTAATGCCCCAACAAGAGAGGCTGATCCAAACCCCACTAATTCAACCAATCAGCGCGTCTCATGCGGATCGAAGGACACTGTAGCTAACCCTAGCGCTTGATCTCAACCATCCACGCACAACGATCGATGACCCAGGAGTGTGCGGGGCTTTGAGGGGTTTTGAGAGGTTTTGAGGGGTTTTCAGTGATTAGGGTTGAGCATAACTAATTCGAAAAAATCAAAAAATATAAAACTTGCACACATAGTCTTATTATGTCATATAGTAACGAGAAAAATATATAAATATGGTTTACTACATTTTTACGAAAAATCCTTCACTAAATTGTCATTCCTGGAACAATGTAGTATGGAGTTCAAGGGAGAGAGTAGTAGGCACCCGAGAGTAGGTGGGGTTTTGAAAATGAAAAGTGTGAAAACCTCACCAAAACTTCATTTTGGATTGACTAAGAAAGATCTTAACTTACTTTCTCATTTTCATGTTTTAAACTTGTTATATATATAATTTTCTATTAAACCTTGTTTTTTCAAAAAGAAAATAAAACAATAGAAAATTAATTCAATAAATAGTGAGACTTTAGATTTACACTATATAGGTAGAATAGATGTGTAGAAAAATTATTTTGCTGGTTTAGACAAGGTGCCAAAAAACTTGCTTAAATATGAGGCCATTTACCCTACCTTTAGATAGCATTAAAACATCAATACCCCATCCCTAATTCAAATTTGAGCCCAAATTTGAATTTAAAACAATGACCAACAAACAAGTTCAAATAGAAATACGGGGATACATAGTGACTACCAGTACGCACCAAGTTACAAATATTATTACATGACACAAATTTTCAAACAGTTCTCTGTTCTACTTCTTCCAACCACGTTGTGTGCCCTTCTTCGCCTTAGCACTTCTTATTTTTGGTTCTACTACACATACAAGTTCACTGATCATCTTGGTTTTCTTCACTGGTCTTTTCAACACCTCGCCAACACCCTCGAGATTAGTGTCTTCAGTCTGAATGTTGACAGCAGTTTCAATTTCTTTGGTGTGTACCTCAACATGGGTTTCTTCAGTCTGAACCTCGACACGCTCAGGTTCAGTTTCAACCTCGAGAGTAGTTTCTTCAGTCTGAATGTTGACTGCAATTCAGCTTCTTCGGTGTGTACCTCGACATCAGTTTCTTCAATCTGAAA
Source organism: Aegilops longissima (assembly GCA_021605205.1). Lineage (NCBI taxonomy): Eukaryota > Viridiplantae > Streptophyta > Magnoliopsida > Poales > Poaceae > Aegilops > Aegilops longissima. The sequence continues at coordinate 372,713,497 of CM038680.1, read as the reverse complement.
ATGTTGACTGCAGCAGGATTTTCTTCAGTCTGCTCAGGCTCAGGCACACTTCTCTTCTTTCTACAACCATTGACTCTTGCTTTTTTTGTTGGCCAACACTGTTCAACAACAAGGGGTTGACTTGCGCGCTTCCTCCTGGCCATTGGGAAAATGTTATAGATATAGTAATTGGAAAAAAGCACCAAATCAAAACACAGACAAATAAACAAGAACATAATTTGGCTTTTCAGGAGTGTAACGACATTTGACAGATCCCACTCTATGCCCAAGTTCCTGGCACAACTTGCATCTGTTTTTGTTACCTTTTTGGGCCCTTTTTGGCTTTCCATCTTTCTTTCCCTTCTTACTACTCCCACCTTCTCAAACCATGCCTTGAATCTACTCTGTTTAGGCCTGCCAGCCTTTCTTTTCGTCCAGGGAGGACACATGGAAAATTCAATCTCCACTTCAGGCCACTGAGACTGATCTGTAAGTGCTGGAATTGGAGTAGCATATGCAGCTTTGAATTTTGCTACCGAATAATATTCATGCAAATATGGGTGCATGTTTATCTTCGGTTGGGATGCTAAGAAAAGAATGGCATGCTCACATAGTTTACCAGTGTGTTGCCACTCGAGGCAAATGCAATCATGCAATTCAGTGTTAACAACATGTCTCCTTCCAGTTTTGTTATCTCTAACTTCAGCACCCCAAGGTGAAGATTTTTTAACAAACAAATGTGAAAGACTTCTGCTCTTATTGACCACCTGTTGTACCACTGATGGAAGCTTATCACCTTGCAGACAATCACCTATCCTTCTTCTCAATTCCCACAACCGCATGAGCATGATCCTGATTTGGTCAACCATGTCATGCACAGGCAAATCTTTTAACTCCTTCACCTTGTTGTTGAAACTCTCTGACAAATTGTTGTTGATGTGGTCACACTTGATGGCAGTGTTGAATCCTGACCTGTACCATAACAAAGAATAGTAGGTGTTCAGCCATGGACCAAACTCATCGCATGCTGCCATTATCTTATCAAGATGATATTTGTGTGGCTGTCTAGTGTAAGATCTTGCTGCTGGCCACATGCGCCAAATTCTTCTCCTCTAAGTTTTTTGATCAAATTCATCCACAAATGACCGAAGCACTCCCTGTGCTCAGCATGTGGGAAAACATTTTTCACTGAATTTTCCAGCCCCTTACATGCATCTGTGTGTATAGCCAAAGGTGACACTGGCCCTAGGCATCTTTTCAACTGGATCATGAACCATGTCCATGAAGCCTCTGCTTCGATTGAAACAAGCCAACAACAATAGGAAACATCCAGTTGTGTCCATCTAGAGCATCGCATGCGCCAACCCACCATTCCACTTGCTCACAAAAATGGTGAGTCTATGCTCAAATATGGATGGCACCCTGCTTTGAAGCCATCGATGCAAGGCTTCAAAGCCATAAAAAACTTGGAGAACTTGACTTCACCTTCGGCTGATACCTCAGTATCTATCTCCACAACACTGCCAGGTGACCTATTTTCCACCTCTGCTTTGAAGTTGTAAAGCATCCTAAATGTATTTTCCCAATCACCATATAAATTTTTCATTGCCCTTTGTTTTTCCTTCCACACTGTGGTATATTTCAGAATGGGGCACATCTTTTCCAAGTCTACTTGAGTTTCTTGGCAGTAGTGTTTGGTGTTTTGGCTAAAATTGGGGTGATCTTTTCTACAACCCAAAGTTGTGATGTCATGGTTGATACTCTCTGTGAACTTGTAATACAGGTATGTTGATTGGGGATTTGGTTAACCTTGACAGTACTTCCATCAGGTTGTAGTCTAGCCAATATGTACCACTTGCAAGGCTTGACACTACCATCAAATCATCTGCACCTCGCATAAAACTTCTTTCTATCAGTCCAAACAGTCTTGGCATCAAACTCATGTTTCACTGCATAAGTCTTGAAACACATTCTAAATTCATCCATGTTTGGCCACAACTTGCCCACTTCAATGACATGGTTTTCTTTGTCATACACATGCACCAGCTCATCATCATGTGCATCATCTACTTCATCTGCAACTTTTTCCATCAACTGTCCATCTACATCTTCATCAACATTAGCAGGAAAACTAGATTCGCCCCTCTCCTGCTTATCTTTGTCATCGACTGGAATGCCAAAAAGTTTGGCCATCTCAATGTCAGGCATTGGTGCAATGACCAAATCAGTAGGATCATCTAATTCAACTACATTCCAATCAACAGTAGCTGCAGTTTCAGTTCCAGTCACCTGTCCCTCTTCGGCTATTACTGTAAGTTCAGTACACATGGGAATCAATGGCCTCTGTGAAGCCCAATCATCATCTACCATCTGCGCAGCCAAGTGTGATGACATATATCCAACCTTCGAAAAAATATTCAGATCAACGAGCTCAGCAAAAAAATTAGCCCGTTTGCTTGTCCAGCCGTTTTGCCGATCGATTTCTTCAACAATCTGTTCACAATCTTCTATTCTTACATACTCTTCTTTCCAATCATCAAACCGCAACAGTGATACTTCTTGCTCTGGACCCCAAACAATATTCTCCCCAATTTTTTCCATCCATTTCTTCACCGCCTTCTCTCCCATGTTCAGAGAACTTGTGGATCAATCTTTGTAAACTCAACCTCCCATTTAATAATTGTGTCTCTCTCAATGTTCTGTATGCTACCATCAACTAATTTTGCCTTTGATGGAAAGAAATTGACCGTCAATTCAACGTCGAGCGGCAGATCCCTCTGTCTGATGGCGGACAATGTGAGCCCGTGAGAAAGAGCAGATTTAAATTGGATTAGAGAGAGGCGACACCTATACGAAGTTGAATCTTGCGGCTCCATCTCAGTATGCCCACGGGCTCCCCTCACAACCTATCGATTCAACAAGCGAAAACAGAGGAAACGAGCTGAGATCTATGGGCCCGAGAGAGGAATGGGACTAGCGTTCGAATTCACTTGCCATTTTCTAAGGACGAAGGGAACGGGCGCCCGGTGAGAACGAGGGCTCCGCCGCCGCTGCCGAGAATGCAAGATCCGCCGCCGCCGAAGAATAAGTGGGGTGGGGGGCAGAGTGGCAGTGGGGCGGATGGGGGTGGCAGATCACGGTCAGCTGTTTTGAGGACCATTTAAGTTGGACCCACATGTCGTAACATAAACGGGCTTGGTTGACGACCAATTTAACCCCAATTAACACCCCATGTGGCCCTGGGCTATTTACACGCTAAAATGTGTCGCACCACGACCATTCATTCAAACTACATCGCACTCCTTCCAATTCGCATGAAAAATGTCGCACAGGAGCTATTGGCCCGGGAATCACAAATTGGTTTGGTGGAATTATAGATCAGGTGATTCTCTTTCAATTCTTAAAGTGCCTTAGAGACCCAGGGTCACCCAAGAGAAATTTCTCAACCCCGGAGACCCGAGAGACCCCAGGAGCTGACCCATCCAGAGGGATAACCACTCAAGGAGGGGGCCCGAGGGTCCGAAGTGTCAGGATCTAAGGTATCCAAAGAATTTCCCTAGACCCCCCCGGGGGGTCCCATCATCAGTCTGTTTTGGATAGGGTTTTGACCTATTGAGTTAGGCATGGGGATGGATAGTGTACATGTTTTGCATGATCCCCAAACTTATCAAATCATCTCAATCCCTCTTAATAGTGTAGTTTTTTATGACACAAATACAAAAAAACATGGAGTCTTCGGATAACCGACACCCTTTTCCTTTTTGAAATGGGGGTCAAGCATCTCCATGATATATCACCGATAGACCAATGTCATGAGATAAACTTGACAACTGACATAGGTCCCACTAATCATATCACCACCATCACCAAAATACATTTAGGGTCTAGATGGACTTTCAACCCTGGATGGAATTCGATCCCTATGGGTATGATAAATCTCATGTTAAAGCAATTGGGAATTTAAGCATCATCCCAACTATTGATATTATAACAGTCAACAACCCTCCAAATATGACCATGCTTAAGAGAACTAACTTTCGCCATAATAACCCTTTTTAACTTAGCATTCAACAAATCGCCATTGGGAAAATATTTGGCTCTCAAAATTGTTACGCATAAAGAATCCGGAGTATCTAGAAGATGCCACACTTGTTTTGCCAACATCGTGAGATCAAAGCACTAGATATCATGAAATCCCATACACCCTTGGCTCTTAACAACACACATCTTCAACCAAGCCATTCAGTGTATCCTCTTTTGATTGTCCTCGTCTTGCCACCATTAACAAGACATCACGTCAGTTATTCCTTCGCAAGTTTGTTTAGGAATTTTGAAGGTTTACATAGCATAAGCGAGAATAGCTTGTACGACAGATTTGAGGAGAACTTCCTTACCTCCAATGGGTATCATCTTTATTTCCGTCCATTAGTTCTCATATTAATTCAATCAACGAGATATTGAAGACAATCTGATTTCTCCATACCCATGGAGGCAGGCAAGCCCAAATCGCCCAAATATCTATCACTGAGAGCCTCTGTCATGATATAACAAATGGTTCAAATTTGTTCTCGAATCTCCACTCCCAAACTAGGGCTAAAGAAGATGCTTGATTTTTCCACTCACCAATTGCCAACAAGAATCCAAAATCAATTTTAAAGACTTGACATTTTGTGAATTAGCTTTCATAAGGATCAAAGAGTCATCAATAAATAGAAGATTGGTAATAGAAGGGCCACTCTACAAACCTTAACTCCAGAAATATTAATGCTCTCCTTCGCATGCACTAAAAGAGTAGCTAGACCCTCCCTACATAACAAGAACAGATATGGAAACAAATGATCCACTTGTCTTGATCCTCTCGTAGGATTAAACTCTCACTTTGTTTAGAGTTAAAACGAACCTGATACTCATCAGTGGACACGCACTGCATTATCAAATTGACCCAATTTTCATGAAATCCAAGTTTCAACATAATTTCTTTCAAAACGGTCCATTCAACTCCTTACCCTTTTTGGTGTCTTAATACGAGAAGGGAGATAATTAAGTTCTATTCGGTTTCTGCGGGATTTTATTTTGTTGGGAGTTGCATGATCACAAGCTCCCGCTCCTTGATTTACTTCTTATTTGAGTTTGTGAAACTCTTTTAATAATCTTGCACCGTACTTTATTTGTGTGTGATGGCTTGCTACTCATTATTTATCGTATGTTTCAGACTATGTGTTGTTATGCTTAGTTGAGAATTGTGGATCTAAGTTGAGTACTGTTATAGTTGTCGTATCTTGACCAATCTATCTCTCCATGATTATATATTGCCATGTTCTATATCAAGTCTTCTTACGCCATGGTACACACTAGTGCAAAAATTGTTTATATTTCATAGCTTGCACACTTTGCACCCTCCGCTTCTAAAGATATGGTGGGAGCTCTTTCAATTCTAATTTGTCCATTTTGTGTATTCAAAAGCAGAAATTTCAATTATGGACAAATCTAGGGAGAAAACTCTATATCGAAAGAAACCAAAACATTTTATGTTAACAATCTATTGTACGTTGTCATCAACCACCAAAACTAGGGAGATTAGAAGGACAACTTTGTGGGTTTTGTCTTAGTCACAAGTGATTAGGGTACTAATTGTATTCACGAGTATATGAGCAATGTGGAGGATATTTCACCAGGTACCTCCCAAAAGTACGGTAGTCACACCTGTTTTGTTTGGCAGTGGAACATGACCTATCAAACGAACAAGGGGTACAAGTTTTCAGACCCGTGATGCTGTTAAATAACCCTGCTCATGATTATATGGGATTGATATTGATGTAGAGCACAATGAGGGTCTCGGCAAGTTGGGAGACAACTCGGCGAGTTCTATATGAGCGATTTAGACGGGATGGCGTGGACCAATCTTAAACCATAAATCATAAAATAGACACAGTTAACAATTTAACTAGACTAATTTTTCAAAATTACAAAGAGCATCCCAATGTTTCACGTCAAATCAACATCCTTCCTTAAGCCAAAACTTTTCGGCAGAAGAACAATCAATCAATTTGCAGCTTCGAAGAAAAGAAGCAGAGGTTGCATTTCCTTTTCCTCGCACATACTGAGCACTTGAATCCAATCACCAACAACCTGGACAGACCAAAAGCCAGGTCATAGTAAGCGAAAAATCAGGAAAAACCTTCACTTTAGTAGGTGCAGGGTTTATATCTGGTTACCTCAGCAGTCTGGTCATCATACAGGACCCAGTGCTCGCCATCGATAGCAAAACAGATATAGCGCTGGCTGTAGAAGCAAGCCTGAATGCGAAAACAGCAAACCAGGACATGTTAAGTGTCGAATGAGTGTGATCGTATCAGTATAACAGGAAACAGATACCTGCATACATCGATCTATTTTACGAGCAAAACATATTTCACTAAGCAGTCTGTAATGTTGGAAGAGCAAAGAGGGGTCTTTTGAATAGGCCTACCATTGACACCAGGGAATGTTTGCTCCGTCGACTTGTACCGCGGTAGATAACGCTGATGTCTATCTCAGTCCCAAGGGCAGCCAAAATATGAGGTAGCATGTCCCTCACACTCCCATTTCCAGTCTGCCATCCCAAAGCTAAAAACAAAAGTTAAATGGGTAAGAAGAGATTTCATGTTGATTAATAATCTCATTCACAAAACAGCATAGGAGCAGATTTCATAGTAGTTGCTTGAATGATCAACTCTGTGCGCAGCAGCGAATGTTTTTTAGTCATCAACAGCATAGTCCACTAGCCTGCGCTGCGATTGTGGTTTGCTGCTGGTACTCGACTAATAATCCCCCTCGCTCTGTTTTTGTGAAGCCCACCTAACTAGGCACTTGACTAGGTTCGATCAGTCCAAGCTAGCCATCGACTAGTCAGACACTCAGATGTCTTGACCCGGCTTGGCGACTCAAGAACCTTTTCAGAAGGTAAAATTCTAAAAAACGTTAAGCAAAACACCATGCAAAAAGTTCCACATATGGATATATATATCGAAAAGAAAGACATTTACCAACTGTGAAAACATGAGGGGAACTAGAGAGACTGTGACTCATATGATTTGATTTTCCACAGCCACCCGCATCAGGATCACAAGTTCTGTGGCCATCCATCATCACAGCCTTCAAAATATCATCAAGTGGATTGCCTGGACAGATCCTCTGTACCATGGAACAAACAATAAACCCAGGCGCAACATATCAGCAACCATAAAGTACAGAATACAATAAACCAGTAGAAGAACACAACTAACCATTGCATAATTAAGTGAACAAGCATTGATATACCGAAAAAGGCTTTCGCCCCGCTTTATATATAAAGCACCAAACCACAAGCATCCAGTACAACCACACGCCACGCCACCGCAACACACACACACACCCAGGACAGGATACATAGGCGCTGAGCGCAGCAACACCACTCCTAGCACTACCGCCCGAAGAGATGAAGCTACATATGACGAACCATGCGCTCCAAGGCGGCGCCTTCAGGAAGGATACGACGCCGGAGCGCCGCCACCGCCCGATCCAAGGATCAGAGTTTCCCCCGGAGCCGCATGACGGGCAATGAGAGCCGCGACGACGCCTTCAAGAAGGGAACGATCTTCGCCGCCGCCGGTCCATCCGAAGATAGAGCAGGTTTTCACCTCGGCCAACATTCACCGCCACCGAACGCCACACCCCGGCAACCACGCCGCCCACACGACCATGGTGTCCAGGCAGCACCAATGCACGAGCTCTGCCCAAGAGCACCGCGCAACCACCACCAGGGCCGCCGCCCCAGCATCCAAGACCTCGACACCACCTCACCCGAGACCCGCCGCACCCCAACGAAAGAGACGAGCGGAAAGGTCCCACCTTTCGCGCCCCTGGGCAACCCCCAGCGCCGAGACCCAATAGGTCGGCCAGAATTGGCATCCACCGACCCATCCTGCTGCCCCAAGCGCGAGACGAGCTCGGTCCTGCAGCAACGAGAGAGGGGCGAGGTCAGTCCTGCTGCACCGTGCGCGAGACGAGCTCGGTCCTGCTGCATCATGCGTGAGACGAGCTCTGTCCTGCGGCATCGGGCGCGAGACGAGCGGTGGACCGCAACTGGGAGAGGACCAGCCCTTTGATGGGAGAAGCGCCCGGGCGACGAGGAGACGGGGTGAAGGTCGAGACGGCCCGAACGCAGACAAACCGACGCCGGAGAAGCCGGCCGTTGCCGCGGGCAGATCCATCGAGCCACCGTGAAGCCGCCACGACACCGGTAAGCCACCACCGAGACCTACCCATGCCGCCGCCCACGGCCGGAGCAGCAGCCATGCCCGGCCGCTGCCCTACCCGCATCGCCTGGCGAGCTCCAAGCGCCGGGGCCGCCGGGCACGCACCACCGGAGCCAGCGCCACCGCCGCCCCGCCGATCCGCAAGAGACCGGTCGCGCCCACCTCCCGAGACGGAGCACCGAGCGCTTCGCCGCAGCGCAGCAGAACAAGGGTCGCCGGGCGCCACCACCAAGCAGCCACCCGCCGCCTCATGAACCCGCCGCCAGCTGCTGGATCCCATGGACGTCCAGCCGTCGCCGAAAAGCCGCCACAGCCGCCCACAAGCATACTGGGAAGGAGGTCCCTGCCGCCCCTCGGCCTTGCCCGGCGAGCTCGCCACGACGGCGTGGAGGGAAGGAGGCGGGCCGAGAGCCACACCACAAGGGGGCCCCTGGGCAAGGGAAGGAGGCCAGGAGAGGAGGAGAGAGGGAGGAGAGGAGCGGGCGGGAGCCGCCACCGCCGGCCGGGCGGCGGGGGAAGCTAGGTTGCCGGCAGCAAGGGAGGAAACCTAGCGAGCCGTGAGTGTATCAACAAGCATTGATATATTGTGGGTTGGAGTCTAGACAACAAAAATATATAATGGAGAAATGATGTATATTTTTGTTGTCTAGACTCCAACCCACAATTGTAGCAGATCATCCTTTCATGGACGTCTGCACCAAACATAGTGTGTGCAATGCAATCCTTGTTTGCACAATCCCATGAGCCACTACAATTGCGCTCGTGAGATTCAGCATGGTATTCAGCACGATAAGTGTTGAATCATGCATGCGTCTTAAGATTGCCTCCAATACCTCAGATGCATCATTCATTTGTCCCTGATCATGGTCAAAGAGTATCAGATAGACAAAGGAGTCATTTGTAGATAGAGTGATCAGTCCGATAACAAAATGATGTATAAATATGTGTACGCACGAAACTATGAATAAAAAGACAGAAATATACCATCCGAATTAACTTCTCAGCGGGGAATGAGATGCTCAAAGCCATCCTCAAAGAAGTAGGTGCAACAGCCTCTCCTTCCCCCTTAAATACTTTGCCCAACTCGGTAAAAATATGACATAACGCACATACAACACAAGAAACAGCACGAGGATCTCCAACATGTTTATGGCGTGACGATGTTTTAAGCAATTCCTCTTGGAATCCACTTAAATGCCATAATGACTGAATGTAGAGAAGAATAATTTTCATTATGTGAAACAAATCGCAGATGCGTGTGTCATAAATCAGATAGTTACCTGGATAATCACATTCAAGAGACAACTCTTGTCGTCACCATCACTTATAAGACCAGACCCATGAACTACTTCCCCATTTGTAATACATGCTGCAACTGTAGTAGAGGGATCATAATCTCAAAAGATTATTGTAAACAACTAAGATGACAAGGAGACTAGGCGGTGTTAATATCGTAGCATACTGTTGGTATGAAGGATACAATTATACATGCTGTTGATATCGTATATCTGTTGGTATGAAGGATACAATTATCGTAGCATACTGTTGATATGAAGGATGCAATTATAAATGTACAACAACAGTAGAGCAATATGGAAGAAGACATAGTATCATAGGTCCTGATCAAACATATATCTGTATAAATTTTTTGTTTTGTTTTTTGCGGCGATATATCAGTATAAGTTGTTGCTTCTATAAATCATTTTAATAGCTTGTAATTTCAGCTCTTACCAGCTTCATTACATGTTGTATTGATTATATTAGAGTCAGTTTGTACAGACTATTTTTTCCCTGAACTAATCTTCTCTATTTCCTAAGGCATCAAAGTTTTGTTTGTGATAATAAAACTCTTATTTATCAGGGTAATATGATATCACGGTACAATTAAGCCTTACATACAATTTCTCAGCATAAACTACTTAAATTACATGGTGGGCAAGAGGAAAGCATGTTCTGTGATATATGAATAACAACTAAGCATCTGTAGTGAACTAGCAATAAGAGAACACATTAACACAATATCTGGGTTATTTGTTTTGAGAGAAACACAGCATATGGGTTATTATGATGCTAATTGGTTGTTGAATGGATATATGCCCTATCTGTGGCTGTTCAAGGACCAAGATATTAGCTTGTTGAGAAGCAACAAGGAAATCGGCAGCAAAAAGACAATACTGGTGTACCAATGCTTTGGCGCAGGTCTTTTAGGAAGCGTCTGTCACAATCATTATCATCCTCGTCCTGGAGTGATTGGATTGCGCCAGCAACTGAATATGAAGGTAACAGCTTTAAGTATGTTCAGATGAAAATAACAGCAAGAAAATATCTAGCATACAATCCATTTATAACAAGCTTGCGTTTGCCATCCACAGGATAATGTGTGGGCAGAGAAAAAGAAAACGGAAATATGTGGACATGGCTATGGTGAACAAGAAAAGGTAAACGATTCTTATACATACTTCAATAACTATTGCAACCCCTCTTCACCAAAAAAGTAGGCTGTTTACATTAACTGAATTTTGGGACATGTCAATGTCCAAAACACATAAATCTCGTGAGCTGGGAGGTTGCAGATGAAAGCGGGCAAGGTTGTCATGCATGACCATCCTCACTAATGATTTGGTAACACAATTCAAATATGATCAATTTGAACATAAATCTGTTTTAGTATTTCACAATCTTTAAGTTGTGCTCAGGTACTCAATCAATTTTCTGCACTAAGAATGACTGTTCATAGAGGTGTTTATATACCATAGTGAGAAAAGAATGCTACCAATTTACTCAACTTAAATGACAAGTACTCTATCACTGCTTGACACTTGTGTATAGGAAAGGACACCGTTAAACTACTAGGATTATTGTGATGCTGGTGCAATTTGACATAGCACGCTTCAAAGAAACAAGTGTCCAGTGTATAGAAGACACTCACATTCAGAAGTTTCTGAAGTACTTCTGGATTGTTCTGAAAAATGCTTGGTATTTAGCTTCTCCACAGTTCCCTCTGCTTGAGTTTCTTCCTCTTGCTTAGATGGGTGAGCGTCAATTGTTGAAAAACTGCAGCCAAAGTCATCAGAATTAAGGTGAGTCTGACTGCAAAAGTTGACATGAACAGATAGACTAAAGCCATTCAAACATGAATGTTCAGACTTCAGAGACAAAAGGAAACCAGTGATGTTGACAACAAAGATAGTTTTATTGCTGCCTGTATTCGTTCATGTTGCTTATACTAAAGAAGAAGCAAAGCAATCACTAACATAATTCGAAGTACGTATTTTCTAATCAAAGTTCTTCTTTAAAGGAAAGAGTGAAAAGCTAGTGAATAGCATACATTTCCACTGATGCCTCCCTATCTGCACATTTCCCAGAATCATTTATAACCTCGTAGGATTGATCGAGGCCATCTTTCGTCTGATCAGCACAGTGTCCAGTTATCGGCGGCGAGTCAGAGGCAGCCACGTGCTGCTGCTTCTGAAAGTCAACAATGTTCAACTTGGTTTCTTTGTATCTCGTCATTCCCTGCAGATCTTCCGATACAACCTGTTTCAACTCGCGCAGGGCAGCAAGAACATCTGCGGTCAGGTGCTCGGAGTCCCTCTGACCAAGATCATACAGCGCGGGGTCTGACGGTTCCTTAATTTGGATCCCGCACTCGCACTCGGCGATGATACTCGGGAAGGCGACCATGGCGTCGTCATCGTTCATGTCCCTGGAGACTCCTAGAAGAAGGGTGGCATAGGAGTGGGCGAGCGCGACCGAGTCCGGCGCAATCTCCGTGGCCCGCCTAGAGGCCTCGATGGCCGACTTGAAATGGCGTGCCCGGATCTTTCTGTCGGCGGTGATTGCGGCGGTCAGCTGTTGCGCGGTGCTGTATGCGTGGAGGAGGATCGGCGGCGATGACTCCAGGCCTCCGAGCTTGTCCACGGCCTTTTGAAGGATCCGAAGAGCCTTTGCGTGCGTTCCCCGTCTCATGTGCTCAGATGCATTCTTCCACAGGGCAAGCACAGCCTCTCTGTCGGTGCCGCCACCGGCCGCCGACGCAAGTGTTAGATGAGAAACAGTACGTTTGGCATTGTCGGAACCGCCCCAGCCGTCGATCTGCCATCCAACGGCCGCCAGGGGTACTTACCGCTTCGCGGGCTGCCGTTGTCTGTGAGCCGTCGATCTTCAGATGGACATGCCGCGTGCGAGTGGTTGTTCAAAAGTTACTGTACCTTGCTGAACCTGTCGTTTTCATGCTTTTGCACTTTCTGTTGCTTTCTTAAGCCGCTCCGCTTGTGGAGAGAGGCAGATTATTGTAATTTCGGGCTGTGCCCTTGGAGCGCCGTGTTCCGGCTGGCTAACCCTAGCTGAAACTCCCCCGGATCTGGAATGAAAATCATCCAACTTCTCGTGAAATTCAGTGTTTTTCCTCTGTCTTCTGAATTCTAGCGACAGTCCTTAGTTCGATCCTGTCAAGTGGTAATCAGAGCTAGGTTATTGACCTCGCCGGTGGCGAATTGGGGCCAGATCCGATCTGGATGCGGGCTGAAGGCGGCGGTGAGCAGCAGGGAGGCGTACGGCGGCGGTAGATCGATCGGTAGCAAGGAATGTTTGTGGCGGAGGTTTCTGAAGAACACCTCTTCAGAGTAAAATCCCACCCAAGCCACCCTTCTAGTGCTACTTCCTCGGCGGCGTGCAGTTTGCGGCAACGGGAGATCTGGTCGGTGAGGTTTGGTTACCGGGACACCGGTCGTAAAATCCCTCCTCTCCCACCCAGAAGCGGAAGACGAGTGTTCTTGCGGATTGATCTTTCTGTTAGTCGACATGTCAAAACCTGAAGACACTATCGATACTGGCGCTCTGGAATTGGAATCCCTGCAATTGGACATCAAGACGTTGCGTCAAGACAGAGAAGAGGACAAGAAAAAATTCTATGAATTCACGGAGTCAGTCAACAAGAATTTTGCCAGCATCCAGCGCAATTTTCACAAGATTCAGGCCAGTCTGTAAAAACTCACTGACAGCACTTGCAACGATGAGGATGAGGAAGAGGAAGAACCCCCATCGGCACAAGCGAGTAACCATGCTACTCCCCATACCGTGCCTCCAGGAAGACCCAAGCAACTACCAAGCAACCATCTTGCAGCAGACAAAGTTGCTGGCTCGGCTGTGTTAGTGGATAAGGCGACTGGCAAAGAACTTAATTTGGATGGGACGCCAAAAGGGCCCTACAGGCACCCCAACCATGTTACCAACAAACAGGAAGTGCTCACCCCACAAAACCAGCAGGACAATGTTGCCAGACAAATACTAACTATCGAAGAAATACCTGAAGAAGCAGTTTTCAGAACAGAAAATACTAGAAACGGACCTCATACACCTGATGTCAGAAGAAACATTCTCTCTGTAAAACCTGCAAAACTAAACATTGCTGAATTTGAGGGGAGTGATGCCGATTCTTGGATACAAAATGTGGAACAGTACTTCTCCTCTGCCAGAACTCCTATTGAGCAAAGGACAGAAATTGTTGTTTCCTATCTGAAAGGAGAAGCCATGCAGTGGTGGAGAGGGACTGGCTTTCTGGTACACAATATGCCCTGGCATCGATTCTGCAAACACCTAACTGAACGATTTGCTACCACTTCAGTCTGTGAGAATGTGAAAGCTTTTCATCAACTGTCACAAACTGGGACTGTAGCACAGTACATCACCTCCTTTGAGCAGCAAATGAACTTAATGAGAAGGGATAATCCTGCACTTCCAAATGATTACTACATGCATAGTTTCATCTCTGGGCTACACCCCCTACATTCAAAGCCATCTTGAGTGTTTGGAACCAACAACTCTACAGAAAGCAATGTGGTTTGCTAGAAGAATGGAAAAATATGTTCCTCCTCCTCCCCCTTCCAGAGTTGTTACCCCCTTCTACAAGAAACAGATAGCGGTGGAGTCTGCAAAACCAGATACTCCCAGCAACAATACTGCTGCCACTGTAATCCAACAAGCAAGAGAGAAAGGGATTTGCTACAAGTGCAGGGAACCTTGGTTTCCAGGACATAAACAGGTTTGCAAGATGTCACAGAAAGCCCAGATCCAAGCCTTACAACAACAAACTGAAGGAAATCCTGAAGTGATTTATATTGTGGATGCTGAGGAAGAACATTCAGAAAATGAAGAGGAAGATTATGACAATGCTCAGTTGAAAATCTCCATGCATGCTGCTAATGGACAACCTGAGGATAAACCTACACACACTTTCTCTTTACTGGTCCAAATTGGCAGTACTACTGCTCTGGCACTTCTTGATAGTGGGAGCACTACCACTTTTTTGTCCCCAGAAATAGCTCTAAAAGTTGGCTGTGTTATCTCACCAGTAAAGCATGTGAATGTCACTGTTGCAAATGGGGGCAAACTTGGCAGTGATTTTGCATGTTTCAAAACAGAATACTCCATCCAAGGACACAACTTTTCTTCAGACTTCAGAGTTCTTAAGCTGAGTGGTTATGATATGATCTTAGGGGCTGATTGGATGTATACACACAGTCCAGTCACCTTTGATCTACCTGAAAGGGAACTCACAATTAAGTTGAATTCTGGAGAAAGGATCACCTTCCATGATGAAACATTGCCCAACAGTCCTTGTACTCCCATACTTAAAGATATGGAACATATTCTTGAAGATATGTTGTCTGGAGCATTAATGTGGATGCAACCAGTACAACTGTTTGACAACAAAGAGCAACTGCATAAACCAGAGGTGGACAAACTGCTAGAAGTATTCCAAGACATTTTCCAAGAACCCACAACACTGCCCCCAAGAGGGACTGTGACCATGCAATTAACTTGGAACCTGGTGCCCCTGTAGTAAATCAGAGGAATTATAGAATGTCATACAATCAGAAAAATGCATTGGAGAACATAATCAAAGAACTGATTGCAAAAGGAATAATAATAAGACTGAGCAACAGTCCATACTCTTCACCTGCTATTTTAGTAAGGAAAAGAGATATGACTTGGAGACTGTGCATAGATTACAGAAAACTCAACCTGCACACTATCAAAAACAAATACCCAATTCCTATGATTGAGGATTTGCTTGATGAACTACATGGAGCATGTATCTTCACAAAAATTGATTTGAGAAGTGGATATCATCAAATAAGAATGAAAGAGGAAGATATTGAGAAAACTGCTTTCAGCACTCATATAGGACTGTTTGAATTCCTTGTTATGCCTTTTGGAGTGACAAATGGACCTCCATCCTTCCACCAATTAATGCATTCTGTTCTTGGGCACTTACTAAGAAAGTGTGTCTTGTTTTTCTTTGATGACATCCTCATTTTCAGCAAGTCATACAAAGAACACTTGGAACATTTGCAGCTAGTTTTTGAAGCTTTGAGGAAGCACCAACTTCATGCAAAAATCTCTAAGTGCACCTTTGCTCAAGATAGAGTGGAATATTTGGGCTATGTTATTACTGCTGCAGGAGTTTCTACTGACCCAGCAAAGGTGGAAGCAATAGTTCAATGGCCCACTCCTGAAAATGTCACACATTTAAGGAGTTTTCTGGGACTGGCAGGCTACTACAAAAGATTTATCAAAAATTATGGTATCACTTGCAAACCACTTTTTGAAGCATTAAAGAAGGATGGGTTTAAATGGGAGGAAGCTCAAGAAAATGCCTTCAGGCAACTGAAAAGCACATGACCTCTGCCCCTGTATTAGCAATGCCTGATTTCTCAATTCCTTTTGTCCTGGAAGCTGATGCTTCAGGTTATGGCATTGGAGCTGTGTTGATGCAAAGAGGACAGCCCATTGCTTTCCTAAGCAAAGCTATTAGACCAAAAGCTGCAGGGTGGTCAACTTATGACAAGGAAGCACTGGCAATCATTGAAGCAATCAAACAGTGGAAGCACTATTTTGCTGCATCTTCCATAGTCATTAGAACGGATCAACAAAGTCTAAAACATATTCAAGAACAAAAGCTCACAGAGGGAATACAACACAAATTGCTCATCAAACTTCTGGGATATAAATTCAGAGTGGAGTACAAAAAAGGAAAAGAAAATAAAGTTGCTGATGCTCTTTCTAGAGTTAAATATGCTATATCTGCCCTACTATCCAGTGCAGCCATTCCTGCTTGGATCACTGAGGTGGTAAAAAGCTATGAAGAAGATCCAAAATGCTCTGAACTAACTGCCCAGCTGGCCATTGCCCCAACAGGACACCCACCTTATACACTCACAAGTGGAGTTCTCAGGTACAAAGGGAAAATCCTTGTTGGCACTCACACTGACCTGAGGAAATCCCTCCTCACTTCTTTCCATGCTTCTAAACTGGGAGGGCACTCAGGAGAAAGAGCTACTTATCACAGGCTCAAAATCTTATTCACCTGGCCAGGAATGAGACAAGATGTGAAATCTTTTGTTCGGCAATGCCCTGTCTGTCAACTCAACAAGGCTCATCACAATCCATACCCAGGGTTGCTACAACCTTTGCCAGTGCCAGATTTTGCTTGGACACATATCA
The DNA here is from genome assembly GCA_021605205.1 of Aegilops longissima. Lineage (NCBI taxonomy): Eukaryota > Viridiplantae > Streptophyta > Magnoliopsida > Poales > Poaceae > Aegilops > Aegilops longissima. The sequence goes on along the minus strand of CM038680.1, from coordinate 372,696,734 downwards.
GCATGGACTTTGTGGAAGGGCTCCCTCTTTCTCACCACAAAAACCTCATCCTTGTAGTAGTGGACAGGTTTACCAAATATGCCCATTTCATAGCTATGAAACACCCCATCTCTATCCAGACAGTAGCTCAAGCTTTCACTGATCATGTTTTCAAGTTGCATGGCCTGCCAACAGTGATTGTCACTGACATAGATAAAATCTTCACAAGTAACTTGTGGCAAAGGTTATTCACTACAATGGGAGTAAAAATGCACCTCAGCACCTCCTACCACCCTCAAACTGATGGGCAGACTGAAAGAGTAAACCAATGCTTGGAGAACTACTTGAAATGCATGGCTTTCTCTCAACCAACTAAGTGGTACAAGCGGCTATCCATGGTTGGGTGGTGGTATAACACCAGTTTCCACATCTCTCTGAAGATGACACCATTTCAAGCTCTTTATGCAAGACCTCCCCCACAAATAGCAGAACTTATGCTTCCTCCAGCAGAAGGTGAAGATCAACAAGCAGAAATGGACAGAGATTCCATTGCTGCTCAAATCAAGGACAATCTCATCGGAGCTCAAGAAAGAATGAAATTCTATGCTGATAAAAAGAGGTCTGATCGACAGCTTGAAGTGGGTGATATGGTATATGTGAAGCTACAACCATATCGACATACCAGCCTGAGCATCCACAGGTTTCTCAAGCTACACTCCAAATACTACGAGCCCTTCAAAGTTCTGCAGAAGATCAGCCAAGTTGCTTATAGACTCCTGCTGCCCGATGATTGCCAACTACACCCCACCTTTCACATCAGTCAGTTGAAGAAGCATATAGGACCTGATGCAGTCCCAAATCCCAGGCTTCCACTATTAGATGATCAGGGACATATCTTGATCAAATATGAAACCCTGTTGGAAAGGAAATTGATTCCGCGAGTCCAAGGTGATATCAGCATACCGGTGGTACAATGGCGGATCAAATGGGTCAACTTGCCGGTGGAGAACGCTACTTGGGAAGACGCGGCCTTCATTCAAAAGGTTTTTCCCGATTTTCAGCCTTGAGGGCAAGTCTGATCTCGTCAGGGGGGAATTGTCAGACCCGCGGCAAGTGTTAGATGAGAAATAGTACGTTTGACATTGTCGGAACCTCCCAGCCGTCGATCTGCCATCCAACGGCCGCCAGGGGTACTTACCGCTTCGGGGGCTGCCGTTGTCTGTGGACCGTCGATCTTCAGATGGACGTGCAGCGTCGAAGTGGTTGTTCAAAAGTTACTGTACCTTGCTGAACCTGTCATTTTCATGCTTTTGCACTTTTTGTTGCTTTCTTAAGCCGCTCCGCTTGTGGAGAGAGGCAGATTATTGTAATTCCGGGCTGTGCCCTTGGAGCCGCTGTGTTCCGGCTGGCTAACCCTAGCTGAAACTCCCCCAAATCTGGAATGAAAATCATCCAACTTCCCGTGAAATTCAGTGTTTTTCCTCTGTCTTCTGAATTCTAGCGACAGTCCTTAGTTTGATCCTGTCAGGTTTCTTTGTATCTCGTCATTCCCTGCAGATCTTCCGATTCAACCTGTTTCAACTCGCGCAGGGCAGCAAGAACATCTGCGGTCAGGTGCTCGGAGTCCCTCGACCAAGATCATACAACATGGGTCCGACGGTTCCTTAATTTGATCCCGCGCCGCTTTCGGCGATGATACTGGGAAGGCGACCATGGCGTCGCATCGTACATGTCCTCGAGACTCCTAGAAGAAGGGTGGCATAGGAGGGCGAAGCGCAACCGAAGTCCGCGCAATCTCGGTGGCCCACCTAGAGGCCTCGATGGCCGATTTGAAATGGCGTGCCGGATCTTTCTGTCGGCGGTGATTGCGGCGGTCACCGTGTGCTGTGTGTCAGATGCGTGGAGGAGGATCGGCGGTGATGACTCGTGCCTCCGAGCTTGTCCACGGCCTTTGAAGGATCCGAAGAGCCTTTGCGTGCGTTCCCGCCTCATGTGCTCAGATGCATTCTTCCACAGGGCAAGCACAGCCTCTCTGTCGGTGCCGCCACCGGCCGCCGACGCATTCGGCTGCTGGCGAGAGGCGGAGGAGGGCAGATGACGTGGAGCAGGGTTTGAGCGGCGTTCTCGATTCCCCCGGGCCATCCGAGCAAGAGAGATTTAGGCACGTCGGGGTGGCGACGGTGGGGAGTGTGCGACGACGGGGAGGACGGCGACAGGTGGAGGTGATCGTCTGGCTACTGGCCGTGGAAGACGGGGCGGCAGCGGTGGGAAGTCGGCTATGATGGCACAGTCGGAGGCGGCGGTGGCTTAAACCCTAGGCTTGCCCCTAAACTTTCGGCGGGACGGCGTCGAGCAAAGGTCCGGGACATCCTTCATGTAAGTTTTGCACTTTGTGGAAAAGAAAGAAATGATTTTTCTAATTTTTTGCCATCTCAACTTTTATTAACATAGGCAGACGCTTATGCATACGCACATATACTAACCCATATAAATACATGCACACAATCCTACTCCTATGAGCATCTCGGAAAGACTGGGTCAGCACATCATCTTGAGATTGACGAAGTTGCTACAGACGCCCTGGTAGTCAATGGGTCGTTGATGGGTCTGTGCGAGCTGTGTGCTCGCATAGGGCCCCATAATTTTGGTCCAAATACTAGTGTTGGTCCAAAGTGTTCACGTTTCATTTTGGGCTTTTGTTGCCTCGTCGCGTGAAGCTCTTCATCTAGGCCTTTTGGGCCTGGTCGTTTGGAGCCGACCGCAGGCGATCTCTGTCCCATATTGATAGAGAAAGAGACGAAAATTGGCTACCTCGTGAGTAGAGTTGGTACAGGTGAGAAGACACGGGTCTAGGAGGAGACACGGGCATGGGAGAAAAGCTGGCTACCTCGTGATTATAATTTGCGCCTGATTGTGGCAAAGTCAGTGAACCGCCCGAATTGGTAAGTGGGCCAATCATGTACACATCTGAGACTTGGAACTATCAAGCTGTGCATGATCATTTTCTGGAGATGGACAAAGAGGTGATTTTGAAAATCCCGATCAACTCGTGGAAGTAGATGGATTTCTAGGCATGGCATTATGAAAATAAAAAGTGGTTTCTCAGTCAAGCCTACATATAGAATGTTAGGTGAGAATCAAAAAACAACGAAAGGATTGGTTGGAGAACCGACCTAGTAATTCTAAGTTTGCCGAAACTCGAAAGTCGTGGGTCAAGCTATGGCATGTTCAAGTTACAGGTAAGGTGAGAATTTTCACATGGAGACTTGCAAAGATATCCCTTCCAACTTAAGATATTCGACCAAACAGACGCATGGTTAATTCAGACATCTGCCCTATTTGTAAAGGAGCTTTCGACATCTGGCGTCACGCTCTTATTGGATGCAATATAGCGAGGTGTGTGTGGGCATTATCAGACGAGGAGCTGATTGAACATATGATTGTGAACCGAACAGAAAATCCTCGCGCTTGGCTGTTCTGGTTATTTGATACACTTGGCCAGGAGGAACCAGCAAGGGTCCTTGTTACCCTATGGGCCATTTAGTGGGCTAGGAGAAGAGCATGTTGGAGATAGGCTTAAGCCCATATAAGACATTAATACTGGTTAATCCCTAAGAGCATCTTCAATAGATGGTCCAAATGTAAAAGTAACTAACTTTTGGACCGTCTGAGGCGAAAAACGCAGCTTCAACAGACGGTCCGTATGTAAAAAATGGACCGCGGCCTCCTCCTTATGTAAAATACAACACCTCGAAGTGCAAATTTACATCACAAGGTGCATCTGGTCCAAAACCAGCCGCCGCCCGTGAACGCCCAACCGCCAGTTCCTTTCCTTTCCCGCCCGCCACCTGCGACCTCCCGATGTCCGCCGCCGCCTCCCACACCCCGCCCCCCGCCCGCCCTTTACAGACACCGCCAGACGATCCGCCCGCCTCATTGCTTTCCACGCCTGCCCGCTCGCACCATGGATCCGGCCATGTCAGAGCGCATGCCGCCAAGATCTCCGCCTGCCCCGCCCGCCTGCCCATCCGCCACCGCCTCCGCCTCTGCCTCGCCTCAGTCGCCACTATCCTGGCCAAGACACGCCATGCTTCCACCGCTCTCACCGCTCCGACGATGAGGAGTAGTTTATCTAGTAGTTTGAATAAGTAGTAGTTGAAGTTCATGTATGAAACTATGCTGAATTTGATGTTTGAACTATGTTGAATGGATTAGTAGTTTGTCGTTTAAGAAATTTACATATTCATTTTGGACCATCTATTGGAGTTGCTCTTTTGGACCATCAATTTGGACCATCTGTTGGTTCGGAGCTCCAAAACGCACTTTTTGGCGGTCCAAATTTTACATCTCCGGTTTTGGACCGCCAAATTTTGGACCATCTATTGGAGATGCTCTAAGGCCCGTCTAGGTGCATGGCAAGTGGTGAGAAGTTTAGTACCATACTGCTAGTGGAGTGAGAGTGAGACCCCTTTATAAGGGTTGCTCTACCACATGTCATTGGGAGCTTGGGAAGAGGAGTTGTACACGCGCGCTCATCCTCCTCCGTCGCCCGCCTCGCCTCGCCACATCACGCGCGCCGCGGGGGTGCGGAATGAGCCGAGCCAAACCTTATTTTTGCCTGACAACCTATATAAGGAGGCACGGGCCAGTGGGGTGAACCCTAACCAGTTCACTCACTCCCTCTTGCACAATCCTAGCTGTCATCTACCGTTCCTCTCTCCGTGTTACTTTCGGAGATCCCATCCCGACGACCGCGTGCACGGTTGGTCGGGAGAGCAGGTGCCTCCGGAACCCTATCGTTCGAGATCCTGCCTGGGAGAACGGCAACAAGGTTTTTGGGGAGTGCTACTTGTGAGCTCCATTGGGATTTTATCGAAGAGGAGAGGATGAAGCAGTACAGTAGAGATGCGTATTTCCCTTAGTTAAGAACCAAGGTTATTAATCCAGTAGGAGAACCACACAGAATCTCGCCAGCAGCACTTGCACACACAAAAGCAAATACTTGCACCCAAAGAAAACAAGGGGGTTGTCAATCCCCTCGACAGTTATTTGCAAGGATCAGATCTCATAGTGGTAGGCAAATAGATAAATTGCAAAATAAGATAAATAAAAGTGCAGTAAGGTATTTTTGGATTTTATATATGATAAAAGTAGACCCGGGGGTCATAGTTTTCACTAGAGGCTTCTATCTCGAACACAAAGCATATGATGGGTAAACAAATTACTGTTAGGCAATTAATAGAAAAGCGCATAGTTATGACGATATTAAAGGAAATGATTATGTATATAGGCATCACGTCCGAGACAAGTAAACCGACTCCCGCCTGCATCTACTACTATTACTCCACCCATCGACCGCTATCTAGCTTGCATCTAGGGTATTAAGCTAATAAAAACAAAGTAACGCCTTAAGCAAGATGACATGATGTAGACAAAGTAAACCCCAACAATATGAATAAACCCCATCTTTTTATCCTTAACTAGGTAATTACCCATCCATTCCAACAGGACATATACCTTTTAACAACCATGTCGCTCTTTCTTCGTCGGGTATTCCATGTAACAGTTCGTGCTCCTTCCAGCACTCACATAACTGTTCACCAATCAATGCAAATAATTAAGGAGCACCAAGTAAAAAAAAGTCAACCAAATTGTTACAAAATGGTCTAAAAACATAAGCTTAAAATTATATATATTCAATGGTTTCTTGAGCCAATTGTAGGCTTTGCTAAGACACCCCATCATAGTGTTATTGTAATTGGCTTTTTTACAGACTTTCACTAACATGCGAAAAAACTCTATCTCATTTTTAACAAAGGGATCAAATTATAACATGCAAATGTGCTGGCAATGGTTCTTATCTGTGCTTCCATCATCTTGGAAACTCACTACAGTAAGAAATGCAATTCCTTCCACCGACCTTACAAAAGTAATCATCTGGAATATACATATTTCTGAACAAATGATGAGAAGACATGTTCCACTGTGACTTAGGTCATCTTCCACTCTTCATTTATTCCTTGATTCGAAAAGCTCTTCCTAAAGAGAGAGTAAGCAAATGTATGAATTTTCATATGCGGCTTAACTGCTTAACACAAGCAAACATGAAAAACAATATAATTCCTTTCTAAAGGAAAGGTGTTGGTCTAATTAGTTAACATAAACCTTGTATTACTAAAACTTCATAGGCCGCTAACAACCACACTAACCACTGCATATTTTGAGATCTTGGTCTATTAGAAAGGGAAATTAATAAGATTTCCAGTAACAAGCATACCTTCCAAAAAATCAAATTTTGCATGTACTATTATAAATTACCAAGAGAAATTAGGAAAATGCATTTGTACATGGACACATGGGTATATGGGCTATCAACACCACACACTACCATAAAGTTGCTTTAGGGCTGAAGATTTGGCTTAGCTAAATTAGTGTAAACCATTTTTTGCATACAAAGTTCAGATTACCAATCCCCATACAAGCTTCAATACACAAATCATGCAACACTAAATACCTAACATATCACAATAAACATTAATATTCACTACATCTACAGTTGTTAGATCTCCGATCCCAACAGTTTTCAGGAGGCCAACCATCAATCTTACCTGCATTGGAAAAGAATCAACACACATAGCAAATCACAAAAGTAATGGACATAACACATGCTTCGCCAATCATTGTGTTGCAACATCTATTAATGAATTGCTAATGGAAACTATGACAAATACTCAAAGAGCACCCAATAGTACTATTATATTTTGTATCGAGATGAAAGGAAGTGCTACTCAAGTTCATAATAATAGAGTAAAGTAGGTAAGCCTGTGTTCACTCACCTCGATGTCAATTCCACCTGAAGCATCAGCCTCCCAGCGCCTCCCAGTTCAGTACTGCACGCACAATTTGCTTTAAAGTGATCCAAGTGCACTAAACTGAAAGGGAGATTCCAGTTTTAGATAATGAGTTCATGGCGTGAATTAACGATGACTGATAACTAAACCAGACCTGGCCATCACCGCCGGCGGTGGCTGAGGAAGTAGAGGAAGCCGCTACGTCCCGGATTCATCGCCCACCATCCAGATCGACCCATGCACAGGAGACAACACCGGGCGCACGTCGATGCCAATGAGCTGCTTCATGGTTACGTCCTGGATCCACCACCCTCCATCCAAGTTGGCCAATGCACGAGAGCGAGGAGAAAACACCAGATGTACCGGCTCGTCGTCGATGCCGAAGAGCTGCTTCATTATGAAGTCGAGGGGGAGCGACGTGTCTACAAACTGGTGTGTGTGCGCTATGCACTGCTCGCTAGCATCGGCAGCGGGAAGGGCGGCTAGGGTTAGGACCGGGAGGAGGGAGAGAACGCTTGCACAGATTTTTTGTGCGTACTACTACAAGGAGGTTTCCTAAAAAAAGGACGTTTCCTATTTTACCGGTTCTTTCGTTGACTGGACATAACCAATCGTGCGTGGGGTGGAAGGCACACGGAAAAGAGGCTGCGGGAGGCTCGACGAAACGGAAGACGTAAGAGGGGAGACGGAACCTTATGTTTATTTTAGGTAGTAAGAGGGAAGACGTAAGAGGGGAGACGAAACCCCTCCGTGATGGTGTTAGATTGGATATCGTGGTTCTGGAACTTGCCGCGGCTGGAATTGTGTTTCGTCGACTCCCCTAGGGTTTCTGGAATATTTGGGAATTTATAGGGCGAAGAGGCGGTGCATGGGGCTCTGTGGGGGGCACAACGCCCCTGGGCGCGCCCTGGTGGGTTGTGCTCCCCACGGGCCTCCCCTCTGGCGCTTCTTTGGCCCACTGGGTGTCTTCTGGTCCAGAAAAAATCTCCAATTTTTTTGTTGCATTTGGACTCCGTTTGGTATTGATATTCTGCAAAAAAACAAGCAAAAACAACAACTGGCACTGGGCACTATGTCAATAGGTTAGTCCCAAAAATGATATAAAGTTGCTACAAAGTGATTGTAAAACATCAAAGAATTCATGTGATCCCAACAAACACACCGCAAAAGAAGATTACATCGAATAGAACTCCAGGAACATCGAGGAGAACATTGTATTGAAGATAAAAGAGAGAGATGATGCCATCTAGCTACTAGGTATGGACCCGTAGGTCTGTGGTAAACTACTCATGCATCATCGGAAGGGCAGCAAGGATGATGTAGAAGCCCTCCGTGATCGATTCCCCCTCTGGCAGGGTGCCAAAAAGGCCTCCAGATGGGATCGCGGAAGAACAGAAACTTGCGGTGGCGGATAAGTGTTTCGGGTGGCTCTCTGATGTATTGGGAATATTTAAGAATTTATAGAGGTGTAATTAGGTCAAGAGGTGCCACGAGGGGCCCACATGTCTGGGGGGCATGCCTGGCCTCCCTGGTCGCGCCCCTCAAGCTTGTTTCTCCCTCATGGTTCTTCTAGTCTTCTCCCGAACCTTGGGTCCATTCTGGTCTAGAAAAAATTAATCCAAACATTTTTCTCTGTTTGGACTCCATTTGATATTTATTTTATAAAAACCCCAAAACAAGCAAATAAAAAATAGCAACTGGCACTGGGCACTGAGTTAATAGGTTAGTCCCAAAAAATGATATAAATAGCATAGAAATGCATATAAAACATCCAAGATTGATACTATAATAGCATGGAACAATAAAAAAATTATACATACGTTGGAGATGTATCAGGGAGCGTCTCGACGCGACTGCTCCCGATCCGTTCACCTCTGCTTCCACTACTTCCCCTGCATCGACTCCATGGCTAACGATGAAGCCGCCAAGAAGAAGGCATCGACCCTTACCAAGGCTGCCCCTACCGCCGCCGCCACGTTGGCCTGGCCAACCGGAGGGTATGACTCGTTCATCCCCTATTTGCTCGTTCATGTGATGGTCGTATATATGTTGTTCATAGATGTTTTGATTCTATGTACTGTACGTGCTCACATGCTTAGGTATCGGTATGAGATGCATATTATATTTGACATGTTTACTACATACTCGTGGATTAGATTAATCGAAAAAGTGCTAATATTTCCATCAATCCAAAAACATTATTTTAAGCACTTTTCGACTCATCGCTTCGCCGCTACTCTGAAACTGGAAAAAATTACCGAGACACATTTTAAGCGTTGACAGACAAAGACCACCTTGTGGTTCACATCGATGAACGTGTTCTGGTATTAGTGGTGTGTCTCCCACGATAACGGTTGCTCCTGAACATGAGAATGTGTTTAGGGAGGCAACCACCATCTTTGTGGGAGCCGTTCTTACTGTGATCGGAGACAAGTTGGTTGATGCATATCTTCATATGCGCATTGCCAAAAACTTGTGGGATGCGCTTGAAACTAAGTGTAACATCCCAAAATTCTAAATTTTGGAATGTTATATTAAATATATAGTTTTGATTGGTTGTATGATTGCTTGAGTGAAATTCGGAACTTTTTGAAAGTTAAATGAGAGGGAATAAAAGGACTTTCCCAAACTTTCATTTTGCTTTTATGATCTCCGTGAATTCAAATTCTTTTCAAATAAAAAACCCTAGAGAGAAGATGACATGACTTCTTCCATTTAAATAAATGAAAAGGGTTTTTGAAAATATTTGAATTTCATTTGGAAATATTTCAAATTCAGAAACTTTAAGCAACTCAATGATTTTCATGAGAGAAGATAAAACGACTTCTTCAAAACATATGAAATATGAGTTGGGAGTTTAAAAGGATCAAATTTAATATCCTTTTGAAATTATTTTCAATTCAATTTATTTGATTTTTATTCAAATTATTTTTCTCCAAAATAAAATATATGGAAAATAGGTTAAAATGATTCCATACATCGGAAAATTGAGAGAAATAAATTTGAAATCATTTTGGTATTTTAAAATGATTTTTATTGAATTTTATTAGAGCAGTAGCACTCCTTGCTTTATTTAAATTTCTGTAGATTTTATTTGGTGCTAGAAAAATGTTCAAGTCGTAGAATATATATTTTTTGAAAATTTTGATATATTATATGCCTATATAGTTTTTTCGTTTATTTTGTTTTATTTATTTTTGTTTGTCTGGAAAATCTTAAAAAAACATTACTCCTCCGCCGCCGAACTGGGCCGGCCCAACAGGCAACGGCCCAGCCCAGCCAGCGCGTCGCTGCCTTCCTCTTCGCGTGCCCCAGCGGGACTCCCCGGAGTCCGCGGCCCCCACGGCGCCCGTCGCCCCCTCGCCAAGTCAGCCGCCTCGCCCCTCCATAAATACAGGCCCTGGGCCCCACCTCTCTTGCCTCGCCTCGCCTCGCCTCCACACGCCGAGCCCCGCCGCCATCTCATGGGACCTCGCCAAGGCAAGGCACAAGATTTTTCCCATCACACATCGCCATCAGAGCCCCGCCGCTTCTTGCATCATGCCGCCATCAAGACTTCCGCCATGCATGCTGCTAGCTCCGCCGCCCCACAAACTGCCGCCGCTGCTGCATCTCGTCGCCGGAGCCGCCGTCGGTTTTGCTTGTAAAATCGACGAACCGCCCGAACGGTAAAAACCGCAAAAGCCCGAACCGGTTTTTCCTTTTAGATCGGTTTTCTGTTTAGTTAGTCCTATTTAGTGAACGTTCGCTGGTTATGTCTTTACAGCGAACGATTTTTCGTTCGATAGCGTTCTGTAACGAACGTTCGTTCTTTAGGTTTTTCTTTGTATTTTTATTTTCTGTCCAGGGACCTATTTGTAGTATTTCTTTTACAGTTTAGTCCCGTTGTTTCAAACTAGCACAACTTTTACACCGTTTATCCAAATCCAACGAAACCAACGCCCACTTCTTCGTTATGATCCCCTCTATCCAGTAAAACTATTTAAACATATTTTTGAAATTTTAAAATTTATTTTAGATCAGATTTGAATTCAAACTTCTTTTGTTCATAACTCAAGTTTTATAACTCCGATTTAGTTGATTCTTTTTGCAAATCGAAGCTCTTGACATAAACTTTCTGATAAGACCAAATACACATAATTTTGGTACTGTTAGAAATTGTTTTATGTTGCAAGAGTTATTTGCTTGGTTTTGATGTTTTCCAAATTGTCTTTTTTGTTCTTTTCGATCTTTTGAGTGATTGCTTATGTGTGGTTACTATTGCTTGCTTACGATAGATTGACCGGAGTGTTACGAGTAGAACTATCAAGAGTTTTGAGTGTGAATCGTCTTCATCAACAGTACAGGCAAGTTCACACTTTGATCATATCCCTTTCATACCCAGTTTTTATGCATTAGATACAACCCTCACACATTGCATGAGTAGGATTGATAACATGTGGGTATTGGGAAGTAGTTGATGAGGTAGGAACCTATTGCCCTACATTCAAACCTTGGGAGTTACTATTACGTTATGCTTATATTGCCATGCTATGCTCGTAGACGTGGATTGGTTTTGAGTGTATCCATGACAGATGTGAGTTGTTAATTAATGGTTCAACTTAAGGTGGCAACTTTAATACACATCTGGGTGGCTTGAGGCACCTAGGGAACCCAATGTTGCCTGTATTTTTGGAAATCCCGGGGTACCGTGTGATTCTCCTATGGACTGCCACCCAGGCTCAAAGGGATCATAAGATTATTCATGCTAGAAACTTCCGTGTGCAGCCACATGCCATTATGGGCTCTGGCATAGTTGAGTAAGTTGTGGGAAACCTTTCCATGATGGGCTAGCAGATGTAGGGATTGTAGGTGTACAGGCCTATCTATTGGTTAAGGGGACCTCTTTGGAAAGACTGTGTCTCGGTCATCCATTTCTCAAACATTATGTAGTGCGAGAAATCCAACGGAGGAGATCGAGTCTTGTGGGGAGAAGTGCGCAAACGTCTGCAGAGTGTTCAAACTAATGATTGTTAGCCGTGTCCCCGGTTATGGACATCTTGAGTATTTGGTTCTTGGATTATCATGTTGATCTCATCACTCTATAATTAATTTGTTGGGTTGTTAATGATTACTTTTAATTGGGATTGAGATGGGTTTTACCATTCTCAATGTTTTCAACAAACTTTGTAGTTAAATAAAATATATTCCTTTGCAGTAGGGAAAAATTGGCTTTTCGCAAAAACATTATAACCATAGAGCTTTTCCACCAGCCAAATATGCATGCAGTGATAGCTATTATTCATCATTATCCTATGGTGTGAATTTGCCAGTACATTCAATATACTGACCCTTTGTGGTTGCAACGTCTCATGTTGCAGGATCTTATGACGAGTAAGTGATACGTTAGGGTTACGATTTCTACACTCAACTTTGCCGTTGGTGTTGATGGGAATCCACGACCTTGTTACTTCCGCTATTTGGATTGAGGTAATAGTATTTCACGTTACTTTATACATGTGATTTACCTTTGTTATGAATCCTCGAGTACTATGTGTGTCAGCATACTGATCCAGGGATGACACTTAAGCACAGAGACTTGACCGTCTGAGGTCGGGTCGCTACAAGATGGTATCAGAGCACATGTTGACTGTAGGACGTGACCCTAGAAACTGGCAAGCCCATAGGAAAGATTTTCTCTACAACTTTCTTTTCAAAAGGATCTTTTACCTCTCTTCTCTTCTGAGCTTATTCAAATATTTTCTTTTAGTGAGACTATACCCCTTTCCCCTTTTGACCACACGAAGATTCGACTGATGAGACCACTCCAAGAAGGACAAGATATCGAACAACAAAGACCACTTCAGAATGAAGAGGATTTTACGGAGCATTATAATAAATGGAAACTTCAATGGTTGAAGACTCTGAATACTAGGAGAATTTGAAGGCTCTGAAGAATTTCCAGATTGGTATGACCTAAGAAAGCTACCCTTATGGAACCTATCAGACTATAGAAGCTGTCAATACCCGAGATCAAGGTGTATCGGAGAAAGACCAGAACATGGAGCGATAAAACTCAAAGTTCTGTTAAGAAAACCCTAAGGCAGGAGATATCAACTATGGAATGATAGATCATGTCAATGACCAGGGAAGAAACATGGATACCCAAGATGTTATCGCCCGCTTATGCTATTGTCACCGTGCTGAGTTAAGCATGCATTTTTCTTCGGAAAAATTGGATGGTAGAAGGATGATGGAGCATTTATCACCAAAGGATGCAATTTTAACCTTAGCCGGTGTATCACCAGGATCTGGAGAATTACATCAGGAGTTTAAGATGGACCTTCAGGAAGCCGTATTTGACAAAGAAGTGTTTCGTGAAGAACTCATGTGACGCCCCCGATTCAATCGTACACTAATCATGCACGCAAATGTGTATGATCAAGATCAGGGACTCACGGGAAGATATCACAACACAACTCTAAAACATAAATAAGTCATACAAGCATCATAATACAAGCCAGGGGCCTCGAGGGCTCGAATACAAGTGCTCGATCATAGACGAAGTCAGTAAAGCAACAATATCTGAGTACGCACATAAGTTAAACAAGTTTGCCTTAAGAAGGCTAGCACAAACCGGGATACAGATCAAAGAGGCGCAGCCCTCCCGCCTCGATCCTCCTAACTACTCCCGGTCGTCGTCGCCGGCTGCACGTAGTAGTAGGCACCTCCAGCGTAGTAGGAGTCGCCGCCGACGGCGCCTCGCCCTGGCTCCAACATCCGGTTGCGCCACCGTAGAAGGGAAAGGGAAAAGGGGAGAAAAGCAACCGTGGGTACTCATCCAAAGTATTCGCAAGCAAGGAGCTACACTACATATGCATGGGTATATGTGTAAAGGGCCATATCGGTGGACCGAATCGCAGAATGCCGTAATAAGAGGGGATAGCTAATCTGTCAAGACTACGCTCAGCAGCCTCCGCCTTGCAAAGATGTAGCGTAGAGTAGTCAGAAGTCCTCCAAGTAGCATTGCATAGCAATAATCCTACCCGGCGATCCCCTCCTCATTGCCCTGATAGAGAGCGATCACCGGGTTATATCTCGCACTTGGAAGGATGTGTTTTATTAAGTATCCGGTTCTAGTTGTCATAAGGTCAAGGTACAACTCCAAGTCGTCCTGTTACCGTAGATCACGGCTATTTGAATAGATTAACTTCCCTGCAGGGGTGCACCACATAACCCAACACGCTTGATCCCATTTAGCCGGACACACTTTCCTGGGTCATGCCAGGCCGCGGAAGATCAACACGTCGCAGCCCTACCTAGGCACAACAGAGAGGCCAAGATGCCGCCTAAACCTAAGCGCACAGGGTCAGGGCCCATCGCCTTAGCACACCAAGACGCTATGCGTCTGCCGAAGCGTAACTAGCCCCTTAATACAAGAGCAGCCTACGCCCAATCCGGCTAGCCCGCCGCCGACGCGTCACGGCGTTTCGGTTTGAGACCACAACGCCGAGTGCCCATAACTTTCCCACGAGTTGGTTAGTGCGATAGGCCAAGAGCAGACTCAGATCAAATACCAAGATCTCGTTAAGCGTGTTAAGTATCCGCAACGCCGAACAAGGCCAGGCCCACCTCTCCCTAGGCGGTCTCAACCTGCCTGCTGCCCGCCACAAGTAACAATGGGGCCGCCGGGAACCCAAGCCAACCTCTACCGGATGGAGCCACCGTCCTTTCAAATTTCATCTCCTAACAAGATCACGGTAATGTAATAGTGTAAAGTATATAGTATATGCCCGTAATCACCTCCCAAGTGATCACAACCCAAAGAGTATAGCATGGCGGGGCGGACAAGAGTGTAGGGCCACCGATGGAACACTAGCATCCTATACTAAGCAAGAGGATAGCAGTAAAGGTAACAATAGTAGTAGCAAGGACAAAGCTATGCAAGAAGATAGGATTAATCGAAGCAAACATATGCTACACTACTCTAATGCAAGCAGATAGAGAAGAATAGGCGATATCCGTGATCAAGGGGGGCTTGCCTGGTTGCTCGGCAAGAGAAAGGGGTCGCCAACTCCGTAGTCGAATCGGGCAAGCAGCAGCGTCGGTCTCAAGTCTACCGAGAGAAGAGGGGGAAGAAACAATAAATATAATGCAAACATAAGCATGACGGTGCATGACAAGACAAGTAACGGTGCTAGGGGTGCCCTAACGTGGTATGAGGTGATACCGGTGAAGGGGGGAAGCATCCGGGAAAGTATTCCCGGTGTTTCGCGTTTTCGGGCAGAGGAGCCGGAGGGGGAAAGTTGCGAGTTCGATAGGTTAGGGGGGTGTGGCGGACGAATGGGTTCTGTATCCGGAATCGTCTCTTCGTTCTGAGCAACTTTCATGTTGAAAATATTTTAATCCGAGTTACGGATTAAAAGATATGATTTTCTAAAGATTTTATTAATTTCTGGAATTTAATTAATTAATTCGAAAATGAATTAATGACATCGAGATGATGCCATGTCGACGTTAGCGATCAACGAGTTGACTCGTCTACTGACCATGGGTCCCACTGTCGTGACACATTTTAATTAAACAGATTAATTAAACTAATCATAATTAATTAAGGGGTGGGCCCCATCATTATTGTTTGATTAATTAACTAACAGCTAATTAGGTTAATCTAATTGTGACTAATTAACTTAATTGATTCATTAATTAATTAATTAATTTAATTATTATTCTCTATTTTTTATTTTTTATTATTTTTTTAATTCTTTTTTTAAAACGTTCTGGGGCTAGGGGCCCCCATGTCAGTGGCCCAGAGGGGCCGATGCGGGTTAGCGGGCGCACGGGCGCAGGGGGCTGGGCGCCTATTAGCGGCGGAGCCCATGACCCAGCAAGCAGCAGGCGCCGGCCAGGGAGACGCAGTCGCCGCAGCGGCGGTCGAGCGACCGGAGACAGGCGTCGACGGAGAGGGTGGCTATGCGCTGGCCAGCAGCCTTGATTAGGGCAGCGAGCCAGCGCAAGACGACACGAGGAGGGCCACGGGTCGGATGGTCACGGAGGTGCAGCGGAGGCGCCGCCAGAGGGGGTGCGAGGCAGGCCAGACGGGCAGCCTCGTGGCGAGGAGCAACGGGCGCCGCCACCACGCCGGCACACGGACGCGCCCGGACACGCCGTGGGAGATGGGGTTCGGGCGCGGTGACCGCGGGCGTGGCGTGGTGGCTGCGACGCCTTGGCGCGCGACGCTGCCACGTGAGTGCGTGCTGCGACGGACGGCGGCCGACGCGGCGCGTGAGGCGAAGCAAGTGGGAGCAGCAGCGGGGGTCCTCACCGGAGTTCGTGGGGTCTAGGCAACGGGGGTTGAGGAGGAAGATGGCGACGACGGCGTAGAGGAGGCATGCCGGCGAGGTGGCGTCTTGGTGCGGGGCGGGGTCGGTGAGCTCCGAGGCGCCCACGTGCGGTCGTCGCGGCGAGCGAGGGCGACGGGGTCGGAGACGGGTGGCGCCGGCTTCAGGGGGGGGTCACGCGAGGAGAGGGGGGGGCGAGAAGGCAACGGCGACGGCGATCCGGGGCGGTGGCGTGGTCGCCTCGATCTCGATCCAGATCGGGGAGTGAGGGAGAGTGAGGGGAGGGGGATCGGGAGTGGGTAGGTTAGGGTTTCCCCTGGTGGGGTTATGGAGGGAAGGGGTTGGGCCGGTCGGTGTGGCCGAATGGGCCGCCTGCTGGGCCGAAGCTCAGTGGGGCCTTTCTCTTTTTTTTGTTAGTTTGCTTTCTGTTTTCTTTTATTTCTTTTTCTTTTCTGTTTTATTTAGTTTAAATCACTTAGGCACTTTGTAAAATTATGCTTTCTTCAATATAATTACTTTAGCAATAATGGTCACACAACGAACATTTTTGTTTAATATTTTAAAACTTTTATTGTTTGCCTCGGTTTTAAATATGAAATTAGAACTAGGTTTCGAACTAACGCGAGTTTATCCACAGTAACCGAGGTGACGTGGCATCATTAGCGGGTATCACTGTAGCTTAAGTATCCGGGCATCACAATTCTCCTCCACTACAAGAAATCTCGTCCCGAGATTTAAGAGGGGAGTAAGGGGGAAAATTCTGGTTACGATATTCTAACGGGCCTTCTCGAAGAAGTTAATCCCTTTCTTTGATGTCTTCAATTCTTTATTCCAAAGCATCATGATGAAGTTGTCGTCCTTTCTTCGGGGAACTCCATCGTACTTAAGAATAGGTAAGGGGCAGCTCTACAATGATAGGATGTTATAAGGGAAATTCATCTGGGGGTATCCCAAGAATGAACTTATGAGTATCTCTCGAGTTGAACAAATGACACACATCGAGAGCAAAGTAAGACGGTGCGATAAGAAGTTTCAAGCGGATAGGCAATCGCTCATTGCACAAGCAGAAAAGCTAAAGGGTTCAGAGCAACGGAATAAGTATTGCGTCCGATACCAGAATAGATCAACAGGCAAGTGGCCCGTGAATTACATACAAAGTCAAGCGCGAGGAATAACTATGACAACAGGTTGTACAGGAGAGTCATGTTTCGATCCTGGGACCTGTGGGTTACAGGCCCACCATGTGGGTTAAAAGAAGGAAGGGCGTTGTCATCTTGCACGGTCATGTAAGCAAGGCATGTCAGAGGTTAGTCTGCCAGTTATGTCGACAACAACATCGGTACCAAGGGCGAGGGACAAATAGAACCATTTTCCTGCTCGTTGAACGAGGCGGACCAATAGGCAAAGTTCTCGTCCATCGGCGGTTACCGCAATGTCATCAACATTAGAAACAGGGTCTCACTGATAGAGTTGTACACCGAGGTGTTTTACATAAGCAGTGAATTATTACTGCTTAGATCATATAGATCACTAGAAGGGTTAAGCAAACCAAAGGAAAGGAAAGGTGATTACCAGGTTAAACAGATAATGGAAAGGAAAATGTGTTTAAACACATATTTCAGGTATGTATCCTTCCCAAGGACAAACAAAGCATGACATTCATGACAGGGTATAACGTAGAGAACTCTTTAGGTAAGGGGAGATAAATTACATGACATTACCCATACAACGGTGTTTGGATAATTTAGCAGGAAACATTTAGCATTGGCTTCAAATGTTCTTGTTGAAAATCGGAATACCATAGACATGCTTCAAAATAGCATTGACATGGTCATCAGGTGAAGATCAGACTTTGGAAACAGGAAGGATCCATCAGGAACAACTTGTAGAGTAAGTCTTACAATTTCTCCAGGAAGAATGGTTAACCTTGTTAAAAGGAAACTATAACAATAGGGCCTCCGGCCAGGTGTGCTAGGCACGACATCACCTTACCGGGTCACATAAAGACCATTGTTATAACTCTTGGAAATATGTTCCAACCATCATATCTGACCGAGATTCAGATCTGATTGGTGTTTGGATACCTTAGGCTCAGGATGCCTGAGAAGAAAAGGTGCGACACAAAGTAACGAGGTGAGATCGTAAGATTCTCGGGGAACGAACTATGGAAGAGAGTTCCAAAACAAGAGTTCATCATTAAATCAAGGAGAGGGTGAGGAGGTGGCTGATGGACTCAGCGACATTCCATTGGGATTTAAAAAAAATGGATTTACACGATTATCTGAACAAGGAGATAACCTTTGTCAGATCAAATGATATAGTGAGGTATGCTCGAGGAAAACATACATAATTAAACATTGGTTGAAAGGTGCACCCGAAATATGGGCTGGGTTGCACGACCAATGTTAGAATGGTGATTCACTTATCGGAAGACTTAGAATGAAACTATCGTCCATTCACTCCAAAGCAATAGGGTTGCTAGAAGTTTTGAATTCACACGTCATAGCTCAATTGTCGGTATTCCGGTTTAAAAAAACAATACGGGGTCCAAGGAATGAGCGGAGATGGCGAGAAGTATTATTATATCAAGAATCCTTAAGAGGTGGTGAAATTCTCACCACATTCTTGACATAAGAGATGGTAATACTCCAAGGTAATTAAGAACAAAGGTTGGATAGCAAGGAACTCAAGGTCAACACAGAACACGAACAAGTTTGTGTTGGAGGGGAGGCATTAAAGTGGTCGATGACAACACAAATCATCGAGGGCAAGGATGGTATTTCTCATCATGAATTCAATTGATATCCAGGAAGGAGTCAATATGTTGATGATGATCATGACAAATTTTGTCGAGAGGCTCCATGAAGATGTAATAAAACGGCGATGTCCTCAAGTCAAAGGAATGATGAAGCGAAAGGTTAATGGAACCGAGGGTACGACACAAACTCCAAAGCAAGCTTGCTGTCCAAAGCGAAATGATATGATGAGGAAAGATCGACGTAAGCTTAGCTCATCGTCAAAAATTGTGCTTCGAGGAGAAGGACCAGGTAGCACAGTTAAAATCAACACGAATAGGTATAGCAGAGCAGGCTAGGAATGACATGATCGGGTACAAACTCGTACTTAAATAAGATTACTGAAGAGGTCTTGAACCGTAGTGCGGACTCGGTTCAGTTATCGGTGTCTTCGAGTGTTTAATAACTCGGAGCCCGTGAAAAATTGGAATCAGTGAGGATGTAGTACTTGATAAAGAACTCATAAGAGGTTATGCAGTTACATGATAATCTCGAGATACCAGGGGTAATACTACTGACGCATCAAAATAGAGGTTGGATTTCGTATTGCTCTATAGAGGACAAGTGGTTTTAACTTGTCTGAGAAATTGAATCAAAGGGGAACAATATGGTCAGAATCACATTTGTACATGATCAAACCATAGATACAAGCACTTATAACAAGGGGGTAACTATTCTGTGAGAAGCTTCCACGATAAGATTTGCATCGTGTCCATGGGCATGAACGCAAAGTTCAAGGTCGACTCCCACTTCCTCAATGCATAACCTTTCATTCACTTCTCGCGTTTGATGAAGTTGCAGTGTTGAAATTTTATCTGGCCAAATACCAGAAGAGTATGACTCATGAAAACTTTCGAGTTCACACATATATGGAAGGCATAGGTTCAACCCATCGGGGGATCATGGAAACATATCCCACAAGCTTCAATAGTAAATATCACCAGCTCGAAAGCAGAGCAAGGTTGGCCAAATCAAGGAATATGATTTACCAAAGGCATTATGTATCAAGAAAAGAACTTCCAAAGTGATTGAATATGAAGGACGTTGTCGGATAAAATCCAACAAGGTTCCGATGGTCCATAAAGGACCTGATGTGAGTATCGGCTCACAGCCAGAGGAAGAATCAATGCAAAGACATTGGATTATAGAAACGACTGAGTAACTTAGAGCTCAATTGCAAAGGAATTATGATTTACAAAGCGAAGGATCAGAAGCAGACGCTCTGATCAAGGATGGATAATTTCAATATACTTAGGGGCACAATCGACGACAATTTGATTGGCGAGAACTAGCTCACGTTTAAAATGACGTCTGAGCCGGAAGCATGAATTCTAGGATCTGACTGAGGATTGCGAGCATTCGCAACAAATTGAATCAACGGACTCAAAATGATAATGACAAGAGATGCCAATAAGATTATAGACTTATGGGATTAACCATAATGCAAGCAAGTAAGAATTTCAAGTGCAATAGGCGACTCAGGATTTTCGGAAGTTCAAGTAGTATTTTGAAGACTTTTGGGTAACACATGAACAACTAGGGGATGAGCGGATACTCGATAAGTGCGAGAATTAACCGTAGGGGTATTCAGGTGACCAAGAACAGCAAGGCAGTAAGCTCAAAGGATTATCGAAACAACGATTTAGTTTTTCGTGGTATCTTGTAATAACAAGACCAACTGGGGATGAAGGTAAGAATAACAACTGCAAGTAGTTATCCATAAGGGTTTACGGTGGAAGAGGAATTGCAAACGCGATGAACACAAGTTCTCGGGTTAACAATGAGAGTATCTTGAGGGTCTTCACGCAAAGCAGCATTTATCATCGGTAATAAGGGATCTCCGGGTGAAAGTGATAACGAGATCCTAATGTTAGATTTAGCAAAATTCATTTAACCCGAATAGAAGAGAGATCAGAGTCCCAGAGTATAGATAAGGATTAAAAGATCCTAATACCACCCAATGGCGACGTGGGCCCATGGGCCACACAGCCATGTTAGTAAAAGTTTTGTAAAGTATAGACTCGACTTCGGCCAAGGAGTTGGAAGGGGGATTCCTACAGCAATGCGGCTCGATACCAACTTGTGACGCCCCCGATTCAATCGTACACTAATCATGCACGCAAATGTGTACGATCAAGATCAAGGACTCACGGGAAGATATCACAACACAACTCTAAAACATAAATAAGTCATACAAGCATCATAATACAAGCCGGGGCCCTCAAGGGCTCGAATACAAGTGCTCGATCATAGACGAAGTCAGCGGAAGAAACAATATCTGAATACGCACATAAGTTAAACAAGTTTGCCTTAAGAAGGCTAGCACAAACCGATATCAGATCGAAGAGGCACATGCCTCCTGCACGGATCCTCCTAACTACTCTGGTCATCGTCGGTGGGCTACACGTAGTAGTAGGCACCTCCAGTAGTAGTAGGAGTCATCGTCGACGGTGGCGTCGCTCTGGCTCCAACATCTGGTTGCGCAACCAGGTAGAAGGGAAAGGGAAAAGGGGAGAAAAGCAACCGTGAGTACTCATCCAAAGTACTGCAAGCAAGGAGCTACACTACATATGCATGGGTATATGTGTAAATGGCCATATCGGACCGAACTGAGCTGCGAGAATGCCGTAATAAGAGGGGATAGCTAATCATGTCAAGACTACGCTCAGCAGCCTCCGTCTTGCAAACATGTAGCGTAGAGTAGTCTGAAGTCCTCCAAGTAGCATTGCATAGCAATAATCCTACCCGGCGATCCCCTCCTCATTGCCCTGATAGAGAGCGATCACCGGGTTATATCTGGCACTTGGAAGGGTGTGTTTTATTAAGTATCCGGTTCTAGTTGTCATAAGGTCAAGGTACAACTCCAAGTCGTCATGTTACCAAAGATCATGGCTATTCGAATAGATTAACTTCCCTGCAGGGGTGCACCACATAACCCGACACGCTTGATCCCATTTGGCCGGACACACTTTCCTGGGTCATGCCCGCCGGAAGATCAACACGTCGCAGCCCCACCTAGGCATTAACAGAGAGGCCAAGACGCTGGTCTAAACCTAAGCGCCACAGGGCTGGGCCCATCGCCTTAGCACACATGCACGTTGCGTCTGTGGCCGGAGCGTAAACTAGCCCCTTAATACAAGAGCAGCGGGCCTACGTTCCAATCCGGCGCAGCGCCTTCGGGCCGTGGCGTCACGAAGTGCCGGTGATACCACGACGCCGAGTGCCCATAACTTTCCCACGTAGTTGGTTAGTGCGTATAGGCCAAGAGCGACTCGGATCAAATACCAAGATCTCGTTAAGCGTGTTAAGTATCCGCGAACGCCGAACAAGGCCAGCCCACCTCTCCCTAGGCGGTCTCAACCTGCCTGTTGCTCGCCACAAGTAATAGTCGGGGCCGTCGGGAACCCAAGCCCACCTCTACGGGATGGAGCCACCGTCCTTTCAAATTTCATCTCCTAACAAGATCACGAGTAATGTAATAGTGTAAAGTATATAGTATATGCCCGTAATCACCTCCCGGTGATCACAGCCCAGAGTATAACATGGCGATTTTGACAAGAGTGTAGGGCCACGATGGAACACTAGCATCCTATACTAAGCGGTAGAGATAGCGGTAAAGGTAACAACAGAGTAGCAAGGACAGGCTATGCAGCGAAGATAGGATTAATCGAAAGCGGTAACATGCTACACTACTCTAATGCAAGCAGTATAGATAAGAATAGGCGATATCTGGTGATCAAGGGGGGGGGCTTGCCTGGTTGCTCTGGCAAGAGAAAGGGGTTGTCAACACCGTAGTCGAACTGGGCAACAGCAGCGTCGGTCTCGAAGTCTACCGAAGAGAAGAGGGGGAAGAAAAAATAAATATAATGAGCATGACGGTGCATGACAAGACAAGTAACAGTGCTAGGGGTGCCCTAACGCAGTATGAGGTGATACCGGTGAAGGGGGGAAGCATCCGGGAAAGTATTCCCGGTGTTTCGCATTTTCGGGCAGAGGAGCCGGAGGGGGAAAGTTGCGAGTTCGATAGGTTAGGGGGGTGTGGCGGACGAACGGGTTGTGTATCTAGAATCGTCTCTTTGTTCTGAGCAACTTTCATGTTGAAAATATTTTAATCCGAGTTACGGATTAAAAGTTATGATTTTCTAAAGATTTTATTAATTTCTGGAATTTAATTAATTAATTAATTAATTGAAAATGAATTAATGACATCGAAGATGATGCCATCTTGACGTCGTGATCA
The DNA here is from genome assembly GCA_021605205.1 of Aegilops longissima. Classification (NCBI taxonomy): domain Eukaryota; kingdom Viridiplantae; phylum Streptophyta; class Magnoliopsida; order Poales; family Poaceae; genus Aegilops; species Aegilops longissima. Next base: position 372,673,549 of record CM038680.1, on the reverse strand, counting down.
ACAGAGTTGACACGTCAACTGACCATGGGTCCCATCGTCAAGACACATTTTAATTAAGCAGTTAATTAAACTAATCATAATTAATTAAGGGTGGGCCCCATTGTCATTGTTTGATTAATTAACTAACAGCTTAATTAGATTAATCTAATTGTGACTAATTAACTTAATTAATTCGTTAATTAATTAATTAATTTAATTATTATTCTCTATTTTTTATTTTTTTATTTTTTAAACGTTAAGTCGGGGGCCCCATGCGATGGCCCGTAGGGGCCTTGAGTTAGCGGCGCCTGCTATGGCCTAGGGGCTGTGGGCGCCGTTAATCAAGCGAGTTTATGACCCGCCAGCACAGGCGCCGGCCGAGGAGACGCCGTCGCGGCGGCGGGAGCGCCGAGACGGGTCGGACGGAGAGGGTGGTCTGCAGGCGCGGGCAGCAGCCTTGATTAGAAGCAGAGCTGCGGCCCGACAACACGAGGAGGGCCACGGGTCGGATGGCCGGAGGTGCAGCGGAGGCGCCGCCAGTGGGCGTCTGAGGAGGCGGGACGGGCAGGCCTCGTGGCGAGGAGCAGCGGGGCGGCCCGCCACGCGCGAAGACGGACGCGGCCGGACACGCCGTGGGAGAGGGGGTTCGAGTGCGGTGACCATGGCGGGCGTGGTGGCTGCGACGCACGCGCCGCAGCACGCTGCGTGATGAGTGCGTGCAGAACAGACGGACGGCGCGCCGCGGCGCGTAAGCGAGGCAAGTGGGAGCAGCGGCGGGGTCCTCACCGGAGTTCGTGGGGTCTAGGCAGCGGGGTTGAGGAGGAAGATGGCGGCGACGGCGAGAGGAGGCAGGCCCGGCGAGTGGCGTCTTGGTGCGGGCGGGTCGGCGAGCTCGAGCGCCAGCGTCTTGATCGTCGGGCGAGCGAGGGCGACGGGTCGGAGACGGTGGCGCCCGGCTTCAGCGGGGGGGTGTCGCGATGAGATGGGGGCGAGAAGGCAACGGCGACGGCGATCCGGGGCGGTGGCGTGGTCGCCCCGATCTCGATCCAGATCGGGGGAGTGAGGGGAGAGTGAGGGGGAATGGGGATCGGGGAGTGGGTAGGTTAGGGTTTCCCTTGGTGGGGTTATGGAGGGGAGGGGTTGGGCCGGTCGGTGTGGCCGAATGGGCCGGCCTGCTGGGCCGAAGCTCAATGGGGCCTTTCTCTTTTTTGTTAGTTTGCTTTACATTTTCTTTTATTTCTTTTCTTTTCTGTTTTATTTAGTTTAAAGCACTTAGGCACTTTGTAAAATTATGCTTTCTTCAATATAATTACTTTAGCAATAATGGTCACTAGCGAACATTTTTGTTTAATATTTTAAAACTTTTATTGTTTGCCTCGGTTTTAAATCTGAAATTCGAACTAGGTTTCGAACTAACGCGAGTTTATCCACAGTAACCGAGGTGACGTGGCATCATTAGCGGGGATCACTGTAGCTTAAGTATCCGGGCGTCACAACTCAGGACCCAGAAGATGAAAGTAGCCAAGCTGGAGGAGCAAAACCTCGAGATACCAGAGATTCGTCAGGAACTGAAGGACAGTAGGACCATGGTTCATGCCAAGGATGTTGAAACCCAGAAGTTTGGAATGCAACTCCAGATTATTAAAGGACGTCATGAGAGACTTCGCATCAACAGAGATGATCTGGCATAAGAACTTGAGAAGGACAAGCACGATCGGAAGAAACCATTGGAGGCATGAACAAGAGTTGAAGAGTTTGGTGACTTTGAAGATTTATTGACCTTTAGAAGACCAAACCCCTGTTATATACCTACGTAGTTGCGATGATTGTGAGCTGTCATTTGTTTGATGTTTTTCCGACAACCACAAGTAAAATATGTCTTTTCAAAACTGTTGTTTGTATTGTGTGTTTTCCTCTCGATCTCTCTTATCTCACCCCAAAACCCTTGGATCCCAAAAGATGACGAATGGAGATGGACGAGTATTTCTGAGATTCATGACTGTGGAGGTAGCACATCGGATCTGGAACATGGAAGATCGCATGAAGGAGCACGGTATTGAAGGAGAGTATATGGTTCCATACACCCTACGAAAGATCACACAAGGTGCTGCAAAATGGCGAGAGATACATCAAGCCATACAAGGATGGAAAGAAACCAATGCTTGGGATGAATTCAAGACGATTCTACTGAGGTCCCATCTTACCCGAGAGCCATGTGAACCTAAAGAGAAGAAGCCTTGTGCATGTAAGATTTTTGGAGAAATGGGATACACCAATAAAGAACACAAGGATGAATGCCCTAATTATGAAGGAAGTCACCCAACTGAAGAATGCCCAACTAGGCAGATCACTTGTTTCTTGTGTGAAGGGACTACCCACTACCCTGCTCAGTGTCACATTTACCCCATGGTACAAAGAACCATCCAGCAGAAGAAAGAAGCAATGAAAGGAGCCCAAATGGAAATTTTAGTAGAAAGTGTGATGAAGGAAGAGGTGGAGGACACACCCGAAGAAGACCCAATTAAGCTCTGCACCAAGTCATGCTATTCATGTGGAGAAGAAGGACACATCTCCCAGAATTGTTTGAATGGGGATCTAGTAGAATTCCCGACAGAGGAAGTAGAGTATGACCCACATGAAATAGAAGCCCTGATTGGAATGGAAAAGTCCAGAAAGAGAAGTAGATTAGATTCCAGGAAGGATCTGAGTCATATCACCTGTTACAGGTGCCAGTGTTTAGGTCATTACGCCTATAAATGTCGAAAGAAGAAGCCAAGAGCCCAAAGGGCGGACACCATCCCCAAGAATCCTAAAGAATTATCGGAAGTTATGTGTTTACGCTGCAAGGAAACAGGACACTATGCAAATAAATGTCTCGACAAGATGAAAGCTGGAGCTAAGTAGTTGAGAATTTAACATTGGTAATAAGCGTAGTAGGAAGCATTTGGGGGGATATGGAGCGAGTTATGGAATGGAAGCTTGAGATATTGTAATGAATTCATGAAAGCAATAAAGTTCTTGTGTCATGATTTCATACGCTGAATCTTTATGAGTTGTTACCCTATGAAGAAAGAGTTTGACCATTTTCGAGGATATGAGAAGTATGGTCTATGGATGAGTTTGTGCATTTTAAGGGTGGTAGTACCCTGTGAGGACACTTGACCCATGGAAAGGAGAATGATATACCACGAAGTGGATTTTGGACAAAATAAGGAGTCTTGTCTCGATATGTGGGGTATCCCCAAGAGTATGAAGAGATGAAGTACTATTGCATAAAGGAGGTATGATGTTGGAAATATGGAGCAATGGCAACTCCATGATGAGTTTGAGTAATCACGTCTTAGTCTTGTACAAATAGAAGGAAGGGAGACAATACAATTGGATGGATTTTAAGTATGCTAGGAAGCTGGAAGTTGGATGTTGGAATAACGATCAGTTGCCCAGAGGATGAGTTCAAGCTTTACAAGTGATGAGATGGGCCATAACCCACAGGCCCCAGGACCCGCCAAGAAGCAAGCACACTCCTGCTGAAGGAAAAACCCTGGAAGAAGTTATGATTTTAGCAACAGATGATTTTATAGGAGTTTACGCAAAACCTGGGAGTTGTGAAGGAACGATAGATGTTTGTTTGGCTTACAGAATCAATGGACGTATCCGAACCTAGTTCGTTGACAAGAGAAAGTTTGCAATGCTTGTGAGGATGACCGAGTGTTAGAATGCGAGATTCACTAAACCATATACAAGGTAATGATTTGGGTGCGGGATGGATTGATCACCATAACGACTTACTCTTATTATTCGCCTTGCTATATGGGATGGTAAATCTGAGTGACTTACCTATAGTAGAGAGACAACGATATTAAACCTTGTTTAAACCTTAGAATGGTATAAGTATTTTTCCCTTGTACAAGGCATCTGTTGCCAACCGTAGGTTATACGGCGAGGATCAACCCAGACCCATTTCCTGCAAGAGAAACCATAATTGGATGACCGCCATGAGATATCGATAGTTGATTAGTATTGGCGCCAGACCCGTCAGCTAAGAAGACCCAGTCATTGTATAACCTTGCCAAGATGAAAGGACGACCCAAGGAATCGAGGAAAAGGTTATGCCACTACCGGAAGAGCCAGAGAAGGAATTATACTGAAGATCTGAGAAGACTGGCCCTGTCAACAAAAAGGATGGAGTATATAAGTTTTGATGGAACTGTAACAATGCTTCTAAGGGTGGTAGCACCCGAGACCCCGGAGATGATCGATGGATTTTCAGAAGACCCCAAACCTAACCTATTTCTTTCTAGCCTCTCCGAATCTCGAGGATGAGATTCATTTTAAGGCTGGTAGGTTTGTAACATCCCAAAATTCTAAATTTTGGAACGTTATATTAAATAGATAGTTTTGATTGGTTGTATGATTGCTTGAGTGAAATTGAGTGAAATTCGAAACTTTTTGAAAGTTAAATGAGAGGGAATAAAGGACTTTCCCAAACTTTCATTTTGCTTTTATGATCTCCGTGAATTCAAATTCTTTTCAAATACAAAACCCTAGAGACAAGATGACATGACTTCTTCCATTTAAATAAATGAAAAGGGTTTTTGAAAATATTTGAATTTCATTTGGAAATATTTCAAATTCAGAAACTTTAAGCAACTGAATGATTTTCATGAGAGAAGATAAAATGACTTCTTCAAAACATATGAAATATGAGTTGGGAGTTTAAAAGGATCCAATTTAATATCCTTTTGAAATTATTTTCAATTTGGAGTTATTTGTTTTTATTCAAATTATTTTTCTCCAAAAATAAAATATATGGAAAATAGGGTAAAATGATTCCCTACATCAGAAAATTGGAGAGAATAAATTTGAAATCATTTTCGTATTTTAAAATGATTTTATTGGATTTTATTAGAGCAGTAACACTATTTGCTTTATTTGAATTTCTGTAGATTTTATTTGGTGCTAGAAAAATGTTCAAGTCGTACAATATCTTTTTCTGAAAATTTTGATAGATTATATGCCTATATAATTTTTTGTTTATTTTGTTTTATTTATTTTTGTTTGTCTGGAAAATCTTAAAAAAAACATCACTCCTCCACCTTGGCCAGGCGCCCAAAGCAGCCTGACCCAGCCCGGCCAGCCAAGGCCGCCTTCCTCCTCGCGTGCCCAGTGGACTCACGAGTCCGCCGCCCCCATGGCGCCCGACGCCCCCTCGCCAAGTCAGCCGCCTCGCCCCTCCATAAATACCGGCCCTGCCCGCCTCTCGCCTCGCCTCCACGCGTCGAGCCCGCCGCCATCTCGCGGACCTCGCCTGCGTGGCCGCGCCAGACTTTTTCTGTCGCCACCGCCGCCTCTCGCCTCGCGCCGCCACCGCACCTCCTCCTCCGCCCGCCGCTAGCTCCGCCGCCCCGCAAACCACCGCCGCTGCCGCATCTCGTCGCCGGAGCCGCCGCCCCGATCCAAACCGCCGCCGCCGGTTTTTCTCATAAAACCGACGAACCGCCCGAACGGTAAAAACCACAAAAGCCCGAACCGGTTTTTCCTTTTAGATCGGTTTTCTGTTTAGTTAGTCCTATTTAGTGAACGTTCGCTAGTTAGGTCTTCACAACGAACGATTTTCGTTCATTTAGCGTTCTGTAACGAACGTTCGTTCTTAAGGTTTTTATTTTTATTTTTATTTTCTGTCCAGGGACCTATTTGTAGTATTTCTTTTACAGTTTAGTCCCGTTGTTTCAAACTAGCACAAATGTTACACCGTTTATCCAAATCCAACGAAACCAATGCCCACTTCTTTGTTATGATCCCCTCTATCCAGTAAAACAATTTGAACATGTTTTTTGAAATTTTAAAATTTGTATTAGATCAGATTTGAATTCAAACTTCTTTTGTTCATAACTCAAGTTTTATAACTCCGATTTAGTTGATTCTTTTTGCAAATCGAAGCTCTTGACCTAAACTTTCTGATAAGGCCAAATACACATAATTTTGGTATTTTTAGAAATTGTTTTATGTTGCAAGAGTTTTTTGCTTGGTTTTGATGTTTTCCAAATTGTCTTTTTCGTTCTTTTCTATCTTTTGAGTGATTGCTTATGTGTGGTTACTATTGCTTGCTTACGATAGATTGACCGGAGTGTGACGAGTAGAACTATCAAGAGTTTTGAGTGCAAATCCTCTTCATCAACAGTACAGGCAAGTTCACACTTTGATCATATCCCTTTCATACCCAGTTTTTATGCATTAGATACAACCCTCACACATTGCATGAGTAGGATTGATAACATGTGGGTATTGGGAAGTAGTTGATGAGGTAGGAACCTATTGCCCTGCATTCAAACCTTGGGAGTTACTATTACGTTATGCTTATATTGCCATGCTATGCTCGTAGACGTGGATTGGGTTTGAGTGTATCCATGACAGATGTGAGTTGTTAATTAATGGTTCAACTTAAGGTGGTCACTTTAATACACATCTAGGTGGATTGAGGCACCTGGGGAACCCAGTGTTGCCTGTATTTTTGGAAATCCCGGGGTACCGTGTGATTCTCCTATGGACTGCCACCCAGGCTCAAAGGGATCATAAGATTATTCATGCTAGAAACTTCCGTGTGCAGCCACATGCCATTATGGGCTCTGGCATAGTTGAGTAAGTTGTGGGAAACCTTTCCATGATGGGCTAGCAGATGTAGGGGATTGTAGGTGTACAGGCCTATCTATCGGTTAAGGGGACCTCTTCGGAAAGACTGTGTATCGGTCATCCGTTTCTCAAAAATTATGTAGTGCGAGAAATCCAACGGAGGAGATCGAGTCTTGTGGGCAAAAGTGCGCAAACATCTGCAGAGTGTACAAACTAATCATGGTTAGCCGTGTCCCAGGTTATGGATATCTTGAGTATCTGGTTCCTGGATTATCATGTTGATCTCATCACTCTATAATTAATTTGTTGGGTTGTTAATGATTACTTTTAATTGGGATTGAGATGGGGTTTACCATTCTCAATGTTTTCAACAAACTTTGTAGTTAAATAAAATATATTCCTTTGCAGCAGGGAAAAATTGGCTTTTCGCAAAAACATTATAACCATAGAGCTTTTCCACCAGCCAAATATGCATGTAGTGATAGCTATTATTCATCATTATCCTATGGTTTGAATTTGCCAGTACATGCAATGTACTGACCATTTGTGGCTGCAACGTCTCATGTTGCAGGATCTTACGACGAGTAAGTGATACGTTAGGGTTACGATTTCTACACTCAACTTTGCCGTTGGTGTTGATGGGAATCCACAACCTTGTTACTTCCGCTATTTGGATTGAGGTAATAGTTTTTTTATGTTACTTTATACATGTGATTTACCTCTGTTATAAATCCTCGAGTACTGTGTGTGTCAGCATACCGATCTAAGGATGACACTTAAGCACAGAGACTTGACCGTTTGAGGTCGGGTCGCTACACTAAGTTCGGCGCAATCGATGCTGGAAGCGAACTATATGCCATGGAGCAGTTCCATGATTACAGGATGGTTGATAACCGTTCTTTATTGGACAAAGCTTATGAAACGGTGCATCACTAAGGAGCTGGAGCTCTTGAAGTGTGAGTTACCGGACAAGTTTGTCGCGGGTTCCATTATTACAAAACTCCCTCCTGGATGGAGGAACTTTGCTACTTCTCTCAAGCACTTGAAACATGAATTCTCTGTTGAGGATGCCATCAGTCATGTAAGTGTTGAGCAGAACTCGAGAGCAAAGGACTCCCACGTGAAAGGGGCAGAGGGTTCTTCTAGTGCCAATGTGTTGCAAAATAATTTTCCACAAGTTCAAGGGGAAGAACACTATCCAGTAGAATACTACCTTCAAGAAGAAGGGTGAGAAGAAAGATAAAAAGAGAGATGGCGGCTTTACTTGTGGTTCAGAGGAACACTGGGCAAGCAAGTGCCTAAACAAGTACAAGAAGCCAGGACAGGACTCCAATTCTATCAATGTCACTCCGAGCAACAATGATGGGGCATCTAGGTATCATAATCTATTTCCGTACTTTCAGTTTGTCAGTCAACCGATTGGTGGGTTGACACCGGGGTCAATATTCATGTGTGCATTGATGTGTCTTTGTTTTCTTCTTACCAGGTCACATGAGATTGCTCCGGGCTCGTATGCTTTTGTTCATGGTGTTGGCACGGTAAGTCTGAAGTTTACTTCGAGAAAGATTGTGCAACTGAAGAAGGTGTAGCATGTGCTCGCCATCAAGAATAATTTCGTTAGTGGATCCCTTCTATGTAAAGAAAGGTTTAAGTTAGTATCGAGTCCAATAAAGTAGTCGTATCTCGATATGGACTGTTTGTTGGAAAAGGATATGATTGTGGTGGTTTGTTCCGCCTTTCTTTGGAGGATTTCTGTAATAAATTCATGAACCAAATTCATTCTAATGTGATCGAATATGAGGTTTGGCATTCACGTCTTTTTCACATTAATTTGGTTGTATGACACGGCTAGCCAAGATGGATTTAATCTCGAGTTTCACTTTAGCCAAAGGCTCCAAGTGTCATGCGTGTGTACAAGCTAAGCAACCTCGTAAGCCTCACAAGCCTGCGAATGAGAGACACCTGGCAACACTAGAGCTTATACATTCAGATCCGTGCAGGATGAATGACCTGTGTTGACTAACGGTGGAAAGAAATATTTTCATGACGTTGATTGATGATTCCACTAGATTCTGCTATGTGTATTTGTTAAATACTCCCTTCGTCCAAAAAATCGTGTCCCTCAAGTAGATGTATTTAGCACGCTAAATACATAGGGACAAGCTTGGGACAAGTTTTTTCGGACGGAGGGAGTACTAAGGATGAGTCTCTACACTACTTTAAAATCTATAAGACAGAAATTGAGAACCAACTTGAAAATAAAATAAAATGAGTCGGCCTGATCATGGTGGAGAGTAATTTTCTAATGAGTTAGATTTATTCTGTGCGGAACATGGTATTATTCATGAGAGGACGCCTCCCTATTCACCCCAGTCAAACGGGGTTGCCAAACAGAAAAAATGTACTCTAACAGATTTGGTTAACACCATGTTAGATACATTGGATTTAGCCAAGGCATGGTGGGGGAGGCTGTATTGACACCATGTCATGTCCTGAGTAAAGTTTCCATGAAGGATAATGAGACTACTGAAGGAAATATGCCCTAGAGGCAATAATAATTTTTTTATTTTTTATTTCCTTATTTATGATAAAGGTTTATTATTCATGATAGAATTGTATTGATCGGAAACCTAAATACATGTGTGAATACATAGACAAATACCGTGTCCCTAGTGAGCCTCTACTAGACTAGCTTGTTGATCAAAGATGGTTAAGGTTTCCTAACCATAGACATGTGTTGTCATTTGATAACGGGGTCACATCATTAGGAGAATGATGTGATGGACAAGACCCATCAGTTAGCTTAGCATAATGATCATTCAATTTTATTGCTATCGCTTCCTTCATGTCAAATACATATATATTCCTTCGACTATGAGATTATGCAACTCCCGGATAACGGAGGAATTCTTCGTGTGCTATCAAACGTCACAATGTAACTGGGTGATTATAAAGATGCTCTACAGGTATCTTCAAAGGTGTTTGTTGAGTTGGCATAGATCAAGATTAGGATTTGTCACTCTGAGTATCGGAGAGGTATCTCTGGGCCCTCTCGGTAATACACATCATAAGCTTGCAAGCAAACGACTAAGGAGTTAGTCACGAGGTGATGTATTACAGAACGAGTAAAGAGACTTGCCGGTAACGAGATTGAACTGGGTATGAAGAAACCAACGATCGAATCTCGGGCAAGTAACATACCGATGGACAAAGGGAATTACGTATGTTGTCATAACTGTTCTGTAGCGACCCGACCCAAAATCGGTCAAGTCTCTGTGTCTGTACCATCCCAAGATCATGCTGGCACTCACAGTACATTGATGAAATAATCAAAGTTCAATCACACCTGAATTTATTACACGGTTCTCATATCGAGTCTTTATTACAATAGAATAAATTCGGCCGAAGGCCAACTCATGAGAAATAAACTAAATAAAGCTGCGGAAGCGTAGAAGAATAGCGATTCCATCCGACTCCATAGGGCAATCGCCAAGCGCGGATCGTAGCCTCACTCCTGATCGGAATACTCCTCTGCAACATAAGACGTTGCAGCCGTGTAGGTCAGCATTTTGAATATGCTGGCAAGTCATAACAATAAAAATTACTAACACTATATGCAATTTGGCTGTGGGGCTCTAAGTTTCGTTGTTTTGCGAAAAGCCAGTTTTTCCCTACAATAAGGACTTGTTTGCATATACTACAAAATTGTTGGTAGTTATTGAGATGGTTCCGCCAACCAATGTCTCATTCCCAATTATTAAATAGTAACCCCTCAATTAATTTATTAAGTTCAGTGTTGAGATTTCCGAAATACTTCCAAGTTCCAGAGGCTCAAATTGTCCGTAACCTGGGACACGGCTAATCGATTAGATCTTTTCTCTGCAGAGGTTTGCGCACTTTACCCGCAAGAATCGTTCCCTCCTTTTTAAGTTTTCGCACTTCATGGTGTTTGAAGGCGGACGAGCAAAACAGGGTCTTCGAAGAGTTCCTCCGCCACCGCCGGTACCCATCAATCCTACCGTTCTTCTACATCTCGTAGCACCGTCCGGCCGAGTCACAACTAGGGTTGACCCAGCCAGAGCCCATAATGGCTTGCGGCTGCACGTGTAAGCTTCCGGTCAATGGGGTATCCATCCGTCTCTTCGTGGCTGGGTGAAGCTTTCCATAAGATGTCATGGCGCTTCTCCATGCATCCCGCCAACCACTGGGTTCTCCAGGTGCCCACAACCGCCCTCCACCCAGAGTGAATTTTGAAGTCCATCTTTAGCTTGAAGTTCATGGGGTTGTCATCATCTTGACTCTCACATCTCCTTATGAATTCACTCAACCAACCCGTCTCTGAGCATAGCAAAATAAACTACTTCGTCCCGGGTCATGGTAACAAGGGGAATTGGTTCATCCTACCTCATGATACTACTCAAGAACATAACTTCAAAATTTCACCTACTGCATGCATGGTGGGGAGGTATAATTCTAATGCAATAAAAATCATAGGTATTGTAAAGAAACATGATCAATGACTTGCCTTGCTGACGATCTTCAAAAGCTAGGGACTCGTGGTAGCAAGCTTCGCACTCCGGAAATTCTACCGAGGCAAAAAACAATCATAATAAGCATACAACATATGATCACTTAACATAATAGCATGCTAACATAACACACAAAGCAATCAAATCAAAACCCAAAGAAAAACTTGAAGAAATCCAACTCAATGTTTTCCTACATCAAGCACAACCAAAGAAATAGTTTTTGCATAACAAAATTTTTCTTAACAGAACCTAAGCTAGGGTTTTTGCTAACTAACAGAAAAGAATTCATCATGCAACTAGGAGCAAAAAGAATCACATTAAAATCTATTATAGAACTCCTATTATGCCTAAAACAATCCTAGCAAGAAAAAATAAAATAATAGTTTTATCTATTGCAAATAAAAGTTCATGCTCTAAAGTTACAGAAACTAATCAAGAATAAACTATCACATAGGAGAAATAAAATTATTTGCTAATTAAAACAATAGGAAAACAGTAGCTAGTTGAATAAATAGGAATAACATGATTCTGATAAAACTATTTTTTATTAATTTCTAAAATGCCCAAATAAATTCCTACGTTTAGGCAATGTCAAAACAAAGTTGTGACAAAAAGAATCACTAAAAATAATATTCCTAACTCATTTTATAGCAGAATTACTATTCTGTCTAAAGTTAAAATAAAGCAATTTTAAATAATTTTAACATGACTAATTATATTTTCTACAGAAACTACAATAAATTTGCAAACCAACAAAAAAAGAATCACTTAAAATATTAAGTAGATTAAAAGATATGAATTTTTCAAAACTGAAACTATTCTGTTAAAAACAGAAACGAAAAATAAAATTAAAAGAAAATTCGCGCTAATGGGCCTATCTAGCATACAGGCGTAATATAACTAAATCGGGCCCTAGGGATTAAACCGAGTCGGGCCGGTCTAGACTAACCTAAATAAAACCAAACTAAACCGGAACTAAAAACCGGTTCACTAAAACTAAACCTAAATAAAACGTACCCCTTCGGGGATCTAACCTAAGCCCTACGATCTAGATCGAGCGGCGACGGAGCTCGGCGACTTACCGAGGCGGCGACGCGACGGCAGCTCGGGCAGCGACAGTCGGGGTCTCCGGTGGTCGGGGGCGTCGGCGGGACCTCCGACGGGTCGCGGCGGGAGACGAGGAGCTCGGGGTGGGGTCGGGTGAGCTCGAGGTGGCAGGGGCGGTCGGTCTGGCGACAATGGCCTTGGCGGCTCGAGTTCTCCGGCGGGGTTTTTTGGCGAGGAGGGATCGGCGAGGCGAGGGGGAACGGGTCGAGGGGTATAGGTGGGGGCGACTTGGGCGAGGGAAAGATCCGGAGGGATCGGGAGGATCCGGATCTCGCGATCCGGAGCGGCGGCAGGGCGTTAACTTGCAAGGGGGAAGACGACGGGGTGGGGCCGGGTGTCGGCGAGAGAGAGGGGGATCGGGTCGGTCGACCGATCCGGAGGGTTTTCGGCGGGCGCTGGGCGTGGGCGGCTCATTGGCCTTGCCGGTGGCTCGCGCTGGTGGGCCTCGGCCACTGGTGGGCAGGGCTGGCTTTGGTGGCGCTGGGTCCTTTTCTTTTCTAAATTTTTTGAATTATTTGAGAGAGGAAAAATATATAAATATAAATATTTTATATAGGACATATATATATCAAAATGATCGGGGAATATTCCTATAATTTGAACATTTTCGAGGCAAAATCAAACTTTATAAAAAAATCATTTTCTAAAATTCCAAATAAAACTCAAATTTGAATTCAAACTTTTGGCAATGTTTTCTTCGACATTTTGGAGTGTCATGTTTACTCCTCTCATACTTTGTCTCAAGTATTGTCGGTATTGATTTGAAATAAATTTCAACCGCCAAATTTTGAATTCAAATGCCAACAACTCAAAACTTCAAACTTCAAATGCCACTCAAATTTCAACCAATATGCATAGATGCTTAGCTATAATTGTAAAACATTCCAAATAGGAAATTTGGGATGTTACAAACCTACCACCTTAAGATGAATCTAGCCCTCGAGATTCGGGTTAACTAACAAATAGGTGCGGGTGGTCTCGAAGGAGGTCTTCTTCTCGCTCCCAGGTGGCTTCCTCTTCGGAGTGATGACTCCACACCACCTTGCAAAACTTGATGATCTTGCTGCGGGTGACTCTGTTCGCAGTCTCGATAATTCGGACGGGTTTCTCCTTATAAGTCTGATCACTGTCGAGCTGTATGGCCTCTAGGGGCACTATGTCTCTCTCAACGGAATATCGGCCATGTCGGCGTGGCATTTCTTCAGCTGAGAAACATGGAAGACATCATGAACTCCGGACAATCCTTCCGGCAATTCCAACTTGTAAGCAACTTCTCCACGACGTTCGAGGATTTTGTAGGGGCCAATGAATCGGGTGCTAACTTTCCTTTAACACGAACCTCTTGATTCCACGAAGTGGGGACACACGAAGATATGCTCGGTCTCCGCTTCGTAAGTTACTTCCTTGCATTCTTCGTCGGCATAACTCTTACGCCTCGATGAGCTATCTTGAGCCTATCTCGAATCAGCTTGACTTTCTCTTGAATCTCGATAAGATCGGAACCGAGAAGTGTTCGATCCCCAACACCATCCCACAAAATGGTGTTCGCACCTCCTTCCGTATAGAGCTTGAAGGGGCCATCTTGATCGATGCGATAACTTGTTGTTGTATGAGAATTCTGCGTATGGAAGATTATCATCCCAGCTAGACCCATAGTCTAGCACACAAGCTCTCAACATGTCCTCCGAATCTGGTTGACTCTCTCGATGCATCCATCATGCTGCGGATGAAAGGCTGTCTTGAACTCCAGCCTCGTACCCAAAGTTTCATGCAAGCGATCCCAAAACTTTGAGGTAAATTGTGTTCCTCTATCGACACGATACTCCTCGGAACTCCATGCGGACATACGATCCTGGTCATGTATATCTTGGCTAACTTAGCACTGGTATAGGTAGTCTTCACGGAATGAAGTGAGCTACCTTGGTCAATCGATCAACCACTACCGGATGGAATCATAACTGAGCGGGTCTGGGTAATCCTGTGATAAAATCCATTCCAAGTTTTCCCATTTCCACTCGGGAATCGGTAAAGGTTGAAGTAACCTGCTGGCTTCGATGTTCCGCCTTTACCCGTTGGCAAACATCGCATCTTGCTACGTACTCGGCAATATCCTTCTTCATACCGCCCACGAAACTTTCCTTCAAATCCAGATACATCTTGGTGTTGCCGGGTGAATCGAGTACGGTGAATCATGAGCCTCTGAAGAATTAGCTTCCTGAGTTCGGGATCATTGGGTACATAAATCGATCCTCGAACCATATAGCTCCGTATTCGTCCTTACGAAACCCTTTAGCTTTTCCTTCATTCATCTTTTTCTTTATCTCATAAATTTCCTTGTCCGACTTCTGGGCTTCACGAATTCTTTCGGCCAAAGTGGACTGAACTTCTAGAGTTGCAACATATCCTCTCGGAACTATCCCCAGTCGGAGATCTCTGAGGTCATCGACTAACTCCTGGGGTAATCCTCCCGCTATAAGAGTGTTCACATAACACTTACGGCTCAAAGCATCTGCTACAACATTAGCTTTTCCTGGGTGGTAATGCAATCTCATGTCATAGTCCTTGATTAACTCTAGCCATCTCCTCTGCCTGAGGTTCAACTCTTTCGGCGTGAAAATATATTTCAAGCTCTTATGATATGTGTAAACATTACAATGGTTTCCGATAAGGAAATGTCTCCAGGTCTTGAGTGCATGCACTACGGCTGCTAACTCCAAATCATGTGTGGCATAATTTATCTCGTGTGGTCGTAGCTGTCTGGAGGTATAAGCTACAACTTTTCCTTCCTGCATGAGTACTCCTCCGAGTCCACGGCGAAGCGTCTAATATACAGTAATCCTTGTGTATGTCCGCAAAATCAGTCTTTGGGCTGTAACCAAGCGTTTCTTCAATTCCTGAAAACTGGCTTCACAATTCTCGGTCCAAATGTACTTGGCTTCCTTCTTCAACAGCTCGGTCATGGGCTTGGCAATCTTCGAGAAATTCTCAATAAACCTCCGATAATATCCTGCGAGTCCGAGAAAACTGCGGATCTCCTTGGTGAGGTGGGCGAATGCCAATCGGTGGTGATTCAACCTTGGCGGGTCAACTGCTATTCCTTCTCCTGAAATAACATGTCCGAGGAATCCGACTTCCTTCACCAAAATTCACATTTGCTGAACTTGGCATACAATCGATGTTCTCGAAGTTTCTCGAACTAGGCGCAAATGTTCCTTATGCTCTTCCTCGCTCTTGGAGAAAATCAGTATATCATCGATGAACACCACGACAAACTTGTCCAGATATTCCATAAATACCTTGTTCATCAAATTCATGAAGTATGCGGGGCATTAGTCAATCCGAATGACATGACGGTATACTCATATAAACCATACACGGTGGTGAATGCTGTTTTGGGTATATCCTTTTCACGGATCTTCAATCGATGATACCACGATCGAAGATCGATCTTGGAGAATACCTTGGCTCCAACTAGCTGATCAAATAGATCATTAATCATCGGCAGAGGTACTTGTTCTTGATGGTCACATCGTTCAGCGACGATAATCCACAACCATTCTCAGGGTTCCATCCTTCTTCTCTACCAAAAGAACTGGGGCTCCCCAAGGTGATGAGCTTGGCCGAATATATCCCTTCTCCAATAGCTCATTAATTTGGTTCTTGATCTCTTTCAAATCGTTCGGGGCATCCGATAGGGTCTCTTGGATATTGGGGCTGTGCGGCAATAACTCAATCAGAAATTCAATGTCTCGTCGGTGGCATTCTGGTAATTCCTCCGAAACACATCGGGAAAATCTTGCACTCTCGGCACTTCCTCTGAACAACTCCCGTGAGGGAATACACCGATTCTTCATCGGGATACGTGCGGATACATACTTGATCCTCTTACGCTCCGGGGTGGTGAGCGAGAATCGACTTCTTGAGCACAGTCTATGTTTCCTTCAAACTTCGTCAACCAATCCATGCCTAGGATTACATCCAAGGTGCAGGTTTCCAATACTATGAGGTCTGCGGGAAATTTATGGTTCCCGATGTTGAGGTTGCATGACAGCCTAAGCCTGCCATCATTTCTCCTCTGCGGGCCCGGCGTGAAGAGGGCTTCTAAGGGTTCTAGTGGGCAACCCGTACTTTTCCACAACTACCCTTGATATGAATGAATCGTTGCACCGAATCAAAGAGTACCAATCTTGAGCGGAATTCAATAAAACTTACCAACCATAGTGTCTCGGCTGATCATAGGCGTCCTCCACGTCAATGTGGTTCACCCGAGCATGAGGAAAGGGTTGGGCTTCTTTGCTGAGCTTCCATTGCCGTTTCCATTCCTCTGCTTGGCCTCCGGGCAGTCGGTGGCATAGTGCCCTGTTTTCCGGCACTTGAAGCAGTGATGTGACTCGATCTTTACGAGCCGGGCAGGGCGATGCTGGTTGCCATTGCCGTTTCCATTGCCATTTCCATTGCGACTTGTTGTCCTGGTTGCGGTTGTTCCCATTTCCTCCATGGTTATGTCCTCCATGGTTATGATGGGTATGCCCTCCAGTATGGGGCATAACGGGCTTCTGCTGAGCTCGAGTTGTACTTCCCTGGCCATACTTCCGCTTGCGACTATCAATCTGCTGCTGCTTGCCTTCGAGTATGGTGGCCTTGTCTACCAGCTCCTGGTAGTTGGTGAAGGTAGCCACCATTAGCTGCATACCCAGCTCGTCATTGAGTCCCTCGAGAAACTTTTCTTGCTGCGGCATCTGTGGCCACATCATCCGGGGCATAGCGAGCTAACTTGCTGAACTCATCCACGTCGCCCCTGATGCGGTTCCCTGGCGTAAGTTGCGGAACTCACGCTTCTTCGCACTCATGGCTCCAAATGAAACATGGCGGTGCGGAAAGCTTCTGGAACTGATCCCACGTGATGGTGGCGATGGGATAAGTGGCGGTGTAGTTCTCCCACCAAGAAGCTGCAGGCCCATCAAGTTGATGTGCGGCAAAGCGCACCTTCTCTGCATCAGTGCATCCAACAGTGACTAACTCTCTTCCGACCTTGCGGAGCCAATCATCGACCACAATCGGCTCAGTGCTGCTAGAGAACACTGGCGGATTCAGCCTTAGGAAGCGGGTCAAGTTGTCAACAGGGGGTGGTGGCGGTGGATTGTTGTTGTTGTTGTTCTGATTCTGGATGAGCATCTGCATGAGGGCATTCTGCTGCTGGATCAGCTGGGTGAGCTCCGGCGGAAAGTTGAGACCGGGGTCACGTCTCGGAGGCATCTGGTGTTTTGGAGTGGATGAGAAAATTAGAATAGAACAATGGTCTAATGAGAAATATCACTACCCATATGAATGCACAATCATAATCACACCAATCATTTATTCAATCCACTCAAACATGGTTCAAACTCGATTACAAAATTCTCACGACTAATCGAAAATAACGACCTAACGATCGATTTAAAATAAAATAACATGGCGGTCGACTAAATGTCTTCATCAATTATCCTTGCGTCCTCAGTGCGGCGTCCTCCGGTGTGGCGTCCTCGATCTGGCGCCTCCTCTTGCGGCTTCCTTGGTGGAGCTCCTTCATAATCCTGGTAATTGCTCACGAGAGGTCCGTCATCTCCACTCGGAAAAGGTCCTCTCCCAAGTCCATCTTTTCCTCTAATGCGGCAACATCCATCTTCACTTGTCGACTCTCTCCATGAAATCCGCGATTTCTTCCTCATGGTCAAGGAAGTCTGTGTGCCTTCTCCTCCGGTTCAGTTCACGGAACAACAGCCTCCTCTGTACCTTGAGTTCTGGCGAGTCTGGATCTCCGTTTCTGAGGAGACACTCCAAGTATTGGACATATGAGAGAATGGAGTCGTCCTCTACGATCGGATGATATCTCCGTTCCTCGCTCTGCGAAAATCATGGCGAGTCGATGGATCGAGCTCGCCCTGTACTCTTCTCGGAGATGTCCAAGTGCACGATAAATCGCCATGTCTCTTCCGAGGATCCAGTTGAAATCGGTAAACTCAAAGTCAATAGGCTCAATGTCCACCGAAGGTTCTCCGGAATGTGCACCTCAATCTCATGGCGGGTATCCGTTGGAAGTGCATTGGTAGGCTTCCGGTGATTGAGGGCGAGCAATCTTCAGCTTCTTCACGATCTGGACCAGCTTTTTGCGAAAGGCATCGTCTCATCTGGTGGCAAAACTCCGGTAGCAAAACTGGGGTGAACTCGGCCATCTAGAATGTTGAAAATCGGAGAGAAGTCGAAATGAGCAGGGAGAATTACGGAATGGTAAGGACATAAAATAAATAGTCTCTTCCTATGGCTTTCCGATCCTAGGGGTTCGTCCTACGGTCGGCGTGTGCTCGATACCATCTCTCAGAGCGACCCGACCCAAAATCGGTCAAGTCTCGTATGCATGCACCATCCCAAGATCATCTTTGGCACTCACAAGACATTGATGAAATAATCAAAGTTCAATCACACCTGAATTTATTACGGTTCTCATATCGAGTCTTTATTACAATAGAATAAATTGGCGAAGGCCAACTCATGAGAAATAAACTAAATAAAGCTGCGAAGCGTAGAAGAATAGCGAGTCCATCCGACTCAGAGGGCAATCGCCAAGCGCGGATCGTAGCCTCACTCCCGATCGAATACTCCTCTGCAACATAAGGCGTTGCAGCCGTGTAGGTCAGCATTTTGAATATCTTTGGCAAGTCATAACAATAAAATTACTAACACTATATGCAATTTGGTGTGGGGCTCTAAGTTTCGTTGTTTTATGAAAAGCCGTTTTTCCCTACAATAAGGACTTGTTTGCATATACTACAAAATTGTTGGTAGTTATTGAGATGGTTCCGCCAACCAATGTCTCATTCCCAATTATTAAATAATAACCCTCAATTAATTTATTAAGTTCAGTGTTGAGATTTCGAAATACTTCCAAGTTCGAGGCTCAAATTGTCCGTAACGGGGACACGCCTAATCGATTAGATCTTTTCTCTGCAGAGGTTTATGACTTTACCCGCAAGAATCGTTCCCTCCTTTTAAGTTTTCGCACTTCATGGTGTTTGAAGGCGGACGAGCGAAACAGGGTCTTCGAAGAGTTCCTCCGCCACCGCCGTACCCATCCAATCCTACCGTTCTTCTACATCTCGTAGCACCGTCCGCCAGAGTCACAACTAGGGTTGACCCAGCGAGCCCATAATGGCTTGCGGCTGCAGGTAAGCTTCCGGTCAATGGGGTATCCATCCGTCTCTTCGTGGCTGGGTGAAGCTTTCCGCAAGATGTCATGGCGCTTCTCCATGCATCCCGCCAACCACTGGGTTCTCCAGGTGCCCACAACCGTCCTCCACCTAGTAGTGAATTTTGAAGTCCATCTTGAGCTTGAAGTTCATGGGGTTGTCATCATCTTGACTCTCACATCTCCCTTATGAATTCACTCAACCAACCCGTCTCTGAGCATAGCAAAATAAACTACTTCGTCCGGGTCATGGTAACAAGGGAATTGGTTCATCCTACCTCATGATACTACTCAAGAACATAACTTCAAAATTTCACCTACTGCATGCATGGTGGGGAGGTATAATTCTAATGCAATAAAAATCATAGGTATTGTAAAGAAACATGATCAATGACTTGCCTTGCTGACGATCTTCAAAAGCTAGGGACTCGTGGTAGCAAGCTTCGCACTCCGGAAATTCTACCGAGGCAAACAACAATCATAATAAGCATACAACATATGATCACTTAACATAATAGCATGCTAACATAACAAAGCAATCGAATCAAAACCCAAAGAAAAACTCGAAGAAATCCAACTCAATGTTTTCCTACATCAAGCACAACCAAAGAAATAGTTTTTGCATAACAAAATTTTTCTTAACAGAACCTAAGCTAGGGTTTTGCTAACTAACAGAAAAGAATTCATTATGCAACTAGGAGCAAAAAGAATCACATTAAAATCTATTATAGAACTCCTATTATGCCTAAAACAATCCTAGCAAGAAAAATAAAATAATAGTTTTATTTGTTGCAAATAAAAGTTCATGCTCTAAAGTTACAGAAACTAATCAAGAATAAACTATCACATAGGAGAAATAAAATTATTTGCTAATTAAAACAATAGGAAAACAGTAGCTAGTTGAATAAATAGGAATAACATGATTCTGATTAAAACTATTTTTTATTAATTTCTAAAATGCCCAAATAAATTCCTACGGTTAGGCAATTTCAAAACAAAGTTGTAACAAAAAGAATCACTAAAAATAATATTCCTAACTCATTTTATAGCAGAATTACTATTCTGTCTAAAGTTAAAATAAAGCAATTTTAAATAATTTTAACATGACTAATTATATTTTCTACAGAAACTACAATAAATTTGCAAACCAACAAAAAAAGAATCACTTAAAAATTTTAAGTAGATTAAAAGATATGAATTTTTCAAAACTGAAACTATTCTGTTAAAAACAGAAACGAAAAATAAAATTAAAAGAAAATTCGGCGCTAATGGGCCTATCTAGCGCCCTGGGCGTAATATAACTAAATCGGGCCCTAGGGATTAAACCGAGTCGGGCCGGTCTAGACTAACCTAAATAAAACCAAACTAAACCGGAACTAAAAACCGGTTCACTAAAACTAAACCTAAATAAAACGTACCCCTTCGGGGATCTAACCTAAGCCCTACGATCTAGATCGAACGGCGACGGGAGCTCCGGCGACTTACCGAGGCGGCGACGGCGACGGCAGCTCGAGGCGGCGACAGTCTGAGGTCTCCGGTGGTCGGGGGCGTCGGCGGGGACCTCCGCGGTCTGGGCGTGACGAGGGAGCGGGGGTGGGGTCGGTGAGCTCGAGGTGGCAGGGCGGTCGGTCTTGGCGACAATGGCGGGCGGCGTTCGGGTGCTCAAGGGGTTTTTGGCGAGGAGGGATCGGCGAGGGGCGAGGGGGAACGGGGTCGAGGGGGTATATATAGGGGGGGGGACGACTTGGACGAGGGGAAAGATCCGGCGAGGGGATCGGGAGGATCCCGGATCTCGCGGGATCCGGCGAGCGGCGGCGCGGGGCGTTGGCTTGCGCAAGGGGGAAGACGACGGGGTGGGGCTCGGGTGTCGGTGAGAGAGAGAGGGGGATCGGGTCGGTCGACCGATCCGGAGGGTTTTCGGGCGAGGGGGCTGGGCGTGGGCCACTCATTGGCCTTGGTGGTGGCTGCTTTGGTGGGCCTCGGCTATTGGGCAGGGCAGGGCTGTTCTGGTGGCGCCTGGGTCCTTTTCTTTTCTAATTTTTTGAATTATTTGAGAGAGGAAAATATGTAAATATAAATATTTTATATAGGACATATATATATCAAAATGATCAGGGAATATTCCTATAATTTGAACATTTTCCAGGGCAAAATCAAACTTTATAAAAAATCATTTTCTAAAATTCCAAATAAAACTCAAATTTGAATTCAAACTTTTGGCAATGTTTTCTTCGACATTTTGGAGTGTCATGTTTACTCCTCTCATACTTTGTCTCAAGTATTGTCAGTATTGATTTGAAATAAATTTCAACTGCCAAATTTTGAATTCAAATGCCAACAACTCAAAACTTCAAACTTCAAATGCCACTCAAATTTCAACCAATATGCATAGATGCTTAGCTATAATTGTAAAACATTCCAAATAGGAAATTTGGGATGTTACATATTCGACAAATAAAGATCTTCAGAGAATATGTAGGAGCCAATATGGGCATCCGTGTTCCGCTATTAGTTATGGACCGGAGAGGTGTCTCATCATGTATACATAGTTCTCGAACCCATAGGGTCTGCAGCTTAACGTTCGCTGATTTATATAGTATTATATGAATTATGTGATTTGGTGACGAATGTTGTTGAGTCCCTGATGAGACCATGGACATGACGAGGAGTCTCGAAATGGTCGAAAGGTAAAGATTGATATATAGGGCGATGGTATTCGGACACCGGAAGTGTTCCGGAGGTTACCGAGTACTTATCGGGTCACCGGAAAGGAGTTTCGGGCACCCCCGGCAAAGATATGGGCCTTACGGGCCAAGTGAGGGAACACACCAGCCCTGGTGCGCCCCTATAGAGGCCATCACTATGAGGAGGATAATGAAAGAGGGGAGGGCAAGGAAAGTGTGGATTAGGATTCCTACTTCCTTCCCTCTCCCCTCCTCTTTCCTCCCCCTCGGTTACATATGGCAGGGGGCGCGCGGCTTGGGAGGGACTCCAACTAGGATTCCTCCTACTTGGGCGCCTCCTATGGCTCCTCCTCCTCCCTCCTATATATATGAGGAGGGGGCGCCTAGCACACAACAGACAATTGCCTAGCCGTGTGCGGTGCCCCCTCCCCAGTTTACACCCTCGGACATATCTTCATGGTGCTTAGGCGAAGCCCTGCGAGGATCACTTCACCATCACCGTCACCACGCCGCCGTGCTGATGGAAATCATCTACTACCTCGACGTCTTGCTGGATCAAGAAGGCGAGGGACGTCACCGAGCTGAACATGTGCATAACTGGGAGGTGATGTGCGTTCGATACTTGATCAGTCGGAGCTAGAAGAAGTTCGACTACATCAACCGCGTTGTCAAACGCTTCCGCTTACGATCTACAAGGGTATGTAGACACACTCTCCCCCTCGTTGCTATGCATCTCCATGGATAGATCACTTCGTGTGCGTAGAATTTTTTTGTTTTCCATGCAACGTTTCCCAACAACTACTCCCTATGAGCAATGGGAAAATAAAATAACCACACTCTTTTACTTCTGCACTTGGGGCTATTTGGCCAAATCAACGTGCCGATAACCAAAAAGCGTAAGTTGGGACCAAAGACTGTGGATTGTGATTTTCTGGGAAATGCCAAGTGATGTCGCTTGAAGCTATGTCGGTATTTCCCTAAAGAGGAAGGGATGATGCAGCATAGCGGTGGTAGGCATTTCCCTCAGATATGAAACCAAGGTTATCAAACCAGTAGGAGAACCAAGCAACACAACGTAAAGATCCCCTGCACACAAATAACAACACCTCGCAACCCGATGTGTTAAAGGGGTTGTCAATACCTTTCGGGTAACGGCGCCAGAAACGGCGTGTGGATGGGAGAAAGTTGTAATAGATTGAATAAATAGATCGCAAATATAATAAAACACAGCAAGGTATTTTTGTATTTTTGGTTTAATAGATCTGAAAATAAATGCAAAGGAAAAGTAGATCGCAAAGGCAAATATATGAGAAAGATACCCGGGGCCGTAGGTTTCACTAGTGGCTGCTCTTGAGAAAAATAGCAAACGGTGGGTAAACAAATTACTGTTGGGCAATTGATAGAACTTCAAATAATCATTATGATATCCAGGCAATGATCATTATATAGGCATCACATCCAAGATTAGTAGACCGACTCCTGCCTGCATCTACTACTATTACTCCACACATCGACCGCTATCCAGCATGCATCTAGTGTATTATGTTCATGGAAAAAGGGAGTAATGCAATAAGAACAATGACATGATGTAGACAAGATCTATCTATATAGAGATAGACCCCATCGTTTTATCCTTAGTAGCAATGATACATACGCGTCGGTTCCCCTTTTGTCACTGGGATCAAGCACCGTAAGATCGAACCCACTACAAAGCACCTCTTCCCATTGTAAGATAAATAGATCAAGTTGGCCAAACAAAACCCAAGTATCGGAGAAGAAATACAAGGCTATAAGCAATCATGCATATAAGAGATCAAAGAAACTCAAATAACTTTCATGGATATAAAAAGATATAACTGGTCATGAACTCAAAGTTCATCAGATCCCAACAATCACACCACAAAAGAGTTACATCGTATGGATCTCCAAGAGACCATTGTATTGAGAATTTAGCGAGAGAGAGGAAGCCATCTAGCAACTAACTACGGAGCCGAAGGTCTACAAAGAACTACTCAGACATCATCGGAGAGGCACCAATGGAGGTGGTGAACCCCATCCGAGATGGTGTCTAGATTGGATCTGGTGGTTCTGGACTCTGTGACGACTGGATGAATATTTCGTCGACTCCCCTAGGGTTTTGGGAATATTGGGGTATTTATAGAGCAAAGAGGCATGATAACCCACCAGTATAGGGGATCGCAACAGTTTTAGAGGGTAGAGTATTCAACCCAAATTTATAGATTCGACACAAGGGGAGCCAAAGAATATTTAAAGGTATTAGCAGCTGAGTTGTCAATTCAAGCACACCTGGAGATTAATTATCTGCAGCAAAGTGATCAGTAGCAAAGTAGTTTGATAGTTTTGATAGTAGTGACAGCAGCAATGGTAACAGTAACAGCGATAGCAGCATTTTGTAGCAAGTGTAACAGTGATGATAGCAGTAGTAACTTAGCAGAAACAATATAAACAAATTCGTAGGCATTGGATCGTTGACTTGTTGGATGATATTCATCATGTGACAGTTATAACCTAGAGGCGTCGACACTAGCTCCATTCATCGATATAATGTAGGCTGATGTCTACTACGCAACCTTCCTCTTGTAGACGTTGTCGGGCCTCGAAGTGCAGATGTTTGTAGGACAGTAGCAAATTTCCCTCAAGTGGATGACGTAAGGTTTATCAATCCGTGGGAGGTGTAGGATGAAGATGGTCTCTCTCAAACAACCCTGCAACCAAATAACAAAGAGTCTCTTGTGTCCCCAACACACCCAATACAATGATAAATTGTATAGGTGCACTAGTTCGGCGAAGAGATACAAGTGCATTATGGATGGTAGATATGGGTTTTTGTAATCTAAAAATATAAAAACACCAAGGTAGCAAGTGGTAAAAGTGAGCGTAAACGGTATTGCAATGCTAGGAAACAAGGCCTTGGGTTCATACTTTCACTAGTGCGAGTTCTCTGAACAATAATAACATAACTGGATCATATAACTATCCCTCAACATGCAACAAAGAGTCACTCCAAAGTCACTAATAGCGAAGAACAAACGAAGAGATTATTGTAGGGTACGAAACCACCTCAAAGTTATCCTTTCTGATCGATCTATTCAAGAGTCCGTAGTAAAATAACACGAAGCTATTCTTTCCGTTCGATCTATCATAGAGTTCATACTAGAATAACACCTTAAGACACAAATCAACCAAAACCCTAATGTCACCTAGATACTACAATTTCACCTCAAGTATCCGTGGGTATGATTATATGATATGCATCACACAATCTCAAATTCATCTATTCAACCAACACAAAGAACTTCAAAGAGTGCCCCAAAGTTTCTATCAGAGAGTCAAGACGAAAACGTGTGCCAACCCCAATGCATAAGTTCACGAGGTCACGGAACCCGCAAGTTGATCACCAAAACATACATCAAGTAGATCATGTGATATCCCATTGTCACCACAATAAGCACATGCAAGACATACATCAAGGGTTGGACTCCTGTCGTGCCTGCGTAAAGTTTTGTTCAACTGATTTTGCTCTGCCAACTGAAAGGTGGGACCCAGAAACCAGGTGATAATTTAACCAGTCAACGAAGTGCCACGTCGACTATGTAGCCGGTCAGTAGGGTGCAATACGGTGCTCTGCGATTAGCTAGTGATCGTATAATCACCGCAAAACTATATATAGTGACCATAAAGAGCGTATTGTTACATGCGTTGACCACCAGTGTATTTTTCTCGTTTCAAATTAAGCCATATTTAACTGGAAAGGACTAGTACTTGTACTGCTTTGTGATGTCTACTACGCAACCTTCTTCTTGTAGACGTTGTTGGGCCTCCAAGTGAAGAGGTTTGTAGGACAGTAGCAATTTTCCCTCAAGTGGATGACCTAAGGTTTATCAATCCGTGGGAGGCGTAGGATGAAGATGGTCTCTCTCCAACAACCCTGCAACCAAATAACAAAGAGTCTCTTGTGTCCCCAACACACCCAATACAATGGTAAATTGTATAGGTGTACTAGTTCGGCGAAGAGATGGTGATACAAGTGCAATATGGATGAT
Organism: Aegilops longissima; assembly: GCA_021605205.1. Taxonomy (NCBI): domain Eukaryota; kingdom Viridiplantae; phylum Streptophyta; class Magnoliopsida; order Poales; family Poaceae; genus Aegilops; species Aegilops longissima. The sequence goes on along the minus strand of CM038680.1, from coordinate 372,647,334 downwards.
AGATATGAGTATTTGTAATTTGAAAATATAAAAACAGCAAGGTAGTAAGCGATAAAAGTGAGTGTAAATGGTATTGCAATGCTAGGAAACAAGGCCTAGGGTTCATACTTTCACTAGTGCAAGTTCTCTCAACAATAATAACATAACTGGATCATATAACTATCCCTCAACATGCAACCAAGAGTCACTCCAAAGTCACTAATAGCGGAGAACAAACGGAGAGATTATTGTAGGGTACGAAACCACCTCAAAGTTATCCTTTCTGATCGATCTATTCAAGAGTTCGTAGTAAAATAACACGAAGCTATTCTTTCCGTTTGATCTATCCTAGAGTTCGTACTAGAATAACACCTTAAGACACAAATCAACCAAAACCCTAATGTCACCTAGATACTCCAATGTCATGTCAAGTATCCGTGGATATGATTATACAATATGCATCACACAATCTCAGATTCATCTATTCAAACCAACACAAAGTACTTCAAAGAGTGCCCCAAAGTTTCTACCGAGAGTCAAGACGAAACGTGTGCCAACCCCTATGCATAAGTTCACAAGGTCACTTGAACCATAAGTTGATCACCAAAACATACATAAAGTAGATCATGTGAATATCCCATTGTCATCACAGATAAGCACATGCAAGACATACATCAAGTGTTCTCAAATCCTTAAATACTCAATCTGATAAGATAACTTCAGAGGGAAAACTCAATCCATTACAAGAGAGTAGAGGGGGTGAAGCATCATAAGGTCCAACTATAATAGCAAAGCTCGCGATACATCAAGATCGTGCCGAATCAAGAACACGAGAGAGAGAGAGAGAGATCAAACACATAGCTATTGGTACATAACCTCACCCCCGAGGGTGACCTACTCCCTCCTCGTCATGGAGAGCGCCAGGATGATGAAGATGGCCACCGTTGATGGATCCCCCCTCCGGCAGGGTGCCGGAACAGGGTCCTGATTGGTTTTTGGTGGCTACAGAGGCTTGCGGCGCCGGAACTCCTGATCTAGGTTTCTTTCTGGGGGTTTCTGTTTATATAAGAATTTTTGGCGTCGATCTCACTTCAGGGGGGGTCTCCGAGTCGTCCATGAGATAGGGGGCGTGCCCAGGGGGTAGGGCACGCCCTCCACCCTCGTGCATGGCCCAAGACTCTTCTTTCCCAACTCTTTTACTCTGGAGGCTTCTTTTGGTCCATAAAAAATCATCAAAAATTGGCACGTCAATTGGACTCCATTTGGTATTCCTTTTCTGTAAAACTCAAAAACAAGGAAAAAACAGAAACTGACACTGGGCTCTAGGTTAATAGGTTAGTCCCAATAATCATATAAAACAGCATATAAATGTATATAAAACATCCAAGATGGATAATATAATAGCATGTAACAATAAAAAATTATAGATACGTTGGAGACGTATCATAGGCATGTATTCCGTAAATAGTCATATGTGCTTTATTAAAAGAACTTGCATGACATCTTTTGTCCTACGCTCCCGTGGCAGCAGGGTCCATATTAGAAACTAAGGGATATTAAGGCCTCCTTTTAATAGAGAACCGGAACAAAGCATTAACACATAGTGAATAAATGAACTCCTCAAACTACAGTAATCACCGGAAAAAGTCCCGGTTATTGTCACTCCGGGGTTACCGGATCATAACACGTAGTAGGTGACTATAACTTGCAAGATCAGATCTAAAACATGGATATAATGATGAATTCATAAACTGTTCAGATCTGAGTTCATGGCACCCGGGCCCAAAGTGATAAGCATTAAGCATAGCAAAGTCATAGCAACATCAATCTAAGAACATAGTGGATACTAGGGATCAAGCCCTAACAAAACTAACTCGATTACATGATGAATCTCATCCAACTCCTCACCGACCAGCGAGCCTACGAAGGAATTACTCACTCATCATGGAATTGGCGATGGAGATGGGTTGGTGATGACGAAGAACGAAGATCCCCCTCTCCGGAGCCGCTAACGGACTCCAGATCTGCCCTCCCGAGGAAGAACAGGGATTGGCGGCGACTCCGTCTCGTGGAACGCGATAATTCTTTCTCCCTCATTTTTTCTGGAATAATGTGCTTTTATAGTATCAGGGGGGTTGTCTGCGCGAGGAGAGGGGGGGCGCCCTAGCGGGTTGTGCCCACCCAGGTGCCCCTCTTTGGCAGGTCTTGGCTCCAGAAATTCTTATTATTGATATAAAAAAGCCTCGCAAAGTTTCGTTCCATTCCGAGAACTTTTATTTCTGCACAAAAACAACACCATGGTAGTTCTGCTGAAAACAGCGTCAGTCCGGGGTTAGTTTCATTCAAATCATGCAAATTAGAGTCCAAAACAAGAGGAAAAGCGTGAGGAAAATTAGATATGTTGGAGATGTATCAAGGCGGTCCGGGGGGCACACGAGGTGGGCACAACCCACTAGGGCGCGCCTGGGCCTCCTCGCGTGCCCTGGTGGGTTGTGCCCCCCTCAGGGCACCCCCCAGGCGCAACCAGGGCCCATTATGTTCCTTCTGGTCCAAAAAAATCTCCGTGAAGTTTCGTTGCATTTGGACTCCGTCTAATATTGATTTCCTACGATGTAAAAACATGCAGAAAACAGCAACAGGCACTTGGCACTATGTCAATAGGTTAATACCAAAAAATGATATAAAATGATTATAAAACATCCAAGATTGATAATATAACAACATGGAACAATAAAAAATATATATACGTTGGAGACGTATCAGCATCCCCAAGCTTAACTCCTACTCGTCCTTGAGTAGGTAAGTGATAAAAACAACATTTTTGATGTGGAATGTTTCCTAACATGTCATATCATATTATTTTCTATATAGCATGGACATTTGGAATTTTATGTAATTCAAAGCAATAGTCTAGTTTTGACATGATAATTTAGATACTCAAGCATATCAACAAGCAACCATGTCTTTCAAAATATCAACGCTAAAATAAGTTATCCCTAGCCCATCATGCTCAACCATTGATCCATTCATGAAACATACTCAAACATTAGCTACACCCAATACTCAAGTACGATCATATTGCCTCCTAGTTGGTGCTTTTATAAGAGAAGGTGGAGACTCAAATTCAAAATAAAAATTGCATAAAGTAAAAGAAAGGCCCTTCGCAGAGGGAAGTAGGGATTTGTAGAGGTGTCAGAGCTCAAAGCAAAAAAATTAGAGATAAAAACATTTTGGGAGGTGTATCCATCCCACCAACGAAAACGACTTAGAGTTCCCAACACTTTCCATGCTAGATATATCATAGGCGGTTCCCAAACAGAAAATAAAGTTTATTTCTTTTTCCACCATACTTTCACTTTCCATGGCTAGTTGTATCCACGGTTGCCCTCCATACCAACACTTTCCAAGAAATTTTTTATTTGACAACATAAAGTAAATTCATTTTTGCATTTCGGGACTGGGCATCCCTAAAACCTTTGCCTTACTCTCGTGTAATGACAAGTGAATAAACACTCACAATGAGAATAACACATCCAACATGGAAAATATTAGCCACCCCTCACCACTCCGCGAGCAAAACGAACACACAAAAGAGAAGTTTATTTTGAAAAATAGAGATGGAAAGTGAAAGTGAAAATTAGGAGTGATACTTGGCGTAGAGGCCTGCTGCACATGGTCAATAATGTTGGAAATAGTCTTCGGCTCACCAGATAATTTCCGAAGCAAAGACTTGATGTAAGCTTCCGTCAATGGGGTATCCATCCGCTCTTCGTGGCTGGGTGAAGCTCGCAAGATGTCATGGCGCTTCTCCATGCATCCCGCCAACCACTGGGTTCTCCAGGTGCCCATCAACCGTCCTCCACCTAGTAGTGAATTTTGAAGTCCATCTTGAGCTTGAAGTTCATGGGGTTGTCATCATCTTGACTCTCACATCTCCCTTATGAATTCACTCAACCAACCCCGTCTACGAGCATAGCAAAATAAACTACTTCGTCCCGGGTCATGGTAACAAGGGGAATTGGTTCATCCTACCTCATGATACTACTCAAGAACATAACTTCAAAATTTCACCTACTGCATGCATGGTGGGGAGGTATAATTCTAATGCAATAAAAATCATAGGTATTGTAAAGAAACATGATCAATGACTTGCCTTGCTGACGATCTTCAAAAGCTAGGGACTCGTGGTAGCAAGCTTCGCACTCCGGAAATTCTACCGAGGCAAACAACAATCATAATAAGCATACAACATATGATCACTTAACATAATAGCATGCTAACATAACAAAGCAATCGAATCAAAACCCAAAGAAAAACTCGAAGAAATCCAACTCAATGTTTTCCTACATCAAGCACAACCAAAGAAATAGTTTTTGCATAACAAAATTTTTCTTAACAGAACCTAAGCTAGGGTTTTTGCTAACTAACAGAAAAGAATTCATTATGCAACTAGGAGCAAAAAGAATCACATTAAAATCTATTATAGAACTCCTATTATGCCTAAAACAATCCTAGCAAGAAAAATAAAATAATAGTTTTATTTGTTGCAAATAAAAGTTCATGCTCTAAAGTTACAGAAACTAATCAAGAATAAACTATCACATAGGAGAAATAAAATTATTTGCTAATTAAAACAATAGGAAAACAGTAGCTAGTTGAATAAATAGGAATAACATGATTCTGATTAAAACTATTTTTTATTAATTTCTAAAATGCCCAAATAAATTCCTACGGTTAGGCAATTTCAAAACAAAGTTGTAACAAAAAGAATCACTAAAAATAATATTCCTAACTCATTTTATAGCAGAATTACTATTCTGTCTAAAGTTAAAATAAAGCAATTTTAAATAATTTTAACATGACTAATTATATTTTCTACAGAAACTACAATAAATTTGCAAACCAACAAAAAAGAATCACTTAAAAATTTTAAGTAGATTAAAAGATATGAATTTTTCAAAACTGAAACTATTCTGTTAAAAACAGAAACGAAAAATAAAATTAAAAGAAAATTCGCGCTAATGGCCTATCTAGCGCCTCGGGCGTAATATAACCAAATCGGCCCTAGGGATTAAACCGAGTCGGGCCGGTCTAGACTAACCTAAATAAAACCAAACTAAACCGAACTAAAACCGTTCACTAAAACTAAACCCAATAAAACGTATTCTTCGGGATCTAACCTAAGCCCTACGATCTAGATCGAACGGCGACGGGAGCTCCGGCGACTTACCGAGGCGGCGACGGCGACGGCAGCTCGGGCGGCGACGGTGCGGGGTCTCCGTGGTCGGGGACGTCGGCGGGGACCTCCGGCGGGTGCGGCGTGACGAGGGAGCTCGGGGGTGGGGTCGGGTGAGCTCGAGGGTGGCAGGCGGTCGGTCGGCGACAATGACAAGCGGCGGCTCGGTGCTCCGCGGGTTTTTATGGCGAGGGAGGGATCGAGCGAGGGGCGAGGGGGAACGGGTCGAGGGGTATATAGGGGGGACGACTTGACGAGGGAAAGATCCGCGAGGGATCGAGGATCCCGGATCTCGCGATCCGGCGAGCGGCGCGGGGCGTTGGCTTGCAAGGGGAAGACGACGGGGGGCTCGGTGTCGGTGAGAGAGAGGGGATCGGGTCGGCCGACCGATCCGGAGGGTTTTCGCGAGGGCTGGGCGTAATGGCCATTGGCGGCCGGGTGGTGCGCCTCGGTGGGCCTCGGCCTGGCCGGGCCGGGCTGGCTCGGCCGGGCGCCTGGGTCCTTTTCTTTTTCTAATTTTTTTTGAATTATTTGAGAGAGGAAAAATATGTAAATATAAATATTTTATATAGGACATATATATATCAAAATGATCAGGGGAATATTCCCTATAATTTGAACATTTTTCCAGGGGCAAAATCCAAACTTTATAAAAAATCATTTTTCTAAAATTCCAAATAAAACTCAAATTTGAATTCAAACTTTTTGGCAATGTTTTCTTCTGACATTTTTGGAGTGTCATGTTTACTCCTCTCATACTTTGTCTCAAGTATTGTCAGGTATTGATTTGAAATAAATTTCAACTGCCAAATTTTGAATTCAAATGCCAACAACTCCAAAACTTCTGAAACTTCAAATGCCACTCAAATTTCAACCAATATGCATAGATGCTTAGCTATAATTGTAAAACATTCCAAATAGGAAATTTGGGATGTTACATGTTCGACCGATAAAGATCTTCGTAGAATATGTAGGAGCCAATATGGGCATCCAGGTTCCGCTATTAGTTATGGACTGGAGAGGTGTCTCTGTCATGTATACATAGTTCTCGAACCCATAGGGTCTGCACGCTTAACGTTCGTTGACGATATAGTATTATATGAATTATGTGATTTGGTGACCGAATGTTGTTCGGAGTCCCGGATGAGACCATGGACATGACGAGGAGTCTCGAAATGGTCGAAAGGTAAAGATTGATATATAGGACGATGGTATTCGGACACCGGAAGTGTTCCGGAGGTTACCGAGTACTTATCGGGTCACCGGAAAGGAGTTTCGGGCACCCCCGGCAAAGATATGGGCCTTACGGGCCAAGTGAGGGAACACACCAGCCCTGGTGCGCCCCTATAGAGGCCATCACTATGAGGAGGATAATGAAAGAGGGGAGGGCAAGGAAAGTGTGGATTAGGATTCCTACTTCCTTCCCTCTCCCCTCCTCTTTCCTCCCCCTCGGTTACATATGGCAGGGGGCGCGCGGCTTGGGAGGGACTCCAACTAGGATTCCTCCTACTTGGGCGCCTCCTATGGCTCCTCCTCCTCCCTCCTATATATATGAGGAGGGGCGCCAGCACACAATGCATAATTGCCTAGCCGCAGCGGTGCCCCTCCCAGTTTACACCCTCGGACATATCTTCATGGTGCTTAGGCGAAGCCCTGCGAGGATCACTTCACCATCACCGTCACCACGCCGCCGTGCTGATGGAAATCATCTACTACCTCGACGTCTTGCTGGATCAAGAAGGCGAGGGACGTCACCGAGCTGAACATGTGCATAACTGGGAGGTGATGTGCTCGATACTTGATCACCGGAGCTAGAAGAAGTTCGACTACATCAACAAGGTTGTCAAACGCTCGCCACGATCTACAAGGGTATGTAGACACACTCTCCCCTCGCTATGCATCTCCATGGATAGATCACTGCAGCGAGAATTTTTTGTTTTCCATGCAACGCTTCCCAACAACTACTCCCTATGAGCAATGGGAAAATAAAATAACCACACTCTTTACTTCAGACTTGGGGCTATTTGGCCAAATCAACGTGCCGATAACCAAAAAGCGTAAGTTGGGACCAAAGATCGTGGATTGTGATTTTCTGGGAAATGCCAAGTGATGTCGCTAAGCTATGTCGGTATTTCCCTAAAGAGGAAGGGATGATGCAGCATAGCGGTGGTAGGCATTTCTCAGATATGAAACCAAGGTTATCAAACCAGTAGGAGAACCAAGCAACACAACGAAAGATCCCCTGCACACAAATAACAACACCTCGCAACCCGATGTGTTAAAGGGGTTGTCAATACCTTTCGGGTAACGGCGCCAGAAACGGCGTGTGGATGGGAGAAAGTTGTAATAGATTGAATAAATAGATCGCAAATATAATAAAACACAGCAAGGTATTTTTGTATTTTTGGTTTAATAGATCTGAAAATAAATGCAAAGGAAAAGTAGATCGCAAAGGCAAATATATGAGAAAGATACCCGGGCCGAGGGTTTCACTAGTGGCTGCTCTTGAGAAAATAGCAAACGGTGGGTAAACAAATTACTGTTGGGCAATTGATAGAACTTCAAATAATCATTATGATATCCAGCAATGATCATTATATAGGCATCACATCCAAGATTAGTAGACCGACTCGCCTGCATCTACTACTATTACTCCACACATCGACCGCTATCCAAAGATGCATCTAGTGTATTATGTTCATGGAAAAGGGAGTAATGCAATAAGAACAATGACATGATGTAGACAAGATCTATCTATATAGAGATAGACCCCATCGCTTTATCCTTAGTAGCAATGATACATACGCTGTCGGTTCCCTTTGTCACCGGGATCAAGCACCGTAAGATCGAACCCACTACAAAGCACCTCTTCCCATTGTAAGATAAATAGATCAAGTTGGCCAAACAAAACCCAAGTATCGGAGAAGAAATACAAGGCTATAAGCAATCATGCATATAAGAGATCAAAGAAACTCAAATAACTTTCATGGATATAAAAAGATATAACTGGTCATGAACTCAAAGTTCATCAGATCCCAACAATCACACCACAAAAGAGTTACATCGTATGGATCTCCAAGAGACCATTGTATTGAGAATTTAGCGAGAGAGAGAAGCCATCTAGCAACTAACTACGGAGCCAAGGTCTACAAAGAACTACTCGTGACATCATCGGAGAGGCACCAATGGAGGTGGTGAACCCCATCCGAGATGGTGTCTAGATTGGATCCGTGGTTCGGACTCGTGGACGACTGGATGAATATTTCACGACTTCTAGGGTTTTGGGAATATTGGGGTATTTATAGAGCAAAGAGGCATGATAACCCACCAAAGATAGGGGATCGCAACAGTTTTAGAGGGTAGAGTATTCAACCCAAATTTATAGATTCGACACAAGGGGAGCCAAAGAATATTTAAAGGTATTAGCAAATGAGTTGTCAATTCAAGCACACCGGAGATTAATTATCTGCAGCAAAGTGATCAGAGCAAAGTAGTTTGATAGTTTTGATAGTAGTGACAGCAGCAATGGTAACAATAACAGCGATAGCAGCATTTTGTAGCAAGTGTAACAGTGATGATAGCAGTAGTAACTTAGCAGAAACAATATAAACAAATTCGTAGGCATTGGATCGTTGACTTGTTGGATGATATTCATCATGTGACAGTTATAACCTAGGGCGATACGACACTAGCTCCAGTTCATCGATATAATGTAGGCTGATGTCTACTACGCAACCTTCCTCTTGTAGACGTTGTCGGGCCTCAAGTGCGATGTTTGTAGGACAAGAGCAAATTTCCCTCAAGTGGATGACGAAGGTTTATCAATCCGTGGAGGTGTAGGATGAAGATGGTCTCTCTCAAACAACCCTGCAACCAAATAACAAAGAGTCTCTTGTGTCCCCAACACACCCAATACAATGATAAATTGTATAGGTGCACTAGTTCGGCGAAGAGATACAAGTGCATTATGGATGGTAGATATGGGTTTTTGTAATCTAAAAATATAAAAACACCAAGGTAGCAAGTGGTAAAAGTGAGCGTAAACGGTATTGCAATGCTAGGAAACAAGGCCTTGGGTTCATACTTTCACTAGTGCGAGTTCTCCGAACAATAATAACATAACTGGATCATATAACTATCCCTCAACATGCAACAAAGAGTCACTCCAAAGTCACTAATAGCGAAGAACAAACGAAGAGATTATTGTAGGTACGAAACCACCTCAAAGTTATCCTTTCCGATCGATCTATTCAAGAGTCCGTAGTAAAATAACACGAAGCTATTCTTTCCGCTCGATCTATCATAGAGTTCATACTAGAATAACACCTTAAGACACAAATCAACCAAAACCCTAATGTCACCTAGATACTACAATTTCACCTCAAGTATCCGTGGGTATGATTATATGATATGCATCACACAATCTCAAATTCATCTATTCAACCAACACAAAGAACTTCAAAGAGTGCCCCAAAGTTTCTATCGAGAGTCAAGACGAAAACGTGTGCCAACCCCAATGCATAAGTTCACGAGGTCACGGAACCCGCAAGTTGATCACCAAAACATACATCAAGTAGATCATGTGATATCCCATTGTCACCACAATAAGCACATGCAAGACATACATCAAGGGTTGGACTCTGTCGTTCTGCGTAAAGTTTTGTTCAACTGATTTTGCTCGCTAACCGAAAGGTGGGACCCGTAAACCAGGTGATAATTTAACCAATCAACGGTGCCACGCCGACTATGTAGCCGGTCAAGAGGGTGCAATACGGTGCTCGCGATTAGCTAGTGATCGATAATCACCGCAAAACTATATATAGTGACCATAAAGAGCGATTGTTACATGCGTTGACCACCAAAGGTATTTTTCTCGCTTCAAATTAAGCCATATTTAATCGGAAAGGACTAGTACTTGTACTGCTTTGTGATGTCTACTACGCAACCTTCTTCTTGTAGACGTTGTTGGGCCTCCAAGTGAAGAGGTTTGTAGGACAAGAGCAATTTTCCTCAAGTGGATGACCTAAGGTTTATCAATCCGTGGGAGGCGAGGGATGAAGATGGTCTCTCCAACAACCCCGCAACCAAATAACAAAGAGTCTCTTGTGTCCCCAACACACCCAATACAATGGTAAATTGTATAGGTGTACTAGTTCGCGAAGAGATGGTGATACAAGTGCAATATGGATGATAGATATGAGTATTTGTAATTTGAAAATATAAAACAGCAAGGTAGTGTTTATAAAAGTGAGTGTAAATGGTATTGCAATGCTAGGAAACAAGGCCTAGGGTTCATACTTTCACTAGTGCAAGTTCTCTCAACAATAATAACATAACTGGATCATATAACTATCCCTCAACATGCAACCAAGAGTCACTCCAAAGTCACTAATAGCGGAGAACAAACGGAGAGATTATTGTAGGGTACGAAACCACCTCAAAGTTATCCTTTCTGATCGATCTATTCAAGAGTTCGTAGTAAAATAACACGAAGCTATTCTTTCCGTTTGATCTATCCTAGAGTTCGTACTAGAATAACACCTTAAGACACAAATCAACCAAAACCCTAATGTCACCTAGATACTCCAATGTCATGTCAAGTATCCGTGGATATGATTATACAATATGCATCACACAATCTCAGATTCATCTATTCAAACCAACACAAAGTACTTCAAAGAGTGCCCCAAAGTTTCTACCGGAGAGTCAAGACGAAAACGTGTGCCAACCCCTATGCATAAGTTCACAAGGTCACTGAACCCGCAAGTTGATCACCAAAACATACATAAAGTAGATCATGTGAATATCCCATTGTCATCACAGATAAGCACATGCAAGACATACATCAAGTGTTCTCAAATCCTTAAATACTCAATCTGATAAGATAACTTCAGAGGGAAAACTCAATCCATTACAAGAGAGTAGAGGGGGTGAAGCATCATAAGGTCCAACTATAATAGCAAAGCTCGCGATACATCAAGATCGTGCCGAATCAAGAACACGAGAGAGAGAGAGAGATCAAACACATAGCTATTGGTACATAACCTCACCCCGAGGGTGACCTACTCCCTCCTCGTCATGGAGAGCGCCAGATGATGAAGATGGCCACTGCTGATGGATCCCTCCGCAGGTGGTGCCGAACAGGTCCCGATTGGTTTTGGTGGCTACAGAGGCTTGCGCGCCGAACTCCTGATCTAGGTTTCTTTCTGGGGTTTCTGCTTATATAAGAATTTTTGGCGCCGATCTCACTTGTGGGGGTCTCCAGTCGTCCATGAGATAGGGGCGTGCCAGGGGTAGGGCACGCCCACCTCGTGCATGGCCCAAGACTCTTCTTTCCCAACTCTTTACTCGAGGCTTTTTTGGTCCATAAAAATCATCAAAAATTGGCACGTCAATTGACTCCATTTGGTATTCCTTTTTCAGAAACTCAAAACAAGGAAAAAAGTAAACCGACATCGGGCTCTAGGTTAATAGGTTAGTCCCAATAATCATATAAAACAGCATATAAATGTATATAAAACATCCAAGATGGATAATATAATAGCATGTAACAATAAAATTATAGATACGTTGGAGACGATTATAGGCATGTATTCCAGAAATAGTCATATGTGCTTTATTAAAAGAACTTGCATGACATCTTTTGTCCCACGCCCCGCGGCAGCAGGGTCCATATTAGAAACTAAGGGATATTAAGGCCTCCTTTAATAGAGAACCGAACAAAGCATTAACACATAGTGAATAAATGAACTCCTCAAACTACAGTAATCACCGAAAAAGTCCGGTTATTGTCACTCCGGGGTTACCGGATCATAACACGTAGTAGGTGACTATAACTTGCAAGATCAGATCTAAAACATGGATATAATGATGAATTCATAAACTGTTCAGATCTGAGTTCATGGCACCCGGGCCCAAAGTGATAAGCATTAAGCATAGCAAAGTCATAGCAACATCAATCTAAGAACATAGTGGATACTAGGGATCAAGCCCTAACAAAACTAACTCGATTACATGATGAATCTCATCCAACTCCTCACCGACCAGCGAGCCTACGAAGGAATTACTCACTCATCATGGAATTGGCGATGGAGATGGGTTGGTGATGACGAAGAACGAAGATCCCTCTCCTGAGCCGCTAACGGACTCCAGATCTGCCTCCCGAGGAAGAACAGGATTGGCGGCGACTCTGCCTCGTGGAACGCGATAATTCTTTCTCCTCATTTTTCCGGAATAATGTGCTTTATAGTATCGGGGGTTGTCTGCATGAGGAGAGGGGGGCCCTAGCGGGTTGTGCCCACCTGTGCCCCTCTTTGGCAGGTCTTGGCTCCAAATTTTATTATTGATATAAAAAGCCTCGCAAAGTTTCGCTCCATTCCGAGAACTTTTATTTCTGCACAAAACAACACCATGGTAGTTCTGCTGAAAACAGCGTCATCCGGGGTTAGTTTCATTCAAATCATGCAAATTAGAGTCCAAAACAAGAGGAAAAGCGTGAGGAAAATTAGATATGTTGGAGATGTATCAAGGCGGTCCGGGGCACACGAGGTGGGCACAACCCACTGTATGCGCTGGCCTCCTCACAGGTTCTCGTGGGTTGTGCCCCCTCGTGGCACCCCCAAAGCAACCAGGGCCCATTATGTTCCTTCTGGTCCAAAAAAATCTCCGTGAAGTTTCGTTGCATTTGGACTCCGTCTAATATTGATTTCCTACGATGTAAAAACATGCAGAAAACAGCAACAGGCACTTGGCACTATGTCAATAGGTTAATACCAAAAAATGATATAAAATGATTATAAAACATCCAAGATTGATAATATAACAACATGGAACAATAAAAATATATATACGCTGGAGACGATCAGCATCCCTGCTTAACTCCTACTCGCCCTTGAGTAGGTAAGGATAAAACAACATTTTGATGTGGAATGTTTCCTAACATGTCATATCATATTATTTTCTATATAGCATGGACATTTGGAATTTTATGTAATTCAAAGCAATAGTCTAGTTTTGACATGATAATTTAGATACTCAAGCATATCAACAAGCAACCATGTCTTTCAAAATATCAACGCTAAAATAAGTTATCCCTAGCCCATCATGCTCAACCATTGATCCATTCATGAAACATACTCAAACATTAGCTACACCCAATACTCAAGTACGATCATATTGCCTCCTAGTTGGTGCTTTTATAAGAGAAGGTGGAGACTCAAATTCAAAATAAAAATTGCATAAAGTAAAAGAAAGGCCCTTCGCAGAGGGAAGTAGGGATTTGTAGAGGTGTCAGAGCTCAAAGCAAAAAAATTAGAGATAAAAACATTTTGGGAGGTGTATCCATCCCACCAACGAAAACGACTTAGAGTTCCCAACACTTTCCATGCTAGATATATCATAGGCGGTTCCCAAACAGAAAATAAAGTTTATTTCTTTTTCCACCATACTTTCACTTTCCATGGCTAGTTGTATCCACGGTTGCCCTCCATACCAACACTTTCCAAGAAATTTTTTATTTGACAACATAAAGTAAATTCATTTTTGCATTTCGACTGGGCATCCCTAAAACCTTTGCCTTACTCTCGTAATGACAAGTGAATAAACACTCACAATGAGAATAACACATCCAACATGGAAAATATTAGCCACCCCTCACCACTCCGCGAGCAAAACGAACACACAAAAGAGAAGTTTATTTTGAAAAATAGAGATGGAAAGTGAAAGTGAAAATTAGGAGTGATACTTGGCGTAGAGGCCTGCTGCACATGGTCAATAATGTTGGAAATAGTCTTCGGCTCACCAGATAATTTCCGAAGCAAAGACTTGATCTTCGACATCGTCCCCTTCCGCAGTGGCTATCATGCACTGCTCGAACGAACCGCTTTTGCCCGTTTCAATGCAGTACCACACTACGCTTATCTAAAGCTTAAGATGCCCGTACCATGCGGCATCATAACAGGCAATGGAAACATGGAGCGCCCCCTCCGAACTGTGGAGCACACCGCGGTCCTCGCAGCCGAGGTACAGAGTGGCCTTATCAAGCCGAATACTTCTTTTGTCCATCAAACCCCCGGACACTGTCAAATGAGTCTGATCTACCCCTCAGAATGACAGTTCGGTTCATCCAGAACTTGATTAGAAATTCAGCCTCCGTCAAAACCCCCACCTAATCGCGGCATACATACCGCGCGTACATACCTACGCACTAAAAATACCATGGGCAGGGACTGAGGCACACTAAGGACAAAGTCCACAATACGGCTCGACCCTATTTGGACCTTAATCTCCTTCTTCTTTTTCTCTTTTCTCTCATATTTCAGGTTCTTTAAAACCCAAATCACTTGTCGGTGGTACAAAGGATCCTAAACCAACGGTGAAAAGCGACGTAGACGTGCGGCAGGGTATCCAAAGGATCTTCAAGACCACCTTTCCTTTTAGGACCTGCTTGGAGGTTTTCCCTTGTTCTCAAATTCTGGGCATGTAAAATAGCCTTGATGCTTCTGGCATCCTCTGTAAAAACACGTTTTGACGTATCAATTAGACTATAATGGAAACAGTTTCGCCCAACCCTGTTTGGTATTGGCTTATTTCTTAATATGTCTTACCTCTTTACGTCAGATTGGCATATACAGCTTGGCACAATTTAAATCGCCAGGGGCTCTATTCAGCCATATATATTCTCGAAAACAGAAAGTTCAAACACTCTGAGAGTAGACTTCGGCATCCCGAATACTGCATTATATGCATCGGCTGTGAATCATGTCTTTGATCAATAGTTGGGTTGCACGGCTCCTATGGTTACTACCTTACGTTCCGCTTGTTCAGCTAAGGTAGTAAAGGGAGAACTACTGCGATTGTGCTTCTAGTTCGCCCAGTCAAGCACCTCAATAGAGAAAGCTGAAAACTGACTATCATGATGCGGCGAGAGCTGGTCAGCAATTCGGCGACTTACTAAATCTCTAGCAATTTCTTCCGTATTACATGAAGGACTGGCTCTCTTCCAGTCACGTGCATAAGGCATCCAAGTTCGGATAGCCGCATACGCACCAGGGGCTATCTCATAGTCCCATTTTCAAACTCCTATGGCTGAGTGAGAGTGATAAAGCTGCATAGTCCGATTGCCTGGTTCACCGCGCTGACACCTCCTTTATAGACCAAGACGTTGGGTCAAGTGTGGTCATGTGCTATTCCGAACACCCCCGTAGTATCTGAAGCTGACGAATGGCAAAATCTCAGGGATAAAAACGGCCGTACGGGAGGAAAAATACTTTAAGATAAAAGGTACAAATATATTACAAAGCTTCAGTTCATGGCACAACGCCTGGTCAGGTCAGATACATTTACTCGAACAGGATATCCTTGGAGCATTGACCCTCTATCAAACGGGAACCCTCCAGGACGTCTTCGAAATAGCACTCCGGCTTGCGGTGGTCCTTGCCTCCTGGCGGGCCTTCAACTGCCACGACGGCGGCCTTCATTTTCACCCAGTGCATCTTGACACGGGCGAAGGCCATCCGCGCACCTTCTGTTGGGGAACGTAGTAATTTCAAAAAAATTCCTATGCACACACGAGATCATGGTGATGCATAGCAATGAGAGGGGAGAGTGTTGTCCACGTACCCTCGTAGACCGAAAGCGGAAGCGTTAGCACAACGCGGTTGATGTAGTCATACGTCTTCATGATCCGACCGATCAAGTACCGAACACACGACACCTCCGAGTTCTGCACACGTTCAACTCGATGACATCCCTCGAACTCCGATCCAGCCGAGTGTTGAGGGAGAATTTTGTCAGCACGACGGCGTGGTGACGATGATGACATTGTACCGACGCAGGGCTTCGCCTAAGCACCGCTACGATATTATCGAGGTGGATTATGGTGGAGGAGGGAACCGCACACGGCTAAGAGATCAAGAGATCAATTGTTGTGTCTATGGGGTGCCCCCCTCCTCCGTATATAAAGGGGAGGAGGAGAGGGCCGCCAAGGGGTGGCGCGCCCTAGGAGGGGGAAACCTACTCCAAGTAGGTTTGCCCCTCCCTTTCCTAGTCCAAGAAGGAGGGGGAGGGAAGGATTGGGAGAGGGGAAAGGCAAGCCCCCCCCCCCTTCCTTGTCCTATTCGGACTCAAGGGAAGGGGGCGCGCCTTGCCCTGGGCGGCCCTCTCTCTCCACTAGGGCCCAACAAGGCCAATTAGTTCCCGGGGTTCGGTAACCCCAGCATCTCGATAAATGTCCGAAACCTTCCGGAACCTTTCCGGTGTCCAAACATAGTCGTCCAATATATCAATCTTTATGTCTCGACCATTTCGAGACTCCTAGTCATGTCCGTGATCACATCCGGGACTCCGAACAACCTTAGGTACATCAATACATATAAACTCATAATATAACCGTCATCAAACTTTAAGAGTGCGGACCCTACGGGTTCGAGAACTATGTAGACATGATCAAGACATGTCTCCAGTCAATAACCAATAGAGGAACTTGGATGCTCATATTGGCTCCCACATATTCTACGAAGATCTTTATCGGTCAGACCGCATAACAAAATGTGTTCTTCCCTTTGTCATCGGTATGTTACTTGCCCGAGATTCGGTCGTCGGTATCTCAATACCTAGTTCAATCTCGTTACCGGCAAGTCTCTTTACTCGTTCCGTAATACATCATCCCGCAACTAACTCATTAGTTACAATGCTTGCAAGGCTTATAGTGATGTGCATTATCGAGTGGGCCCAGAGATACCTCTCCGACAATCGGAGTGAAAAATCCTAATCTCGAAATACGCCAACCCAACAAGTACCTTTGGGGACACCAGAGAGCACCTTTATAATCACCCAGCTTACGCCAGACGCTTGGTAGCACACAAAAATTCCTCCGTAAACGGGAGTTGCATAATCTCATAGTCATAGGAACATGTATAAGTCATGAAGAAAGCAATGGCAACATACTAAACGATCAAGTGCTAAGCTAACAGAATGGGTCAAGTCAATCACATCATTCTCCTAATGATGTGATCCTGTTAATCAAATGACAACTCATGTCTATCGCTAGGAAACATAACCATCTTTGATCAACGAGCTAGTCAAGTAGAGGCATACTAGTGACACTCTGTTTGTGTATGTATTCACATATGTATTACGTTTCCGGTTAATACAATTCTAGCATGAATAATAAACATTTATCATGAGAATAAGGAAATAAATAATAACTTTATTATTGCCTCTAGGGCATATTTCCTTCAGTCTCTCACTTTCACTAGAGTCAATAATCTAGTTCACATCGCCATGTGATTTAACACCAATAGTTCACATCACCACGTCATTAACACCCATAGTTCACATTGTCATGTGACCAACACCCAAAGGGTTTACTAGAGTCAATAATCTAGTTCACATCGCTATGTGATTAACACCCAAAGAGTACTAAGGTGTGATCATGTTTTGCTTGTGAGAGAAGTTTAGTCAACGGGTCAGCCACATTCAGATCTGTATGTATTTTGCAAATTTCTATGTCAACAATGCTCTTCACGGAGCTACTCTAGCTAATTGCTCCCACTTTCAATATGTATCCAGATTGAGACTTAGAGTCATCTTGATCAGTGTCAAAACTTGCATCGAAGTAACCCTTTACGACAAACCTTTTGTCACCTCCATAATCAAGAAACATATCCTTATTCCACTAAGGATAATTTTGACTGTTGTCCAGTGATCTACTCCTAGATCACTATTGTACTCCCTTGCTAAACTCAGTGTAGGGTATACAATAGATCTGGTACATAGCATGGCATACTTTATAGAACCTATGGATGAGGCATAGGGAATGACTTTCATTCTCTTTCTATCTTCTGCCGTGGTCGGACATTGAGTCTTACTCAATTTCACACCTTGTAATACAGGCAAGAACTCTTTTCTTTGACTGTTCCATTTTGAACTACTTCAAAATCTTGTCAAGGTATGTACTCATTGAAAAAACTTATCAAGCGTCTTGATCTATCTCTATAGATCTTGATGCTCAATATGTAAGCAGCTTCACCGAGGTCTTTCTTTGAAAAAACTCCTTTCAAATACTCCTTTATGCTTTCCAGAAAATTCTACATCATTTCTGATCAACAATATGTCATTCACATATACTTAGCAGAAAGGCTGTAGTGCTCCCACTCACTTTCTTGTAAATACAGGCTTCACCGCAAGTCTGTATAAAACTATATGCTTTGATCACACTATCAAAACATACATTCCAACTCCGAGATGCTTGCACCAGTCCATAAATGGATCACTGGAGCTTGCACATTTTGTTAACACCTTTAGGATCGACAAAACCTTCTGGTTGCATCATATACAACTCTTCTTTAAGAATTCCATTAAGGAACGTAGTTTTGACATCCATTTGCCAGATTTCATAAAATGCGGCAATTTGCTAACATGATTTGGACAGACTTAAGCATCGCTACGAGTGAGAAAATCTCATCGTAGTCAACACCTTGAACTTTGTCAAAAACCTTTTTCAACAAGTCTAGCTTTGTAGATAGTAACACTACTATCATCGTTCGTCTTCCACTTGAAGATCCATTTATTTTCTATGGCTTGCCGATCATCGGGCAAGTCAACCAAAGTCCACACTTTGTTCTCATACATGGATCTCATCTCAGATTTCATGGCCTCAAGCCATTTCGCGGAATCTGGGCTCATCATCGCTTCCTCATAGTTCATAGGTTCGTCATGGTCAAGTAACGTGACTTCCAGAACAGGATTACCATACCGCTTTGGTGCGGAACGTATTCTGGTTGACCTACGAGGTTTGGTAGTGACTTGATCTAAAGTTTCATGATCATCATCATTAACTTCCTCACTAATCAGTGTAGGAGTCACAGGAACAGATTTATGTGATGAACTACTTTCCAATAAGGGAGCAGGTATAGTTACCTCATCAAGTTCTACTTTCCTCCCACTCACTTCTTTCGAGAGAAACTCCTTCTCTAGAAAGGGTCCATTCTTAGCAACAAATGTCTTGCCTTTGGATCTGTGATAGAAGGTGTACCCAACTGTCTCCTTTGGGTATCCTATGAAGACACATTTCTCCGATTTGGGTTTGAGCTTATCAGGATGAAACTTTTTCACATAAGCATCGCAACCCCAAACTTTATGAAACAACAATTTTTGGTTTCTTGCCAAACCACAGTTCATATGGTGTCGTCTCAACGGATTTAGATGGCGCCCCTTTTAACATGAATGCAGCTGTCTCTAATGCATAACCCCAAAACGATAGTGGTAAATTGGTAAGAAACATCATAGATCGCACCATATCTAATAAAGTACGGTTACGATGTTTGGACACACCATTTCGCAGTGGTGTTCCAGGTGGCGTGAGTTGCGAAACTATTCCGCATTGTTTCAAATGAAGACCAAAGTCGTAACTCAAATATTCTCCTCCACGATCAGATCGTAGAAACTTTATTTTCTTGTTACGATGATTTTTTTCCACTTCACTCTGAAATTCTTTGGACTTTTGAAATGTTTAAGACTTATGTTTGATTAAGTAGATATACCCATATCTGCTCAAATCATCTGTGAAAGTGAGAAAATAATGATTCCCGCCGCGAGCCTCAACACTCATCCAATTGCATACATCAATATGTATTATTTCCAATAAGTCAGTTGCTCGCCCCATTGTTCCGGAGAACGGAGTCTTAGTCATCTTGCCCATAAGGCATGGTTCGCAAGCATCAAGTAATTCATAAGCAAGTGATTCCAAAATCCCATCAGCATGGAGTTTCTTCATGCGCTTTACACCAATATGACCTAAACGGCAGTGCCACAAATAAGTTGCACTATCATTATTAACTTTGCATCTTTTGGCTTCAATATTATGAATATGTGTATCACCACGATCGAGATCCAACAAACCATTTTCATTGGGTGTATGACCATAGAAGGTTTTATTCATGTAAATAGAACAACAATTATTATCTAACTTAAATGAATAACCGTATTGCAATATACATGATCAAATCATATTCATGCTCAACGCAAACACCAAATAACACTTATTTAGGTCTAACACTAATCCCGAAAGTATAGGGAGTGTGCGATGATGATCATATCAATCTTGGAACTACTTCCAACACACATCGTCACCTCACCCTCAACTAGTCTTTGTTTATTCCGTAACTCCTGTTTCGAGTTACTAATTTTTAGCAACCAAGCAAGTATCAAATACCCAGGGGCTACTATAAACACTAGTAAGGTACACATCAATAACCTGTATATCAAATATACCCTTGTTCACTTTGCCATCCTTCTTATCCACCAAATATTCACGGCATTTCTGCTTCCAGTGACCATTTCCTTTGCAGTAGAAGCACTCAATTTCAGGCTTTAGTCTAGCTTTGGGATTCTTCACAGAAGTGACAACTTGCTTGCCATTCTACATGAAGTTCCCTTTCTTTCCCTTTGCCCTTTTCTTGAAACTAGTGGTCTTGTTAATCATCAACACTTGATGCTCTTTCTTGACTTCTACCTTCGTCGATTTCATCATCATGAAAAGCTCGGGAATCATTTTCGTCATCCCTTGCATACTATAGTTCATCACGAAGTTCTAATAACTTGGTGATGGTGACTAGAGAATTCTGTCAATCACTATCTTATCTGGAAGATTAACTCCCACTTGATTCAAGCGATTTTATTACCCAGACAATCTGAGCACATGCTCACTGCTTGAGCTATTCTCCTCCATCTTTTAGCTATAGAACTTGTTGGAGACTTCATATCTCTCAACTCGGGTATTTGCTTGAAATATTAACTTCAACTCCTAGAACATCTCATATGGTCCATGACGTTCAAAACGTCTTTGAAGTCCCGATTCTAAGTCGTTAAGCATGGTGCACTAAACTATCAAGTAGTCATCATATTGAGCTAGCCAAACATTCATAACGTCTGCATCTGCTCCTGCAATAGGTCTGTCACTTAGAGGTGCATCAAGGACATAATTCTTCTGTGCAGCAATGAGGATAAACCTCAGATCACCGACCCAGTCCACATCATTGCTACTATCATCTTTCAACTTAGTTTTCTCTAGGAACACATATAAAACATAGGGAAGCAACAATGCGAGCTATTGATCTACAACATAGATATGCTAATACTAACAGGACTAAGTTCATGATAAATTAAAGTTCAATTAATCATATTACTTAAGAACTCCCACTTAGATAGACATCCCTCTAATCATCTAAGTGATCACGTGATCCAAATCAACTAAACCATGTCTGATCATCACGTGAGATGGAGTAGTTTTCAATGGCGAACATCACTATGTTGATCATATCTACTATATGATTCACGCTCGACCTTTCGGTCTCCAGTGTTCCGATGCCATATCTGCATATGCTAGGCTCGTCAAGTTTAACCTGAGTATTCCGCGTGTGCAGAACTGTCTTGCACCCGTTGTATTTGAACGTAGAGCTTATCACACCCGATCATCACGTGGTGTCTCAGCATGAAGAACTTTCGCAACGGTGCATACTCAGGGAGAACACTTATGCCTTGAAATTTAGTGAGAGATCATCTTATAATGCTACCGTTGATCTAAGCAAAATAAGATGTATAAAAGATAAACATCACATGCAATCAAAATATGTGACATGATATGGCCATCATCATCGTGTGCCTTTGATCTCCATCTTCAAAGCATCATCATGATCTCCATCATCACTGGCATGACACCATGATCTCCATCATCTTGATCTATATCAATGTGTCGTCACATGGTCGTCTTGCCAACTATTGCTCTTGCAACTATTGCTATCGCATAGTGATAAAGTAAAGCAATTATTTGGCGCTTGCATCTTATGCAAATAAAGAGACAACCATAAGGCTTCTGCCAGTTGCTGATGACTTCAACAAAACATGATCATCTCATACAACAACTTATATCTCATCACGTCTTGACCATATCACATCACAACATGCCCTGCAAAAACAAGTTAGACGTCCTCTACTTTGTTGTTGCAAGTTTTACGTGGCTGCTACGGGCTGAGCAAGAACCGTTCTTACCTATGCATCAAAACCACAACAATAGTTCATCAAGTTAGTGTTGTTTTAACCTTCACAAGGACCGGGCGTAGCCACACTCGGTTCAACTAAAGTTGGAGAAACTGACACCCGCTAGTCACCTATGTGCAAAGCATGGCGGTAAAACCAGTCTCGCGTAAGCATATGCGTATTGTCGGTCCGGGCCGCTTCATCCAACAATACCGCCGTACCAAAGTGTGACATGCTGGTAAGAAGTATGACTTGTATCGCCCAAAACTCACTTGTGTCCTACTCGTACATATAACATCTACGCATAAAACCTGGCTCGGATGCCACTGTTGGGGAACGTAGTAATTTCAAAAAAATTCCTACGCACACGCAAGATCATGGTGATGCATAGCAACGAGAGGGGAGAGTGTTTTCCATGTACCCACGTAGACTGAAAGCGGAAGCGTTAGCACAACATGGTTGATGTAGTCGTACCTCTTCACGTCCGACCGATCAAGTACCGAACGCACGGCACCTCCGAGTTCTGCACACGTTCAACTCGATGACGTCCCTCGAACTCCGATCCAGCCGACTGTTGAGGGAGAGTTTCATCAGCACGACGGCGTGGTGATGATGATGATGTTGTACCAACGCAGGGCTTCGCCTAAGCACCGCTACGATATTATCGAGGTGGATTATGGTGGAGGGGGGCACCGCACACGGCTAAGAGATCAAGATATCAATTGTTGTGTCTATGGGGTGCCCCCCTCCTCCGTATATAAAGGGGGGAGGAGGAGAGGGCTGGCCAAGGGGGTGGCGCGCCCTATGATGAGGACATGACTACTTGGATAAGACCAAAAATATTGCATACATGCATATTTGTCAGGTGATTTCTAGTGCAAACTATTCAATAATCTATTTATGTTATCCAGAACAAAAATACTTCACATACTTTTGTGTTTTGTCTAATTGCAGGTGTATGGGACATTTGTACAATACACATATGAAGATAAGGGAAAAGGAGAAGTTTAGGTGCTGTTCAAAAAGTCCTCTCACGTCACTTTTGGGCCAAGAGAAGATAGAGTCCAAGTCTCTCACGTTCTGGATTCAGATTCGGACTGCACAGACATACCTGACTCAAAACGCCGACAACTTTTTCATACGGACTCCGAATTGGGTGATTCTTTTTCTGTTGGAAAGTAGATTTCATGCTCTTTACAACCCAATTGGAATCAGCTTAAAATCCGTCCGGAGCGTTGAGTTATGGACGAAACAATCTGACGCTGCACCAGAATTCGAGTCAAACTACAAGTCCAAAGGTGTTACGTCACCTCCACTTGGGCCCATTGGCCTTGTACGACCTAGGGTTAGTTTTAGGCTGCCTTGGGATGTCTTCCCACCTCCTTGGCCGCCACCCCTTGCTCCTATATAAGTAGATCCATCTATTAGCTTTTTCCTTGGGATTTGTTTAGTTAAAAGTTAGCCATTGCAACTTTGTGTACTTCGTTTGTGTCCAACGACCAGACCAAGACCGCTTACGGATCCCCACCTTTATCAATACTTCATATATACTCGCAATATTCAGATTGCTTTATCGTATTCTTGCTTGTTCTTCGATTGCTTGCAGGAATTGACCTTCGTGGTCAGGTTGATTGTGCTCCGGCGTAGTCAATAACCTCTCGGAGTTGGTTTAGCGATTGCTAAGGCGCAACGTCGTGCACGTTTGTAGTCGGATCGTCAAAGTCGTCTCCACCAAATCGATAGTTATCATCTCATCGAAAGATCGGGACACCCTCGCCTCTATCACCTTAGGAGGGGGAAACCTACTCCAAGTAGGTTTGCCCCTCCCTTTCCTAGTCCAAGAAGAAGGGGGAAGGAAGGAGTGGGAGAGGGGAAAGGCAAGGCCCCCCCCTTCCTTGTCCTATTCAGACTCAAGGGGAGGGGGCGCGCCTCTTGCCCTGGCCGGCCCCCCTCTCTCTCTCTCTCCACTAGGGCCCAACAAGGCCCATTAGTTCCCGAGGGGTTCCGGTAACCCCCCGTACTCCGATAAATGTCCGAAACCTTTCAGAACTTTTCCAGTGTCCAAACATAGTCGTCCAATATATCGATCTTTACGCCTCGACCATTTCGAGACTCCTCGTCATGTCCGTGATCACATCCGGGACTCCGAACAACCTTAGGTACATCAATACATATAAATTCATAATATAACCGTCATCAAACTTTAAGCGTGCGGACCCTACGGGTTCGAGAACTATGTAGACATGACCGAGACACATCTCCGGTCAATAACCAATAACGAAAGCTGGATGCTCATATTGGCTCCCACATATTCTATGAAGATCTTTATCGGTCAGACCGCATAACAACATACGTTGTTCCCTTTGTCATCGGTATGTTACTTGCTCGAGATTCGATCGTCGGTATCTCAATACCTAGTTCAATCTTGTTACCGGCAAGTCTCTTTACTCATTCTTTAATACATCATCCTGCAACTAACTCATTAGTTACAATGCTTGCAAGTCTTATAGTGATGTGCATTACTGAGTGGGCCCAGAGACACCTCTTCGACAATCGGAGTGACAAATCCTAATCTTGAAATACGCCAACCCAACAAGTACCTTTGGAGACACCTGTAGAGTACCTTTATAATCACCCACATTCGCTAGACATTTGGTAGCACATTAAAGTGTTCCTCCCGTAAACAGGAGTTGCATAATCTCATAGTCATAGGAACATGTATAAGTCATGAAGAAAGCAATAGCAACATACTAAACGATCAAGTGCTAAGCTAACGGAATGGGTCAAGTCAATCACATCATTCTCCTAATGATGTGATCCCGTTAATCAAATGACAACTCCTGTCTATGGCTAGGAAACATAACCATCTTTGATCAATGAGCTAGTCAAGTAGAGGCATAGTAGTGACACTCTGTTTGTGTATGTATTCACACATGTATTATGTTTCCGGTTAATACAATTCTAGCAAGAATAAGAAACATTTATCATGAGAATAAGGAAATAAATAATAACTTTATTATTGCCTCTAGGGCATATTTCCTTCACCTTCTATGCATGTTGACCGCGTCTATTCGGGGAAGCGCGTCGACGAGTCGCTGCACCAGGCCGAGGTAGCTGCTTGGAATGGGTTCGGTTGGCCACAGCCGGACTATGAAGTCCCTCATGGCCAATCCGGACATCCTATGTAGCTCGGCCCACTGCGTCATCTGGTCATTCAATAGCGCTGGGCGCTCCTGCGTCGCGAACTATGACCAGAATAGCTTCTCCGTCGTGTGCCCCTCCTGGGCCCGGAAGAATTGCGCGGCGTCGGCGGCAGTCTTCAGAAGATCCGCAAAGGCGTCTGGAGCACTCCATAGTCGAGTGAGCAAGGCATACTTCTGATTGCCGAATTTACTCTATAAAAGGAAGGGCTTACCAGCCGCTATCTGTTCGACCTGCTTGATCTCCTCGCGCGCCGCACGAAACTCGGTCCGCGCCTCCTTGGCCCCATGGAGAGCCTTGGTCAGCTTGGCCGCTTGGGCCTTATTCTCCTCTTCCAAGGACTAGCACTTGCTGGCGGCATCCTTAAGCTCTTGCTCTACTTCGATCACCCACTCCTCGTAGCGGCAGCGGTAACCTGCTCGGCCTTTAAATCCGCAGCCGCTTTGTTAGCAGCCGCTTGGCTCACCCGTGCCTGCTCTTTGGCTCGGGCAAGGTCTCTCCTCAGGGTCTCAACCGTGGCTGCACTACCTGCAACAATGAACAGGGCAACACGGGAACTTAGACTCCGCATGGGTATATTACTTCAGGTGTGTAAACACTTTTTCCAAAAAACATACCTTGCGCCTCATCAAACATCCTGTTGATGCGGACGAGGTCCTCATCGGCCAGCCCCAGCTTCCGCTTGAGTTCGGATACTTCGGCGGCCTGGGTGGTTGCCGCTAACAGTGAAACCCATTTCTCAAAATAGACAAGTACATTATCTCCTGCGAATATTATCGATCCTCTATTTGGCCTTTTTTCAAAAGCCGAACAGAGTATCAGGGGCTACTATCTATACACAGGCATGTTTTTATATGAAAAGCGGCTAAAGACATTACATCGTATACCTCAAAGCCTGTTAATAGGTTGGTGAAGGCTTCGTTCAGCCCGCTTTTGGTGGGCTGAACCTTCTCAACCACCATACCCATCAGGGTACGATGTTCTTCCAAAACGGACGCACTTCATAGTGCATCCGACAGAGTGTTCGGCGCCTTCGGATTAGAGGAGGTCGCCACCGAAATAGGCGCTCCACCCTCCTTCGAAGTGGGTAGCTCATTCGATCCTGGGGCCATTTGGGTCTCCGAAATGGCATCTGGATGGGGGGCGGACTGATTAGGGCCCCGTCGCCAGTCTCCATGGGGTTGTGCCCCCGTGTTCTCGGCAACCGAGGCATCACCCTCTGGCGCCGTCTCGGCGGTCCCTCGCGCCTCTCTGTGGCCTGGAAAGGTCCTTTGGGATAACACCTCAGCATCATCCGCAATAGGTGGCGGGGAGGTTCGCGGAGGCGTCTCGCTCTCCATCATCTCCGACGCCAGAGAGTTCCCGAATATGAGGATAGTTTGGGGAGATCGCGGACCGGACTGCAGCGCATGATTTAATATGATTCCCACAATTCATAAAAGATTGGATGTGCGTAGAGCATCGTTAGATACTTACGATTCGGCTAGGGGCTTTGCCCTAGGGCGATGCTTGGGGATGGCCTCGACGTCCGAATCCGAGCCATCTGAGAGGGATATCTTCCCCCTCTTGGACGCCTCTGCCTCCGGATCTACGAAGGCCTCCCTCTTCTTCCCCCTGTGAGGAGGGTCATCTTCTTCCTCCTCCTCTTCGTCTTCATCTCCCTCATGGGAGGAGGGAGCCTCGGCCCCTTCGGACGTCGCGTCCGAAGTGCCTTTATGGCGGAGACCGCTTTCGGACTCCTTGCTCTTCTTCTTCTTGTCCTTCTTCACCGGCGCCTGGTATGGCGCCGGGACCAGCATCCTCATTAGTAAAGGGTCAGCTGGGTTTTCAGGCAGTGGAGCTGGACATCTAATCCGCTCCGCCTTCTTTGTCCACCCCTGTTTAGAGGATGGAATTATCAGTGCACTCCTTTGATTAATGAACTAAGCTATGTTCGGAAATTTAACACTTACCGGGGTGGCCGGATGATTGCCGTCAAGGCCTATGTCCTCGGACGTCTTCGGCCACGACTTCTGAGCCTTGAAGAGCAGCTTCCAGATCTCTTTGTGCGTCATGCCAAAGAATTGCTGCAGGGTCTGTGGCCCTTCTGGATTGAATTCCCACATACGGAGAGGCTGTCGCTGGCAGGGAAGGGTTCAGCGGACGAGCATCACCTGGATCACGTCAGTAAGGCTGGTGTCCTTTTCTATGATACTTTTGATGCGCTTTTGCAGCATCAACACCTCGTCTAATGAACCCCAGTCCAAACCCTTGTTGGTCCACGACGCGAGCCGCAGCGGGGTCCGGATCTGAATGCGGGAGCGGCCGCCCATTTGGTGTCGCGGGGTTCGGTGATGTAGAACCACTCCTGCTGCCATATCTTGATGGTCTCCATGAAGGCCCCCTTTGGCCAGGTAACGTTGGGGAGCTTGCTCACCATGGCACCGCCGCAATCCATGTGTTGTCTGTCGACCACCTTCGGCTTCACATTGAAGGCCTTGAGCCACAGGCCGAAGTGTGGGGGGATGCAGAGGAATGCCTCACACACGACGATGAACGCTGAGATGTGGAGTGAGGGAGTCCCGGATTAGGGGGTGTCCGGATTGCCGGACTACCGTCATCGGCCGGACTATCATCGGCCGGACTATCATCATCAACCGGACTCCAAGACTATGAAGATACAAGATTGAAGACTTCACCCCGTGTCCGGATGGGACTTTCCTTGGCGTGGAAGGCAAGCTTGGCGATACGGATATGTAGATCTCCTACCATTGTAACCGACTCTATGTAACCCTAGCCCTCTCCGGTGTCTATATAAACCGGATGGCTTTAGTCCGTAGGACAACAATCATAACAACCCTTACAATCATACCATAGGCTAGCTTCTAGGGTTTAGCCTCCTTGATCTCGTGGTAGATCCACTCTTGTAAACATCCACAATATCAATATCAATCAAGCAGGACGTAGGGTTTTACCTCCATCAAGAGGGCCCGAACCTGGGTAAACATCGTGTCCCTTGTCTCCTGTTACCATCCGCCTAGACGCATAGTTCGGGACCCCCTACCCGAGATCCGCCGGTTTTGACACCGACATTGGTGCTTTCATTGAGAGTTCCTTTGTGCCGTCACCGATAGGAAGGATGCCTCCTCCCGTCTTCAAGGATGGTATTTTCGCCAAAGGAGCCTTGGCCGCTAGCCAAACTATCCGGCTAGGTGGTTTTCTTATGACCGCCTGTCCGGCCATCGCTTCGACAACGACCTCTCAAGTCGTCAAAAGCAATTTTCATGTCAGCTCGAATTCGCCGAGCGGCTGATCCAATAGAGCTCTCGTCCAGAACGAGCTCTTGATCGCATCGCCGCTCGGGAGTCGCTACAGACTACGATCAGATTGGGCTTAAAACCGATCCGAGAGAAATTAACTCTCTAGGTCACCCACCACGCTGCAAAGGTAGAGGAACAATGCGGCGACGCTTATCCTGTATTGAAAACTAGTCATGTCCGATCCTCGAACCCCCATGCCGGATTCCCGCGAGGGACGGCTTCAATCAAACACTGAACTTAAAGTCGCATTGGACTGCACTCGCTGGACAACGCCCGTAAATCCAAGCTTCCAAAATTGGAAACTTCGCCTTCGAGCCTTGAGATGGGTAGGGTTCCGGACTTAGTTCCACCCACCCGCCTGCACATATGCGATCTAACTCTAATTCGGCAAGAGCCCGCCGAGATAGTACATCACTCATCGGGCCGATTCCTCCCGGTTATGGACAGGATAAAGGACCCCGAGAGGAAAACACAATCTCAGCCTTCGCAATAATTGCATGGACAAGGGAATCCTAAACGCCATAAGTCGTCATGAAATTACACGCTTTGTTGATTTGGTGACCATCGCATAAAAGTACTGTGCGATGGAGAGCGCTGAAAACCGAAGTAATTTTGGGATAATCCGCCCCAATACATCCCTAGTCCGAAACAAAGGGTGCATCATCATCAAGCACCGGGTTGAATACCAAAACCAAAACCCCTAAAGGGTACGGAACTGCATCGAGGGCTGGCTAAACGGACCTGCAAAATTCTTAGCACAGAGGGCGCCACTCCAACTCATAGCCTTCGAGCATGTTGGATACTACGGCAGTGGCCAAAAGTGGCTAAGAGCTTCTAGCTTCGTATCCCAGCCCAACAACACCAAGACGGTGTTAATAGTCTTGAGACTTTCGTGATCAAATAGCATGCGAAAACGACAACTCTGCAACCTTGCCGAAGTCTACCAAGTAGCAACAATAAATCCATGGAGTGACACGGCTATTACCTTCAATGCTAGTGACGAACCTAAATTCGAACTGCTCGGGCACCACCGCATTGGTCCTCACCCGATAGTAGATTTCGCTTTCGCTTACTAAGGTACTCATGGATGGCGGCAGCGGACTAAACCTCATCTATGAGGAAACCCTCCAAAAATGGAAATAGATCGAACCGCATTGAGTGAAGCAGCACAACCTTCAGAGGAATAATCCTCACCGGAAGCATGCTGCACAGAAAAATCACGCTGACGAGTGTTCGCTCACGGACAATTACAGGTCCGAGGAGGTCACATTTCAAGTGGCTCCATTCAGCAGCGGATATCATGCTTTATTAGGACGAGAGGCATTCACAATTTTTCAAGCTATACCCCATTATGGGTACATGAAGCTTAAAATGCCCGGTCCCAACGGAATTATCACTCGCTAGTGATCTGAACATAGCACTCCACGCGAAAATAAGACAGCCGCACTAGCCCTCGAGGCACTATCCGAAGCCCTAGCGGCCGAGGAACTCATCATGATGCGCCCACGGTGAACAGGGACGATGTGATACTTGATAAAAGATCCAATTCCACCTCTTTAAACCAGCGGATGAAATAGTCAAATTCCAAGTCCACCCAACGGACCCTACAAAACGGCCTCCATCGGGCACAATTAAACCCCGATGTAGACGCCAGACCACGAGAATTTCTACAAGAAAACCGACATCTTTGCTCGCACCCTTCGACATGCCAGAATCCCACGCCCGCTGGCCGAGCACAGCCTAAATATCCTAAAGGATTCAAGCCACCAAACAGGCTCTTCGACGATTTTCCAACCCAAAAGACAGCAATGGGAGAGGAGCTAGCCAAACTATTGGAAGCCGGATTCATCGAGACATCAAACATCCGGATTGGCTAGCAAATCTGGTAATGGTACCAAAGAAGGACAAATCTCGCGCCTATGTGTCGATTTCAAAGACCTAAATAAAGCCTGCCCAAAGGATCCCTTCCCCCATCAAGATCGACCAAATCATCGATGCCACCGCAGGCACGATTCATTGTGCTTCCCGGACGACACTCCGCTATCATCAAATCAAGATGGCGAAGCGGATCAAGCCGCAATCGCATTCATTACTCCATATGGACCATTCTCGCTTCAACACGATGCCCTTCGGACTTAAAAACGCCGGCGCAATATATCAAGCGCATGATTCGTACATGTCCGCTACCCAGATCGGCAAAACAGTAGAGGCATACGAGACGACGAGTCGCCAAAACTAAACACGCCGAAACTCTAGTAGACGACTTGAGGCTCACATTCGACAAACTCGAGCATATGACATCAAGCTGAATCCGAAAATGTGTTTTCGCGCATCAGCCGGAAAGTCTGCTGGGCTTCATCGTATCCGTAGAGGAATTGAAGCAAACCCAGCCAAGATCCGAGCTCACACAACTAGATATCCCAAAAGACCTCAAGCAAATACAAAATTGATCGATGCATAGCGGTTCTAAGCCGCTTTATCTCCGCCTAGGAGAAAAGGCATTACCTCTATCGCCTCCTTAGGCGCATCAACACTTCGAGTGGACGGATGCTGCCACCGCCGACTCAAGAAATAAAGGCCATATTGGCAACAACCGTCCTCGGCTGCGCCCAACCTGGGCGAACCAATGTTGTTATACATCGCAGCTACACATCAAGTTGTAAGCGCGTACTGTCGTTTAACGAGAAAAGAAGGGCATAAATTCTCTTCAAAAACCAGTATACTACGATCCACTATGTTAACCCCTGCAAGTCCTGCACTCGCACTATCGTAAGATAGCATACGCGTGTTCATGGCATCCCGAAGTCCGACACTACTTTCAAGAGTGTTCGATAACAAAGGGCCTCTCAAGTACCACTTAACGACATTATAAACAACCGCGACGCGACGGGCAGGATTGCAAATGGGCCATTGAGCTCTTACCATTTGATATATCTTACAAACCTCGGCGAGCTATAAAGTCACAAGTTTTGGCTGACTTTGTCGCTGAATGGACCGGAGCCGAACTCCCTAAAGAATACGGCGCATACTCCAATTGGATTATGCACTTCGACGGCTCTAAAATGTTAGCCGGACTGGGGGTTGGCATCGTACTGACGTCCCCGACCGGGGACACAGTCCAATATGTACTTCAGATAATGTACACGGACTCCAACAACACAGCCGAATACGAGGCCCTTTTACATGGTCTCCGGATGGCAATCTCGATGGGCATTCAACGCCTAGAGGTGCGCGGGGATTCAAACCTCGCAATATCCCAAATAAACGGAGACTTTGACGCCAAAGATCCGAAAATGGTAGCATATCGCAACGATGTCCTAAAAATGTCAGCCCGGTTCGAAGGACTCGAATTCCATCACGTAGCCCGGGATAATAACCAAGCAGCCGACGTACTAGCACGCATTGGCGCAAAACGCGACGCTGTCCCTCCTAACATCTTCCCCGAACGGCTCTTCGCCATCCGCATTATGGGAAGAGGAGTCCGAACTAACAAACCGAACAAGCCGCACTAACCGCGATTCAGCCGATGATATAACACCTTCCGCCCACGACATAATGGCAGTAATTGCCCTGGGACGTAACCATTCCTCGCCTACTTGCTTAGGCAGGAGCTTCCCCAAGACCAAAATGAGGCCCGCTGCATTGTCCGCGATCTAAAGCCTACAAGGTCTATGAGGGAGAACTTCATAAGAAAAGCACAACCGAGTCCTTCAAAGGTGTATCTCAAGAGGAAGGGCGAAACCTCCCGGCTGAAATTCATGCCGGACTAGGCGCACACCACGCCGCAGCTCGGCCCTTGTAGGAAAGGCATTCCAGACAGGATTTTATCGTCGACGGCCCGAGCAGATGCTCGTGACTTAGTCCAAAGATGCGCCGGTTGTCGCTCTTTGCTAATCGAGCCATATGCCACCCACCGCCTAAAAACTATACCCATTACCCGGCCGTCATGGGTCTGGGGTCTTGACATGGTTGGACCACTTAAAGGGGGAACCCACAAGCAAAGGTACCTATTGGTCATGGTGGATAAATTCACCAAATGGATAGAGGCCAAGCCGCTTAAAACGGCAGAGTCCGGACCAGTGATAGACTTTATATCCGGGTAGTACACCGTTACGGTGTCCCCACAAAGATCATCACCGATAACGCACGAACTTCACCACCGGCGAGGTTAAATTATGGTGCAAAATATGGGCATCAAGCTCGATTACGCTTCGCCTATCATCCTCAAACCAACGGTCAAGTGGAACGAGCAAATGGTCTAATAATGAGCGGCATCAAACCTGCACTAGTGCGGTCCTTACAAAATCTGACACACACCGGTAGAGGAGCTCGACCAGACTGGGGCTGCGGACAACGCCTAACCGTATTACCGGATTCACACCATTTTTATGGTATACGGCGCAGAAGTAGTTTTGCCTCATGACATCATTCATGACTCACCTCGAAAAGCGCATGTACGAAGAAAGAGAAGCCGAGTTGGATCGGCAGGACGGCTTGGACACATTGAGGAAGAGCGCGACGTCGCCAAGGCTCGCTCCGCATTCTATCAACAGCAGGCTCAAGATATCAAAGCGCAGAAGCACGGGCCAAGACTTACAACGCTGGCGAACTGGTTCTACGCTCGCCGGACAAGAAAAGGACAAGCTCAAGCCCAAATGGAAGGCCCTTCATCATCGATCAAGTCCTGACCGCGGAGCGCACTGCCTACTTAAATGCATCGATAACCGCCGAGCCGAACCCATGGACCGCAGCCCGCCTCCGACGATTCTACGCTTAGCGCCGACTAAGAGTTCGCCCCTTTCTCCCCGTCCAAATTTTTCCTTTTACTTCAGCTACCTTTTGTTTATCTTTTTCTTCTCAACCCTATTCATCCAAGCCTTAAAAGGGCCTACTTGCGTAACGTTCATGCGCAATTGATGTGCTATCCGCACTCATTATACCTGGGCTTCTTTACCGTAGCTTAATTATACGGGCTTCATGCCCAAAGACATGTGTCAAGCCTCCACATGTACCTTTTATTCACCATTATATGCATCGATATGACTTAAGTTTTGGCCAAGCTGGGTTGCTCGCTCCGTGCTTACCCCTTACGCTCCCGATTGTTCGGCTAGGAGGTAAAGGAGCACCTCTGTGATTGTTACCGCCGGGTCAGCCGGATGTGTACCTCAGACCGGGTGAAGCCGAAGCTAGCGTTTTAAGGGAATATTCGGTCGGTGACCTAAAAGATGATTTTTATCCACTTATTTATCTGCCCCAGATGTTTTTCTCGCTTTGCAGACCGGACATGCACTTTAGGGCATGCCACCCCCAGAGGAAAGGAACCCTTAACGAACTATTCTCCCGAAGATGTTTCTTACTACCCATGTAATATAACATAACTAGTTGGGCACTTGTCCGATAAAGCACCGATGACCCCTACGCTCGGTCTCCATGCATACCCCGGTTGTTTCATAACCGAGATGGTATTCGACACACCCGGACTCTAGGGTCCCGAGGTCGGCTTAAAAGGTCGGCAAAGACAAACGATCTACAATCCGCTAGAAGGCATTTTTATGTCATTATATAATACAATGTCGATCGACCGATTGTATTCTTCTTCAATCCCGCCTAACAAAGTTGTCTAATTTACAGTCCTGTTGGGAAAATTTAGCGCCAACTCCACTTGGCTGTATACTAAACTCACAGGATCTCCTACCCATCGGGCCCCACAGTCCGACTTCGCCATGTGGTTGGGATCCGCCTTCTTGTACCGCTGCTTTACCATGGCCCAGCCTCCTCGGCACCTTGGCGGCAGGCCAAATCTTCCATAAATGGAAGCGCTGCCGCACTCCCGCAGCTTCTCCGCAAGCTCCCAAGACCCTCGGTATGGAGAAGGCTGGCCATAACGCCTGGATGACGCCGCCATAGCCTACCAACTCGCTCGATCAGTTGCAACAATTGAAGTTGATCACCCGTTGTTACGGGCATCTCCTCCAGGGCGACTGTGAGCATACCTGCATATATATTACATCAAATTAACTTCCTCGCCAACTCTTCTTTTCAAAGGAGTTCGCCAAGCACTTACTATATATGCCGCGACGAAGCCGCTGATTCTCCTTAACGGAGCCCGACAGCTCGCCCGAACGCTTTTCAGCTCTTCTCCAAGCTGGGCATGGGCATCCCGAGCTTGTTCCTTCCATGCTGCACCTTATGCAGCACCTCTCGCCGCCTTTAGTTGGCGCAGGTTCTTGCCTGTCCGGATCTTGTCCGCAGCACCGCAATGTCGCTTTTTAGACTTTCGCAAAAGCCAAATGCTACTTATCTTTCTACCACAATGCTACTGGAGAGGTCCTTATGCTTCCTCCTCCTGCGCTGTAAAATGCGGCCTCAAGTTGGGCCTTGCATTCTTGCAGCTCCCGAGACAGTTGGGTATTCTTCTCGGTAAGATCCTACATATTTCATATGATCCTTAAATCAGTTTAATATAACTACTTTAAGTCTCGGGGCTACCGCATATATAACTATTAAATTCTCTTACCAGTATGTCTTTTACATACCGCCCGCGGGCTCGATAAACCATCTTGAGCAGCACGAAGGTGTGCGCCCCTCGTGTTAAAGGCGCTCAACGCCGGGGAGAATCACGCGTCACGAAATACTGTCCGACGGCGCCGTGATTCAGGGCACTCTCCACCTCGACTTGGTGGCGGATAGTCTGTCGGCATCCTCCGTCGGAGGAACGTCCGCTCGCGCTTTGCGCCGCCTCCCCTCCCGACCAAAAGGGAGCCCGGCTGGTAGAGGTTGGATTGACAACTTTCACGCCTACAGTCCGGCGGACGCTTTTTTCCCTATAAAAGTCATGAGCACTCAAACGCTTCCTAGGAATGTTGCTCTAAATACTGAATTGTGAGCTATACCTTTGCGGCGACGCTTCAGTCCACGCCATTCTTCTTCCGCCTATCGGTCCGAATCGCCCTTGTTGGTCAGCCACCGCTGGCTCGGCTTCGCCCTAGGGCGCCTCCTGCACAAAGGCCGCCATATACGGTGGTCGAAATAAGCAAGGAAGGAATGACGGTGTCGTGGCTTCGCCGCAATCACCGGGAAGCCGGATATAGTCCGGATAGTCGGCCGTAATGGCGACTAAAGCATTGTCCATGCTGAGCTGGTGGAACACCCCGCCGATGAGCTCCACCATTATGTCCGGATCCTTCGAGGCCGGATCCCGGATCTCTCTCGATCCTCGGGCGCGGAGCCGGACTTAGCATGCCCTCCACGGTCCGGCGCAGTTCCTCGCCGAAAGAAGAACACACTATAAGAAACTTAAGTTTCAAAGGCACGGGTCGGACACGCTGAGTGTTCGCTACCCAAGGCCGGGATTATTCATAGAAAACCCATTTAACGGGTTCTTCAAGGAAATCCTCCTTCTCCCCTTATACAGGCCGACAAGATCGCCACCGATCTTCGGTCGAATCCGCCCTTTGCGCCATGACGGGTGGCATCGCCCTCCCCGCTGAAATCCCACATGGGTGGCCTCAGATTGTAGTGGCTGCACTTCAAGATAATGCATGTTGCCATGATTCCAATCATGGTCAACCCGCATGGGCCAAGAATCTTATTCGCCCATTAGATAATGGACGCCTTGTCTTCCTCCGGATGGGGCTCATGGACGCCAACTAAGGCGCTTCTTCAGAGGAGCATTGTTGAACTCCGGAGGCCGATCCGAACAGGTCCGCAGCGGAGCGCCCTCTATATAAAACCATTCAAGGCCAGTCTTGGCGCGCTTAGGGGTTCCGGATGGATATCCGTCCCGCAATGCGCCATATTTCGCGCCGCCCACTTGATATATGGACCCCTCGTGAGAGCGGGTACAAGGAAAACAACCTCTTCCACAACGCTAAGTGGGGCTCGACGCCCAGGAAAAGCTCGCAAAGAGCTACGAATCCGCAATATGCAGGATTGAGGCGGGCGGAGGTGATGGAGCTGGAGTCCGAGAACTCCGTGAGCCCGCGGAGGAATGGATGTACAGGAAACCGAGTCCCCTTATCGGATAGGGGACAAAGCATACCCGCTCCCCTTTGTTGGGATTAGGGGTAACCTCCGCTTGCTTCCCACCTTGTAGGTGGCAAGCCCGCTCGAACCGAACCATGAAGGCCGGAGGAGATATCCCCCATTTGAGCTTCACCAGCTCACAGCGCGAAGCAGAGCATCTCCTCCAATCTCCGGCAAAGGGCCGGGGCGAGAAGAGGAGCCGCGTGACGGTCCATGATGGAATGGATTCTTGGTCGAAGCGCTCCGATGAGTATTTGCGAGAGGGAGATGGTGATTTGGATCTGGATTCTTGCCTCCCTTATAGGCAGATTGTTCGCACAACTAGGGGGTAAAACATAAAAGACACCCTAGCTTTTCACATTCGCACGACGCGTGGAAGAAGGCCGTTATAGGGCGTGGAAGCCAAGACGCACAACATTGATGAGGAAGCCGGACACTGTTCGGCAGGTACATGGAACTTAAGGGAGAACCCGCCTTGCAACACCGAGGACTACACGCATGCTGGACTTATCGTCATTGAAGCCTGGTTCGGGGGCTACTGAGGGAGTCCCGGATTAGGGGGTGTCCGGATTGCCGGACTACCGTCATCGGCCGGACTATCATCGGCCGGACTATCATCATCAACCGGACTCCAAGACTATGAAGATACAAGATTGAAGACTTCACCCGTGTCCGGATGGGACTTTCCTTGGCGTGGAAGGCAAGCTTGGCGATCGGATATGTAGATCTCCTACCATTGTAACCGACTCTATGTAACCCTAGCCCTCTCCGTGTCTATATAAACCGGATGGCTTTAGTCCGTAGGACAACAATCATAACAACCCTTACAATCATACCATAGGCTAGCTTCTAGGGTTTAGCCTCCTTGATCTCGTGGTAGATCCACTCTTGTAAACATCCACAATATCAATATCAATCAAGCAGGACGTAGGGTTTTACCTCCATCAAGAGGGCCCGAACCTGGGTAAACATCGTGCCCCTTGTCTCCTGTTACCATCCGCCTAGACGCACAGTTCGGGACCCCCTACCCGAGATCCGCCGGTTTTGACACCGACATGGAGGAAGGAGTTCGGGGCTAGATCGTGAAAATCTAGCCCGTAATAGAACATGAGACCATGAACAAAGGGGTGAAGGGGAAACCCTAGTCCGCGAAGGAAGCGGGGGATGAATACCACCCTTTCGCCGGGCTCTGGAGTGGGGATGATCTACTTCGGGCAGGGAGCCTGTGCGTGATTTCCGCAGTCAAGTACCTCGCCTCCCAGAGCTCCTTGACGTCCTCCTCCGTCACGGAGGAGGCCATCCACTTACCTTGAGAACCGGATCTGGCCATGGCCGCAGAAGTTCGTGGTGGTGTGAAAGATTGGAACTTGGGCGCTGGAGCTCGAGGATGGGAAGGCTGAGGAAGAAGAAGGCGTGGGGTAAAAAAATGGATCTTTATCCGTTTATATAGGCCGTGAATATCAAGCACCTCCCCTCAAGTCTTAAAGCTCGCCTATTCACAAGGGGTCGTGCGAATGGCACAGTTGGATTACCCAAAGCCCATATTGATGGGAATCCCGCAATAAGGGGACACGATCTCTGCTTTGACGAGACGTGTCACTGGAGGCAGCCTCTCGAAACACGAAGCGGGAGGCAAAAAATGGTTCGAAATAATGAAGAGGCCAGACGTAACGTTTCGCCGAAAAAGTTGTCAGTGGACATACCTTATTTTGGTTAAGTATTAAGCCTTTGTGGTTGAGGGTTGTAACTGTTATACATAGCCGGATATAGTTCTCTTGTTCTAATGCTTTGGAGTATTCGGAGGAGGAACCCGCCTTGCAATGTTGAAGACAATCTGCGCGCCGGACTGATACGTCTCCAACGTATCTATAATTTTTTATTGTTCCATGATATATTATATTCTGTTTTGGATGTTTAATGGGCTTTATTATACACTTTTATATTATTTTTGGGACTAACCTATTAACCGGAGGCCTAGCCCAAATTGCTGTTTTTTGCCTATTTCAGTGTTTCGCAGAAAAAGAGTATCAAACTGAGTCCAAATGGAATGAAACCTTCGGGAACATGATTTTCGGAACAAACGTGCTCCAGAGGACTTGGATTCCACGTAAAGAATGCAACGAGGAGAGCACGAGGCAGGGGGTGCGCCTACCCCCCTAGGTGCGCCCTCCACCCTCGTGGGGCCCACGTTTGTCGGTGTTCTGGGAACGGGGGTCCCCAGACTTGCATGCCTGCGGCCTGCGGCGTGGCTCAAGTGGGGGCCCAGCGCGACCAGCTTCATCAGCTCAAGCTCAAGACCCTCGCGAGGGGCCAAGCCTCGCGGGGTGGATGACAAGAACCTCCCTTAGGAACAGCCTCGTCAGGCAGGCTCGCGACGAGGCGGAGAGATCAAGGCAGGGTACCTTGCGAGGGTGCCCTCTGACGCAAGCCATGACGATCAAGGCCAGGCGGGCGCCAGCCCATGCAGTGTCCTCATTTCCCCTTTGGTGCAAAGGAGGCAAGCACATACCAAGACATCAGGCAAAGGTTACCACTTCGGTGCAACAAGACCAAGACCAGCAGAACGGCGGGATGGAGGTCATCGTGCAGCCCAGGACGGCGTCACCGTCAGAGCCTTTGGCAGCCGAAGACCAACTTTAGTCAGGATAAGTGTACTAGATGTTCCCCTTCAAAATGGCCAATTGTTGGCGCCCTTCCCGCTCATTATTTGGGAAGAGGCCCAGGGCCTCCCTCTATAAATAGAGCTAGCCACCACAGAGTAGAGGCATCGAGGATCGATTTGATAGGGCCCTAGCAGAGTGAGAGAAAGAGGCGATCGGACTCACCCAAGCAGTTCATCGTACCAGCTCAAGAACAGCCCCTCGCGAGGCTGTTCTCCCTTTGTACTGTTCTTCATCAGCCCCTGAGGCAATCCACCACACCACACACCGGAGTAGGGTATTACACCACAACGGTGGTCCAACCAAGATAAACCTTGTGTCTCCGTGTTGTTCATCGCTGGCAGTTTAGATCCTCGCAACTGCTCACGCATGAGCTGGTAGGGGAAAGATCTCCGCCGCACCCAAAGGTTTGAACCTCAAGGGTCTGCCGTAACCCGAATCGACATTTGGCGCGCCCGTAGGGTGCGCCGAATCTTCCTTCCGCTGGTCGTGTGTGATCTTCCATTGTGTTCATGGCTGACGCCGCCGAAGCTCGCGCGAAGCGCCAGTTGATCGCGCCGCTAAGTCGCCAGACGGCTCCTGCTATGGACACCCCGCCGCTCTCGCCGCCGCCGCCAACGCCGCCACCGCCCGACGGGAACGAGCAGCAGGCCTCATCTCAAAGATCCATCCGTGAGGCGAGACGGCCGCACCGC
The DNA here is from genome assembly GCA_021605205.1 of Aegilops longissima. Lineage (NCBI taxonomy): Eukaryota > Viridiplantae > Streptophyta > Magnoliopsida > Poales > Poaceae > Aegilops > Aegilops longissima. Next base: position 372,607,202 of record CM038680.1, on the reverse strand, counting down.
CACTCCTTCGCCGCCTAGCTGGTTCTTTCGCCCCAAGCGCTCCGCCCCCATGGAGGCCCGAGCCGCGGCCATCACGGCAAACGAGCTCCTGCGCTATCGCCCTGCCGACGACGCTTCACGAGGAGTGGCTCGACCGCGCCGCTGAGCTCGTCTGCGCCGCAGGGGTTCCCCGCCGCCCCCTCTCGCTGCCTCGCCTCGCACCACGCTGGGAGGCAGGGGCGGAGGTGCCCCGCCACCTCCTTCCCAAGAAGGCGCCTGCTCCAAGGCGCGTGGCCCCGGTTGAGACCTCCGCGCCCGGCCACAAGCACCAAGAAAGAAGCTGCCGAGATCCTCGCCCCAACAAGGTGCTCAGGTTCCCAAGACCGAGCGCCACCACCACGCCCGGCGCCACTCGCGCTAAGACCCTGCTGCTCCGTGCAGCGGTGCACAGGAATCCACAAGAGCAAGCCCCGCATCATTAGAGAGCTCCTGTGGCCACTGCAGGCTGCCACGCCTACACCGCCGAGCTACGCAGCGTCGCATGGCCAGGCAAGTTCAAGCCATACCTGCCTCCTCGCTACGACGGCACCGCCGATCCTGCGGAGTTCCTTCAGCTCTACGAGCTGGGCATCGAAGCCGCCAACGGGGACGAAAAGGTCGTGGCGAATTGGTTTCCCATGGCGCTGAAGGACGGAGCCCGAACCTAGCTCCTAAACCTGGCTCTCGGCACGATCTCCTCCTCGAACGAGATGCGCACCCGCTTCATCGCCAACTTCCAGGCACTATGACCGCCTCTCGCCGTGAGCGACATGCGCCGATCAAGCAAGAGCTGTGGAGAGACCTGCAGTACATACAGCGCCTTTCAACAACGCACGCCTCAAGATTCCTAAGGTGATCGAGGAGGCCATCATCTCAACCTTCTCCGATGGTGTGCGTGATATCAAGATGAAGGAGGAGTGGCGATGCATGAAGACCTCGTGCACGCTACTAGAGCTGTTCAACTTATACCAAATGCGCCAGGGCTGAGGAAGGGCACCTCTCCCTCCTCGAGCTTCCAGCTGCCGATCCAGAAGAGAAGAAGCCCAAGGCCAAGGACGTGAAGTGCAAGGGGGCTGCCGTGCTCGCAGCAGAACCACACACCAAGCGAGGCAGGGATCAGCCCGAGTCTTCCAAGGGCAGCCGGTACTGCGTGTACCATGATCTTCACACCCACAACACCAACGAACGCCAAGAGCTCAGGGCCGTGCGAGAAGGGCGAATCAGCCGACGCCCCGACCGCAGTGATCGAGGCTACGGCTGAGGAGGAGGAAGAGGCGCAGGACACTGGGAAGACCGTGGCCCTCGCCAAGGATGGTGTGACAGACCTCGCGAGGACCGCTGGCAGGACCAGCCTCGTGAGGGAGGTTGGAGAGACCAACCTTGCGAGGATCGCCTTCAAGGCAATGCAGGGCTCCCACCTCTGCCACAGCCGCCAAGGAGGTACGAAGACAATCATCAGGATAAGGGTTGGGGGGCTTCCGAGCTGCACGATCGCTTGCATCCCGGTGGAGCTCAGCCCCACCTCTCGTGAGCATCTTCAAGCAGTTTGCTCGCGAGGTGCATGCAGTCCTCCCTGCCGAGGCCACACGCCCTCTCGTGGTCGCCGTGCGCTATCACATTCAGGCCAGCGGATCGGCTCAAGTCGCTGCAATAGCCGGAGTCCTCCCCATGCTTTGCTCACTACCATCGCAGCGTGCAAGTCACCAGACCTCATCGACGGCGGAGCAGGACTCAATGTCCCATCTCACAAGACATTCAATGATCTCCAAGTGCTATACGATCGCCTTCAAATTACCAAGCCTTTCTCCGAGTCACCGATGGTTCCACCATCCCGATAGGGCAAGTTCGCCTTCCGTCACCTTCGGACAGCACAACAACTACCGCACTGAGCTCATCGACTTCGACGTCGCCCACATTCGCCTGCCATACAATGCCATCCTCGGGTACCCAGCTTTGGCCAAGTTCATGGCAGTGACTCACCACGGCTACAATGTCCTCAAGATGCCAGGAAGCGGAGGAGTCATCATAGTGCCTTGTGAGGAAAGGGATGCAGTGTGCTCTCCTGAGCACGCCTTCCAAGCCACATCAATCGAATACCCAGATCACAGGAGCGGGATACTTCCCGAGGCGATCCCCAAGAAGAAGAAGGCTTCACCTGGTCCAAGCCCTCGTGGGGTAAGCACCTCCGGAGGCATGGCAGCAGGACCTACGCCCATTCAAGGGGCGCCACCCTCTGACGCATAGGTAGGCGCACCCGACGCCCTCCTCATGTAGGGCTCGGGGGCTCTTTCATGGCGAGCCACCGACCTAGCCGGAGTCACGAGGGAGGTGCTCGGGCACCACTTGGAGGCGTGCTTCAAGGCACGTTTCCCTCAGGAAGGTATGAGGCAAGGAGGGCCAAACCCTCAGGAGTTCATCGCGAGGAGCACCCAGGAGCTACAGGAGTCAAGACTCATGCGTGGCTGTCGCCGCTTGCCCGCCGTGGCCCCACTTCCAGGCGAGGATGCTGGGCTGCGAATCTGCATCGACATACCAGGGCTCAACCGAGCCGCATCTCAGAGCGCCAGCCCTCACGCGTGGAGCGCTATGAGGGTCCACTCACAGCTACGCTCGATGCCTTCGCCTGCCAACGCGTTGCCGCCCATCAGCCGAGGAGGCGCCTGAGGCCTGGAGGTCAAGCAGCAAGCTGTCCCGCGCGGAGATGGAGATGGTTTCGAGGAACCCTCAGACTTCGGAGCCTCCCGAGGCTCCCGGTCCGGAGGGCTCATGAGGGCCGGCGTCCTCGTCGCGCCATCCGCCACCTCAACGCCCGCCATCTCCACCATATCAGGTGACACATTTCCAAGTTTCGTTAGCCGGAGCGCCCTGGCTGCATCATTCCCATGTTGCGTGGGTCCATCCTCGCAGCATGTATCCGCTTTTGCTTATGTTCTTTACTTACCTTGTTGGGGCGCCTGGGCTGCATTATCCCCAAGCTGCTCGGGCTGCACTCCAGTGGCGCATGCTTTCTCCGCACCTATCTAGATGGATTTGCTTGTTCATACATAACATGCTTGACCTAATCGTCGCTTCGATTGACACCTACCTTTTGAGCCGCTTCGCCGCACGGTGCTTGCGCATGGGTCCATCCTCGCAACATCGATAAATCTGAGTGGCTGAGCTCGCCGCTGCAGCCCCGCAAGGCGCCACCTCACCAGCCCTCAAGGTTCTCGATCACTCCTCGAGCGACCAATGGTTGGTCGGCAACCGTAACGACAAACCTTGTTTCCCTCGTGATTGGTATGCAGGCCTGCTCCAGACTAACGCTGGCGGCCTCACGAGCCTTCTCTCCTCCTCTCCGGCATGATCCGCTTGCACGTTAAAAGGGGGGTGCCTGAGCATCGCGACTCACGGGCTCTTACTGGCTCTCCAGCCCTCACACCCTGGCCTTGACCCACGGCATCGCGACTTGTCATACCAGCGGCGGCTGAGCTCGCTCGAGGGCTGGGACCTAAGGACGTAGAGCCTTAAGGAAAGCGCGGGGGAGAGGGAAAAAGCTCGCGAGGTCCCGACCCAGCAACACAGCATTTGCCGTCGCGCAGACACGGCACCTCATCAAACGCCGCTCTAAACTCGCAAGATAAGTCACGCCAAAAACTGATCTGCCTCAGCACTAAAACCCTCGCCTGCTGCTGCTCTGTCATGGCAAAGCTGCCTACCTTTCTTGCCTAGCGGAGGCTGCTTGAGCGCTAAGGGGGACCTCCTGAGCATCGCGACTCAGGGGCTCTTACTGGACCTCGGGCCGCTCACCTCCTGGCCTTGACCCACGGCATCGTGACCTGTCATACCAGCGACGGCTGAAGCCTACCTAGGGACCGGGATGTGTCAGCGCAGAGCACCAAGCCCTCGTGAGGAAAGAAAGGGGGAGCCGAGCTGGGACAGAACGAGCATCTCGCACCGATTCATCATAAGGACATAATATTCACAAAAACATGGCCAGCGCCTTACATACCCCCGCGGGGTGCTACTTAGATTCTTTGCAGGAAATAAAAGGTGCTAATCCTAAGGAACGCCTACTACGCAAGCCTCCGCTGGGGATGCCATCATCAACAGTGGGCCGCCAGGCACCAACGCCAACCCCATCCAGATCACCGGCGCTAGTAGCCTGAAGCGCCCGCCCGGCTCTGAGCGCGGCGTGAGCTTGGAGGCTCATAGCTGTCGTCGCTCGTCTCCGGAGTCGCCAGAAGCTCGGCAGAGGCGTTGGACCCTCCGGTCCCGTCGCTGCTGCTCGAGGAGTTGCCGAGGGGGCGACCAGCGGGCCTAGTCCTCGCGACGACGAAGCCACGACCGCCCTTCTCAGGGCAGCATTCCAGCCGGCGTCCTTCCGCGTCGAAGACCTTGAAGAACATCAAGGAGGCGCCATCGATTCCGTGTGGATTACGAGGGCGCCTCATCCGGCTGCACTGGAGATCTCGCCCACTGGTCATGAAGACCTTGCCCGAGCGACGATCGAACCTCCGCTCCGGTCGCAGGGTGCTGCATCCAAGATGCTGCAACCAGAGCTCTAGAGAGCCCCGCCATGGATCTCAAGGCAAAGGAGGGAGGAAGGCGAATCCAAGATTGAGGAGGCATGGCGGCGTGGAGCACAAGCTCGGAGGAGCCTCGCATGGACTCCGGAGGAATAACGCGCACCGCTGCGATTCCGCCAACGCCGACGGCAGCGTCGGCCGTGGCGCTGGGCGCCAACTCCTTCGGGGCCCTTAATGCGGCGTATAAGGGCAACGGAACCTGGCGGCGCCGCCGCATTGTGGGCCTCGACACCTCCTGCCGGGCGCCTCATCTCGGCGGCAGAGGGCTAGCCGCTTTCTTGGCGAAGCGGATCGGGACCTCTCTCGGGGCCTTTCCCTTCTCTTCGCAGAAAACCAGCGGATCGAAGCCATTGTCGCAATGTGGAGGAAGAGCAAGGATGGAGAAGGAGGAGAAGCAAGAGAAGATGGACTGGAAGGGCTCGCGCCATTCCGTACTTATAGCCGGAGGAGGCCAACCGCCGGCCTCCATGATCGCTGGTAATCATGACCCATTTCTGCATGCAGGGACTTGTCAAGTCATGCGGTTGCCGAGGCATCGTGGGGAAGTGGAGACGCCCACGACCAATCAATCGCCACGCGGCGCCCAAGGCTGCAGGCTGTTGGGGCCCGCGGCGCTCAGACTTGCCCTTCGCTTCCTCGCTAAGCCAAGTCCGGCGCGCTTTGGGCCGGGGCTACTGTCGGCGCTCGGGAACGGGGTCCCGGACTTGCTCGCCTGCGGCTGCGGCGTGGCTCAAGTGGGTCCCAGCAGGGCCCAGCTTCATCACTCAAGCTCAAGACCCGCGAGGGGCCAGATTGCTGGGCGGACGACAAGAACCTCCCTGGAGCAGCCTCGCAGGTAGGCTCATGAGGAGGCGGAGAGATCAAGACAGGTACCTCGCGAGGGTGCCTGTGACGCAAGCCATGACGATCAAGGCCAGGCGGGCGCCAGCGGGTGCCAGCCACAAGAAGGTCCTCATTTCCCCTTTGGTGCAAAGGAGGAAAGCACAGACCAATGCATCAGCCAAAGGTTACCGCTTCGGTGCAACAAGACCAAGACGAGCAGAACGGCAGGATGGAGGTCATCGTGGAGCCTGTGATGTTGTCACCGCTGTGAGCCTTTGGCAGCCAAGACCAACTTTAGTCAGGATAAGTGTACTAGATGTTCCCCTTCAAAATGGCCAATTGTTGGCGCCCTTCCCGCTCATTATTTGGGAAGAGGCCCAGGGCCAACCTCTATAAATAGAGCTAGCCACCACAGAGTAGAGGCATCGAGGATCGATCTGATAGGGCCCTAGCAGAGTGAGAGAAAGAGGCGATCGGACTCACCCAAGCAGTTCATCGCACCAGCTCAAGAACAGCCCCTCGCGAGGCTGTTCTCCCTTTGTATCAGACTTCATCACCCCCGAGGCAATCCACCACACCACACACCGGAGTAGGGTATTACACCACAACGGTGGCCCGAACCAAAGATAAACCTTGTGTCTCTGTGTTGTTCATCGCTGGCAGTTTAGATCCTCGCAACTGCTCATGCATGAGCAGGTAGGGAAAGATCTCCGCCACACCCCAAAGGTTCGAACCTCAAGGGTCTGCTGGAACCCGAAATCCGACAACGTTGCTCCACCGATGTACTTCTTCCTCCTATATATACCTACGTACCCCCAAACCATCAGAGGCATCCACGAAAACCTAATTCCACCGCCGGAACCTTCTGTAGCCGTGAGATCCCATCTTGGGGCCTTTTTCGGCATCCTGCCGGAGGGGGCATTGATCACGGAGGGCTTCTACATCAACACCGTAGCCTCTCCGATGATGTGTGATGTCACATCCTAGCTAGTCCAAGCATTAGTGTGTTGCATCATGTTTAACTTTCATCAGAAATTTGAAATGGGGAAGACAGAACCCCCAGAACCCCTTTGAATCCAACTAGGGCTTACCAAAATTATCTTCAATGAACGTGAAATGCCCTTCTAAAATGTTCATCACCTTTGCTTTGGTCCTAAACCACTGTCAGAAGTGATGCACAGATTTCTAGGTCACTCTAAGGTCACTGGATTAAATCTCTAGCTATTTGAATTTGGGCATTTAAATTATATAAAATATTTCAAATGCTCAAATAATCCCAAACTAAAATGTTCCATGCTGGATATATTCCAACTAAGGACCAGGTGCAGTTTGGTGAATTTTGGAGTTGCCTAGGTATTTTTAGAAATGCAACAAAGATACAGAAAATAGAAAAAGAAACAGAAAATGAAAAACTTTTACCTGGCGCCACCTAACGGCCACTGCCGCTGCCCAGCCCAGCACTGGGCCAATGAGCTGCTTGGCTTGGCCAGTAGTAGTAGTGCTCGACGGCGAGCACAAGATGCGTGCCACGCAGCTAGCCGCCGCCGCCGCTTCCTCGCCGAGCTGTCGTCGCTGGACGCCTCTCTCTCACCCCGAGCTCACAGACACCTTTCCTCCTCCCTCAGCCTCTCCTCGCCGCCAAGACCATGGCCGACGCCACGCGCGCCCGCGCCATCGTGAAACCGTGCTCTCCGACGACCTTGCGACGCGCGCCGTGTCGGTAGCGCCGCCACCCTCCTCACCTTCAAGCAAGCCGAGCCCCGAAGCGCTCGCTTGCCTCGGAGCCGCTGCACCGACCTCGCCGACACCGCCACCGCCGAGATCCCTTCGCCGCCGCCGCAAGACCAGCTCGTCCCCCGACCGCGCCGAGTACACCAACGTGATGGCCGTGAGCTCAGCAACCTCCCATCCTCTTCGCTTGTTCTTTTCGCAATCAGAAGCGACCCCACGGAGCTTCACCAAGACGCACCACCGCCGAGCTCGTCGCCGACGTGCCTCCGCCATCCACCGCCCATGCCACAGTGTTCAATATGTTCACCGCGTCGCATAGAGCCTAACGCCCACCCACGCGCCACCGCGTGCCCGTAGCCACGGACCATCTTCACCCGACTTGGCGCCGCTTAGCTCATCGCCGGCGACATTCCCGCCACCCGACCTCAACCACCACCACCAAACGTCGCGGCTGTTCCCGCTACACGCCGATGGCCTCCGCCGTCCATTTGACGCCGAACGCGCTAACGCACTCTCGCCGCCAGCGTTTGGCCTCGCCCGGCGACTAAACGCCGCAAGCTTTGACCATTGACGCTGACCGGTGGGCCCAAGTTGACTCCACAGTCTATGGCAAGTGGGCCCCCGCTAATTAACTTAGTTAGTTTAAACTAATCCTAATTAGTTAAATTAAGTTGACATGCGGGACCCACTGGTCAGTTTGACCTGGACGCCCCTGCTGACCTCCGACGTCACCACGATGCATTGTCGACGCAGAATTGAATTCATCGGAATTATTCGATAAAGGAAATTCCGTAAAATAGTTCAAACTTCAAAAATTCATAGAAATTAATCAGAACTCCAAATGCAAAGATTTATATATGAAAATGATCAGAAAAATCCATTCTATCCATTGGTAAAGGTTTCATGCATGATAGAACAAGTTAACCTTGCTGTTTAAGCAGATTAAGATAATGCACCTTTATGGCTATGTTAATGAGCTAACATTTGAATCTTTGATTCAAATGAGTTCATCCTTTTGTTCTAGCTTGCATTAGGCCAACACACATTCATATTGCCATGTCATAGCATGCATCATATTATTGCATATTGTCATGTGTTTTTATGTTCGTGTGTCTTTCGTGATAGGTTCTCGCCCGAGGATAACCCCGAATATCCGTCTCAAGGGCGATCCTACCACCACTACATCGGCAAGAAACCCATTGATCATTCCGATACAAACCCATGTTCTCGCTTCGCTCTTGTTTATCGCATTAAGACAACGCGATTCAAACGGTTGTGTGCTGCGGTAGTTGAACCCACTTCCTTTACATGACTGTCATTGCCACAAGAATTAGATGAAACCCACTAGTATGTGTAGGAGTTGATTGAGCCATGTTTGTGATTCCTACCATGATATGCTTGCTATGCTTAGAGTTGTGTCGTGTCCGCTCATCGGGATGATGAACTGGAGTGAAATGTTGTGTCGGGTTCGAGAGTGAAAGTGTTGAACACGCTTTGGTAAAGGTATCAATGAGAGGCCATGTAGGAGTACATGGTGGGTTGTTTCATTGAAGCCGCCCCTAAGAACCGAGATCTGTGTGTGATTTAAGACTTAGCTACTACCATGCATTGGGCCCAAACCAATGGACCCTCTCGACTTATTAACCACTCTTGTCCTCATCCGGAGTTGCAAGTAGTTTCGTGTTTGTAGCATGTCAGGGGCTGCACGCAGCGCTGACCTTAGGGGTGGGCTGTGTTGCGGTAGGCACGTGGCCCGTGTACCGATTCGCTCGCTTGGTGTCTCGGGAACCCTGCACACATCGCTCGGGGCCGTTAGTGGAAACCTCGGCCAGACTCTCATGGATGGAACCCGAATAGGCGATAAACCTAGACTAGGGACTCGTGTGTTTAGTCGGTCGTGGCCGACACCTCGCTGGGCTTCCGCTTGAAGGTTGCCGAGTACATGTCGTAGCAGCGATAAGTGGTGAGAGCGCAGTGAAGAAGTACACCCTGCAGGGTATAAAACTATTCGAGTAGCAGCGTCATGTATAGGACTACTTGGTCACCTATATAGTTCATAGACAAGTAAATGGATACTACTAAAAGCCTCAAGATAAGTGTGAGTATCATGGATGGCCCTCTCGTGGGTTGACGAGAGAGGATCCACGGTGGAGTATTGTGATGGTGATTAGTGGACTCGTGTGCGACAAATGCTTTTCAAGTGGTGTCACGTGAGGATAGCTTAGCCAAGAGTCAAAGCTGGCTTGCTGCAATAACTCCACTACCTTCTTGAGAATGTGCATGTATAATAGGATTCATTGTAAGACTTGCTGAGTACCTCCGCACTCATGTTTGCTTAATTACTGTTTTCGGCGACAACACACCCCCTCCGATGGGTTTTATGTAGACCTTGACGCCGACGAGTGAACTAGCCACCTGTGTGGTGATCCAAGGCTTGTGAAGGGCCATTTGAGATAGAAGGGCTTCATCTAGCTTTCTTTCTTTTTAGAGTCCGTACTCGGACTAGTTTGCTTCCGCATGTGCTTGTATGTTTGTATGACTTGCGTGTTGGGTCATGTGACCCCTATCTGTATGGATATGTTATGTATGGCTCCTCGGAGCCTCTTAAATAAAGTACTTTGAGTTGTAGAGTTTTGTTGTGATGCCATGTTGTATGTACTCATATCGGGCATATTTTGTGTATGATTGAAATGCTTGGTATGAGTGGGATCCGACAATCTAGTTGTTTATCCTTGGAAGCCTCTCATATGGGGAAATGTAGTCTCGTGCTTCTGAGCGATAGTAGTCCGCTTCTGCCCGGTTCACCGGAGTCCCGCTAGCCCAGACTACTACTTGGACACTTGACTGGCGGCATGTGTTTCACTTCGTTCCTATGTCCTGTCCCTTCGGGAAATGTCACGCGGAGATATTCGAGTCCCGCCTAGCTGCTACAGCCGGGATACCGGAGTCCGTTAGCCAGTGTTACAGCCCGAATTCATACGTTGATGACCGACATGCTCGATGTGATTCATGTATGCCTGTCCCCATGGGTTAGCGCCGCTTTGGGTTCACGACTAGCCATGTCGGCCCGGTTCTTTGTCATATGGATGCTAGCGACACTATCATATACGTGAGCCAAAAGGCTCAAACGGTCCCGGGCCATGGTAAGGCGACACCCGTGGGAATACCGTGCGTGAGGCCGCAAAGTGATATGAGGTGTTACCGGCTAGGTCGATGTGACTTGGAATCGGGGTCCTGACATGTGAGTAGTTTACCTCAGACCTTTGGGTCCATAGTTATTAGCTAGATGGCTTCTTCTCTCTCTTTAGATCTCAATACAAAGTTCTCCTCGATTCTCTTAGAGATCTATTCGATGTAATCTTCTTTTGCGATGTGTTTGTCGGGACCGATGAATTGTGGGTTTATGATCAAGTTTATCTATGAACAATATTTGAATCTCCTCTGAATTCTTTTATGTATGATTGGTTATCTTTGCAAGTCTCTTCGAATTATCAGTTTGGTTTAGCCTACTAGATTGATCTTTCTTGCAATGGGAGAAGTGCTTAGCTTTGGGTTCAATCTTGTGGTGTCCTTTCCTAGTGACAGCAGGGGCAGCAAGGCACGTATTGTATTGTTGCCATCGAGGATAAAAAGATGGGGTTTATATCATATTGCATGAGTTTATCCCTCTACATCATGTCATCTTTCTTAAAGCATTACTCTGTTCTTATGAACTTAATACTCTAGATGCATGTTGGATAGCGGTCGATATGTGGAGTAATAGTAGTAGATGCAGAATCGTTTTGGTCTACTTGTCGCGGACGTGATGCCTATATACATGATCATACCTAGATATTCTCATAACTATGCTCAATTCTATCAATTGCTCGACAGTAATTTGTTCACCCACCGTAATACTTAGGGATAATTGATTTTATACCCCTAGTTGGGTCACCCTCGGCAGGTTTACCCCTAGTTTTCAAAAACCCTCGATATTGCCCAAGCATGTTTGCTCCTCTTATGGTTTTGCCCTTCCGTCACGTTTCCATCCAGTTAGTGTTGTTTGACCGTGTGTTGACCGTCTATGGACTTTTCATTGGACATTTTTGCCCCTGTTTCCTCACTCTCTCACTAGACACTTCCAAGTGGGACCCATCACCGTAAAACATCCTCTCTCTCTCTCTCTCTCTCTCACTATCATGTGGGACCCGCAATGGACCAAATATCTCTAATGGACACTGCCATGTTGTAAACATAATATCAATTTTGAATTACTTTTTCAAGCGATAATTAACACCGCATAAACTAATTAAAACACCATTACTTAACACAAATCAGTACTCCTAGTTAAGGTCGGTCTCATCTTGAATATATTTAATCACCAGTCCATAGTTTCCAGCTGTACAAGCTAATTACATTATGTCAAGTGTTAAAAAACATAATTCAACAATTTAACCCGCAATTTAAAGGACGCCCTGTGTAGGATGAGGAAGGGCTCGCCAGAGCAAATGGAATCAGCGTCGGAGCTCGCCAGGCGCTTGGCCACCGCCGCTGCAGCGTTGAAGGAGGCCCGGGGAAGGTGCGTGCCACCCTCCTCCACCATCTCTCGCTGCCGTGGGTCCCCGGCCGCCGCCTAAATTGGCCACCGACGAGATCGGTGGCCCCATCACTAACCGGATCCCCGCTGGCCTTCCTCGGGTGCTGTGGATCTGGGCCAGCGGGAGGCATCGATGGAGGCTGACCAACATTGGCATGGAGGAGGGTCAACGTGGACGCAACCATTGTAGATCTCTAGCCGGAGCTCATGAAATCCTCCTCGTGAGAAGAAAGAAGGAGGATGAGCTCGAGCAGCAGCTTGATGCAGGGGATGGCGCTGGAAGTAGAGGGCATCAGGGATCTCCGGTGCGGCGACAGCGGGCGGATCCCGGCGAGGACAGGCTGGATCTGGAGCTTGATGCAGGGGATGTTGTTGGTAGTAGCAGACGTTGGGGATCTCCGGTGGGGCGACGGCGGGCGGATCCCCTCGAGGACAGGTTGGATCTAGAGGCCAGAGTCCATGGCCGGCGGCGGCAACCCAGGTGGATGCAGTGGCATTCTGATGGTGGTGAAGAACGGTGGCGGTCGTCGGTTCCTCATGGCAGATAAAAGAATGAGGTGAGTTTAGAGAGAGAGAGAGAGAGCAGGGGAGAAAACAAGACTGGTTAGAGGGGAGGAGCTCACCAGACCTGCGTGCTTACTTCGACGAGGTTGGCCACCGACGAGCTCGGTTGGGTTGACCCGCACGCGGGCACCGGCGTGGCTGGCTGCGTTGTGGCCTTGCGCCAAACCATGGCGGCAGAGCACTGAGGGTGGTGCACGGGGGTTAAGATTTGAGAGAGGGAATGGGATCTAGGGCTAGGGTTTGACCGACGGGAGAGAAGGAAGAGAGAATATGGGATGGTTTTTTCGGTGATGATCCCACTTGGAAGTGTTTGCTAAGAGAGTAAGAAAGGAGGGGCAAAATGGTCCATCGAAAAGTTCATAGACGGTCAACACACGGTCAAACGACACTAACTGGACGGAAGCATGACGGAAGGGCAAATTCATAAGAGGAGCAAACAGGCTTGGGCAAAATCAAGGGGTTTTGAAAACTAAGGGCAAACCTGTCGAGTGGGACACAACTAGGGGCATCAAATTAATTATCCCTAATAATTATGCTCTTGAGAGAAGCCACTAGTGAAACCTATGACCCCCGGGTCTATTTTCCATCATATTGATCTTCCAACACTTAGCTATTTCTATTGCCGTTTATTTTACTTTGCATCTTTATTTCTCTTTATTATAAAAATACCAAAAATATTATCTTATCATCTCTATCAGAACTCACTCTCGTAAGTGACCGTGAAGGGATTGACAACCCCTTTATCACGTTGGTTGCGAGGTTCTTATTCGTTTGTGTAGGTGCGTGGGACTCGAGCGTGGCCTCCTACTGGATTGATACCTTGGTTCTCAAAAGCTGAGGGAAATACTTACGCTACTTTACTGCATCACCCTTTCCTCTTCAAGGGAAAACCAACGCAGTGCTTAAGAGGTAGCAAGAAGGATTTCTGGCGCCGTTGCCGGGGAGTCTACGCACAAGTCAAGACATACCAAGTACCCATCACAAACCCTTATCCCTCACGTTACATTATTTTCCATTTTCCTCTCGTTTTCCTCTCCCCCACTTCACCCTTGTCGTTTTATTCACCCTCTCTTTTCTGTTCGCCCTTTTTCCCGCTTGCTTCTTGTTTGCTCGTGTGTTGGATTGCTTGCTTGTCATGATGGCTCAAGATAATACTAAATTGTGTGACTTTTCCAATACCAACAACAATGATTTTCTTAGCACTCCGATTTCTCCTCTTACGGATGCTGAATCTTGTGAAATTAATGCTGCTTTGCTGAATCTTGTCATGAAAGATCAATTCGCCGGCCTTCCTAGTGAAGATGCTGCTACCCATCTAAATAGCTTCGTTGATTTGTGTGATACGCAAAAGTAGAAAGATGTGGACAATGATATTGTTAAACTGAAGCTATTTCTTTTTTGCTTAGAGATCGTGCTAAAGCCTTGTTTTCGTCTTTGCCTAAAAAATAGTATTGATTCTTGGAATAAGTGCAAAGATGCTTTTATCTCTAAGTATTTTCCTCCCGCTAAGATCATCTCTCTTAGAAACGATATTATGAATTTTAAGCAACTTGATCATGAACATGTTGCACAAGCTTGGGAGAGGATGAAATTAACGATACGTAATTTGCCTACACACGGTTTGAATCTTTGGATGATTATACAAAAAATTTATGCCGGATTGAATTTTGCTTCTAGAAATCTTTTAGATTCGGCCACGGGAGGCACTTTTATGGAAATCACTTTACGAGAAGCTACTAAACTACTAGATAATATTATGGTCAATTATTCTCAATGGCACACTGAAAGATCTACTAATAAAAAGTGCATACGATAGAAGAAATTAATGTTTTGAGTGGAAAGATGGATGAACTTATGAAATTATTTGCTACTAAGAGTGTTTCTTCTGATCCTAATGATATGCCTTTGTCTACTTTGATTGAGAATAATAATGAATCCATGGATGTGAATTTTGTTGGTCGGAATAATTTTGGTAACAACGCGTATAGAGGAAACTTTAATCCTAGGCCGTATCCTAGTAACTCCTCTAATAATTATGGTAATTCCTACAACAAATCTTATGGAAATTTTAATAAGATGCCCTCTGAATTTGAGACTAGTGTTAAGGAGTTTATGAATTCACAAAAGAATTCCAATGCTTTGCTTGAATAAAAATTGCTCAAGGTTGATGAATTGGCTAGGAACGTTGATAGAATTTCTCTTGATGTTGATTCTTTGAAACTTAGATCTATTCCGCCTAAGCATGATATCAATGAGTCTCTCAAGGCCATGAGAATTTCCATTGATGAGTGCAAATAAAGAACCGCTAGGATGCGTGCTAAGAAAGATTGCTTTGTGAAAGCGTGTTCTTCTAGTTTTTGTGAGAATAAAGACGAAGATCTAAAATTTATTGATGTGTCCCCTATTAAATCTTTGTTTTGCAAGATGAATCTTGATAATGATGGGACTGAACATGAGCCACCTCTACCTAGAAGGCGTTCTAAAAATTCGGAGTTTTTAGATCTTGATGCAAAAATTTGTGAAAGTGGGATTGAAGAAGTCAAAACTTTAGATATCAATGAACCCACTATTTTGGATCTCAAGGAATTTAATTATGATAATTGCTCTTTGATAGATTGTATTTCCTTGTTACAATCCGTGCTAAATTCTCCGCATGCTTATTGTTAAAATAAAGCTTTTACTAAACATATCATTGATGCTTTGATGCAATCTTATAAAGAAAAACTTGAATTGGAAGTTTCTATCCCTAGAAAACTTTATGATGAGTGGGAACCTACTATTAAAATTAAAATTAAAGATCATGAATGCTTTGCTTTGTGTGACTTGGGTGCTAGTGTTTCCACGATTCCAAAAACTTTGTGTGATTTGTTAGGTTTCCGCGAATTTGATGATTACTCTTTAAACTTACACCTTGCGGATTCCACTATCAAGAAACCTATGGGAAGAATTAATGATGTTCTCATTGTTGCAAATAGTAACTATGTGCCCGTAGATTTCATCGTTCTTGACATAGATTGCAATCCTTCATGTCCTATTATTCTTGGTAGACCTTTCCTTAGAACGATTGGTGCAATTATTGATATGAAGAAAGGGAATATTAGATTCCAATTTCCATTAAGGAAAGGCATGGAACACTTACCTAGAAATAAAATAAAATTACCTTATGAATATATTATGAGAGCCACTTATGGATTGCCTACCAAAGATGGCAATACCTAGATCTATCCTTGCTTTTATGCCTAGCTAGGGGCGTTAAACGATAGCGCTTGTTGGGAGGCAACCCAATTTTATTTTAGTTTTTAGTTTTTTGCTTCTGTTTAGGAATAAATATTTTATCTAGCCTATGGTTAGATTTTTTTTATGTTTTAATTAGTGTTTGTGCCAAGTTAAACCTATAGGATCTTCTTGGATGATAGTTATTTGATCTTGCTGAAAATTCCAGAAACTTTCTGTTCATGAAAACAATTGTTAAAAATCACCAGAACGTGATAAAATACTGATTCCAATTGAAGTAGATCAATAAACAAATTTTCTAGGTCTTCCAATTTTTGTAGATTTGTTTGAGTTACAGAAGTTTGCGTTAGTTACAGATTACTACAGAATGTTCTGTTTTTGACAGATTCTGTTTTTCGTGTGTTGTTTGCTTATTTTGATGAATCTATGGCTAGTAAAAGAGTTTATAAACCATAAAGAAGTTGGAATACAGTAGGTTTAACACCAATATAAATAAAGAATGAGTTCAATACAGTACCTTGAAGTGGTGTTTTGTTTTCTTTCACTAACGGAGCTCACGAGATTTTGTGCTAAGTTTTGTGTTGTGAAGTTATCATATTTTGGGTAAAAGATTTGATGGATTATCCAACAAAGAGTGTCAAGAGCCTAAGCTTGGGGATGCCCATGGCACCCCAAGATAATCTAAGGACACAAAAAGCCAAAGCTTGGGAATGCCCCGGAAGGCATCCCCTCTTTCGTCTACTTTCATCGGTAACTTTACTTGGAGCTATATTTTTATTCACCACATGATATGTGTTTTGCTTGGAGCGTCTTGTATGATTTGAGTCTTTGATTTTTAGTTTACCACAATCATCCTTGCTGTACACACCTTTTGAGAGAGACACACATAAATCGGAATTTATTAGAATACTCTATGTGCTTCAATTATATCTTTTAGAGCACGGTGGTGGATTTGTTTTATAGAAACTATTGATCTCTCATGCTTCACTTATATTATTTTGAGAGTCTTAAAACAGCATGGCAATTTGCTTTAATTATATTATCATGAGAAATTTGATGCTTGAAAATTGTTTTGAGATATAAAGGTGGTAATATCATAGTTGTGCTAGTTGAGTAATTGTGAAATTGAGAAATACTTGTGTTGGAGTTTGTGATTCCCGTAGCATGCACGTATGGTGAACCGATATGTAACGAAGTCGGAGCATGAGGTATTTATTGATTGTCATCCTTTGTGTGGCGGTCGGGATCGCGCGATGGTTAATTCCTACCAACCCTTCCCCTAGGAGCATGCGTAGTAGTACTTTGCTTCGAGGGCTAATAAATTTTTGCAATAAGTATATGAGTTCTATATGACTAATGTGAGTCCATGGATTATACACACACTTACCTTTCCGCAATTTTCTAGCCTCTTCGATACCGTGCATTGCCCTTTCTCACCTTGAGAGTTGGTGCAAACTTCATCGGTGCATCCAAACCCCGTGATATGATATGCTCTATCACACATAAACCTCCTTATACCTTCCTCAAAAAAGCCACCATACCTACCTATTATGGCATTTCCATAGCCATTCCGAGATATATTGCCATGCAACTTTCCACCGTTTCGTTTATCATGACACGCTCCATCATTGTCATATTGCTTTGCATGATCATGTAGTTGACATCATATTTGTGGCAAAGCCACCGTTCATAATTCTTTCATACATGTCGCTCTTGATTCATTGCATATCCCAGTACACCGCCGGGGGCATTCACGTAGAGTCATATCTTGTTCTAAGTATCGAGTTGTAATTCATGAGTTGTAAGTAAATAAAAGTGTGACGATCATCATTATTAGAGCATTGTCCCAAGTGGGGAAAGGATGATGGAGACCATGATTCCCCCACAAGTCGGGATGAGACTCCGGACTAAAAAAAGGCCATGAAAAAAAGGGAAAAGGCCCAATAAAAAATGAGAGAAAAAGAGAGAAGGGACAATGCTACTATCCTTTTAACACACTTGTGCTTCAAAGTAGCACCGTGATCTTCATGATAGAGAGTCTCTCATTTTGTCACTTTCATATACTAGTGGGAAATTTCATTATAGAACTTGGCTTGTATATTCCAATGATGGGCTTCCTCAAATGCCCGAGGTCTTCGTGAGCAAGCAAGTTGGATGCACGCCACTTAGTTTCTTTTGTTTGAGCTTTCATACACTTATAGCTCTAGTGCATCCGTTGCATGGAAATCCCTACTCCTTGCATTGACATCAATTGATGGGCATATCCATAGCCCGTCGATTAGCCTCGTCGATGTGAGACTTTCTCCTTTTTTTTGTCTTCCCACATAACCCCTATCATTATACCTTATTCCACCATAGTGCTATGTCCATGGCTTGCGCTCATGTATTGAGTAAAAGTTGAAAAGGCTGAAGCGCGTTAAAAAGTATGAACCAATTTGTTGGCTAAAACCGGGGTTGTACATGATATGAATATTTTGTGTGGCGAAGATGGAGCATAGCCAGACTATATGATTTTTTAGGGATAACTTGCTTTGGCTATGTTATTTTAATAAGACATAATTGCTTGGTTAGCATGCTTGAAGTATTATTGTTTTTATGTCAACATTAAACTTTTATCTTGAATCATATCGAATCTGAACATTCGTGCCGCAATAAGAAGAACTACATTGAAATTATGCTAAGTAGCATTCCACATCAAAATTTCTGTTTTTTATCATTTACCTACTCGAGGACGAGCAGGAATTAAGCTTGGGGATGCTTGATACGTCTCCAACGTATCTATAGTTTTTGATTGTTCCATGCTATATTATATTCTGTTTTGGATGTTTAATGGTATTTATTATACACTTCTATATTATTTTTGGGACTAACCTATTAACCGGAGGCCTATCCCAAATTGCTGTTTTTTTTGCCTATTTCAGTGTTTTGCAGAAAAAGAATATCAAAAGGAGTCCAAATGGAATGAAACCTTCGGGAATGTGATTTTCGGAACAAACGTGATCTAGAGGACTTGGAGTCCACGTAAAGAAAGCAACGAGGAGAGCACGAGGCAGGGGGCACGCCTACCACCCCCCCCCCCCCCAGGCGCGCCCTTCACCCTCGTGGGGCCCACGTTGCTCCACCGCGTACTTATTCCTCCTATATATACCTACGTACCCCCAAACCATCAGAGGCATCCACGAAAACCTAATTCCACCGCCGCAACCTTCTGTACCCATGAGATCCCATCTTGGGGCCTTTTTCGGCGTCCTGCCGGAGGGGGCATTGATCACGCTGGGCTTTTACATCAACACTGTAGCCTCTCCGATGATGTGTGAGTAGTTTACCTCAAACCTTCGGGTCCATAGTTATTAGTTAGATGGCTTCTTCTCTCTCTTTGGATCTCATTACAAAGTTCTCCTCGATTCTCTTGGAGATCTATTCGATGTAATCTTCTTTTGCGGTGTGTTTTTCGAGACCGATGAATTGTGGGTTTATGATCAAGTTTATCTATGAACAATATTTGAATCTCCTCTGAATTCTTTTATGTATGATTGGTTATCTTTGCAAGTCTCTTCGAATTATCAATTTGGTTTAGCCTACTAGATTGATCTTTCTTGCAATGGGAGAAGTGCTTAGCTTTGGGTTCAATCTTCCAACACTTAGCTATTTCTATTTTCCACTAGTGAAACCTATGGCCCCCGGGTCTATTTTCCATCATATTAATCTTCCAACACTTAGCTATTTCTATTGCCATTTATTTTACTTTGCATCTTTATTTCTCTTTATTATAAAAATACCACAAATATTATCTTATCATCTCTATCAGATCTCACTCTAGTAAGTGACCGTGAAGGGATTGACAACCCCTTTATCGTGTTGGTTGCGAGGTTCTTATTTGTTTGTGTAGGTGCGTGGGACTCGAGCGTGGCCTCATACTGGATTGATACCTTGGTTCTCAAAAACTGAGGGAAATACTTACGCTACTTTACTACATCACCCTTTCCTCTTCAAGGGAAAACCAACGTAGTGCTCAAGAGGTAGCACAGACACATCGTCATTGAAGCCTGGTTCAAGGGCTACTGAGGGAGTCCTGGATTATGGGGCGTCCGGGCTATGTGACATGGGCCAGACTGATGGGCCGTGAAGATACAAGATAGAAGGCCATCCCCCGTGTCCGGATGGGACTCTCCTTTGCGTGGATGGCAAGCTTGGCATTCGGATGTATAGTTTCATTTCTCTGTAAACCGACTCTGTACAACCCTAGGCCCCTCCGGTGTCTATATAAACCAGAGGGTTTAGTCCATAGAGGCTAACACAAGTCACATAGGCTAGACATCTAGGGTTTAGCCATTACGATCTCGAGGTAGATCAACTCTTGTAACCCCTATACCCATCAAAGTCAATCAAGCAGGAAGTAGGGTATTGCCTCCATTAAGAGGGCCCGAACCTGAGTAAACATCGTGTCCCTTGTCTCCTGTTACCTTCGATCCTCAGACGCACAGTTCGGGACCCCCTACCCGAGATCGGCCGGTTTTGACACCGACAATCTCCACCTTTTTCATCCACAAAATCACCCAATTTTTCCCCAAATCCCCCCCCCCACACACACCACGAACCCTAGTAGTTCGTCCCGTGCCCGAAATCGCCGAGGCACCGGACGTCTGACCGTCTCCGGACGTCCGACGACCATCGGCCGTCCGACCACCATTGGACATCCGACGATCCCTGACGAAACTGGATATTTTTAGTTCGGTCACCTTCACCGATCCACTTCCACTTCTGCATACGCACCTGTAGGATCGAAAAGTATGTCTAGAGGGGGGGGGGGGTGATTAGACTACTTGACCAAATAAAAATCTAGCCTTTTCCCAATTTTAAGTCTTGGCAGATTTTAGCAACTTTGCATAAGTCAAGCAATCAACCTACACATGCAATTCTAAGAGTATAGCAGCGGAATGTAAAACAATTGCATATGAAGGTAAAGGGAGGAGTTTGAGGGAGCAAACTCAATGTTGACACGGACATTTTTTATCCATGGTTCCGATAGGTGGTGCTATCGTACATCCACGTTGATGGAGACTTCAACCCACGAAGGGTAACGGTTGTGCGAGTCCACGCAGGGCTCCACCCACGAAGTGTCCACGAAGAAGCAACCTTGTCTATCTCCCAACATGGCGGTCACCCACGAAGGACTTGCCTCACTAGGGTATATCTTCACGAAGTAGGCGATATCCTTGCCCGTACAAACTCCTTGGTTCAACTCCACAATCTTGACGGAGGGTCCCAAGTGACACCTAACCAATCTAGGAGACACCACTCCCCAAAAGGCAATAGATGGTGTGTTGATGATGAACTCCTTGCTCTTGTGCTTCAAATGATAGTCTCCCCAACACTCAACTCTCTCTCTCATAGGATTTGGATTTGGTGGAAAGATGATTTGAGTGGAAAGCAACTTGGGGAAGGCTAGAGACCAAGATTTATGTGGTTGGAATGGAATATCTTGACCTCAACACAAGTGTAGGTGGTTCTCTCTCAGAAAATGTATGTTGGAAGTGTAGGCATGTTCTGATGGCTCTCTCCATGAATGAAGAGTGGGTGGAGGGGTATATATAGCCTCCACACAAAATCTAACCGTTACACACAATTTACCAAACTCGATGGAACCGATTCAGAGAACTCGGTCAGACCGATTTAGTTCAAAATGTGAACGTTAGGATTTTCGGTGGGACCGACATGTCAACTCGGTGGGACCGATTTCGTTAGGGTTAGGGCATAACGTAATCTCGGTGAGACCGATTACACAAACTCGGTGAGACCGATTTTGGTAATAGACTAACCAGAGAGTTGGTCAGGCAAACTCGGTGGGACCGACTCGCTCATCTCGGTTGGACCGAAACGTTACGAAAGGGAAACAGAGAGTTTGCATTGCAATCTCGGTGGGACCGATTGCTCATCTCGGTTTGAACGAAACGTTACGAAGGGAAACAAATAGATTACAATCCCATCTCGGTGAGACCGAGATCCCTATCGGTGAGACCAAAAAGACTAGGGTTTCTGGCAGTGGTTATGTCAAGTGAACTCGGTGGTGCCGGATAGACCAAATCGGTGGGGCCAAGTTTGACTTTTGGTTTGGGACATATTTGGATGTGAGAAAGTAGTTGAGGGTTTTGGAGCATATCACTAAGCATTTTGAGCAAGAACCTCATTAAGAAACACCTCACCCCCTCTTAATAGTATTGGCTTTTCCTATGGACTCAATGTGATCTTGAATCACTAAAAATAAAATGTAGAGTCTTGTGCTTTGAGCTTGAGCCAATCCTTTTGTCCTTAGCATTTTGACGGGTCCACTTTCTAATCCATGCCATGCCAATCATTGAGCTTTCCTGAAATATTTATCTTGAAATAGCATTAGCTCAATGAGCTATATGTTGTTAATAATTACCAAAACCACCCAGGGACAATTGCACTTTCAATCTCCCCCTTTTTGGTAATTGATGACAACATATAGATCAAAGCTTCGACAAATGATCATAAGATTGAAAAACATCATCGATTTGAGAAGTATGTGATAAGCAAGAGCTCCCCCTAAATTTGTGCATTATTTAAAAAATTTCTTTTGAATGCAAATGCACAATCGATTAGGATCATGGGTTACTCTTCCATGTCACATACATCTTGGTGGAGCGCTCAAAATGATATAACTTAAAACCATGCACTCATCACCAAGCAAGTGAATGATCATATAAGGATATGAGAGATAATATCATCCAACAAGCATTAAGGTAGCATATGATCAAACACATGATCAAACAAGTATCTCACAAGGACATAAAGTATCTCACACAAGCACACAAACAAGAAGTTCAACCAAAATAGCAAGAGAGATAAAAAAGCAACACTCTCTCTCGAAGCCTATGATCTATACATTTTTCTCCCCCTTTGGCAACAAGTTACCAAAAAGTTCAAAAATGCATAGTGCTAAACGTCTCTCAGCCTTGATCTTCGGGAGGTGGTGTAGAGAGAACTCCAAGGATGAAGGCATCCGTTGATGTAGTTGGAGCTGGTGGAGTGGCTGCTGGAGGTGGCACTGGAGCTATAGCTGCTGATGCTGATGCTGTAGCTCTAGAATCTCTAACTGGTACTGCAGCAGACCTCTGTCCTCTAGGCACTCGCTCAAATGCATTAGTAGTTGCCTTGCCTTTCTTCTCTTCTGCTTCCTCCTGAAGCTGCTCAACTACTGTTTGTATCTCATTTACCTTCAGATCAAGATCATAAAATTTGGTTTCTATGATCCTCTCCAAGCTCTCCTGGTTTTGAGTCAGGGTGGCCAAGCCCTTCTCAATCCTCAGTGTCGACTGGATCAGATATGCAAGTTGATCTTGCTTGCTCTTCAGGAAAACTTGAGATGCCTGTTCAACACTTGGCATCTTGGCAGCTTTCTCAGCCTTTGCTTTGGCTCTCTTCTCCTATGCTTGAACAGATGTGGGGTCTTCCTCATTCATCACGACAGTGTTGTCTTCAAAATCAGGATGCAAAGGAAGGTGCTCCTTGGCCAACAGATATGTTCCTGTGCCCATCTTAGAGTTGATGAGCTCCTGAATGTGTGGATCATACCCACAACTTCTCTTCTGATCAGCAGCTGCCCTCTTGATTGTTTCTACAATCAAAGTCATAACCTTGAACTTCCGAGGCACATCAAACAAGTGTAGCAAATTGATAGCATGTCCTCTGATCATCTTGTGATCTCCAGACTTGGGTAGCAATGTGTGCCTAAGGATCTAGTTGATGGTAGGCATACCAGACAACAAGAAGTGTACAGATCCAAGCTTGTGAGTCTCCAAAGCTTTATCTGGGATCTCTCTATACATGTGTGCCATAGTGTTGTGGTCTTTCTTCTTGGTGGCATACACATCCAAGTCATCTTCAGGTTCTTCAGGGGCATTGATCAGCTTGGCCCATTCTTCAACTGTGGATTGGTACCTAGTACCTTCTGACATCCTAACTATCTTCCCATCTGGGTAAAAGTGATCAGTGGAGTAAAACTGCATGATCAGCTCATCATTCCATTTTGTGAGCTTCTGGCCACAAATTTATCAACTCCACATGATTTGAAGCTGTCATAAACTCCTGGAAAGTGATCTTCATTCTCTTTGATGAATTCCCAATCCACCCATCTCATGTCACATACAATGGGCTTCTTGTCAAGCAAAATGGTTTCATAGAAATCTTGCTGTTCCTTTGTGTGAAACTTGTAATCAACTGTTGTCCTCCTCCTAATAGCATAAGGATCGATCGCTCCACAATCTCACCAAAGATCTTTTCGATGTGCATGTCTTCACCAATGGATGAGCATCATTGTGGTATGGAATCTTGGGCTTCAACTTCCTCAAAACAAGTGAATCATCTTCTTCTTCTTCTTGACTTGTGCACCGGGCCTTGTTCTTTCCTCATCGTATACTACTGGTGTTTCTCTTGGGCTTTGGGGGCTTCTGAGCTGGAGCTTTGGGAGCGGACTTGGGCTTAGATGGAGCAGCCCCTAACTTGATTGCATCTCCCATAAGCTTCTGAGCTTTGGGTGCTGGTGCAGCATCCTCTTCCTCTTCCTCTTCTGGTCTCACCATTGAGGACTTTCCAAGAACTTTAGCTGTTGTATTTATTGCCCTCTTCTTCTTCTTGTCCTGGTGGCTGCCTTTGGCAAGTTACTGGGTGTGCTCCTGCTGCCATCATCATAGCTGCTGGAGGGACTAGTGCCCTCACTCAACTGAACCTGCTCTTCAGACTTGTGCTGGTTGTCACTTGATCAGACAACTCTGCAAACTATCTGACAGCAGACCCTGTGAATGGATGTAGATGAGGTAGAGTGGATGATCATCACAAAGTGCAGAGTTTTTGCAAAACAGATGACTTAAAAACTTAGTTTTAGTTCTTCACAGAAAGCATTTCGGATCTATCGATTTGTAAACTCGGTGATACAGAAGCAGCTTTTGGAACCTAAACTAGTGAACTCGATCAGACAGAGTCACAGTTCGGTGGCACCGAGACTGCTAGGGTTTCACACAGAATCGAACTCGGTCACACCGATTTGCAATTTTTGGTCAGACCGAAAACACATGTGCAATGGCCTAAGCCAAATCAGTGAGACCGATTTCTACAACTCGGTCGGTCCGAGATGAGTTCGGCGGAGACCTAACCCGAAATTTTCAAATCTAATCAAATCTACGGGATGTTTTCGTTGGACAAGATGATTTCATACGTGACAAGAATCATGGCAAAGCAATGTGCTATGAATCGGAGTTAAGGAATAGCACAAAGAT
Organism: Aegilops longissima; assembly: GCA_021605205.1. Classification (NCBI taxonomy): domain Eukaryota; kingdom Viridiplantae; phylum Streptophyta; class Magnoliopsida; order Poales; family Poaceae; genus Aegilops; species Aegilops longissima. The sequence goes on along the minus strand of CM038680.1, from coordinate 372,582,393 downwards.
CAAGTTCATACCCTAATTCGGCGGTGAACTTATCGTTGACGGCGGCGGAGACCAGCGGCGGGAGGTCGCTGGCGGCAAGAGGACGATCCAGAGACCCGAGGAGGCAGAGCAGGTCACGCGCGGGTGAAAGGTTTTGGAAAAATTTCCAAAATTTGACCCGTCAGTATATATCACCTGACCCTGTCGGTGTGATCTGAGTGGAACACTCGGTGGCACCGAGATGCAAACTGTGAGCAGCATCGCAACTCGGTGTGACCGAAAAGTTCTAATCGGTTGCACCGAGATTGAAAACCTAGATCAACTTAGTGATCTCGGTATGACCGAAAAGGGTGAATGGTCAGATCGAAATGCACAAAGAGGTTTTGGAAGTTTAAGTCTATGACGAATCGGGGACTCCAAGTGCTCCTCACACAGAGTGGTTCGAATCTGACTTGATCAAACTTTGTGATGTAGCATGAATAGAGTTTGAGACGAGAAAAGCATAGATAGCTAGAGGGAGTTCTTAGGCATTCTTGTCCATCCATTTGGCAAAAGAGAAAAGGCCAAACAATCAAAGCAACAAATGGATGTCCTCGAATGAGTAAAATATGCATCCAACATGCTCACACAATAAAATGACAAATAAAATATGTGACAAAGCATGCACAAACACTCTAGCATCTATCAAGCAATTTGGCGGTGACTAGGTCATCTATATAGGAGTATATTGACTTAGGAGTCAAATGAGAACATTTGATCATAGGTCATACTCATCGTTTAAGCACAAGTGGGGTTACCACTTTTACATAAAGCATTGTTGTGCTCACAACATTAGAGTTGCTTTAGCTCAATTCTTAGAGTAAAGCTCCCCCTTGTAGCGACCCGACCTCAGATGGTCAAGTCTCTATGCTTCAGTGTCATCCCTGGATCAGTAATGCTGACACACACAGTACGAAGGATTTATAACAGAGTAGCAATCACACACTTATTACATCGAATGTCTCAAAAGAGAACTTAATACAATAATATGGCTTAAGGCCATCTAATGCAATAACAGCGGAAGGCTTGGAAGATAAAGTGAGTCCATCAACTCCAACGGCATAGATGAGCTGCACGGCAACGACCTAACGAACCTTACTCCTCGTCTGAAAAGTCTGCAACATAATACGTTGCAGCCCGAAAACGGGTCAGCACATGGAATATGCTGGCAATATAACATAGTAGAGCAAGAACGGGATAATGCTAACACTACATGCATATTTGGCTGATGGAAGGCTCTATGGTTATAGTTTTGAGAAAGCCAATTTTTCCCTACAACAAAGGAATACTTTTTAATTTAACTATCATGGTGGTTGAAACAACATTGGGAAGGTATAACCCCAACTCAATCCCAATTAAAGTAGTTAACAACCCAACATTATTAATTAAGAGTGCTGAGATACATGTTATAACTCAAGTACTAGATACTCAAGATTGTCCATTACCGGGGTCACGGCTAACCATGATTAGATTGTACACTCTGCAGAGGTTTGCGCACTTTTCCCCACAAGACTCGATCGCGTTCGTTGGATTTCTCGCACTGCACGGTGTTTGAGAAACGGATGACCGAGACACAGTATTTCCGAAACGTTAACTCCCTACTCCGGATAGACCATACCAAACCTACAAAACCCACTACCTGCTGATCTACCTCTTCAAGAGCTTCACGTAACTTACTCAACTATGCTAGAGCCCATAATAGCTTGTGGCTGCACACAGAAGTTTCTAGCATGAATCATCTCGGTTTCCTTTAAGCATGGGTGGCGGTCCAAAGGAAGATCACACGGGTACCCCGGGATTTCCAAAAAAAATACAGACAACACTGGGTTCCCGAGGTGCCTCAATCCACCCAGATGTTAATTTAAGTTGCCACCTTAAGTTAAACCATTGATTAACAATCTCACATCTGTCATGGATTCACTCAAACCCAAACCACGTCTACGAGCATAGCATAGCAATATAAGCAACGCATAGAAGTAACTCCCAAGGGTTTGATAGTAACAGGGCAATAGGTTCTACCTCAACAACTACTTCCCAACCCAAAAGTTAATGACATCCTAATCATGCAATGTTTGAGGATTGAACTAATGCATAAAAACTGGGTATGAAAAGAGTGTGATCAATGTGTTACTTGCCTTGCTGACGATCCGCGAATCCTAGAGACTCGTAGTAACATGCTCCGCACTCCGGGGAATTCTATCACAAACAAACAATAACATACATAAGCAACAAGAAAATATGCACAAGCAAAACTCAAATAAGAGAGGTTGACCAGAACGTTCAACTTAAGAACTCCAGTTCGCAAAAAGAATCAAATCAAACGGAGCAACGAAACTCAAACGGCGAAAGAAACAAGATCCGTTTACTAATCTGAACTAAGGTCAAATTTTACAGTAACAAAATCTTGTTAAAGTTGATTAAACAGAAAGAGGGTCTCGAGACGAAGATCTAGGCGCTTGAATCGCCTGATTCCGACAAACGAGTGAAAAGATAAACAGAAACTAAGATCGGATCAGAAATCGCGACCGAAAATAATCGCGGATAAATCCGATAAAAAGAAAACTGAGAACAGACGAACGAATGAGCGTTCGTTAGCTATAACTAACAGGCGAGCAACCGTTCGCTAAAATGAACGTCCGCTAAACAGAAAAACCAGGGAAAACCGGCGAACCGAAAAAAATGAAACTAGGGTTTTTTTCTAAACGAATGGTTTTCTTAGAAACCGGGCGGCGGGTGGCTACCTCGGCTCGGCTCCGCGGGTTCCGTGGGGCTCGGCGGCGTGGGGTGGCGGGCGGCGGGGGAGGCGACGGCGAGGGGTGGGTCGGGGCGGGTCGGGTGGCGAGGAGGGGTGGCGGCGGCGGGTTATAAAGAGGGGTGAGGGAGTCCTGGATTAGGGGGTGTCCGGATAGCCGGACTATGACCTTTGGCCGGACTCCTGGACTATGAAGGTACAAGATTGAAGACTTCGTCCCGTGTCCGGATGGGACTTTCCTTGGCGTGGAAGGCAAGCTTGGCGATACGGATATGTAGATCTCCTACCATTGTAATCGACTCTGTGTAACCCTAACCCTCTTTGGTGCCTATATAAATCGGAGGGTTTTAGTCCGTAGGACGAACAACAATCATACCATAGGCTAACTTCTAGGGTTTAGCCTCTCTGATCGTGGTAGATCTACTCTTGTACTACCCATATCATCAATATTAATCAAGCAGGAGTAGGGTTTTACCTCCATCGAGAGGGCCCAACCTGGTAAAAACATCGTGTCCCTTGTCTCCTGTTACCATCCGCCTAGACGCACGCTTCGGGACCCCTACCCGAGATCCGCCGGTTTTGACACCGACATTGGTGCTTTCATTGAGAGTTCCTCGTGTCGCCATTCTTAGGCCCGATGGCTCCTCCGATCGTCAACAACGATGCGGTCCAGGTGAGACTTTTCTCCCGCACAGATCTTCGTATTCGCAGCTTTGCACGCGTCCAATTAAGCTGGCCATCCGGAGCAGATTGAAAGCTACGCCCCGCCACCGTGTCATATTTGAAGTTTGAACTGCACGGCTGACGTCCGCGGAGACTTGATCTTCGACGGGTTCGAGCCACAACCAAGCGCGCCGCACTCTCACGAGGGGCATGATCTAGCTCTGTCGCCGAACAGTGTCCTGGAGGCCGCACCAGTGTCCACTCCGACCTTTAGCTCGGAGCCGATCGCGCCGATCGAGGACGGGTGGTGGACACCGCCTCGGGCTGCGATCTCTACGGGCGATTGAGCCAACACCTACCCCGTCCTTTGCGAAGCTCGTGACTCCAAGGTGCCGGACTCCTCTCCGGACTCCGAGCCTTCTGCGCCACCGCCAATCGAATCCGATTGGGCGCCGATCATGGAATTCACTGCCGCGGACATCTTTCAGCACTCGCCCTTTGGAGACATCCTGAATTCACTAAAGTCTCTCTCTTTATCAGGAGAGCCCTGGCCGGATTATGGTCAGGAAGGTTGGGATGCGGACGACGAAGAAATTCAAAACCCACCCACCACCCACTTCGTAGCCACTATCTATGACCTAACCGACATGCTCGACTTCGACTCCGAAGACATCGACGATATGGACGACGATGCAGGAGACGACCAAGAACCAGCGCCCACAGGGCACTGGAAGGCCACCTCGTCATACGACATATACATGGTGGACATCCCAAAAGATCGGAATGGCGATGGAACAACGGAGGATGACCCCTCCAAGAAACAGCCTAAGCGCCAAGCGTCGTGGCGCCGCTCTAAATCCCACCACAAAGAAAAGCGGCGATTCCGCACGGAGACAATAACACCGGACAAGGTGCGAAGACAACCCCTCCAAAGCAGGATTCAGCGCGGGAGGATGGAGAAGCCAGCCTCATGAGAGAACGGCGAAAGAGAGGTAGAGGAAGATAATTACATGCCTCCCTCCGAAGATGAGGCAAGCCTCGACGACGATGAATTCGTCATGCCCGAGGATCCCGTCGAACAAGAGCGTTTCAAACGCGGGCTTATGGCCACGGCAAGCAGTCTCAAGAAAAAGCAGCAACAACTTAGAGCTGACCAAGACTTGCTAGCTGACACATGGACTAAAGTCCTTGCGGCCGAAGAGTATGAACTCGAGCGCCCCTCCAAGAGCTACCCAAAATGAAGGCTGCTACCCCGATTAGAGGAGGAAGCACCCAAACCTACATCACCAGCGCATGATACGGCTGACCGGCCACCTTGTGGCCGCGACAGAGAGGCCTCTCGGCCCTCAACTCAAGCCGCACCCTGGCGCCGCTCAAAAAATACCAAGGCGTGGGGAAATGCGCCAGACCTGCGAGATATATTGGAGAACAAGGCAAGGCAAACAAGATCGATCTACAGATCGCATGGGCGCCCCACGACACGTGACGATAACCGTCACGCCGGATATGGCAACTCCGGCCAAGCCGAACACAGTAGACAAAGCTCATTTGAGCTGCGTCATGATATAGCCCAATACAGAGGCGCCGCACACCCACTATGCTTCACAGATGAAGTGATGGATCATCAAATCCCTGAGGGTTTCAAACCCGTAAACATTGAATCATACGATGGCACAACAGATCCTACGGTTTGGATCGAGGACTATCTCCTTCACATCCACATGGCCCGCGGTGATGATCTACACGCCATCAAATACCTCCCACTCAAGCTTAAAGGACCAGCCCGGCATTGGCTTAACAGCTTGCCAACAGAGTCAATTGGTTGTTGGGAAGACCTGGAAGCCGCATTCCTCGAAAATTTCCAGGGCACATATGTGCGACCACCAGACGCCGATGACCTAAGCCACATAATTCAGCAGCCAGAGGAATCGGCCAGACAATTCTGGGCACGGTTCCTAACCAAGAAAAATCAAATCATCGACTGTCCGGATGCAGAGGTTCTTGCAGCCTTCAAACACAACATCCGCGACGAGTGGCTTGCCCGGCACCTAGGACAGGAAAAGCCGAAATCCATGGCAGCCTTCACAACACTCATGACCCGCTTTTGCGCGGGAGAGGACAGCTGGCTAGCTCATAGTAACAACATGACCAAGAGCCCTGGTAATTCGGATACCAAGGACAGCAATAGCAGGTCGCGTCGCAACAAGCACAAGCGCCGCATTAACGGAGATAATGCTGAGGATACGGCAGTCAATGCCGGATTCAGAGGCTCTAAACCTGGTCAGTGGAAAAATCCATTTAAAAGAAATACTCCGGGCCCGTCCAATTTGGACCGAATACTCGATCGCTCATGCCAGATACACGGCACCCCCGAAAAACCATCCAACCACACCAACAGGGATTGTTGGGTGTTCAAGCAGGCAGGCAAGTTAAATGCCGAAAACAATGACAAGGGGCTGCATAGCAATGACGAGGAGGAGCCCCAGCCGCCGAACAATAGAGGACATAAGGGCTTCCCCCCACAAGTGCGGACGGTGAACATGATATACGCAACCCACATACCCAAAAGGGAGCGGAAGCGTGCACTAAGGGACGTATATGCGATGGAGCCAGTCGCCCCAAAGTTCAACCCGTGGTCTTCCTGCCCGATCACTTTTGATCGAAGGGACCACCCCACTAGCATTCTCCATGGCGGATTCGCCGCATTGGTTCTAGACCCAATCATTGACAGATTTCACCTCACTAGAGTCCTAATGGACGGCGGCAGCAGCCTGAACCTGCTTTATCAGGATACAGTGCGCAAAATGGGCATGGACCCATCAAGGATTAAACCCATGAAGACGACCTTTAAAGACGCCATACCGTGTAGAGGCCAACTATGCAGGCTCGCTACACTTGAAGTGTCTTCGATCCCGGATAACTTCCGGGCGAGGAGTTAATCTTGACATAGTCTCGTTCATGGCGGCTATCACGCCCGCCGGACGAACCGCATTTGCAAAGTTCAATGTGGTGCCGCACTACGCATATCTCAAGCTCAAGATGCCAGGTCCTCGAGGAGTCATTACGGTCAATGGAAACACCGAACGCTCTCTCCGGACGGAGGAGCATACGGCGGCCCTCGCGGCGGAAGTACAAAGCAGCCTCTTAAGGCAATTCTCGAGTCCAGCTATTAAATGTCCGGACACCGTCAAGCGCGCCCGGAGTAACCTACAACAAGACCGCCTGGCACGTTCCGAGCACACATAGCAATGCGGCCCAAACCCCAGCCCTCGCGAAATTGCGAAACCAGTACTACGCGTACATAATTACGCTCTGGAAATACCATGGGCATAGGGAGGGGCACGACCACGGCATGCCAGCACGCGGCTCAACCGCACTGGGCTCTGATCGTGTCATTCTTTTCTTTTCTTCTTTCTTTTTTACTTTCAGGACTCCGTTCTCCGAAGCCCTATCCGCAAGAGAATCGCCAACACACGATGCAACAGCCATGGAAGCGAAAGCTACGTCGAGTGTCCGTGTGGTCTCTATTACGAGCAGTATACCTGTTTTACATACCATCCCATGAGCTTACCCTCGAGGGGACATGTTAAAAGTCCGTCCCTTGCTTATCGCACTATTTGTATCGTTACGCTTCTTCGCAGCCCTTTTGAATAAACAATACATAGCTTCTGCCTATATATATATATATATATATATATATATATATATATATATATATATATATATATATATATATATATATATATATATATATATATATATATATATATATATATATTTAGTTATGACATTGTGCAACCGTACACTTTGGTACGGGCAATACACCAGGGGCTTAAGTACCACACAATATGGTGTGATAAGTCCGAACACTTTCACAAGTGCGGCACCCCGAACTTATAGCATTATACGCATCAGCTCCGAATCATGACTTGGGTCAATAGTTGGGTTTGCCCGACTCCGATGTTTTGGTACCTTATGTTCCGTTATATCGGCTAAGGTAGGGCTGGGAGAACCACTGCGATTGTGCCTCGGTTGAGCTGGGTTAAGCACCTCAGTGGAGAAAGCAAAAACTGACTGTCATGATAGGGCGAGAGCCGGTCGCTGTTCGAGAGGTTTTCGAGTCCCTAAAGACTTATGCCGCTTAGAGCGAGGAGTCGGCATTGTCCGGCCTAGGCGTGGATAGCGCCCCGAAATCGGTCTTCCGAATACCAGGGGCTTTGCCGAAATTTAAAATTATAGAACTATATGGCTAAGTGAGAGTGTTCAAGCATTATAGTTCGGTTGCCTTATTCGTTGCGTTGAGCGCCTCCCTCGAAGGACCCAAGAATGGGAACAAGAGCGCTCAAGTTTATCCCTAACACCCCAAAGACTGTGGCATGGGGCTGAAGCCGACGACTCGCCATCTCTCAAATTTAATACACGGTCGCACAAAAGGTAATATTTTAAATTCAAAAGTGTTGCTTAGCGCATATGAACAAGTTTTCAGCGTACAGGATAACAAATGCGAGTCTACTCAAAGATTACATCTTTGGAGCATTCATCCGCTATAAGGCGGGCACCATTCAGGACGCCCTCATAATACATTTCAGGCTTGCGATGCTCCTTGCCCGGTGGTGGTCCGTCCATCACAAGCTTCTCAGCGTCCATCTTGCCCCAGTGCACCTTAGCACGGGCAAGGGCTCTACGGGCACCTTCGATGCAGACGGAGTGCTTGACGACTTCAACCCATGGACAGGCGTCCACCAGCCGCCTCACCAGCCCGAAGTAGCTCCCAGGCATGGCTTCCTTAGGCCTGTTCGGCCACCTTATGGAGCTCGACCAGCTGCTTCAACTGGTCGCTTAAGGGCACCAGGTGTCCGGCCTCAGCATACTGAGACCAGAACACCTTCTCCGTCGAGCTTCCCTCCTCGGCTCGGTAGAATGCGGCAAGATCGGACACATCAGGGGGCAGATCTGCGAATGCTCCCGGAGAGCTTCGGATTCGGTAAGTAACAGATAATTCACTTTCACATGCTTGCTTTGCATAAAGAATGCCTTACCCGCCGCTATCTTCTTCATCGCCTCAATTTCTGGAGGGATTTTTGGGCTTGGCCTTAGCGGCTTTAGGCGCTCTCAAGGGCCGAGGCGAGCTCGACTCTCGAGTCTTTGAGTCACGCTCCAAACTCTCGTGTTTTCCACGAGAGCACGGAGCTCTTGCCGCACCTCCGCCACCCGCGCCTCCTGCTTCTCTCGCTCGATGCACTCCATGCCGCATTGCTTCGGCCTTGACACCGCTTCCTTCAGGTTGCCACCTCGTTCGTGGCCCTGCAATATTCACGTTATTCCTATCATTTTTGCAACCACATCTTTTAAATACTCCCATAAGGTATTACTTACCTTCCTTGTCCTCGAGCTGCTTTTTGGCAAGGCCGAGCTCGTTCTCGGACCGCTCGAGGCTCTGCTTCAGTGCATCACCTCCGCATTCAGTGCGGCAGAGGTCAGCAGCGCAGCCTGCATTCCCATATTGACATACTTATGTTAGACTCCTGCGTATATCTTTAAGATCCTCGCTTCGGATTTTTCTTTCCAACACCAAACCGAGCATCGGGCTACTTGTCTATGCGTAATATTTTTACATATCTTAAATACATACCTCAAAGCCTGTTAGAAGGCTGGCATAAACTTCAGCCAGCCCGCTCTTGGCGGACTGAACTTCTGGATCACCACACTCATAACAAAGGCGGTGCTCCTCGTCGATGGAAGCGCCGTTAAGCGCCTCCATCAAATTATCCGGTGCCTCGGTTGTACGGAGGTCACTGCGTCATGATCTTTCCCTTCTTCTGAAGGGTCGCTTTGCCGGACTCGGAACCACCGAAGGTTCGGTGCGAGTCGGCCCAGGCGGACTTAAAGCCCTTCCGGTTTTATCCCTTTGCGCTGAGTCCGGAGGTCGCCTTGCGGCGCCTCCAGGGCCACCTCCTCCTGGCCGGGCCCCTTTTGGGACTCCACCTCAGCGTCATCCGCGGCGGGAGGAGACGAGGCGGTGGGAAGTGAGCTGCTATTCACATCCGACGAATCCAGGGAGCCGCTCGTCGAAGCGCCGAGCCCGTCCTTGGGTGGGCTGCATGGTTATATTCGGCGTTAGAAGATGTTGTGCGACAAATGGAACTCCATGAGTTATTCTGGTGTCCGGACACTTACGATTTCGCCAGGGGCTTGGTCCTCGATGGCCACTCCTCTTCGCCGTCGTCGGTGTTGGTGGTGCAGTCCGGAGGAAGGGTCCTTCCCTTCTTGGACCCTCCGGTCTCCCCAGTTGGGGCGGCCTTCCTTTTCTTCTCTCCCCCCGCTGGGGGAGAGGCCTCTTTTTCCTCCTCCTCGTATTCGCGGGAGGAGTCCGCCTCGGAGTCATCGGACGATGAGTCCGACAACACATGGCGCCGGGAACTCCTTCGAGTTCCCGTGGCCTTCTTCTCCGGCACCACGTAAGGTGCCGGAACCAGCAGCCCCGTCAATCGGGCGTCCGCTGGGTCTTCGGCAAGGGCCGGACAATCAACCTGTCCGGACGTCTTCTGCCGATCCTATCACAGTGAGGGAGTTTTAGATCCCGCATAGAGTCAAACTATGAAAAAGAGTCCGTAAAGGGTAAAATAGCTTACCTCGCTGGCTTGATGCATGAGCTGAATCCGCGATCTTGATGGCGGATGCGGAACCTCGGCGCCTTGAGCGGCACCTTCCGGGCATCTTCGTGCGTGGTGTCAAGAGCGGCTCAAGGTTGGTGCTGTGCGAGATCAAACTCCCACAAGTTGAAGGCCCGTTGCTGGCATGGGAGGATCCGGCGGATGAGCATGACCTGGACTACATTAACAAGCTTGATCTTCTTGTCCACCAGGTTTCGGACGCAGGTTTGGAGTCCGGTCAGCTCTTACGAATTACCCCACGTCAGGCCCGTCTCTTTCCATGAGGTGAGCCGTGTAGGGAAGCCATATCGGAATTCGGGGGCCGCCGCCCATTTAGGGTAGCGCAGTCCGGTGATGTAGAACCACCCCGATTGCCACCCCTTTATGGTCTCCACAAAGGAGCCCTCGAGCCATAGGACGTTGGCCATCTTGCCCACCATGGCACCTCCGCACTCCGCTTGGCGTCCGCCCACTACCTTCGGCTTGACATTGAAGGTCTTCAGCCATAAGCCGAAGTGGGGCTGGATGCAGAGGAAGGCCTCGCACACGACGATGAACGCCGAGATGTTGAGTATAAAATTCGGGGCCAGATCGTGGAAATCTAGGCCGTAGTAGAACATGAGCCCCTGGACAAATGGGTGAAGGTGAAACCCTAGTCCGCGGAGGAAGTGGGGGAGGAACACCACCCTCTCATGGGGCCTGGGGGTGGGGATGAGCTGCCCCTTGTCGGGGAGCCGATGCGCGATGTCGTCGGACAAGTATCCGACCTTCCGCAGCTTTTTGATGTGCCCCTCCGTGACGGAGGAGGCCATCCACTTGCCTCCCGCTCCGGACATAGTTGGAGAAGGTTGAGGTGGGATGTGCGGACTTGGGCGCTGGAGCTCAAGTGCACGGAAATGGATGAGCAAAGGAGGAAGAAGGCGTGTGTGAAAAAGTGGATTCTTATCCCCTTATATGGACGGACAAAGCTATGCGTCCCCACCGGCCTGATAAAACTCGCTTATCTCCCAAGCGCCGTAATCAATGGCGCGTTGGGTTACCCATGCCCGTGTCGATGAGAATCCGGAATAAGGGACCACGATCTCTACTTTGACAAGGCGTGCCAAAAAACCGCCTCGCTAAGCGTGCTAAGGTGGGGCGGTGAAAACGATTTGAATAAAGGCTTGGCCGTGGTGTGATGTCACTTATTGTGGAATACGTCGGCAGATTGAGTTTGTGTAAATAGTATTCTCTCTCACGGTGGTATGTGGAACTTATTTTGCAGAGCGGACACTATCCTTGTGTTCAAAATCTTCTATGAAGAATTGGAGGAGGAACCCGCCTTGCAATGCCGAAGACAATATGCGCGCGGACTAAATCGTCATTGAAGCCTGGTTCAAGGGCTCTTGAGGAGTCTGGATTAGGGGTGTCCGGATAGCGGACTATGACCTTTGGCGGACTCTGGACTATGAAGATACAAGATTGAAGACTTTGTCCGTGTCCGGATGGGACTTTCCTTGGCGTGGAAGGCAAGCTTGGCGTCTGGATATGTAGATCTCCTACCATTGTAACCGACTCATGTAACCCTAACCCTCTTGGTGCCTATATAAACCGGAGGGTTTTAGTCCGTAGGACGAACAACAATCATACCATAGGCTAACTTCTAGGGTTGAGCCTCTCTGATCTCGTGGTAGATCTACTCTTGTACTACCCATATCATCAATATTAATCAAGCAGGAGTAGGGTTTTACCTCCATCGAGAGGGTCCAAACCTGGGTAAAAACATCGTGTCCCTTGTCTCTTGTTACCATCCGCCTAGACGCACAGTTCGGGACCCCCTACCCGAGATCCGCCGGTTTTGACACCGACAAGGGGGGTGGCGGCTTGGGGGAGGGGGCAAGGAAACGGCGGCGGCGCGGAGTCCGGCTCGGACTTGGAGTCCTGGTCGGTGGCGGCGCGGGCCGGCCTGGCTCGGCTGGGCCTTCGGCCCAGTCAGGCGCGGGGAAGATTTTTCTTTTTAAATAATTTCACCGACAAAAATAAAATCCTAGAAAATAAAATAAAAACTTAAAAATGCCAAAAACAAATTTTCACCGTCTAAATGAAATATTTAGAACGAAATGAACATTTTCTTGGCCCTAAAATGCAATTTTGAAAACGTGCAATTTTTCTAATGCAAAAAAAATCCAAATAAAATAAAATAAAATCAAATAAATGATTTTAACATTTTTCCTCCAGTATTTCAATTGTTTTGGAGAAGTCATATTATATCCTCTCATATATTTTTAATATGAAATATTTTTCAGAGAGAAAAATAAGTAAAATAAAAAATCCTCGTTTCACTATTTCATAGGAATCAAATATGAAAACCGGAAAATCCCCAACTCTCTCCGAGGGTCCTTGAGTTTCTTAGGATTTCGAGAATTGCGGAACAGAAATGCTATGAAATATGATGTGCATGAATGACCTATGTATAACATTCCAAATTGAAAATTTGGGATGTTACAAACCTACCCCCCTTAAGATGAATCTCGTCCTTGAGATTCAAGTTGGCTAGAAAATAGGTGCGGGTGGTCTTTGCGAATATCATCCTCTAGTTCCCAGGTGGCTTCATCCTCGGTATGGTGGTTCCACTGAACTTTGCAAAACTTAATAACCTTGCTGCGGGTGACTCGGCTGGCAAACTCAAGAATCTTCACTGGCTTCTCCTCATAAGTCAAATCATTGTCCAGCTGAATTGCCTCCAAAGGTATTGTATCTCTTAAAGGTATATCGGCCATCTCAGCATGACACTTCTTCAGCTGTGAGACATGGAACACATCGTGAACTCCTGACAGTCATTCAGGTAACTCCAGCTTGTAGGCAACTTCTCCCATCCGTTCCAAACACGATACGGTCCTACAAATCTCGGGGCTAACTTTCCCTTAACTCCAAAATATTTCACTCCTCGCAAGGGTGATACTCGCAGATATGCTCTATCTCCAATTTCATAGGTTACCTCCTTGCGTTTCGAGTCTGCATAACTCTTCTGCCTAGACTGAGCAATCTTCAGTCTATCACGAATCAGTTTTACCTTCTCTTCAGACTCCTTGATCAGGTCTCGTCCAAACAACCAACGGTCTCCTACCTCATCCCACATCAACGGCGTTCTGCATCTGCGTCCATACAGAGCTTCGAACGGTGCCATCTTCAAACTGGCTTGGTAGCTATTGTTGTATGAGAACTCTGCGTAAGGCAAGTTGTCATCCCAACTAGATCCATAATCTAGCGCACGGGCTCTCAACATATCTTCCAGTATCTGGTTGACTCTCTCGGTCTGTCCATGTGTCTGCGGGTGAAATGCTATACTGAACTCCAATCTCGTACCCAACGTCTGGTGTAACTGATGCCAAAACTTTGAAGTAAACTGTGTTCCTCTATCTGATACGATGGTCCTCGGAACTCCATGCAGACATACGATCCTGGACATATACATCTCGGCCAACTTCGCACTTGTATAGGTGGTTTTTACTGGGATAAAATGAGCCACTTTGGTCAAGCGATCAACTACTACCCATATTGAATCATAACCTGCTTTGGTCCTAGGTAGTCCGGTGATAAAGTCCATGCCAAGTTTATCCCACTTCCATTCGGGTATCGGCATAGGCTGTAACAATCCTGCTGGCTTCTGATGCTCTGCATTCACTCTCTGACATACATCACATACGGCTACATACTCGGCAATATCCTTCTTCATACCAGTCCACCAGAAACGTTCCTTCAAATCCAAATACATCTTGGTGTTTCCGGGGTGTATCGAGTATGGTGAGTCATGAGACTCCTGAAGTATTAACTTCCCGGTCTCTGGGTTATTGGGCACATAAACTCGGTCCTCAAACCATAAGGTATCGTGCTCATCCTCACGAAAACCTTTGGCCTTCCCTTTGCTCATCTTCTCCTTTATCTCGGCAATCTCCTTGTCATCCTTCTGAGCTTCTCGAATCTTGTCCAACAATGTCTACCGAACCTCCATTGTTGCAACGAAACCTCTTGGAACAATCTCTAATCAAAGTTCCATAATATCCTCAGCTAACTCCTTCAGCAATCCCTTACTTTCAAGGATATTGGCATAACTCTTCCGGCTCAAAGCGTCTGCTACAACATTGGCCTTTCCGGGATGATAGTGTAGCTTCATATCATAATCCTTTATAAGCTCCAACCATCTCCTCTGTCTAAGGTTCAGCTCCTTTTGGGTGAAAATGTACTTCAAACTCTTATGATTCGTGTACACATCACAACGGTTTCCAATAAGGTAATGTCTCCAAGTTTTCAACACATGCACTACGGCTGCTAACTCCAAATCATGCGTGGCATAATTCAACTCATGAGGTTTTAGTTGTCGTGAGGCATATGAAACAACTCTTTCGTCCTGCATAAGCACACATCCAAGTCCTAAGAGAGAGGCGTCGCAATACACTTCAAACTCCTTATGTATATCTGGCAGTGTTAGCACTGGGGCTGTAGTCAAACGTTTCTTCAACTCCTGAAAACTTGCCTCGCAATCTTTTGTCCATTTAAACTTGGTATCCTTCTTTAACAACTCTGTCATTGGCTTTGCAATCTTGGAAAAATTCTCAATGAATCTCCAATAGTATCCTGCGAGTCCAAGGAAACTGCGGATCTCGCTAACTGAAGTGGGTGCCAACCATTCAAAGGATCGACTAAACCTTGCTTGGGGTCTACTGCTATACCTTCTCCTGATATAACATGCCCAAGGAATCCGACTTCCTTCAACCAAAACTCGCACTTGCTGAACTTGGCGTATAACTGGTGTTCCCTGGGTTTCTCGAGAACTAAATGCAAGTGCTCCTTGTGCTCCTCCTCATTCTTCGAGTATACCATAATATCATCGATAAACACCACAACAAACTTGTCCAAATACTCCATGAACACCTTGTTCATCATGCTCATGAAATAGGCAGGGGCGTTAGTCAGTCCAAACGACATGACTGTATACTCGTATAGTCCATACCGAGTGGTGAATGTTGTATTTGGTATATCCTTCTCTCGAATCTTCAACTGATGGTATCCTGATCGTAGATCGATCTTCGAAAACACCTTATCTCCTTGCAGTTGATCAAACAGATCATTGATCATCGGTAGGGGGTACTTGTTCTTAATTGGTACCTCATTCAAGGCTCGATAATCAACAACCATCCTTAGGGATTTATCCTTCTTCTCAACCAAAAGTACTGGAGTTCCCCAAGGTGATGAACTCCTTCAAATGTAACCTTTCTCCAATAACTCCTTGATCTGTTTCTTAATTTCCTCCAGATCATTTGCGGGCATCCGATAGGGTCTCCTAGATATTGGCCCTGTACCTGGCAATAGCTCTATCAAAAACTCGATGTCTCGATCCGGTGGCATGCCTGGTAACTCCTCTGGGAAATCATCCGGGTAATCCTTTACTACAGGCACTTCCTCCTGCACAACTCCTGTGAGGGTATTCACTTGGCTCCTCCTAGGCACATGCCTAGATACATACTTAATCCTTTTTCCCTCTGGGGTGGTGAGATAAATTGACTTACTAGCACAGTCAATGCTTCCTCCATACTTTGACATCCAGTCCATACCTAATATCACATCCAATCCTTGTGACTCCAAGATAATTAAGTCGGACGGAAAAACATGGGTACCAATGGTTAGGGGTATCTGGTTGCACCATCGGCTAGCCATATACTCTGCTCCAGGCGAGCTCACTAAAAGAGGGGTCCTAAGGGTTTGGGTTGGTAGTTTAAACTTATCCACAAATCCCCTTGATATGTATGAATGTGATGCACCAGTATCAAAAAGAACAAGAGCGGTAAATGACTTAACCAAAAACTTACCTATTACCGCATCCGGCTGCTCTTCAACCTCCTCCACGTTAACGTGGTTCACTTGTCCTTTGTTGAATGGATTAGGCTTCTTCCCAGCGCTTCCATTTCCGGTTCCATTCCTTCCTTCAGGGCAATCATTGGCATAGTGCCCCGTCTTCCCGCACTTAAAGCAAGTAACTTGACTTAGGTCTCTTTTGGCGGGTGTGGCTGGATTGGAGCGATTCTGATTGTTGTTTGCTCCGTTCCCATTTCCATTCTTAGAACCATTGTGGTTATGCGATCCTCCTCCAGTGTGGGTGTGACCTCCATGGTTATGAACAAGTCCTCCCGAATTCGGGGTTAAGCGAGGCTTCTGTTGAGCTCCTGAGTTATACTTCCCTTGTCCATACTTCCTCTTACAGCTCTCAATCTGCTGCTGCTTCCCTTCAATCATAAGAGCCTTATCTACCAACTCCTGGTAGTTGTTGAAGGTTGCTACCATGAACTGCATGCTCATCTCATCATTCAGCCCTTCCATAAACTTCTCCTGCTTTGCGGCATCTGTGGCCACATCATCAGGGGCATAGCATGATAGCTTGCTAAAATCATCCACGTACTAAGCCACAGTACGGTTCCCTTGGCGTAAGTTGCGGAACTCCCGCTTCTTCATCTGCATAGCTCCAGTTGAGACATGGGCTGTACGGAAGGCTTGCTGAAATTGGTCCCAAGTAACATTGGCTATAGGAAAAGTAGTCGTGTAGTTCTCCCACCATGAGGCTGCTGGTCCATCCAATTGGTGTGCAGCAAAGCACACCTTCTCAGCATCTGTGCAACCTGCGGTGGTTAACTCCCTTCCAATACGGCGTACCCAATTGTCAGCAACTATTGGCTCGGTGCTACTGGAAAACACCGGCCTCTGTAACCTTAGAAAACGGGCTAGGTTGTCCACTGGCGGCGGGTTATTGTTGTTGTTGTTGTTGATGCTGTTGTTGCCCTGGTTCTGAACTAGCAATTGCATCAAAGCATTCTGCTGCTAGATCAACTGGGTGAGTTTCGGTGGGAAAGTAAAACCGGTGTCACGTCTCGGAGGCATCTGATGGGTTTAGATGGAAGAGATTAGAATAGAAAAAAAGGTCTAACGAGAAAGCACTACCCATATGCACATGAGACAACACAATCATTTCACTCATCAATCAAGCAAGGGCATACAAACGGTCTAGAATTATCGCAAAAGTGCTCAACTACTACTAAATACATGGGGAAATACTACTAATATATGGTGGTCATCTAGAAATTTTGATCGGTGGAAGACTCCATGATGTCTGCTCCAGCTTCATCTTCGTAGTCATCATCACTAGGATCGGAATCGGTGTCGTCGATGATGATGTAGTTGTCCGGGAAAGTGGGGTCGTCGTCTTCTTCTCCCGGTGCTGGTCCTCCCATGAATACTCCGATCTTCTTAACCAGGTCGTCATTCTTCTCCAGTAATGTCTTGATTTCTTCCTCATATCCATCGTGTGTAAACTTGAGTTCTTCCTCCAGCTCCATGATCCTGGTCTTCGCCTTCTTCAATTCCAGCATGTCTGCACACATCTGGTTCTCCTGACGTCGAATGTGCTGGTTTAGCTCCTGGATGAAAGCTGCAATGGATCTATCCTTCCTGGTGCTGATTACTTCCCATTGCTCGTCTCGGCCTTTTACATATTTGATAGATCGTGTCCTTGAGTTCCCTGTTGTAGACTTCTCCAATCGTCCCATGGTAATGTGGGCTGCCATGCTCTTGCCTAGACTCCGGTGGGTGCTTGAAAGAAAATTCTATGGGTTTAGAAGTTGGCGAGAACGTCCTTCCTGGAACTTGTACTTGAATCATCCAGCGCTCCTCTTCTGGTAAGGTGGCGTTGTACGTCCCGGTGAAACTTGGTATTCCAATGTTCAAGTACCTAGTGACTTCCTTCAAGTGGCGTCCAAAAGGTGTGTCCTCATCCGGTTGCGCAAACTTGTTCTTCATCTCCATCATCCTAAAGAGTGGAAAATTGGAGAGGAGTCAGAAATTAGTAGAAAAGAGTGACCTATGGTTTATCTTAGTGGTCGTGTCCTACACTCAGCGTGTGCTCGGATACCATCTTGTAGCGACCCGGCCTCGAGATGGTCAAGTCTCACGTGCTTGATGTCATCCTGGATCGATGTCTTGACACACACGATTACTCGAAGGATTTATAACGAGTAGCAATCACACACTTATTACATCGAATGTCTCAAAAGAGAACTTAATACAATAATATGGCTTAAGGCCATCTAATGCGATAACAGCGGAAGGCTTGGAAGATAAAGTGAGTCCATCAACTCCAACGGCATAGCTGAGCTGCACGGCAACAACCTAACAAACCTTACTCCTCATCTGAAAAGTCTGCAACATAATACGTTGCAGCCTGAAAATGGGTCAGCACATGGAATATGCTGGCAATATAACACAGTAGAGCAAGAACAGGATAATGCTAACACTACGTGCATATTTGGCTGATGGAAGGCTCTATGGTTATAGTTTTGCGAAAAGCCAATTTTTTCCTACAACAAAGGAATAATTTTTAATTTAACTATCATGGTGGTTGAAACAACATTGATAAGGTATAACCCCAACTCAATCCCAATTAAAGTAGTTAACAACCCAACAATATTAATTAAGAGTGCTGAGATACATGTGATAACTCAAGTACTAGATATTCAAGATTGTCGATAACCGGGGACACAGCTAACCATGATTAGATTGTACACTCTGCAGAGGTTTGCGCACTTTTCCCCACAAGACTCGATCGCTTCCATTGGATTTCTCGCACTGCACGGTGTTTGAGAAACGGATAACCGAAACACAGTCTTTCCGAAACGTTAATTCCCTACTCCGGGTAGACCATACCAAACCAAAAAAACCCACTACCTGTTGATCTACCTATTCAAGAGCTTCACGTAACTTACTCAACTATGCTAGAGCCCATAATAGCTTGTGGCTGCACATGGAAGTTTCTAGCATGAATCATCACGGTTCCCTTTAAGCCTGGGTGGCGGTCCAAACGAAGATCACACGGGTACCCCGGGATTTCCAAAAAAAAATACAGACAACACTGGGTTCCCCAGGTGCCTCAATCCACCCAGATGTTAATTTAAGTTGCCACCTTAAGTTAAACCATTAATTAACAATCTCACATTTGTCATGGATTCACTCAAACCCAAACCACGTCTACGAGCATAACATGGCAATATAAGCAACGCGTAGAAGTAACTTCCAAGGGTTTGATAGTAACAGGGCAATAGGTTCTACCTCAACAACTACTTCCCAACCCACAAGTTAATGACATCCTAATCATGCAATGTTTGAGGATTGAACTAATGCATAAAAACTGGGTATGAAAAGAGTATGATCAATGTGTTACTTGCCTTGCTGACGATCCGCGAATCCTAGAGACTCGTAGTAACACGCTTCGCACTCCGGGAATTCTAACGCAAACAAACAATAACATACATAGGCAACAAGCAAAACTCAAATAAGAGAGGTTGACAAGAAAGTTCAACTTAAGAACTCCGGTTCGCAAAAAGAATCGAATCAAACGGAGCAACGAAACTCAAACGGCGAAAGAAACAAGATCCGTTTACTAATCTGAACTAAGGTCAAATTTTATATTACCAAAATCTTGTTTAAGTTGATTAAACAGAAAGAGGGTCTCGAGACGAAGATCTAGGCGCTTGAATCGACTGATTTCGACAAACGAGCGAAAAGATAAACAGAAACTAAGATCGGATGAGAAATCGCGATCGAAAATAATCACGGATAAATCCGATAAAAAGAAAACTGACGAACAGACTAACGAATGAGCGTTCGTTAGCTATAACTAACGGGCGAACAACCGTTCGCTAAAACGAACGTACGGACGAACATCCGCTAAACAAAAAAACCGGGAAAAACCGGTGAACCGAAAAAAACGAAACTAGGGTTTTTTTTTTAAACCGAACGGTTTTCTTAGAAAACCAGGCGGCGGCGGCTACCTCCGCTCGGCTCTGGGGGGCTCGGTGGGACTCGAGGCGGCGTGGGGTGCGGGCGGCGGCGGCGACGGCGCTCGGCTGGCGGCTGACGAGGGTGGTGGGTCGGGTCGGGTGGCGAGGAGGTGGCGGCGACGGGTTATAAAGAGGTGGGGTGGCGGTTTGGGGGAGGGCAAGGCAATGGCGGCGGTGGTCCGGCTCGGACTTGAGTCCGAGTCGGCGTCAGCCTTGTGGCTGAGGAAAGCGGCGGCTGGCTGGCTCGGTGAGCCTTGACCCGTCGGTATGAGGAAGATTTTTTAAAATAATTTAATGAAATAAATAAAATCTTAGAAAATAAAATAAAAACCTAAAAATGCCAAAACAATTTTTCACCATCTAAATGAAATATTTAGAACGAAATGAACATTTTCTTGGCCCTAAAATGCAATTTTGAAAACGTGCAATTTTTCTAATGCAAACAAAATCCAAATAAAATCAAATAAATGATTTTAACATTTTTCAATTGTTTTGGAGAAGTCATATTATCTCCTCTCATATATTTTTAATATGAAATATTTTTTGGAGAGAAAAATAAGTAAAATCAAAAATACTCGTTTCACTATTTGATAGGAATCAAATATGAAAACCCGAAAATCCCCAACTCTCTCCGAGGGTCCTTGAGTTTCTTAGGATTTCTAGAATTGCGGAATAGAAATGCAATGAAATATGATGTGCATGAATGACCTATGTATAACATTCCAAATTGAAAATTTGGGATGTTACACCCCTAGATGTGATATCCCCCCTAAGAGGGATGAACTAACCTTGGGTTTTGTCGATGATGACTTCATGTAGGTGTTGAAGATGTGGACGCTCAATGTTGACGTAGATCATTCGGAGAAATCCATTGGAGTGAGTTGCACTTTCAATACCTACACGGGTTAGTCCCACAAGGAACAAACAAGGATATCCATAGACATAGAGTGATGTTCGCATAGGATGATGTCCATGAAGGCATTAGGTTACCTTGTACCTTGTCTTACCAACAAGAGGGTTTGTGACTCCTTGAACTAGTGCAAGATATGGAAGTTGATTGCACTTGTCCTTGCCAAAACGATAAGAGTGAAGTATGTTGGCGGAGTCACCCTCAAGAACTCTCTAGTTCTTCTTCTTAGGGATCCACACCATCTTGATGGGAATCCTTGGAGTTGTAGTCGTACTTGATGAAGTGGAACTTGATGTAGTCTTGGGAACCCACTTGACCAAGGCCTTAGGTGCTTCGTAAAATGCATCAATCTCCTCTTGAGGCTTGTCCTTGCCTTTTTGCTTGTGGTCTTGTGGTGGAAGATCATCTTGAGCTTGTGTTCCTTTGAAATAAGTAGGATCATACTTCTCTTGTTGAGGAACAAACTTCGTCTTGGGGTATTGATCTTCTTCCCACTCAACTCCATTGGCATTGAACTTTCGTTCAAAAACAACACCTTGATTCTTCTGGTGCCTTCCTTGCTTGCGTACAATTTCCTCAAATTGCTTACTTCTGGCAAGGCTCTTGTAAACACCTTTCTCTATAATTCCCTTCAATAAGCTATTTTCTTGCTCAAGTGTAACCTGGCTAAGAGAATCATTAGTGGAATTAAGAGAACTACTAGAAGCAACATCATTGGATTTAGCATGATTGTTGTTACTACTAGAAGAAGAATCTTTCTTACTTTTGTTGCTAGATTTAACTTGTGGCATGTAAGTAGACAAGAGTAAACGCTTGGCAATGTAAGAAGAACTTTTCTTGCGAAGATCATCATTGATTGCCTTTAAAAACTCATGCTCTTGCTCAAGGTTGAGCTTTTCAAACTGTAGCTTCTCATGAGTCTGTAAAAGTTCTCGATGATCTTCCAAGGTAGTTTCATGAGCTAACTTAAGAGTGATTAGTTCTTTAGTTAGACGCTCAATCTTCTTCTTATCATCATCATTTGTTTTATCTTGATTAGCATGATCATTAGCAAGTTCATCATAGTTTTCATAACTAGAGTTGTCAACAAGTAAATCATCATCCCCTAGCAAATCATCTTCATCATTATTGAAATCAACATACTCGGGGTGTGTTACATTTGGACCTTTGGCCATGAAGCATCTCCCAATTCCTTCATTTGGTGAGTCAAGTATGTCGTAGGAGTTGGTTGACACAAGTGCTAGACCGGCAACACCTTCATCTTGAGTATATTCGGAGTCGGAGTGATAACTTCTTTCGGAGTGATGGCCGGAGTCGGAGCCGGATACCCATTCACCAACATGAGCTTGATGTCTTTGTTTTGTGTAGCTCCTTGATGACTTGTCCTTCCTCTCTGAATCCTTGCTTCTCCGAGAGGGTCTTCGTTCATAACGATCATATCTACTCCTTCTCTCTCTTGGCGGTGATTCTTCTCTCCTACTCCTTCTTTTGGGAGAATCTCATCTTCTTTTGTAGGGAGCCGTACACTCATTGGAATAGTGTCCGGGTCTTCCACAATTGTAGCAATTATGCTCACGACTAGAAGATCTTTTGTCATTGTAGGACCTTTACTTGGAACTTCTTTCCTTGCTTCTACTCTTGTAGAACTTGTTGAAGTTCTTCACCATTAGGCTCAATTCTTCATTGAAGGTTTGTTTCTCACTTGATGATGTGGGAGCATCACATGAGGCTTTGTAAGCACCACTTGACTTGTTGTGTAGCTCTTCCTTATCCTTGAGTGGCATCTCATGAGCAACAATTCTTCCAATGACTTCCATTGGCTTGAGATCTTTGTAGTTTGGCATTATTTGGATCAATGTGCACATGGTATCATATTTTCCATCCAAGGCTCTTAGGATCTTCTTGATGATGAATCTATCGGTCATCTCTTCACTTCCTAAGCCGGTAATCTCATTTGTGATGTGAGCAAGCCTAGAGTACATTTCAGCAACACCTTTGAAAGATCGTGGATGTCGCCTAGAGGGGGGGGGGTGAATATGCGCTTTAAAATAATTACGGTTGAGGCTTGAATAAAAGCGGAATAAACCTAGCGGTTAATTTGTCAAGCACAAAACCTACAACAACTAGGCTCACCTATGTGCACCAACAACTTATGCTAAGCAAGAAAAACTACTTAGGTGATAGCAAGATATATGACAAGAAACAATATGGCTATCACAAAGTAAAGTGCATAAGTAAAGGGCTCGGGTAAGAGATAACCGAGGCAGCGGAGATGACGATGTATCCAAGTTCACACCCTTGCGGATGCTAATCTCCGTTTGGAGCGGTGTGGAGGCACAATGCTCCCAAGAAGCCACTAGGGCCACCGTAATCTCCTCACGCCCTCGCACAATGCAAGATGTCGTGATTCCACTAAGGGACCCTTGAGGCGGTCACCGAACCCATACAAATGGCAACCCTTGGGGCGGTCACGGTGCAGATCAAATTGCTCAGGCGATCTCCACAACCTAATTGGAGACCCGACGCTTGCCGGAGCTTTACACTACAATGATTTAGCTCGAACACCACCAACCGTCTAGGCGCCCAAGCACCCAAGAGGAACAAGCTCAAGGGCACCAAGCACCCAAGAGTAATAAGCTTCTCAACTTGTAACTTCCACGTATCACCGTGGAGAACTCAAACCGATGCACCAAATGCAATGGCAAGGGCACACGGAGTGCCAAGTCCTTCTCTCTCAAATCCCACGAAGCAACTAATGCTAGGGAAGAAAATGAGAGGAAGAACAAGAAGGAGATCACCAAGAACTCCAAGATCTAGATCCAAGGGTTCCCCTCACATAGAGGAGAAAGTGATTGGTGGAAATGTGGATCTAGATCTCCTCTCTTTTCCCTCAAAAACTAGCAAGAATCCATGGAGGGATTGAGAGTTAGCAAGCTCGAAGAAGGTCAACAATGGGGGAAGAACACGAGCTCAAAGGATAAGGTTCAATGGGAAGAAGACCCCTTTTATAGGTGGGAAAAATCCAACCGTTATGCTCACAGCCCGCCATGGAGCGGTAGTACTGCTTGACATCACGGTACTACCGCTAGGGGTAGCGGTACTACTTGCTAAGGAAGTGGTACTACTGCTTGCGGCGGTACTAAAAATTACATCCGTGCCTACCACCGCTGGACTTGTGACGAGTTTTTGGTCGGCGGAGTAGCCACGAAGTAGCCATGATAGTACTGCTCCAAGCGGTAGTACCGCTCCCAAGAGCAGTAATACCGCTCCCAAGGGCGATAGTAAAAATTACTTCCTCCTACCCGCAGTAGTACCCATTGCAACCTTTTCGAACACCAAAACTATCACAACTTCTGCATTCGGACTCCGAATTCGACGAAACCAAGTTTGTTGGAAAGCTAGCGACAAGGTCTAACACAATCTTGATAGAAATACCAATAATAAGAAAATGATAAAAGGCCCAAAATAAAATGGTGAGAACCCTTCCTCGGATAAGACCGGTAAAACCTCCAACACCGAAAACATCATAGAATACGCATGCAAACTCCGTTTTCGATGAACTCAAGCTTGTCATCAAGATGAGCATAAGCTCTAAGACTCACAAAGAGAACCAAAACAAGAACCAAGAAACATGATGCAAGGATGCAATGGTTTGAGCTCTCAACGAACGATACGATCAAGCTACTCACTTGAGAGCCCCCTTGATAAATGCGGCTATCGATCCTATAACCCGGTCTCCCAACTACCACCATGAGACCGGTAAAATATAAAACCTATCAAGGGCAAACCTTTGTCTTGCACATGATCCACTTGAGCTAGATGATGATGATCTTGTCCTCCGCAAGATGGACCACCTTTCTTGATTGCGTTGGGTCGATGGAGACTAGATGATTTCTCCCCCATACTCCACTATGGGTGAGCCACTCTTCGGCACATCTTCACAAGTCCATTGACACCACAATGGATGGCAAGCTTCAAGCACTTGATCTCTTCGTCATGCTAAACTTGAACTTGCACATGACAATCTTGATGACGATCACTACTTGATGTCATCCTTTCCATGGGTTGTATGATATCTTCCTCTTGACGCAAGCCCATGGACATGTACCTAACCCCACATAGAACTCTCACATAGACTATGGGTTAGTACACAAAGTGCAATGGACAATGCTTACCATACCATGGGATCACTTGATCCCTCTCGGTACATCTTTTACGCTTTGTGAGTTGATCAACTTGATTCACTCTTGACTTAGTCTTGATCAACCTTGAATCTTTCCAACTCTCTTAGTTTGGATGATGTCTTGAAGGTAAACATGAATGATCACACAATCTTCTTCTTCAAGACATGCTTGCAATAAGCTCAACACTCACATGACCAATCTTTGGATAATTCCTTAATAGCACCTTGGTCAACACATAAACTCCTTGAAACCAACACATGGACTTCAAGAAAAGCCTATGGACAAACCCTTCAAATATAACTCAAGGCAACCATTAGTCCATAGAGATTGTCATCAATTTCCAAAACCAAACATGGGGGCACCGCATGTTCTTTCAACCTTCACCATCCTTCATTTTGAACTTGTCAAGTTGACTATGAAGCACATCCAATTTGGATTGCTTGACGGAGTCGGTACCTTCGTGCATATCAATCAAAGTATCCCAAATTTCATTTGCATTCTCAAGACGGCTGATTTTGTTGAATTCTTTGGGGCACAATCCGTTGAAGAGAATATCACAAGCTTGAGCATTGTATTGCAGCATCTTCAACTCTTCCGCGGTAGCTTCACGGTTCAGTTCTCTCCCATCAAAGAATTCACCTTGCAAGCCAATACACACAATAGCAAAACGACGGGGTTATGTCCAAGAATATGCATTTTCATCTTATGCTTCCAACTAGCAAAATTAGTACCATCAAAGTAAGGACCTCTACGGTGGTAATTTCCCTCGCTAGACACCATACTCTCCTAGGTTGTGAAACCAAGGCTATGACCACCAAAAGCTATGGAAATCAAATCAAATGGAGACCAAAGCTCCGATACCACTTGTAGGATCAAAAAGTATGTCTAGAGGGGGGGTGATTAGACTACTTGACCAAATAAAAATCTAGCCTTTTCCCAATTTTAAGTCTTGGCAGATTTTAGCAACTTTGCATAAGTCAAGAAATCAACCTACACATGCAATTCTAAGAGTATAACAGTGAAATGTAAAATAATTGCATATGAAGGTAAAGGGAGAAGTTTGAGGGAGCAAACTCAATGTTGACACGAAGATTTTTTATCCGTGGTTCCGATAGGTGGTGCTATCGTACATCCATGTTGATGGAGACTTCAACCCACGAAGGGTAACGGTTGCGCGAGTCCACGAAGGGCTCCACCCATGAAGGGTCCACGAAGAAGCAACCTTGTCTATCCCACCATGGCCGTCGCCCATCAAGGATTTGCCTCACTAGGGTAGATCTTCACGAAGTAGGCGATCTCCCACTACTAGGGAAAAGCCTATACACAGAATCTTAGCAGCAGCGCGACTCAAAAAGGAGCGCTGCTGCTAATTAATAATAGCGTGTAAAGGAAACTCGCTCTTGACAAGTTTTTAGCGATGGCGCTCGGTGTAAACAGCGCTGCTACAAATATCGACCGGCGGTGTCCACCAAACTCCATTTAGCAGCAGCGGTGCCGCGACAGCCATCTGCTATGGATGTAGTAATGTAGCGCTTTTAAAGGTCGCTGCTGCTAAATTTCAAATTAGCACACTTTTGGTCCCGATTAGCGATGGCGCCGTTACCCAAAGCGCTGCTGCTACTTCCTTAGCAGCAGCACGTTTTAACTCCCGCTCATCGCTAATCCGCACCAACCACCACCTTTTCCCCACCGTCCCTCCCCTCTCCCTCCTCTCTTCCCTTTCCCTACCTCCCACATGCTTCCCTCTCACTCTTCTTCTTCCTCAATACTTCTCCCCCATTACTCGCCCTCTTCTATCTACCTTTCTCTCTCTTCATTACTCCTACCTAACTACACCACCTCCATTAATGCATCTCCTTTCTCTTTTTCCTTCCCCCTCCACTAGTTGAAGTTCTCTCCTCCCAAATTAGGTAGCTAGGTAGATGTAGGATTTAGTTAAGTGACCTATTTGCCCCCTAACTAGATATATCTTTGTAAGGAAGAGCTTTGTGCACTTTTGATCTCCCTACAACATCATCTCCACCGTGTGCTCGATCTCGAGATAGAGGTGATTAAAATTTCATGCTTTTGCAAAATGGAAATATGTTTATGTGTGTGTGATATGTTTATGGAAATTGTGTGTGTGGCATGAGTTGACGCCAAATTGTGCTTTTGAGTTGCCTATGTTTTGCGAAATGTCGATTTATTTCCGTTTGGCTAATTCCGCAAACTCTAGATCCATATATGTCCTATTTTAGGGAAGGTAATGCGAATTTTTGTATGACTTTGATGCATGGGCGCATTTTATAATCAATTTGCTTTATTATTACCGTGCAGACGTTCATGATGGTCGATGGAGCGATGGTGGACAGGTGGTTGCGATCGGCGGTGCGGGACATGAAAGAAAATAACTTTGACAGAGGTTTTATGTCCGTGTCGAAAATGCAAAGGAATAGTTTGGCTCGACCCTATGGCGATGGTGGTGTCGAAGCGCACCTGCTCATGAATGGTTTCATGGATGGCTATACTCGGTGGATAACTAAAGATGAGGATGACGATGTTGAGGATGCCGACGCAAGCAGCAATGATGACAGGGCAAGACGAAGAGATGATCGATAATGGCGGGGGGAAGAGGCGGACATGGCGGCGGAGAAGGGGCGGACATGGCGGAGGAGAAGGGGCGGACATGGCGGCGGAGAGAGCGACATGGACTCCATGCAGCAGAGTTCGTCGGTACTAAGTTCAATCGTCAGGGACCCTCATGTTCAAGCATTGCCATGAGGAGGCAATCTTGAGAGAGCTGCTTCTAGAGAGGAGGCTAATTTGGAGCAACTAGTGGTAGACTCGAACACTCCATTGTATGATGGTTGCCATCCCGAGGTGACCAGCTTGAGTTTCATTATCCAACTCCGAAGGCGAAGGCTAAAAACAAATGGACCGACACTAGCCTCGATGAGCATCTCAAGTACCTAAAGGATGTTCTTCCCTGGGTAATCTATGTCCTACTAGTGTTGATGAGGCCAAGAAGATCGTGTGCCCTCTTGATCTGCCACATGTTAGATACCATGCATGCATCAACGATTGCATAATTTATCGGAAGGAGCACGGAAAAAACAAGCTGCCGGTGAGCAATGCTTCTCGATACAAGAAGGCCGGAAGAAAAATCCCGAAAAGTTGTATGGTACTTACCGATCACTCCCGTCTCCGAGGTATTTTGTAGATCCCAAGGAAGCAAAGCTAATCGCTGGCAGCGGAGAGGAAGAATCCGGCGATGGAGATGATCCAAAGCTGAGACACGTGAAGGATGGAAGCCAGTGGAGAGCGTTGAACAGCTTCTATCGGTATTTTGAATGTGATGCAAGGAACATCGTGCTTGGCGCGTGTACCGATGGCATGAATCCGTTTGGCAACCAGAACACCAACCATAGCACATGGCCCGTGTTTGTATGGATGTACAACCTCCCCCCTAGTTGTGCATGAAATCGAAGTACATTCACATGAGCATGCTTATTCAAGGGCCGAAACAACCAGGAAATAATATTAATTTGTATCTGGGGCTACTTCAAGAGGAGTTAGACATGTTATGGAAAACACCGGCCAAGACATGGGACGCCAGCAAAGGCGAGTATTTCAACATGAGAGTCGCGCTGATCACGACAGTGCACGACTATCTCGGTTACAGATATGTGGCAGGCCAGGTGTGCCATGGATATTGCGGATGCACGCGGTGCATGGATGATACGACATCTCAGCAGCTAACGTCAAGGAAAGATGTGTTAGGGAACGTAGTAATTTCAAAAAAAATCCTACGCACACACAAGATCATGGTGATGCATAGCAACGAGAGGGGAGAGTGTTGTCCACGTACCCTCGTAGATCGAAAGCAGAAGCATTATATCAACGCGGTTGATGTAGTCGTACGTCTTCACGGCCCGACCGATCAAGCACCGAAACTACGACACCTCCGAGTTTTAGCACACGTTCAGCTCGATGACGATCCTCGGACTCCGATCCAGCAAAGTGTCGGGGAAGAGTTCCGTCAGCACGACAGCGTGGTGACGGCGATGATGTTCTACCGGCGCGAGGCCGCTAAGCACCGCTCGATATGACCGAGGTGGAATATGGTGGAAGGGGCACCGCACACGGCTAAGGCGATCACGAAGATCAACTTGTGTGTCATGGGGTGCCCCCGCCCGTATATAAAGGAGGGAGGGGGAGGTGCGGCCGCCCCTAGGGTGCGCTGGAGGAGTCAACTCCCACCGGGAGTAGGACTCCCCATCTTGCCTTGTTGGAGAAGGAAGGGGAAGGGAAAGAGGAAGGCGCCCCTTCCTTGTACTATTCAGACTAGGGGGAGGCGCGGCCTGCCCGCCGGCCCTCCACTTCTCCCTTAGGGCCCATGTAGGCCCATTAACCCCGGGGTTCAGTAACCCGAGAGGTTCAGTAACCCCGGTACTCGATAAAATTCGATTTTACCCGGAGCGATTCGATATCCAAATATAGGCTTCCAATATATAAATCTTTATGTCTCGACCATTCCGAGACTCCTCGTCATGTCCGTGATCACATCGGGACTCGAACAACCTTGATTACATCAAAATTATAAACTCATAATGTAAGCACATCGTAGCGTTAGCGTCACGGACCCTACGGGTTCGAGAACAATGTAGACATGACCTAGAACTGTTTCCGATCAATAACCAATAGCAGAACCTGGATGCTCATATTGGCTCCTACATATTCTACGAAGATCTTTATGGTCAAACCGCATAACAACATACGTTGTTCCCTTTGTCATCGGTATGTTACTTGCCCGAGATTCGATCGTCGGTATCTCAATACTTAGTTCAATCTTGTTACCGGCAAGTCTCTTTACTCGTTACGTAATGCATCATTCCGTAACTAACTCATTAGTTACATTGCTTGCAAGGCTTATAGTGATGAGCATTACGAGAGGGCCCAGAGATACCTCTCCAGGCAATCGGAGTGACAAATCCTAATCTCGAAATCGTCAACTCAACAAGTACCTTGAGAGACACCTGTAGTGCACCTTTATAATCACCTAGTTACGTTGTGACGTTTGGTAGCACACAAAGTGTTCCTCCGGTAAGCGGGAGTTACATAACCTCATAGTCATAGGAACATGTATAAGTCATGAAGAAAGCAATAGCAACATACTAAACGATCAAGTGCTAAGCTAACGGAATGGGTCAAGTCAATTACATCATTCTCCTAATGATGTGATCCCTTTAATCGAATGACAACTCATGTCTATGGTTAGGAAACTTAACCATCTTTGATTTACGAGCTAGTTAAGTAGAGGCATACTAGTGACACTATGTTTTGTCTATGTATTCACACATGTATTATGTTTCTGATTAATACAATTCTAGCATGAATAATAAACATTTATCATGATATAAGGAAATAAATAATAACTTTATTATTGCCTCTAGGGCATATTTCCTTCAAGATGGCGGGTCTGGGAAAATCGTGTACATGGGGCATCGAAGATGGCTTGAACAGGATGACCCGTGGAGAAACCGTGGAGATCTATTCAATGGTCACGCTGAGCATCGAGGACCTCCACGTGGCGGAGCCCTGCGAAATCGATGAGATGTTGAAAAAGCTGGAAGGAGTGCCCGTCTTGGGAAAGAGCGATGAGAAAGGCGCCGAGCCGCTCTTTGAAGGTATGGAAGATGAGGTCGTGTTGCGGGACTTGGAGTCTGGCACAAACTCGATACACCTCATTACCTTGATCAAATGCATATCTGTAAGAATGTCCTTGAGAGCTTGCTCGCAACAACGATGAACATGCGGGATAAGACCAAGGATGGGCGAAGGCGAGAAAAGACTTGCAAGATTTGAAAATCAGGGAAGATCTGCACATGCCGCCCGTAAAATGTCGAGACGAGGCAGAGGCGGAGACAGAGGCACGGGAGAAGAAGGGCAAGAAAATAAAGAAAGAGGATTATTGCCCCTTCTTGCTTCACGTTAAGTCAGCTGAGCTCAATCAATTCTTTAAGTGCCTTACGAGTCAAAGTTAGTTCGATTCTTGTGGCAAGATAAGCGGTATCTAGACACGGACAAGAAAAGGTTCAAGGGATGAAGTCTCATGATATCATGTGATGATGACCAGATACTACTGTTGCCCTTAGAGGATAATGGACAAGCACGTCCGTGACACGCTTATTGGTCTCTGCAAGTTTTCAACGTCATCTCGAAAGTCGATCGGTGTGAAGCAGCTCAAGAAGGCTACGAGGAAGAGATCGTTGTGATCTTGAATGAGCTTGAGATGTACTTCCACCCGTGTTCTTTGGCGTGATGGTGCATCTGTGTGTCCATATTGTGGATGACATAATAGACCGGGGCCGTCATTCCTGCACAACATGATGCCGTTTGAGAGGATGAATAGGATCATCAAAGGATTCGTTAAGTAACATGTCCCGTCCGAATGGAAGCATCGTCCAGGGCTATTTGACACAAGAGTGCATCTCTTTACGTGAGAATTTTCTATATGGCGCCAGACCAGCCGCTTTGGTGTTAGTGTTGGTTTGCCCGTTAACAAGAACGATGGGAGGCTCGAAGGAGATGGTCCTTTACAGCAGTCACGAGGAACTGCGTGGCATATTCAGATTGACGCAGCGACTTTGTGAGCAAACTTGGTAGTGCTACAACACCTAGGCGAGGTAGATCCTTTAGTGGCGCTGCACAAAGAAATTATCGCAAAGAAATATCGTGACGGGGGTATGCAGGAATGAACGCCGAAGTTACTAGAAGCACAACTCCACTTTCTGCATTGGTTCAAAGAGCATATTATTGCTAATCCCCGGAGGAGGGCTCTAAGGGCGGTTTGCTCATATCGCCTTAGCACATGGCCCTCGCCCAACCTCGTAACCTATCGGGCATATGATATCAACGGATACACGTTCTACGGAGGCGAAGATATGGGCGATGATGATCGAGAACTCGGGGGTGGCGATGGAATGCATGACCGGCAGCGACAACGGTGCAACCGAGCGATTTTATGGAAGGTCGAGGAGATCTGGGAACTTGACTACTCTGGACTGCACAACCGACAATGTTCCGTGTCAGATGGGCTAAGAATGTCGAAAGAGAAAACCGGATTTTCACTACCATGACTATACCCGACGCCAAGAGCGCTACCCTTGAATGCTATCGCAAAAAACGAGCCATGGGTACACACTAAGCACGTGACA
Source organism: Aegilops longissima (assembly GCA_021605205.1). NCBI lineage: Eukaryota > Viridiplantae > Streptophyta > Magnoliopsida > Poales > Poaceae > Aegilops > Aegilops longissima. The sequence continues at coordinate 372,550,157 of CM038680.1, read as the reverse complement.
CAATGCTTCTTCATAACCGACCCATGCAATCCCAGACGTGTTGTCGTGAGGAGAGGCAAAGCGAACATCATTTGGAATGGATGGAGTCGCCAGCGAGGAAGACTATGATCGATGCGGCAACCCAATGAGGAAGATGACGATGATGATGAAGTATCGTCAAAAGAAGAATCAATACTAAATTACCTAAGAAAAATCGTACTCCATGGAAAAGGCAAATTCACAATGAGGGGCTCAATTATTCTTTGATGAACAAGAAGGGAAAGAAGCTGACTCAAAAACTAAAATGTCAATTTGAGGAACCGTATGTTATCGGTCAAATGATGTAATATATATATATATATATATATATATATATATATATATGTGTGTGTGTGTGTGTGTGTGTGTGTGTGTGTGTTACTATTTTGTATACACACTTAGCCATTATTATGCATGGGTCCAATGATGTAATATATATGTTCCTATTTTGCATACATATTTAACCGTCAAATGATGCAATATATATCACCCTCCCTTCGTTCACTGCTCTCGGGAAATAAAAGTGGGAGAAAATAAAGGAAAAGAAAAGGAAAACTGGCAGTAGCGAAGGTATTAGTAGCGCATTTTTGTATAAACCGCTACAGGCTACTGAAGGTAGTAGCAGCGCGTTTGTCCAAGCAGCTCTCTTGCTCGTCCATTAACAAAATTCTCACTCTCCCTGCTTCATCCGCCTATTCCCCAAATCCCCACTCTCTTCCCCGTCGCACCGCCCGCCTCGACCAGCCCAGCCTTCGCCCCGACCAGCCCTGCGCCCCGACCCCGACCCGCGCTGCGCCCCGACCCGCCCTCGCCCCGACCCGGCCTGCCCCGACCGTCGGCCCTCGCCTCCCTCCTCTGCTTCCTCCTCCCAACCTCGGTCGTCGTCGGGCCTGCCTCCTCGCCCCTGCACCCTCTGTAAACCCCCCCTCTCTCTCTCTGCTAGGGTTCTTTGGTTAATTTACTTAGGTTTTAGTTAGGGCAGCATGTTAATTAGGTTATCTATTTAGTTATGAATTTAGCTAGCTTTCAAAATTAGCTAAATTTATATGCAAATTTGAACTGGACATGTGATATGTGGATATGTCATGTTTTGGACATGTCATGTTTGGAAAATGATCCGAGTGGCCTATGTTACGCCGGAATGTTGATTCATTTCGTTCCGTGAATTTCAGTAGCTCGATATGTCCATTTTTAGCAAAGGTCATGCCGAAATTTCCGTGAATAAAGGCATGATTTGTGCTACATAGTTGGCATAGCAGTCTTGGCACATAGATTTCTTTTTTATGTCATTTCTCATTTATTCATACTTTTAGAAATAAATTAGGACACTTAATCATAGGAAACATGTCGAACAACGAAGAAAGCGGGCCTTGACCAAGATGCAGATTTAGATGGATTATGAGGGTGAACAAGAGTACCTCGACTATTTGATCGCTAAGCAAGGTTTGCAGGTCGGCCTCGATGATGGTCTTGGCGCCGACATCGACACCGATGGCGGCGCCGAGACTGATGGGGAAGGTACCGCGGGGAAGATACTGCGGGAAGGTACCGGCCCGATGCCGCTACCGAAAGAGGAAGCATAAGAAGCGAGAGGATACGAAAACCTAACAAACTAGGGATTGGACGACTTGTGATCACAAAGATGGCACCTGGCAAGTTTGAGCCGTTAGAGCCGGAAGAACCTCGCAAGTGCTATGGGAACCAAGTAGGATGCATCCTACGGGAATGCGCAAGCATCAACGATGATGACTTAAGGAGTAAAGAACATTTGACGCAGTTGCTCCTAACGAAGTTGCACAAGAGATTCAAGTTCCCTGACCGGGATGATAACATAGAACAACCGTGGGATGATCCGAAGATGAAAAAGATTAACAATCACGCCATGGGCATGTTCAGCAATGATTTGGCCTCCTGGAAAGCGAGGGTGAAACGAGCTATTGAGGCTGATGAACCCCTGTCCAAGATTCTGGAGGAAAATCCGACACTTACGGAAGAGGAGTTCGAAAAGTTCAAGGACACTTGCGCTACCAAGGCAGCCAAGGCTAAGGCTGCGAAATTCAAGAGCCTTCGGCAAAGGAACACGGGGAAGCATGGCCTCGGAAGTCGTGGCTACCTCGGTAAAAGGCCCATATGGGATAAGGAGGACACGGAACGTGAAGCCACGGGTCTCCCAGACCCCTTCGCGAAGTTCACCAACCCCTTGGAGCGTGACTTCATCAGGGCCCGCTATAAGTGGGACAAGGAGAAAAAGGTTTTTTACATGGACAAGATCACGAGGAAATTGATTAGACTACTGGAGAAGAAACACCAGCTTGCAGCCGAAAGCCCTACTTCTCCGATGAGGCCCAATTGGGACACCCCTCCCAACCGGGCCTTGAACGAACTTAAGGGACTCCCTTTTGGCCAGGGGCCGCAATATGGTCGTGTGCACGGCGCTGGAGACGGCGCCACGTGGAAGGTGTTCTACAACAAGGGCCCGGAGGCCAAGAAGCAGAAAAATAAGTTTAGTCAGGCGGACATCGACGCAAAGGTGAAGCTTGCGGTCGAGAAAAAAATAGGCGAGGGCGCTTGAAAAAAGCAGCGAGGACAAATATGAGTTACTACTGACGAGCAATCAATTTAGCTGCAATCGCTGCGAAATGATTTTGCTACTAACTTGGTTCGATTATCATCAAGCGGGCGAAGGAAAATCGAGACAAGGCGGTACATGATTTCCGTTGCCCGGTTTAAATGGGAGCAACTCCATGAACAACAACACCATCGCACCATCACTTGCTCACGCAACCGGGCCTCCTCTCGTAGCCGCTCCCGCTCATAGCAGCCCGTCCTCAGTCTCTGGCGCACTAGGTGGGCCTTCTTCTTTGGCTGAGCTCGACGCCGTCACGGTAATTACATGTCGCACCAACATATATATATATATATATATATATAATATTCCATTTTTGTTGCCTTTCGGTTGTTTTACGCCACATACATATGTGTTTGCAGGCGATAGAAACCCCGTGCACCATACTCTACTTGATCAAAGGCCACAAGGTGGACGTGGGAAAGGGGATGATAATGGACCCCTCGCAACCCACGTTCCACAACCAGCCGATCCCCGCTGGGCACTTCAAGGTTAGCTTGACCAGTGTGAAATTGGGGCATGACGATTTGCCTCCTCCAGTACAGCATGTGGGAGCGGACGACGAGACCCCGCCGCGGATTGGAAGCTGCAAGGGTTGGGTGCTGCTATGGCGAAGAATCTTATTAAATGCAGGAGCCGGCCGAGAGCACACCAATAACCACACATCAACAAGCATGTGCGGAGACCACCAACCCGCCTACGCAATTACCAGCTCATGTAGTGCGGGTGAGAGCGGAGGGCGACATGATGAAGGGGTGCAATAATCTTGGCTGATGTAATTTGTCTGTAGAAACGAGAATGGATGATGAGGCGGAGTCGACCCTATGGATTTCCTCAATACAAGCGCGTATGGTGTGACATAGATATGATGAGTCAACCATATGACTAATCGGGCTATCGACTTGCTAATGAGGATATGGATGATATGCCGGGCAGGGTCGTAGCAGGGATTGCAAAAAGTCTCTCTTCATGAAATCCTCACAGGACACGCCTGAAGATGCCGCCTCAACATAGGCTCAACTAGCCGGGCGCAAGGGTCGTACAATACTTAGCCCGGGAACACTGGGGCAGGGGTTAAGGAAGGGTCTGGAAGGTGTGCCCAAGAAAAAGGAGAGGAAGAGATCGGGGAAGATAGCTGCCTCCAAACAAGCGAGCACATAGCAGCCAGACGATGCATTACGAGAGCGTGTACCCGTGAAAGGTGCGGTCATGTTCCATCTCACAGGCGAGCCGATGCTACCTTGAAACCGCTGGAGGCACTATCGAGGATCTCGAGAGCGCAAGACCATGTCTTGTCGTGAGAAAAGCCTACTAGCCTCAAAGGATCCGGGATATCCGACATACGCGGCTCGTGTGCACGAGGGGAAGTGCTACGTCGAGACACGGCCCGCGGAGGTGTTCTTCCTGCGGTTTGACCATATCTTTGAGATGTTTTTGACAAGACGACTCGATTTTACAATCCTCCGCCTTTTTGCGCTACATATGAGCTCCGTCATGAAGAGTGAAGAAGTCTACGCAAATCTGTGTGGCGAATCCGTACTACATGCACGAGTCTTTCTTGAGTCTCGGCGACTTTGGCGTGAAACTGCTAGGGAGTACCTCAAAACTTCATGGTACAGAATAAGGACCGGAAATTGTCCTCGTGCCTTATCATCCAAAAGTAAGTCAGTTCTGGACAACCCTTTCGTACATTTCAATCATTCCTTCTCTCTCATATGGGGAATAATTTGAGGTGTATTTTCCCGCAGCAGCAGGCGCGCCATCCTTATCGTTCTTTACCCATAAGTCTCCCACGCCGTGTATTTTGACCCTTCCAGAGACTACGAGAAAAAAGACTACACCCACATAATGAATATTCTAGATGATGCTCTCCAAGGTTTCAGCTTTAGAGGTGGCCACGTGCAGATCAGGAAACAAAGGAACAAGAAGATGGGTTTCGCACATAAAACTAACTTCTCCTGCATCCATGTCCCAAAACCAAGCAAGAAGGATGGATTCTACATTGTCCATCTCATGATTCAGTTCAACACGGATCACCAAAAGCTTCGCATGAGAAGCAGAAATGATGATCATATCCACAAGTGGCTAGAATCTCATGGAGAAGCGGATTATAAACTTAGAGATGACTTCTTTCGCATCCAAAGCGACATTGCGACAATCATCATGAAAGAAGTCGTCGATGAGAAGGGGATGTTCCACCACGGCCCTGCTATATCGCGGTGACGTCCAACTTCGCATAGGCATGCAACGTCTAGACCTCACGCCGTTCAATAAGCTAGGGACCATCCTCGGTGATATGGAAGGATGGAACTTCTAGTGATTTATGATGCCGATGATGATGATATGTGTCGGTTGAACTTGTATACTTTTTGTAGCGATGAAACTTTGTGATGTCCACGGTCCCTGCCGAACTTGCGTAATGCTACTTTGTTAGTTTGCGTCGATGACCTGCGTACCTCTAGTTAATTAATTTGCATCTTGTATGTTGCATCTAGTTGCTAACCCTTTCTTTTTCGGGTGTTGCTCTAGTATATTTTGTTGCATATATATGATTGTACATCCTCTTCATGAACATGCATCTCTAACGGTACCTAGTTTCTTGATGGCGAGATGGAATTGCTATATAGTGTACAAAGGGAAGGTTCGGGGTGTACAACGAGTGGCATGAGTGTCGGCGCAAGTGAATGGGTTCACGGCGCCAGCCATAAAACTTCAAAAGCGGACAAGAAGGAGAAGCTAGTTACTTGAGGTTCACGCTAAGCGAGAGAGGACTCGTAACCGCCACCTCATGTCTTTGCATAGTTCGCTCTCACTCATAGTGATAGCTCTTCTTGCGTATACCTTTGTTTAGATGGATAGCGTTGTTGTAGTTGCAAGTATTCGAGACTTGCATGTATCGCTATTTTCGAGATGATGACAAGATACCACTTTGTGTTGGATGATGATTATGATGAGACTATTTGTATGTATATGCTACGATTACATTTGTGGTCTCGCAGGCATTTGTATGTGTATCATGATGACATTTGTATGTGCTAAAGATTCTTCTATAAAGCCTGTTCAAATACAAAACAAATATGCGAAAAAACAAAAAACTACTAAAATTAGCGATGGCGAGTGTATAAAAGTTAGCGGCAGCGCCTTGCGATAGCGATGGCGTCCGAGGCAAAAGCGCTAGAGCTACTAGTAGTAGCGAGCTTCCACTAAGCGCTTGCTGCTACACTTGTGTAGCGATGGCTGAGAGCACGCTCTTGCTATGTGTTAGCTATGGCGCCTTATTAGTAGCGCCACTCCCCGCGCTACTGATACACCTAAAACCCGCGCTGCTGCTAGCCTTTTCCCTAGTAGTGTCCATGCCCGTACAAACTCCTTGGTTCAACTCCACAATCTTGACGGAGGCTCCCAAGTGACACCTAACCAATCTAGGAGACACCACTCCCCAAAAGGTAATAGATGGTGTGTTGATGATGAACTCCTTGCTCTTGTGCTTCAAATGATAGTCTCCCCAACACTCAACTCTCTCTCATAGGATTTGGATTTGGTGGAAAGATTATTTGAGTGGAAAGCAACTTGGGGAAGGCTAGAGACCAAGATTTATGTGGTTGGAATGGAATATCTTGACCTCAACACAAGTGTAGGTGGTTCTCTCTTAGAAATTGTATGTTGGAAGTGTAGGCATGTTCTGATGGCTCTCTCCATGAATGAAGAGTGGGTGGAGGGGTAAATATAGCCTCCACACAAAATCTAACCGTTACACACAATTTACCAAACTCGGTGGGACCGATTCAGAGAACTCGGTCAGACCGATTTAGTTCAAAATGTGAACGTTAGGATTTTTGCTGGGACAGACATGTCAACTCGGTGGGACTGATTTCGTTAGGGTTAGGGCATAACGTAATCTCGATGAGACCGATTACACAAACTCGGAGAGACCGATTTTGGTAATAGACTAACCAGAGAGTTGGTCAGGCAAACTCGGTGGGACCGATTCGCTCATCTCGGTTGGACTGAAATGTTACGAAAGGGAAACAGAGAGTTTGCATTGCAATCTCGGTGGGACCGATCGCTCATCTCGGTTTGACCAAAAGCGTTCTGAAGGGAAGCAGAGATTACAATCCCATCTCGGTGAGACCGAGATCCCTATCGTTGAGACCGAAAAGACTAGGGTTTCTGGCAGTGGCTATGTCAAGTGAACTCGGTGGTGCCGGATAGATCAAATCGATGGGACCAAGTTTGACTTTTGGTTTGGGACATATTTGGATGTGAGAAAGTAGTTGAGGGTTTTGGAGCATATCACTAAGAATTTTGAGCAAGAACCTCATTAAGCAACACCTCACCCCCTCTTAATAGTATTGGCTTTTCCTATGGACTCAATGTGATCTTGGATCACTAAAAATAAAATGTAGAGTCTTGAGATTTGAGCTTGAGCCAATCCTTTTGTCCTTAGCATTTTGAGGGGTCCACTTTCTAATCCATGCCATGCCAATCATTGAGCTTTCCTGAAATATTTATCTTGAAATAGCATTAGCTCAATGAGCTATATGTTGTTAATAATTACCAAAACCACTCGGGGATAGTTGCACTTTCAGCACCCTATCCCCATACCTCCCCTTCTGTATACACAATCCATTACAAAAACACCTTCCGCAAACGCACTTGCATGACACCGCCGCTTTCAGCAACCAACATCGCTTACACGCTCCGCACTCCGACACAATTTTGACACATTTGGTTCTTTGAGAATTTGAGTGCGGTTTCCGTTTCCTAACGCGTTTCAGCTACTTAGGGATGGTTCGACTTCGACGACATCATCGCCGCTCATATTCGTCATCGACATCAACCGTTCTTGCTTACAAACAACCAACATCGACGGTAACCTCTATATCATCTCGGTATCATGGTATATCATCATTGTACATTCTTGCCATTGCATTGATAACCCCATAGCCCATTTTGCGTACCCTACCTATTGAGACTAGCCTTTGAGTATTGCCGGCAACATTACTTATGCACATTAGTGATCATACTCCACATAGCATACATACCATATCATCGTGGTGCATATCTTGGTATCATCTCTTGTGTCACAAGGTTGCCATAGCATATATGCAATAGCTATCTTGGTTCGTGAAGTTTTGCATGAGAAAGAGCTCAAAAGAGAAAGAGCCAACCAAGCTTTTAAGCAAAAGGGAAAGATAAGCAAATAGCTTTTAAGCAAGAACCGTAGCATCATACTACATTAAGATTGTCATACTCGATCATCTTGGATCATATCATCGGAACACCATACATATAGAATACATGGGATAGAAGTCGTTGCATTTTTGCTTAGTAGGTTGTGCACAAGTTCCGTATCCGCCTATTGTGCAATCGTGCTAGCATCTCTCTAGTGTTGTGCAACAAGAGCACTTTCATGGATTCCACATTTTGGCTCATTCCTTGGTTGCACGACCCCATTTATCTCTTCGTGTGTGTGTTTTCGTGTACCATATCTTGCTATTGGTCTACTTGTTGCATTTGCAAATTTGTGAATCTTGTCCAACATTATTGAGTCTCACTAACAATTGCATCAAATTTTGTGCCACCATCCTAACCGAGCTCCACCATAAGCTTTTACTTGTGTAGGTGTGAGAAACCGACAAGAATTGGTACCAATTGTGCTATTTCCTAGTTACACATTTGAGTGATCATTGATCCACCTTCAACATTGGTCAAGGTACATTTGGTATAAGTTGTTCTCTTTCTCCCACTCACATATTTGCTTGGAATGATGGATAGGCCAAGTTCTTCTACCAACCCACTCTTCATCGAGCAAGACGATGACATGGCCTCCTATGTCACCAAGAGCCACCTTTTTGGTGCACAACGAGCTTTGCATCAAGAACAACAAGCAATGAATGACCGCATCGACAATATCGCCACCGACTTACGCCTCTCCGAGCAACGTACAAGAGACTACTTCGACAACAAGCTCGACGAACAAAAACAAGAGAGCAATGCAAGAATGGATGAGATTCGTGCCTTGTTGGTCAACCGCTCTTCTACCTCTTCGTCCTACTCAAGACGGAGCCGCTCGAGTCGATACTCCTCTGACAGTTCAAGTACACTGACATCAAACACTCATCGATGAGCCGCGCGCCAAGACCGTCAAGCAAACCGCAATCCTCTACACGGCTATCCTACACAAGAGCAACTCGACGAGCAAGCACACCGGCATCGTCACAACCAAGCTACTCTTGTGCAAGCACAAGAAAGGCAACGCCTACGCCAACAAGAGGAAGAGTGAGCGCGCCAACACCAAGAGGAGCAAGACGCCGAAGCACTCCGACAACAACAACAACGGCGTGAAGCCCAAGAACTTGAGGCGCAACGTGCCCTCCATGACACAAGTCGCACCATCGCCGACCGCAACCGGCATACTCGTTAGCAAGAAGAAGCACTCCGCGAAGAAGTTCAAGAGAGGAACTATCAAGATCGAGTGCACCGACAAGTTCCACAAGCTCCTCGACAAGAACCCCAAGTTCGCCAAGAGCAACATGAGGTTGACAACCCTCCACACCAAGAGCAACATGAGGTTGACAATCTAAGCTTCTACCTCGAGTCGACGGACCCTTCAAGGTGCTAGCACGCTACAACAACAACGCTTACAAGATCAACCTCATGCGCGACAAGTACAAAGTGAGCGACGTCTTCAACGTCAAGGATCTCTCGCCATACCATGGTGATGAAGATCTCGATCCGAGGTTAGATCTTTCCCAAGGGGGAGATGATGCGGAGCATCCCAAGGTCATCCCCATGGAACTACCTACATCTCCCACGACACCACTTGGACCAATGACAAGAGCTCGAGCAAAGGCCATCGAAGACAAGGTGAACTCGCTCCTCTCCGAACTACCACTTTCTACATATGAGACATGGCTACTACCTCAAGGGGAGACATGCCTACACCAACTAGAGAGGAAGCTAACGATGATGATCATAAAATTTCAGATCAAGTTACTACTGAACTTCGTAGGTCAACCAGAGCATGATCCGCACCAGAGTGGTACGGTAATCCTGTTCTGGAAATCATGTTACTAGACCAAGGCGAACCTACGAACTATGAAGAAGCTATGATGAGCCCAGATTCCAACAGATCGCTTGATGATGCGGAGCATTCAAGGTCATCCCCATGGACCTACCTACATCTCCCACGACACCACTTGGACCAATGACAAGAGCTCGAGCAAATGCCATCGAAGACAAGGTGAACTCGCTCCTCTCCGAACTACCACTTTCTACATATGAGACATTGATACTACCTCAAGTGGATACCCTATGCGTGACCAGGTACTTGGAGGAAGGCCATGGAGCAGCTACACCCAAAGGACAAGACAACGAGGACACCAAGTACAAGGAGCGAGAAGAAAAGCAGCCTGGAAGTCTCCAACCGTCGGACGACCACCCCCGACCGGACGACCGATGCCTGATACTCCAGCCGGCCAGCCAAGTCCCAGCCAAAGAGCGCTCCAGCAGCCGGACGATCGACGCTGGCCGGACGTCCGACACGTTCTAGGTCACGGACAACCGACCCCCTCCGGACGACCGACACCACCATCACAGCACCAAAACATCGGAAGTATGGAAGCCCCCGGATGACCGACGCACTGGACGACCGACCGCGACCGGACATCCGACAAAGACCCAACAAAGCCAAAACATCAGACTTCCGACAAGTACCGGACGTTCCGACCCTCGCGAGCCATCGGACGACTGATGACCGTCGGACGTCTGACGCCTGTGTGTTGACAGCGTGTTGAGCTGAAGCCCATGTACCCTTTCGTGACACTAGACTATAAATAGACCTCCTCCTCCCTCTTTCTAGGGTTAGCAATGTGATAGCTCATTTGAGAGATAGAACTTTGCTCATCCACTTGGTTACTTCTCCATTGGAGTTCACGACCTCTTCGGAGAAGATCCCCCAAGCGGATTCAAGACCCCACATGGGAAGACCCCCTCAAGGCCTCCTCATGGAGATGAACTAATTACCTCTTGTATCGTCCTTTGTTGGATTTGGATCATGTATCTTCTTGTGTTTCGAGGATCTAGCACATGTGTAATCGAATCTTGTTGATTTGAGTGATTCTCTCGTGTTTTCCCTCGTGTTCTTCATAGGATCCGCTCCAATCATGAAAGATCGGCCTCTAGGGTTCTACCCTACATCACTTGAGGCCATGAAATCTGAGATAGGATCCATGTATGAGAACAAAGTGTGGACTTTGGTGGATTTTCCCGATGATCGGCAAGCCATAGAGAAGAAATGGATCTTCAAGAAGAAGACTGACGCTGATGGTAATGTTACTGTCTACAAAGCTCGACTTGTCGCAAAAGGTTTTTGATAAGTTCAAGGGGTTGACTACGATGAGACTTTCCCACTTGTAGCGGTGCTTAAGTCTGTCCGAATCATTTTAGCAATTGCCGCATTTTATGATTATGAAATCTGGCAAATGGACGTCAAAACTGCATTCCTTAATGGATATCTTAAAGAAGAGTTGTATATGATGCAACCAGAAGGTTTTGTCGATCCTAAAGGTGCTAACAAAGTGTCCGAGCTCCAGCGATCCATCTATGGACTCGTGCAAGCATCTCGGAGTTGGAATATACACTTTGATGAGGTGATCAAAGCATATGGTTTTATACAAGCTTACGGTGAATCCTGTATTTACAAGAAAGTGAGTGGGAGCTCTGTAGCATTTCTGATATTATATGTGGATGACATATTGTGGATTGGAAATGATATAGAATTTCTGAATAGCATAAAAGGATACTTGAATAAGAATTTTTCAGTGAAATACCTCAGTGAAGCTGCTTATATATTGGGCATCAAAATCTGTAGGGATAGATTGAGACGCTTAATAGGACTTTCACAAAGCACATACCTTGGCAAAGTTTTGAAGAATTTCAAAATAGATCAGTCAAAGAAAGGGTTCTTGCCTGTGTTGCGAGGTGTCAAGTTGAGTAAGACTCAAAGCCTGACCACGGCAGAAGATAGAGAGAGAATGAAAGTCATTCCCTATGCCTCGGCCATAGGTTCTATAAAGTATGCCATGCTGTGTACCAGACCTATTGTGTACCTTGCCAAGAGTTTGACAAGGGGGTACAATAGTGATCTAGGAGTAGATCACTGGACATCGGTCAAAATTATCCTTAGGTACCTAAGAGGACTAAGGAAAAGTTTCTCGGTTATGGAGGTGATAAATAGTTTGCCGTAAAGGGTTACGTCGATGAAAGCTTTGACACTGATCCGGATGACATTAAGTCTCAATCTGGATATGTATTGAAAGTGGGAGCAATTAGCTAGAGTAGCTCCATGCAGAGCATTGTAGACATAGGAAATTGCAAAATACATACGGCTCTGAATGTGACAGACCCGTTGACTAAAACTCTCTCACAAGCAAAACATGATCACACCTTAGTACACTTTGGATGTTAATCACATGGCGATGTGAACTAGATTATTGACTCTAGTAAACCCTTTGGGTGTTTGTCACATGGTGATGTGAACTATGGTGTTAATCACATGGCGGTGTGAACTAGATTATTGACTCTAGTGCAAGTGGGAGACTGAAGGAAATATGCCCTAGAGGCAATAATAAATTTGTTATTTTATATTTCCTTATTCATGATAAAAGTTTATTATTCATGCTAGAAATTTATTGGTCGGAAACCTAAATACATGTGTGAATACATAAACAAATAGCCTGTCCCTAGTGAGCCTCTACTAGACTAGCTCGTTGATCAAAGATGGTTAAGGTTTCCTAATCATAGACAAGTGTTGTCACTTGATAACGGGATAACATCATTAGGAGAATGATGTGATGGACAAGACCCATCCGTTAGCTTAGTATAATGATCGTTCGGTTTTATTGCTATCGCTTTCTCCATGTCAAATACATATATATTCCTTCGACTATGGGATTATGCAACTCCCGGATATCGGAGGAATGCCTTGTGTGCTATCAAACATCACAATGTAACTAGGTCATTATAAAGATGCTCTACAGGTATGTCCGAAGGTGTTTGTTGAGTTGGCATAGACTGAGATTAGGATTTGTCACTCTGAGTATCGAAGAGGTATCTCCGGGCCCTCTCGGTAATACACATCATAAGCTTGCAAGAAAACGACTAAGGAGTTAGTCACGAGGTGATGTATTACAGAACAAGTAAAGAGACTTGCCGGTAACGAGATTGAACTAGGTATGAAGATACCAACGGTCGAATCTCGGGCAAGTAACATACCGATGGACCAAGGCAATTACGTATGTCGTCATAAGGTTCGACCGATAAAGATCTTCGTAGAATATGTAGGAGCCAATATGGGAATCCAGGTTCCGCTATTGGTTATTAACTGGAGTGGTGTCTCTGTCCTTTATACATAGTTCTCGAACCCATAGGGTCCGCACGCTTAAAGTTCGTTGACGATATATGAGTTATGTGATTTGGTGACCAAATGTTGATCGGAGTCCCGAATGAGATCACGGACATGACGAGGAGTCTCGAAATGGTCGAGAGGTAAAGATTGATATATAGGACGATGGTATTCGGACACCGGAAGTGTTCCGGAGGTTACTAGGTACTTATCGGGTCACCAGAAAGGAGTTTCGGGTACCCCGGCAAGATATGAGCCTTATGGGCCAAGTGAGGGAACACACCAGCCCTGGTGTGCCCTATAGAGGCCAGCCCTACGAGGAGGATAAGGAAAGAGGGGAGGGCAAGGAAAGTGTGGATTAGGAATCCTACTTCCTTCCCTCTCCCCTCTCTCTTTCCTCCCCCTCGGTTACATATGGCAGAGGGGCGCGTGGCTTGGGAGGGACTCAAAGTAGGATTCCTCCTACTTGGGGACCTCCTATGGCCCCTCCTCCCTATATATATATATATATATATATATATATATATATATATATATATATATATATATATATATATATATATATATATATATATATACTAGTTGACCTGTTAAGCCAAATGGCGCGAGACCCTTAAAAGACATGTTACTTAATGAAAATAGTTTCTTTTAGTAAGGACATATTAGATTTTGATAGTAGAAAGCCCATGCTTAAATCATGCTATATTGAGAATATATTAATTATGTTGAGAAGTCTGAGTCTCATGTATGAAAAAAAACATATTTTTACAACATGTATAAACCAATTAAGGAGGTATTTTTAGCGGTGTTTGTACAAAACTTTTATTTTCCACCTGCATGAAAGAAAAACTCTTTGTGTTGTGCATATGGAGGCATAGATATTTGAAAGGCCCATATGCTACCTAGTCCGGCCCATGAACAATTCTCTGGGTGGCCATTCCGGAGTAGAATATGAAGCGGTAACAAGCGCATCCATCTGCTGTTTATCCCTTTTCTTCCTCGGTGGCTCATTTGGGCGAGAGGCGTTCCGGCGAGACGTACCCAACTCGTGAGATTTCTCCTTTCCTATTATCTCGGATTTCTTTGCATGCAATGGATTTGGTTCTCATTTATCCGGATCTTACAACTCCCCTCTTTTAGTGGCGCTTTGTACCAAATGGCGCATAGATCCTTGAAATCTATGTACAAATTGAAAAGAAAAATCATGGTTTAGTTTGTTTAGTTCTTTGGCAGCACAAAGTCCCATTGAAAACCATGTTGCGCTGAATATATGACTTCGTTGCCCCAAATGGCGAGTCCCATTTAATACCATGTGCACATTTGAAAATATTTGTTCATAATTTTATGTTTGAGCAAGCATAGGGCATGAATTGTGAACCTTTTCATAGAGGCTTGTCTTTCAAAATCTAAACTTGCATGCATAATTTGTTATGTTATTTGGGTAACAAGGATCCATAATTTTTAATATTTATTCATTGGTGGTGTGGCATTTAGACCCGCCTTTTTTACCAATCCTAATTTTTGTAGGGCTGCCAGTCAAGTGAATCCAGCCCACAGTGAGCTCAGCCATATCTGACAAGTCATTACTTCATCTCAACCTCTTAAGTACACAACCTTGACAGGTCTTTAGGAAGTGATTACCTAAACTTCAATACATAGAAACATAGACCCAACAAAATATTCAAGATTGTCTTGCACGGTCATCAATTCACAACTCTTGAGTTGGTTTACAAAAAATTACTTGGATAGTCACAAGATGTACAATCTGATTAAAGAACCGAAGGTGATACATTGAAAGAGAGATGACAAAGAACACACTTGCTAAAGCTAAGTTTAATTTACAGAATGCATGTACAAAATCAACCAATCGGTCGCCTCTTCTGACAGATAAAAACATCATTTGCTACCATGCCCTTACTCAGGTTGGAGCTTCAGTTGAAGGGATGCCTATATAGAACAAAAACATGGTCACAGTCGACATATCCAGTGGAAACTTGATTTATGTGAAAATCTGAAAACTTACATATTGAGCCGCTGGATCTACAACGAACGACATCCGCTCAAAGGTGTACCACCACTGAGGGAGTCCCGGATTAGGGGGTGTCCGGATAGCCGAACTATCACCGTTGGCCGGACTCCTGGACTATGAAGATACAAGATTGAAGACTTCGTCCCGTGTCCGGATGGGACTTTCCTTGGCGTGGAAGGCAAGCTTGGCGATATGGATATGTAGATCTCCTACCATTGTAACCGACTCTGTGTAACCCTAACCTATCCGGTGTCTATACAAACCGGAGGGTTTTAGTCCGTGGAGACGAACAACAATCATACCATAGGCTAGCTTCTAGGGTTTAGCCTCCTTGATCTCGTGGTAGATCTACTCTTGTACTACCCATATCATCAATATTAATCAAGCAGGGTAGGGTATTACCTCCATCGAGAGGGCCCGAACACTGGTAAAAACATCGTGTCCCTTGTCTCCTGTTACCATCCGCCTAGGCGCACAGTTCAGGACCCCCTACCGAGATCCGCGGTTTGACACCGACATTGGTGCTTTCATTGAGAGTTCCTCTATGTCGCCGCTATCGGTAGGATGCCTCATCTCGTCTTTAAAGGCGATACTATCACCAAAGAAGCCTTGGCCAATGGTCGACTCTTGGCTAGGTGGTTTCTCATGACCGCTAGTTCGGCGCCCGCGCGATGACTTCTCGAGTCATCGAAACCAATCTTCATGTTAATTGGAACTTGCGAACAGTTAGATCGATCGAGCTCTCCTTCGTAAGCGAGCTCTTGGATCGCATCGCATACACAGGAGTCGCCGCGAGACTACGACGGATCGGACCTAAAACCGATCGAGAGAGATCAACTCTCCCGGGCTACCCATCATGTTGTTGTGATAGAGGAGCAATGCGGCGATTCTTCTTCTATCTTAAGGACTAGTTATGTCCGATTCGATCCCTCCATGCGGATTCCCGCAGAGGGGCGGATGTCGATCATGCCCTGAACTTAAAGTCGGTAGTGGGTGGGACTCATTGGATAACACTCAAAATCCAAACTTCCGAGTTGGAAACTTCTAACCCTGAGTCCTAAATTGGGCGGGGTTCGGATCTAGTTCCACCGCCCACCCAAACATTAGCGATCTCTCTCGAATTCGGCAAGAGCCCGTTGAAGCGATACATCATTACTCGGCGATTCCTCCACGGTTATGAGCAGGATAAAGGACTGCGAGAGGAGGACCAATCCCAATTTTCTGCAATAATTGCAGGACAAGGGAATCCTAAACGCCATAAATCGTCGCGAAATTACACGCTTTGCTGACTTGGTGACCATAGTACAAAAGTATTGTGCGATGGAGAGTGCTGGAAAACCGAAAGTAAATTTTGGGATAATCCGCCCGAATACATCCTAGTCCGAAATAAAGGGTGCATCATCATCAAGCACACGGGTTAAATACCAAAAACCAAAACCCCTAAAGGTGCGGAACCGTCTTTGGAGGGTTAGCTAAGCGGACCTGCAAAATTCACACGGCCTGAGGCGCCACTCCAACTCATAGCCTTGAGCATGTTGGATACTATGGCAGGTGGCCAAAAGTGGCGAAGAGCTTCTAGCTTCGAATCCCAGCCCAGCAACACCAATGACGGTGTTAGCAGTCTTGAGACTTTCGCATCGGATAACATGCAACGAACACTCCATAACCTTGCGAAGTCTACCAAGTAGCAACAATAAATCCATGGGTAACACGGCTATTACCTTTAATGCCGGTGTGAACCTAAATTCGAACTGCCCGAGCACCACCGCATTGGTCCTCGGTCAGATAGTGGGCGGCTTTCGCCTTACTAAGGTACTCATGGATGGCGGCAGCGACTAAACCTCATCTATGAGGAAACCCTCGAAAAATGGAAATAGATGGAACCGCATTGAGCAAAGCAGCACAACCTTTAGAGGAATAATCCCTAGCAGGAAGCATGCTGCAGGGAAAAATCACGTTGGGCGTAGTGTTATTTCGCCGGACAATTACAGGTCGAGGAGGTCACATTCAAGTGGCCCGTTCAACAACGGATATCATGCTTTATTAGGGCGAGAGGCATTCACAATTTTTCAAGCTATACCCCATTATGGGTACATGAAGCTTAAAATGCGGACCTAACGGAATCATCACTCTCGATAGTGATCCGAACATAGCACTCTGCGCTGAAAACAAGACAGCCGCACTAGCCCTCGAGGCACTATCCAAAGCCCTAGTGGCGAGGAACTCACCGCGATCGCTCCACGGTGAACAGGGGCGATGTGATACTTGATAAAAGATCCAAGTCCACCTCTTTTAAACCAGCGGATGAAATAGTCAAATTCCAAGTCCACCCAACAGACCACTCGCAAAGCGGCCTCCATTGGGGCACAATTAAACCCTGATGTAGGCGCGCACTCACGAGAATTCCTCGAGAAAATCGGGACATCTTTGCACGGCACCCTTGGACATGCCAGGAATCCCGTCGGTGGCCGAGCACTTGCACAACAAACCAGATCGGCAAAACAGTGGAAGCATATGTAGATGGCGTGGTCGTCAAAACCAAGCATGTCGAAACTCTAGTAGGCGACTTGAGGCTCACATTCGACAATGTTCAAAATATGACACCAAGCTCAATCCGGAAAATCGTCTTGATGTTCCGGTAGGAAAGCTCCTGGCTTCATTGTGTCCGGCGAGAGGAATTGAAGCAAACCCAGCCAAGATCGAGCTCTGTCACAATTGGATATTCAAAGACCTCAAACAAATACAAAATTTACGGGATGCGTGGCGGCTCTAAGCCGCTTTATTTCCGTTGGGAGAAAAGGCGTTACCCTTTACCGCCTCCTCGCCGCACCGAACACTTGAGTGGGCGGATGCCGCCACGGCGGACTCGAAGAGATAAAAGCTATATTGGCAACAAATCTGGTCTGCCACGCCCATGGCATTAGGCGAACCAATGCTATTATATATCGCGCAACACATCAAGTTGTCGGTAGCGGTGCTCGTCGTCGAGCGAGAAGCGGACGGACACTGGTTCCCTCTTCAAAAACGGTTTACTATGTGTCCACTTGTCCTAACTCCATGCAAATCCGGTACCCACACTATCAAAAGATAGCATACCACGGTGTTCATGGCATCCTGGAAGCTCGACACTACTTTCAAGAGTGTTCGATAACGGTAGCCTCCAAGTACCTCTTAATGACATTATAAACAACATGACGCGACGGGCGGATTGCTAAATGGGCCATAGAGCTCCTTCCATTCGACATAACTTATAAGCCACGACGAGCTATCAAATCGCAGGTTTTAGCCGACTTCACGGCGAATGGACGGCGAACTCCCTAAAGAGTACGGCGCATACTCAATGGATCATGCACTTTGACGGCTCCAAAATGTTGGCGGCACAGGGCTGGCGTCATCTTGGCGTCCCCAACCGAGACACAGTCCAATCGTCCTTGAGATAATGTATACGGACTCAACAACGCGGCGAATCGAGGCCCTTACGCACGGCCTCCGGATGGCGATCTCCATGGGCATTAAGCGCCTAGAGGTGCGCGGATTGAACCTCGCGATATCTCAAATAAGCGGAGACTTTGATGCCAAAGATCCGAAAATGGCAGCATACCGCAATGCGGTCCTAAAAATGTCGACCGCAGTTGAAGGGCTCGAATTTCATCATATAGCCGGGATAACAACCGGTGGCGGATATATTAGCGCGCATCGGTGCAAAGCGCGATGCCGTCCCACCCAATATCTTTCTGGAACAGCTGTTTAAGCCATCCGTACTATGGGAAGGGGAGTCCGGCAATAACAATCCGGACCCAACTGCACTGCCTGACGCCGAACACTCTGACACAACCGGAGGCTCTGCCCCCGAGATAACAGCCTCCGCTCACGAAATAATGGCGGTTGTCGCCCCGTGGACGGAACCATTCCTAGCCTACCTAACTAGGCAGGAACTCCCCGAAGACCAAAATGAGGCTCGCTGCATAGTACGACGATCTAAAGCCTATAAAGTCCATGAGGGAGAGCTTTATAAGAAAAGCACTACGGAGTCCTTCAAAGGTGTATCTCCGAAGAGGAAGGCGAAACCTCTGGCTGAAATTCATGCGGATGGGTGGGCACCACGCCGCAACCCGGGCACTTGTAGGCAAGGCCTTCCGTCAGGATTTTATTGGCCGGCGGCGGCAGAATCATGCGACTTAGTCAACGATCGTCGGTTGCCAGCTTTTTGCTAACCAAAGCCACATGCCACCCACCGCCCTTAAAACTATACCCATCACACGGCGTTCGCGGTGCAGGGGCTTGACATGGTTGGACCCCTTAAGGGAGGAACCCACAAGCAAAAATACTTATTGGTCATGGTGGATAAATTCACCAAATGGATAGAGGCCAAGCTGTTAAAGCGGCGAATCCGGACCGGTGATAGACTTCATATCAGGGGTAGTGCACCGTTACGGTGTCCCCCACAGTATCATCATTGATAACGGCACCAACTTCACGGCCGATGAGGTCAAATTATGGTGCAAAAACATGGGCATCAAGCTTGATTACGCCTCAGTCTATCACCCTCAAACCAACGGCCAAGTCGAGCGAGCAAATGGTCTAATCATGAGCGGCATTAAACCCAGACTAGTGCGGTCCCTCAAGGAATCTAACACGCACTGGGTTGAGGAGCTCGACTCCGTACTCTGGGGGCTGCGGACCACGCCGAATCGTACTACTGGATTCACACCATTTTTTATGGTGTACGGCGCAGAGGCAGTCCTGCCCTGCGACATAATACAAGACTCACCTCGCGTGCGCATGTATGAAGAAAGAGAAGCCGAGCTCGATCGGCAGGACAGTTGGATGCATTGGAGGAGGGCGCGGCGTGGCAAAAGCTCGTTCCGCATTCTATCAACAGCAGCTCGAAGATATCAAAGCGAGGAAATGCGGGCCAAAGCTTATAACGTTGGCGAACTAGTTCTCGCTGCCGGACAAGAAAAAGGACAAACTCAAGCCCAAATGGGAAGGTCCCTTCATCATCGACCAGGTCCCGACCGGCGGAGCATACCGTCTGCAAACGCATCGGATAACCGACTCGAGCGAACCCATGGAGCGCAGCCCGTCTCTGAAGATTCTCGCCTAAGCGCGGACTCAAGTTCGTCTCCTTCCTCCGTCCACATTTTCTATTTTTGCTGTATTTTATTTCTCTCCTTCCTCCTCCTTCTTCTTGAAGCCTCTAGAGCCTCGTTTGCGCTTTTTACACATACTTGGCCTGTCGCGCTCATTATACACAGGGGCTTCTTTAGAAGCTTATTCATACGGGCTTCATGCCCAACACATGTGTTAAACTTCCGCATGTACCTTCTATTCACCATTATATGCATCGATATGACTTAAGTTTTGACCAAGCTGGGTTGCACGGCTCCTGTGCTTACCCCTCGTTCCCGATTGTTCGGCTAGGTGGTAAAGGAGCACCTCTGCGATTATTCTTGCGGGTCGGCGGATGTGTACCTCGGGCCAGGTGGCCGAAGCTAAGCGTTCTTAAGGGAATATTCGATCGGTGAACTGAAAGATGATTTTAACTATTTACCCATCTGCCCCAAATGATTTTCTGCTTTCATAGCAGTTTGACATACACTTTAGGGCATGCGTCCCAATGAAAGGAACCCTTAACGGAACTATTCTCCCTGGAAGATGTTTCTTACTACCCATGTAATATAACATAACTAGTTGGGCACTTGTCTGATACAGCAATAATGACCCCTACGCCTTGTCTCCATGCATACCACGGTTCTTATATAACCACGAAGGTATTCGGACACACTCCAGACTATTGGGTCCTGAGGTCGAAGCGAAAAGGTCCGCTATGACAAACAATCTACAATCCGGCTAGAAGACATTTTTTCATGTCATATTTTTACATAGTCAACTCGACTCATTGTATTCCTCCTCAATGCCATCTAATAGGCTATCTAATTTACGATCTTGCTTGGAATACTTGGCGGCAATTCTACTTGGCGTACACTAACTTTCTGAGGATCTCCATCCCATCAGGCCCCACAGTCCGACCTCGCCATGTGGTTGGGTCATCCTTCGTGTACTGCGTCTTTACCATGGCCCGAGCCTCCTGGCGCCTTGACGGCAGCCGATATCTTCCATAGTCGGAAGCGCCGTGCTCCTTGAAGCCGCTCTGCGGCTCCCCAATGCCTTGAGGCGGGGAGATGGATAGCCTGAGGCTGACCGGCGCCTTTCATCACCTGGGACTCGTTCGTGCGGTGATGCAATTCGGGAAGAAGATCACCCGAAGAACTGGGCATCTCCTCCTCGGGGCGACCTGTGAGCAAACCTACATACATGTTTATGTTAGTCGCCTTCCTCGCGAACTCTTTCAAAGTTCGCTCAAGCACTTCTTGAAAATGCCGCGAAGAAGCCGATTCTCCTTCTGGTCGGACAAGCTGAGCACGAACATCTTTTAGTTCCTCACCCAGCTTGGTGTTGGCATCTGGAGGTTATTTTTCTCTGCCGCACCCTCGTAAGCACGCTCTCGCCGCCTTTAGCTGGCGCAAGAGCTGTTGCTTGTCCGGATCGATCGGCGCCATCTGCAATGTTTTTGTCGATTTACACACCGCCGCACTTCATAAACTATTTATCTTTTAGGCGTATATTACGGAGGGGTCTCTGTGGCTCCCCAGAGCAGCTAGTGCGGCCTCAAGTTGGGCCTTGCACTCTTCAAGCTCTGGGACAGTCGGGTACTCTTTTCTGTAAGATCCTGCATAACAAATGATCCTTAAATCAGTTATTCTAACTATTTTAAGTCTCGGGGGCTACTGGCATATATAACTGTCAAAATTCCTTACCCGTATGTCCTTTACATACTGCTCTGTGGCTCTGGCTAGACCATATTGAGCAACACGGAGGTGCGCATCTCCCGAATTGAAGGCATTCAAGGCCTCTTGGGAGAAACATGTGTCACGAAGAACTGTCCGGCGGCGCCTATGATTCAAGGCGCTCTCCACCTCGGAGTTGGTGGCGGACAATCTGTCAACATCCTCTGTTGGAGGAGCATCCGACGTACGCCTCGTGTTCGTCTCCGCTTCTGGACCCGGCTTTGGAGCCCGGCGGTGGAGGTTCGATTGGCAACCTCTCGGACTCGATCCGTGGCGCTCTTTTCTGAAAAGAGCGTCGGCGTTAATCGCCTTCTAGGAATCAATCCTAGGAACATGGTGACACGCCATACCATTCTTGGCGGAGTTTCGATCCGGACCGCACTCCTTTTAACCAGCGGGCGTCTTGCCCCTTGTTGGCCAGCCGCTTGTGAGCTCGGCTTCTGCCTTGAAGGTACCCCTACGAAACACCATTGGTATCGGTGATCAAGAAATAAGCATGGATGGGTCATTATCGAATGTTGGGGCCTCGGTCTCGATTACTGTGAGGCTGGAAGTATCTAGGGTAATGTCGGCCGTAATGGCAACAAAGCATTATCGATGCTAAGTTGGTGGAACACCCGTCGATCAACTCCACCTTTATATCCGGATCCTCTTGGAGGTCGGATCGAGGACCGTTCGGATCCTCGGGTTGTGGGGGCGGGCTGTGTATCTTCTCCACATCCGGCGCAGTTCTGCTGCGAAACCATGAAATGAGATATTTAACCACGGGAACATGGATCAGACAGTCACAAAGATGTTTGCTTACCCAGCTTCGAGGATTATTGAAGAAAACTCCTTGAT
Source organism: Aegilops longissima (assembly GCA_021605205.1). NCBI lineage: Eukaryota > Viridiplantae > Streptophyta > Magnoliopsida > Poales > Poaceae > Aegilops > Aegilops longissima. Next base: position 372,527,385 of record CM038680.1, on the reverse strand, counting down.
GGATTGGCGGAGAAATCCTCCTCCTCCCTTTATACATGGCGGACAAGATCTTCACCAGTTCGGTGACCGATCCCGCCCTTCTGCGGCCATGGCGGGTGGCATCGTCCTCCCGTTGAAGTCCCACATGGGTGGCCCCTATATTGGGCGGCTGCACTCCCCTCATAATGCAGATTGCCATGACTCAATCATGGTCAATCCGGCATGAGCCAATAACCTTATTCGGCTCATCAAATAGAGGACATCCGGTCATTTTCCTCAAGGGCTCCGAGGCGCCAGCTTAGCGCTTCTTGGAGGAGCATTGCTGAACTCGGAAGGCCGATCCGAATAGGATCCGCAGCGGGGCGTCCTCCATATAAAACAATTCAAGGCCAGTCTTGACGCCTTCTTGGGGTTCGGATAGGTATCCGGTCCGGCGATCGCCATAGCTCGCTCCGCCCACTTGATATATTGACCCCTCATGAGAGCGGGGTACTAGGCAGAATAATCTCTTCCACAGCCCGAAATGAGCCTCGGCGCCCAAGAACAGTTCGCAAAGGGCCACGAAACCCGTGATGTGCAAGATGGGGCGGGAGTAAGGTGGTGCAAGCTGGAGGCCGTAGAACTCCAAGAGCCCCGGAGAAACGGATGGATTGGAAATCCGAGTCCTCTTACTAGATAAGAGATGAAGCATACCGCTCTCCTTTAGAGGATCGGGACACTCTCCGCTTGCTTTCCGCCCTTGTAGGTGGCAAGTCCGCTCGAACCGGAACCATGAAGGCCGGGAAGAAATCCCTTGGCTTGGAGTATAACTAGCTCGCTATCGGGGTGAGCATCTCTCCAATTTCAGGCCGAGGGCTGGGCGCGAGAGGAGGAGCCGATCGATTGTCCATGATGGAATGGGCTTTGGTCGAGGCGCTCGATGAAAGCTCGCGAAGGGGGATGGTGTGACTCAGATCTAGAACCTCGCCTTTATAGGCAGCTCATTTGCGCAGCTAGGGGTAATTGTAAAAATACCACGGCTTTTCGCATTCATTCAAACACGTGGAAGATGGCCATTATTGGGCGTAGAAGCCAAGGCGCGCAGCATTTATCGAAGCGGACACTATTCAACAAGTATATGGAATTTGGAGAAGAACCCGCCTCGCAATGCGAAGACAATCAACGCGGGACTCATCGTCATTGAAGCCTGGTTAGGGGCTCTTGAGGAGTCCGGATTAGGGGTGTCCGGATAGCGAACTATCACCGTTGGCGGACTCTGGACTATGAAGATACAAGATTGAAGACTTCGTCCGTGTCCGGATGGGACTTTCCTTGGCGTGGAAGGCAAGCTTGGCGATCTGGATATGTAGATCTCCTACCATTGTAACCGACTCTGTGTAACCCTCGACCTATCCGGTGTCTATATAAACCGGAGGGTTTTAGTCTGTAGGACGAACAACAATCATACCATAGGCTAGCTTCTAGGGTTTAGCCTCCTTGATCTCGTAGTAGATCTACTCTTGTACTACCCATATCATTAATATTAATCAAGCAGGAGTAGGGTATTACCTCCATCGAGAGGGCCCGAACTTGGGTAAAAACATCGTGTCCCTTGTCTCCTGTTACCATCCGCCTAGACGCACAGTTCGGGACCCCCTACCCGAGATCCGCCGGTTTTGACACCGACAACCACCAACAACTTAAACACCAATCAGCACATAGCCCCTCCTTGCTAGTAATGTTGCCAGATTATTTAGGGATTAGCTTATCCCCTCGTAAGACCTAATCTTGGTTCAGACATAATTTTGTAGCAAAAAACATGTAGAGAGGCAATAGAAGAGCAGGTCTCAACTCTCAACCAAGTAGCAAAACACATGTAGAGACGAAAACACATGCATGCACCCACGCAGGAATATTAGAAGAGCAGAAGAAAGAATATCAACCCAAATTACAGTTAGATTATGGTCTGAGAGTTCCCTTCCCTCGTTTGATTTTTGCGTGACATTCAAACCTAAAACCAGCTTATTATTTTTTATTTCCAAAGCACAGGTACACTGACTCATACCTCTATGTCTAATGTTGAAATCTAAAATTAAGCAACTGTTTTTTATTCCCAAAGCAAACAAAAACAGACCTTTAAAATGCCCAAGTAGCACAAAAGAATAAAACAGGGAGATTTTGGTCGGTGGACCAAGGCCCTCTTGAGCTAGGATGGGAAAGTGAGTAGAAAGCATTATCATTAGTCAAACCATGAACACATAATAGATGGAAGTGAGCAGAAAGCATTCATCGTATAATAAACCGGGGCGTACTCGGAGGCACAAAAGCGAGACTTTGTCACTTGAACAATTGCAAGCTTGGACCAAATATTATGCGACACTTTGCGATATACCGAGCGCTACAGAGGAACAAAGTTGTCAAATGTTAATGGCATGAGTGAACTCTGGACATATCTTCAAGGTGGGGACAGACCAACAAAAAACTGGATGGAGCAAGCTAATAATAACAAGAAAACTAACACCTTGTTTGAGAGCAGAAAGATTCATAACAGATCAATGTACATCTAAGAAAACCTAAGAAAACATTTTCTCTCAAAATCAACATAGCAGAGTATCAAATCACATTGTTCTCCAGCCATTTTTCTTGTGGGCCTTCCCTATCTGAACAGATTGTTACTTGCATATACTGTTTTTGAACAGAAACAAGATAGAAGCTTTACTCCTTAACTCATATACAGTGGCGGAGCTAGCTCCCAGCGACCTTGGGCAGCTGCCTGGGCTGCTCCGGCCATTCTTCACTAAACAATACAAAGAAACCATGATTAATATTACTAATTACTTGGGCAAATGTCGAGCAACGTCGCTGTGTAGAGACTTTGCCCCGGCTCCTTGAGCTGTCTGGCTCCGCCACTGCCCATATAACACACCAATAGGTCATAAGCACACACACACACATGATCATGCACAGAGGACAACGCCCAAACAACAACCTTTATGTGATATTTACATTTTTCTTCAAAATTATTTTTCTTCTATTTTTCAAGTTTAAAGTAGTTGTGAACCAAGCTGTTCGTTACCACATTTAAAAAATAAGAACATGGCAAATAACTTTGTAGCACAAGGAAAATGGATCAACTATCCTCTCATCTTTGGATCCATGATACATCCTATTTTCCATTGGGCTGAACATTCCTAAAGCGGTGAAAGAACATGAACCCCAAGAATCCATGAGGAAGAGTACATTACCAAAGAACAAACAAATGTAAACTAAGTGAAAAACAAATGTTGCGTAATGAAAAGGGGAGATGAACCTCTGCACACAAACATTTGGTCAATGAAAAAGGGCAACCATTCATAAATTCATCATCCTAGCTAAAGCAAAGCATAATTCAGACTAATCAAGATGCTCTCGAGCGACACAACAACGAATTAACAAAAGAGAAAACACTAAGACAGCGAGAAAACAACGGAAGGCAGGTGAAGCACAATTACACTGATGGACTGAAGGCACACACAACATTAAAACAGAGGACTGTTAAAATAATGCACTCCTCCATCCGCAACCTTGAAGAACCATGTAGGAGCGGTAAGCAACAAAATTGCAAGCGGACTTGTATCGAATAAAATGAGTCCCGAAAGCAATTGAGAACAACATGTTAGTTGTCACATCCGCAGTTCTACTATTCCACAACGTATGTGTCCTTCACATTTATTTGCGTCCCAGATTAAGAAAAATGCATGACCTCTTTGCTTGAAACTAAAATTTCAGATTTGTGATTCTAAATGGGCCATGCTACTTATTGCTTGCTATTCAGCGAAGTGTAAAGTGGTTGACTTAGGTATTGGAAAAGATACAGAAGGAAGTCTTGTGGAGCATATGGATGCAGCTCTATGTTACGATCTGATATAATCCTCACTTCGGTGGTGTTTCCATGGGTGATGAGATCTTGTCAAACCTTGCTTGGCAAAGATATGTAAAATTCACTTGAAAGGTTACCTACAAATCCTTACGGGTATTGTGTACCAAGATGTTGATAAGCGACATCGGCCTTATGATTGTATTCTTTTTCATATGCTATTGGATAAGCATTGAAAGCGTTAGATTTGCTCAAACCCAAAGTTACTAACAGATGCAAACATAACTTCATCATCTAATAACAGGAGATTACATAGATAATTATAAAAGATATTGATAAGAAATGCAAATCAATTTGTCTCTTTCTTTTTTCACAAAGAAAATAACACCAGGATAATCTTCAGCAAGAAGAGCACACAACAATCATGCCTCAGTTGATAAATAATAATACAACAATCAGAATTTATAAAAAAAAACTTGACTCCAAAGAGCATTGTATTGTCCCTTCTGAATATAAGCCAAGCAAAATAACATGGGCTCTTTAACCTGTCCCACAAAAAATGCACTATAATTTTAACAGATCAGTTGAAAGAACAAGCCAAGTAACCTGAAACACAAATATGAGGTCACGCACCAATTTTCTACAAAACAAAGACGAACATTCACACGAGAGAGAGTTGGTCACCTTGTTCTTCACCAAATCTTCTATTGGATTCTTCTGTTCATCTTCTTTCTCAAATCTGGAAGATTGTGGAGATTGTGGTCTTTAGATAAATCATATATCAGGAAATCAAGACCAAAGACAAGAAATAAACAGGTAAAGAGAGAACCTAAAACTGCATCTTGCTGCTGTTACAGGTTCTATGGAAGCACCCAACCACTACTTTTTGTAAAATTCAGGAACATTTGTGCCATACAGAGCAGTGGAATAAGATAAGAGTACATGAAGAGAGGGGAAGAAAGAGATGTGGGGATGGCAAAAATACCTACAGGCGTCACAAACGGCAATTTGGGCTGTGTCATCAGCAACGAAACACCTCTTGCCACCCAAACCCACATGAAGACGAAGGAGAGCGACAGGGAGTCCGCAGCCGCAGCTCCATGGCTGGGCCGATCCGATCCGCCTCCTGGATCGCATCCGCTACTTCCCTCCTCCGACCGACGACGCCCTGGTTGACCTCTGCGCCTTCCTCGCACCGAGGTCTCTCCTCCTCCCATGGCTTCCTCGCAACCTGGGGCAGATGAGGACCTCGGGAAGTGGTGGGTCTCATATCGAAAGGGACGGCGAAGCCACTAGGTTGCGGCTATGGTGAGGGAGGGAGGAGAGAGAGGCGCGGCGGCTGTGTTGGGCTAGGGTTTTCCACCAATGACGGCTGACCAGGGAGAGAGATCGAGGAGGTAGCCAGGGAGGGAGGAGTGCGGGCGTGCAGGTGAGGGGATTGGGCGAGGCCTACCCCTCGCTCCCATGAGCAACCAAGCGGCATGGTGCGCCTGTGGCCGCGTGGGGAGAGGGCAAACCTGCACACAAAATCAGCTCGCCAGTCAACACGCAGCTACAAGAGCCCACCGGTCATTGGCCATGCCAAGTCATCCGCTGTAAAAAGCAGCAGTGAAACAACCAGAATATCCAACGTCTCGAGCGAAGTTAAAGGCTCGGGCATACCAGGATCGAACGGCAGGGAGTGCATGACATCGGGGAAGCTTCGTGGGAACGAGTAGGTTTAAATATGAGGAGGGGGCGCCTAGCACACAACAGACAATTGCCTAGCCGTGTGCGGTGCCCCCTCCACAGTTTACACCCTCGGTCATAACTTTGTGGTGCTTAGGCGAAGCCCTACGAGGATCACTTCACCATCACCGTCACCACGTCGTCGTGTTGTTGGAACTCATCTACTACCTCGACGTCTTCCTAGATCAAGAAGGCGAGGGACGTCACCAAGCTGAACGTGTGCAGAACTCGGAGGTGAAGTGCGTTTGATACTTGATCGGTCGAAGCTAGAAGAAGTTCGACTACATCAACCGCGTTGTCAAACGCTTCCGCTTATGATCTACAAGGGTACATAGACACACTCTCCCCCTCGTTGCTATGCATCTCCATGGATAGATCATTGCATGTGCGTAGAATTTTTTTGTTTTCCATGCAACATTTCCCAACAACTACTCCCTGTGAGCAATGGGAAAATAAAATAACTACACTCTTTTACTTCTGCACTTGGGGCTATTTGGCGAAATCAACGTGCCGATAACCAAAAAGCGTAAGTTGGGACCAAAGATTGTGGATTGTGATTTTCTGGGCTATGCCAAGTGATGTCGCTTGAAGCTACGTCGATATTTCCCCAAAGAGGAAGCGATGATGCAACACAGTGGCGGTAGGTATTTCCCTCAGATATGAAATCAAGGTTATCGAACCAGTAGGAGAACCAAGCAACACAACGTAAATAGCCCCTGCACACAAATAACAACACCTCGCAACCCGACGTGTTAAAGGGTTGTCAATCCCTTTCGGGTAACGGCGCCAGAAACGGCGTGTGGACGGGAGAAAGCTGTAATAGATTGAATAAATAGATCGCAGATAAAATAAAATGCAGCAAGGTATTTTTATATTTTTGGTTTAATAGATCTGAAAATAAATGCAAAGGAAAAGTAGATCGCAAAGGCAAATATATGAGAAAGGGACCCGGGGGCCGTAGGTTTCACTAGTGGCTTCTCTCGAGAAAAATAGCAAAGGGCGGGTAAACAAATTACTGTTGGGTAATTTATAGAACTTTAAATAATCATGACGATATCCAGGCAATGATCATTATATAGGCATCACATCCAAGATTAGTAGACCGACTCCTGCCTGCATCTACTACTATTACTCCACACATCGACCGCTATCCAGCATGCATTTAGTGTATTAAGTTCATGGAAAAATGGAGTAATGCAATAGGAACGATGACATGATGTAGACAAGATCTATCTATGTAGAGATAGACCCCATCGTTTTATCCTTTGTAGCAACGATAAATACATGTCGGTTCCCCTTCTGTCACTGGGATCAAGCACTGTAAGATCGAACCCACTACAAACCACCTCTTCCCATTGCAAGATAAATAGATCAAGTTGGCCAAACAAAAGCCAAATATCGGAGAAGAAATAGGAGGCTATAAGCAATCATGCGTATAAGAGATCAAAGAAACTCAAATAACTTTCATGGATATAAAAATATATAACTGATCATAAACTCAAAGTTCATCAGATCCCAACAAACACACCGCAAAAGAGTTACATCATATGGATCTCCAAGAGACCATTGTATTGAGAATTCAGCGAGAGAGAGGAAGCCATATAACTACTAACTATGGACCCGAAGGTCTACAAAGAACTACTCACGCATCATCGGAGAGACACCAATGGAGGTGGTGAACCCCATCCGAGATGGTGTCTAGATTGGATCTGGTGGTTCTGGACTCTGTGGCGGCTGGATGAATATTTCATCGACTCCCCTGGGGTTTTGGGAATATTGGAGTATTTATAGAGCAAAGAGGCGGTTCAGGGGGAACCCGAGGTGGGCACAACCCACGAGGCACGCTGAGCCTCTGGCGCTACAGTGGGTTGTGCCCCTTGGGCACCCCCAGCGTAGCTGGGGCCCATTATGTTTATGTTCCTTCTGGTCCAAAAAAAATCTCTGTGAAGTTTCGTTGCATTTGGACTCCGTCTAATATTGATTTCCTGCGATGTAAAAAACATGCAGAAAACAACAACTGGCACTTAGCACTATGTCAATAGGTTAGTACCAAAAAATGATATAAAATGACTATAAAATGATTATAAAACATCCAAGATTGATAATATAATAGCATGGAACAATAAAAAATTATAGATACGTTGGAGACGTACCACCAAGCATAGCGTTGGCTATAGATTTCTAGTGGCGAAATCTAATGTACACGACGTGAAGGTCGGTACGATTATGGAGTCTAAAGATTCTAATTCTTTGAGGATATTTTTCCCATGAGAGATATGCAAAGTACTTCTACACTGGACTCTGATGAGACTCCTGAACCTGCCATTCCGATGGAATATTATGAACATGAAAGTGATGAAAGTTCCACGGAGGATGACAAGGAAGCTCCTGTTAGGAGCAAGAGACAGAGGACTGCAATGTCTTTTGGTAATGATTTCTTCATGGATGACGACACTCTCAGTTCTATTTCAGAAGCTTATGCATCTCTGGAGGCTGACTACTGGAAGGATGTGGTCCGTAGCGAGATGGATTCCATCTTGGCTAACGGGACACGGGAGATCACTGATCGTCCTTATGGTTGCCAACCATTGGGATGTAAGTGGTTGTTCAAGAGGAAGCTTAGGCCGATGGTACTGTTGAGAAGTACAAGGCTAGGCTTGTGGCCTAAGGTTATACCCAGAAAGAAGAAGAAGATTTCTTCGATACTTACTCACATGTGGCTAGACTGACAACCATTCGGGTATTACTCTCATTGGCTACCTCGCATGCATGGCCTTCTCGTTCATCATATGAACGTTAAGACGGCTTTCCTTAACGGAGAGCTAGATGAGGAAATTTACATGCAACAGCCAGATGGCTTTGTAGTAAATGGTCAAGAAAAAAAGGTGTGCAAGCTAGTGAACAAATATAATAAGGATGGACCCAGGGCCATAGGTTCACTAGATGCATCTCTCTCAAAAGCAGAATACTGGAGGGTAAACAAATTACTATTGGGTAATTGAAAAAATCTTGCATAGTTATGATGACCATCCAAGGCATAATAAATATATAGGCATTACGTCTGTGACAAGTAGACCGTAATCCAACTACATCTATTATTATTACTCCACCCCAAGGCCGTTATCCAGCATGCATCTCAAAATATTAAGTTCATGACAAACAGAGTGACGCATTAAGCAAGATGACATAATGTAGACAAAATAAGATCAATCAATATGACCAAACCCCATCATTTTATCCTTAGTGGCAACGATACAATTACGTGCCCCACCCTTTCTATAACTAGTTAAGACTCACCGCATGATTGATCCCGCTACAAAGCACCTCTCCCACTAACGATAAATCAGTCAAACTTGGCTAAAGTAGACCAATAGATCAGAGAGAAATGCAAAACCATAAGATGACACAATAATGAAGGCTCAAGAACTCAGAATAGATCAATGAGTATTCTGATCATAAACCCATGATTTATCTCAGATGAGATCATTGTATTGAAGATCAAAAGAGAGAGAGAAATCCATCTAGCTACTGCTATGGACCCATAGGTCCTGTAGGAACTACTCACATATCATCACAAAGGTAGCAAGGTTGATGAATATAGCCTACACAATGGTTTCCCCCTCCAGCAGAGTACCAGAAAAGGCCTCCAGATGGGATCGCGGAAGAACGGAGGCTTGCGGCGGCGGAAGAATTGTTTCGGGTCTTGCTTCGGGTGTCTTGGAATATTAGAGAAGTTATAGGCCACAGAGTAGGGTTAACTGAGGCTCAGGGGGCCCATAAGTGCTGATGGCACATCCCTTGAGCTTGTGGGTTCCTCGTATGTCTTCTGGTCTCTCCCCAAAACTTCTAGGGTCTCTTATGTTTCAGAAAAAATCATCGTAAAGTTTCATCATGTTTGGACTTCATTTGGTATGGTTTTTTTGTGAAACAAAAAACATGCAAAAAAACAGGAATCGACACTATGCACAAAGTTAATAGGTAGTCCATAAAAATAATATAAAATGACATATAAAGCAAACAATATTGATAATATAATAGTATGAAACAATCACAAATATAGATACGTTGGAGACGTATCAGTGTCCCATGTGGCTACACACCGCCCACCTCCCCATAACCGTATCCCTTGGACGAAGCCCTCATTCAATCATTTTCTTCCGCGCGCTACCTTTCGTTCCTTTTCTCTCCCTCGCGACCACACCGTCGTGCGCTTATTGCTGCCACACATGTGCTTCAGGTCATCACGCTTCATGGGAAGCAGCGAGCTTGTTGGTGCTTCAAGCTATCGCGCTTCGCTGGGCGATGTTGCTGCATGCGATGCAACAACGTCCATGTTGCATGGTGGTTTACAACAATGACCATGATGCATGCTGGCCTTTGCAACGTCCAGGTTGTGTAATGGCATGTGTAGACAAGGCAACTAGTTGCAACACGGGCCAATTTGCAACCATCTAAGACAAACACAACTCATGTTATGGTCCGACCAGGTGAGGGACAAAGTCAACCAGTTGCAACATAGGCCATGTTGCAACCACCCGAGCCCAAGATGGTTCATATTTCAAAGGAAACAAATTCAACAGACCACCTGAGCCCAATAGCGAAAAGGATTTCTTGCGGTGGCAACATGGCACATGTTGCAACGGGTGGAGAAGAGGTGTATGGTTGACGATCATTGTAATTTGGGACCGGCTGCAAACCTCATGTTCCCGACATGGGGCACGTTGCAATGGTTGGGCCCCAACCTAACTGGTAGTGTAACCAAGATCAGACAAGTGTCTCATGTGGGATCAGACGGCCAATCCAATCTGCTCGTCAGCCGATCGACGTGTAGCGTGCGCCATCTACTATTTCACCCAATGAACGAGGTTTGATTCTCTACATGTCTATGTAGGTAGTTTGGTGTTGAATTTTTTGTGATGTCCATCACTAGCGAGAGCTATATCGGCTAAACAGCTGTAAGTTTGGTTGTGGTCTTAAGGCATCTCCAACACCATTGAAAGAAATATGCCCTAGAGGCAATAATAAAGTTGTTATTTATATTTCCTTTTATCATGATAAATGTTTATTATTCATGCTAGAATTGTATTAACCGGAAACTTGATACATGTGTGAATACATAGACAAAACAGAGTGTCCCTAGTATGCCTCTACTTCACTAGCTCGTTAATCAAAGATGGTTAAGTTTCCTGACCATAGACATGTGTTCTCATTTGATGAACGGGATCACATCATTAGGAGAATGATGTGATGGACAAGACCCATCCGTTAGCTTAGCATAATGATCGTTAAGTTTTATTGCTATTGCTTTCTTCATGACTTATACATATTCCTTTGACTATGAGATTATGCAACTCCGAATACGGAGGAACACCTTGTGTGCTATCAAACGTCTGGCGTAACTAGGTGATTATAAAGATGCTCTACAGGTGTCTCTGAAGGTGTTTGTTGGGTTGGCATAGATCGAGATTAGGATTTGTCACTCCGAGTATCGAAGAGGTATCTCTAGGCCCTCTCGGTAATGCACATCATGATAAGCCTTGCAAGCAATGTGACTAATGAGTTATTTGCGGGATGATGCATTACGGAACGAGTAAAGAGACTTGCCGGTAACGAGATTGAACTAGGTATGAAGATACCGACGATCGAATCTCGGGCTAGTAACATACCGATGACACAGGAATGACGTATGTTGTCATTGCGGTTTGACCGATAAAGATCTTCGTAGAATATGTAGGAACCAATATGAGCATCCAAGTTCCGCTATTGGTTATTGATCGGAGATGTGTCTCTGTCATGTCTACATAGTTCTCGAACCCGTAGGGTCCGCACGCTTAACGTTCGATGACGATTTGTATTATCAATTATGTGTTTTGGTGACCGAAGATTGTTTGGAGTCCCGGATGAGATCACAGACATGACGAGGAGTATCAAAATGGTCGAGAGGTAAAGATTGATATATTGGACGATGGTATTCGGACACCGCAATAGTTTCGGAGTGGTTCGGATATTTCTCGAGTCTGGGGGTTCTTGAACCCCCCGGAAGGTAATAGGCCTACATGGGCCATACGGGAGAGAGAGGGGAGCCCACAAGGGGTGCCCCCCCCCCATGGGAGTCCGAATTGGACAAAGGGGAGGGGGCGCGGCCCCCTTTCCTTCTCCCTCTCCCTCTCCCTCTCCTTCCCGTTTCCCCCTCCGAAAGAAAGGAAGGGGGGCGACTCGGACTAGGAGTCCTAGTCGGTTTCCCTTCCCATGGCGCGCCCCCTGTGGACGGCCTCCTCCCTCTCCTCCTTTATATACGGGGGCAGTGGGCACCCCATAGCACATCAATTGTTCTCTTAGCCGTGTGCGGTGCCCCCCTCCACAGTTTACTCCTCCGGTCACAACATCGTAGTGCTTAGGCGAAGCCCTGCGCGGATCACATCACCATCACCGTCACCACGCCGTCGTGCCGACGAAACTCTCCCTCGACACTTTGCTGGATCAAGAGTTCGAGGGACGTCATCGAGCTGAACGTGTGCCGAATTCGGAGGTGCAGTACATACGGTGCTTGATCGGTTGGATCGCGAAGACGTTCGACTACATCAACCGCATTAAGCTAACGCTTCCGCTTTCGGTCTACGAGGGTACGTGGACACACTCTCCCCCTCTCGTTGCTATGCATCTCCTAGATAGATCTTGCGTGATCGTAGGATTTTTTTTGAAATTGCATGCTACATTCCCCAACAACCATTACCTAAAACGGACACACTATCTGCCCGCGGACTAGTCAGGACCAGTCTGCGGACACAGATGCGGGAGTCGGCCATCCAACGTATCCCATAAACGTCCGCCCAGGTCCAGCCAATTTCATTTCAAATGTATAGCAATGTGGTACGTTGACATTCACGCAATACGACACATGCCTGACAATGGAGGCTGTGGATTACCGACCGAGCTGCTTGGTGGCGTAGAAGTAGGGAGGTTGATATTGCTATGGACAGGGTGGCGTGTGCATGGACAACGATGGTGGCGACGCCCCGCCTGGCCCCTGCACCCCGTCCTTGGCCCCACCCGCTCCCTTGCTGCCCTTCTTTTTGTCGGCCACCCCATCTTTTGCCTTCGCTTTGAGGTGGCGGGCTTGTCGTGCCGCTGAGTTAATCTTCCAGGCGGACACCTTCTCCAGATCCTTCACCCCCGCCGGCTCCAGCAGATTTTCGTACGGGTCCATGTGATGGTGGAAGCGAAAAGTGCGAGAAGGGTGGATGATGGCGGCGATCGGAGCGGAGAGGGGGGTTGGCGCCGATTTGCGATCGCTCCAAATGCACGGGCTTCGCCTCGGTTTTGTGTGGGCTGAGGCTGTCGGAGTCCTACGTGTCGGAGGTCCGGACTCCACGCAAAGCCCCCTGGTTTGCTTCCGGTTTGTGAGTAAACGGACATGCGGACTCGTTGCCAACAAATACAAGCCCGTGTTGGATGTCTTGCAACATCCGAACAGGTCGGTTCGGACACGTGCGGGCGTTCTGAGGGTCCACGTTGGAGATGACCTTAGCAAAATGTTGAGCCATATTGTCTTGCTTGCAAGCTTTGTTTTTCTAGGGTCATTTTTATGTTATTGGCTTCAGTTACTCTATTATTATGTTGTTGTATCCCATGTTCTCTCCTCTGATATAAGCAAGGTTTGATTTAATTAATTAAATAAATAAAATCATACTCCTATAAACGAAGACAGGAGAGCTTATGAAAGGGGATATATACAGTAAACCACCGGCGCTTTTCTGTTCCTTTCTTCCGTAGAAGCTCGGAAGCCAAGGCTGTGCCTCCCCCCAAGCCCTCCAGTCCTCCACGGCTTCACCACCGAGAAGCAGGATTCTCATGGGCTGCGCAGGATCCACCCCCAAGGGCGCTGCGGCCGCCGGAGGCGGTAAGATTTCACGATCCGAGCTCCCAGCCCCTCAGATTTCCCCTCCTGTTCTTCGCTTTCTGCTTGATCCGCCCGGTTAGGATCGGGTCCTTGCGACAAGATTTCTGTGCGACTCGTGGAATTGGGTTCTTGGAGTTTGAAGATTTGTTGGTCCCTTTAGAGGGCGTGCGTTGTGATGGTGTAGATGGCGTCAGTTGTGTGACGGGAATGGATTCTTGGTCGAGCCGTGCTCGGCAGGAATTGATTTCTTGGTTCCAAATCGAGCCAGGCTGTCCAAGTTGAGTAATTTGTGTGTAGGTAGTTGCTTAAGGGCTTGGCAGGGATTTTTGAGTGGCGCCTTCGTGGAAAGGGATTATTTGTCGAGTTGTGATTTGGGTTTGAGTTGGCCGGTAAAAATTGCAGGAGTGGAACTGAATGGGATCATTTGTTGTGCGGATTTCCTTGGTGAATGATTAGTTTGCGACGATGGGATTCTTGGGGAAGATGGAGTTGCTTCCCCTTGTGTAACTAGAGAGTGCTCTTGCTGAACTGGATTGTGTAACTATTGAGTGGCGACAGGAGTGTAAATTAGGTTCCTTTTTTTAATACATTGTTGTCCCTGTGTGCATAACGTCTGGAAGATGATATAGGACACTTTCTGACTTCGTTAATCATAGTTTGGTGAAGAGGAGGTCATGATCAGTGAGTATCTGAACATGAGGATGTAACTGGATTTGGATCTTCCAAAGTTGTTAGCTGTGATAGACTTGTTGAACTTCTGGATAGTCCAAATTAAGCATGGATGGCGAAATTGTCCTATCTGAAGAGTTTTTTTTTTTTTGTTCTTTCCAGTTTCTTGTGTGTGACAAATGCTTCTTGATCCGACAGCATGCACAACTATGCTTTGCTACATGACGCATAATTTTGATTTATGTATGATTTGTACTGAATGGAACTAATTAGTTAGATAGCAGTCGACAAGACATAGTTTTAACATTCATTGCATTCTTGGGGGTGAGATTAACATCTCTGTATCTTGAAGGTTTCTGTTTTCTTTTGTGATATGTAGTGGTTGTTTATTATGACAATTCATGAGCGAATGTTATATTTTGGATCCTGTTCTATTGTCCTGAATCCTGATGCAAGAGACATGACATTTTGTGCAAGTTGAATACTGAAAACTGGAACTATACAGGATTTGGTTTCCTTGTTCATTACATTTGAGTAGAGTTGCATTTTATGTATTCAGCTAGAAGTAATAGCTTAGTGTCTGGTAAACTAATAATGGTGTCAACATTTATTGAAGAATATGGATGGTTGTTTAGTTAGCCTAATCAGCTTGGAGCCTGACAAAATGTATCCACAAGGACTAGGTTGTGCTAAACTGTTAATATTATGTTTTGAACAATTATGTGGGGCTTGGTATTTGATAAAGAAGGAGCAAGTGACATTTGGAACATGATGGTAGTATTATGTAAGTCCTTGTGCATCATATTGTGTCTTTTGAAAATGGTACAAAACATTTTGTGGAATTGTTAGTTCTTGCCACTTGCTAGTATTTTAGATAGTTGATGACCTCATGTAGATCTATTAAATACATGCCTGACTACTCATTGACAATGTCTAATCTTGAATAATTAGATGAAATAACATTATTATATACCTATGTGTGTTTTAGTCATCTCATGTAATAGCATGGATCAAGCTCAGAGGTTTCTTCGGTCTTGTTTGTAATTTTACTTCTTGGCTGTTGTTCCTTTGTGCAAAGGCCAGCGTTCTGCTATTTGTTCAGTTTTGCCAGGTCAGTATGTACGTGGCTTGTACTATGATCCTTATGTTATAAATGAGACACATATTACCATGCAAAAAAATATGTCCACCCAATATTTGATTAATTGCAATTGTGAGTTGTTGGCACAGATAAAATTTTCATTTATGTTCTTTAGTCCCTATAAGTTAGTTTGTTGGTGGTAAAAAAATTCTACTCACCATATGTAATATATTTGTGGTAGACACATAAGGCAATGAGAACAGGGCTAGGAAAGACGCCTTAAAATTTAAAGGTAAACTTTTCATCGAATGGGAAGTTGTACAATGATGTTCCTGTTAAATAGAGATGAGTTCTTGAGAGTGAAAAAACTGGCACTGTTTGTCTTTTGTCTTGCACTGAATTTACTCTAATATCTTTTAACTGTGTATACGTATTCAGGCTTCACTGGTCATTTCATACAATGTGGCTTATTTTAAATTTATGCAGAAGCTACGAAGAAAGTCAGGAAGCCTAAGCCCTGGAAGCACCCCCAGCCGATCACAATTGCCCAGCTCAGGCAGATGCGTGATGAGTTTTGGGACACAGCTCCTCACTATGGTGGTCGGAAAGGTACTTCTCACTCTTTGCTCCTGTCGTGTGTCTTTACATAATTTTGCTTCCTACTATTAAATTATTAGTTGAGCTACACTTTCTTTTTGTGCTTGTATCTATAGTTCTCTTAGCTGCTCATGTACGCAATCCTTGCACTAACCATTTAAGCCTTCTACAGAAATTTGGGATGCCCTTCGTGCTGCGTCAGAGGCTGATGTAGCCCTTGCACAGGCAATTGTGGAAAGTGCGGGCGTAATTGTTTCAAATGCTGACCTGACTCTATGCTATGATGAAAGAGGTTTGATTTTCCATCTGATTCCTTTTTCCCACTCTTTCAACTGTTGTTCAGGTAGTTTACCATAGCTATTAACATTTCAGGTGCTAAATATGAACTGCCCAAGTATGTTTTGAGTGAGCCAACCAACCTGGTCCAAGACAGTTGAAGGGCAGCTGCACTATGATCTATTCATGTAAAAAACTGTAAATCGCTTCAGATGCTAAAAACAACGCCTTGCTCGAGTGTCCTGGTAACAGGAGCATGGTTGATTAATGATTTCAAGCATGCTTCTGGTAACTGTCAGCTTACAGTTTCCCCCCTATCGTTAGCATACAATGTTCTCTTCTATCTCAACTGTCTTCCGACGATTTAGATAAAGTTGTTCATAGCATCCCCTAAATTGGTGCTACTGTAAACACGAGTCTTCTTAGAAATCTTTGTTATGGGTTAGAAACTAAAGAATGGTGCGTTGATGTTTTGTTACAATGATATAAGTTTAGTATGGCAATACTTTTAAGAAAGGGAAAAAGAGAATGTAACATCTGTTAGTTACAATGATATATTTTAAGTTGCCTATAATGCATCAGACTGTCACTCTTTGCCTTGTTGCCATGCCCATGCATTGCCTCTTTTGAGAATGCAAATTGAGGAATGTGATATGTAGGAAATCATGATCAAAAGATCTTACGGCGGCAGTAGTTACTTTATTACTCCCTCCATCCCAAAATAAGTGTCTCAACTTTCTACTAGTACAAGATATCTCGTGATGCTGAAATGTTCTGGAAGGATGCAAGCGCAACCATTCTACTAATAGTGCTGGAGTGTTCCCCCACAAAAAATAAAATAAAATAAATAGTACTGGAGTGTTACATGTTCATGATCTGATGTTGGTTCAAATTAAGAGATAAGTACAGAGGCCAAGTGTTTTCAGCAGCACTGATTATTGGCGATGAGTGGCGCTATAATCTTTGTCTGGTGATGTAGATTGTGGGTATGATATATGTTGAATTCTGAAGAAACGTGCTATTTTTGTTGAATGAGCAGGACATGCAGAAACATGAAATTCTGCCGGCGCTGTGCATCGAGCATTTGATAATGGGCTATACGCCTATCTGCAGGGACATTCTCAGTGAACAATTTCTGACAACAAAATGCACATCTAGGGTGATATTTCTGCAGGGCATAAGAACAAGTTCACTAAATCTATTACAAGATTGGTACAATGAGATAGGCGCGGTGAATTGGCTTTAAACTGAAAATTCAGAAATCAGTTCCAGAGAAAAAGTGCGCTCCAACATTTACCCCAGTTCTAACCCCAAGCGGTGACCTCCAGTTTTTTGCGCGCTAGATTACATTCTGGTTACATGGCTAAAGATTTGAAACCTGAACCGCCTATGAATCGAATCTCCAATTTAATTCCGGTTCCTTGCTCGAATGACTGCACATGAACGTTAAGCCTGCTTGCATACTATGCATCATACTTGCAGAGGTTCTCAAACCCCATGTACTCATGTTGCTCCATCTTGTGAATCATGTTCGAGATACCGACCCCACCTGAAGATTGAAAAGAAGCAGCTTAACATTGCTCAAAGTTCAAAAACAGTGGACATTTGATCAGGGCACAGTCAGATGTTCGAAAATGTACCGAGAGAAATTGCGCTGATGAAGATCATGAAAGCCAGTATGAAGATGATGAGTGATGCCCGCCCTAACCAACTGATCAACCTCCTGACTACATGCTGCCCGATAATGGCAGCAACGAACGCCACAGCAACAAAGTAAGCAGCTGAAGAAAAGGCCAAGAAATTGATTCAGTACATGCCCAGCCCTAAACCAAGAAAAAAAATGTGAACCAGAGGGATAGTGTTACCATAAGGAACTGGAAACCGGTTCAAGAGGTAGTATTCCACGACGGACATAGAAGCAGAGAACATCATCGCAAACGTGGCAGTAGCACTTGAAACCTATGATGGTTTCAGTTAAGGAGGCATTCATTATGGCCAAATCATAACTTGTTGACATACATAAACGTGAAAACTGGGGGCTGGAGTGTACCTGGGGAGGGATGCCGAGCTCCAAAAACAGTGGTCCCATGATGAAACCACCTCCCAAACCTAGCAGACCGCCGACGAGCCCCGCAGTGACACCGAAGAAGCAGTATATGCAGAGCTGATGAAATTTCAGGGTAGTTTGCTCATTTCCCTTTGATGATAGCACCCTCTTCCCGTTCATCAGACCCAGTGCTTCGTACATAGTCACTCCTACAGAGACCGGGATCTGCACCAAATGAGTAGAAAGATTTATGACAGTGTATGATCAACATTGATACGATACATCAACCCTTCTTTCATAATGTAATAACAGAAATGAGCCAAGTAGACCAATAGTGAAAAACGGTCCATATAGGTGGTGCAAAATCATAACTTTGTACAAATTGGTACAGAAAATTGGGAGCTTAAATCAAATGTTAATTAGTAGGAAATATATATATATATATATATATATATATATATATATATACACACTGAGCTCACAGATCTAGTGACAATGTAATTGGGGGGGGCGGAGAGGATCCCCACCTGTATATATATTGCTCAAAGCAGCCCAAGGACCAGTGTTACAAGGGTTTACAGAGTCACGGCGATCCGTGAAGAGAGGTCGTAGCGCCAAGACAGGGCGGCTACCTTATCACTCGGTTCTCTAAACCGAAGAGTCCAAAGATCAAAGTCCCTACATAAGCTAGTAATGGTTACACGTGGACTATGGTTTTCATTCCTAAAAGCAGCAGCATTTCTTGCTTCCCAGATTTTCCAAAGAATAGGCAGAAGGATCTCTGGCCAGATAGAGTCGTCGAGGTGCACCAGTGTGGGGATTGCCCACAATGTATGGCTTTGAATCTCTAAGTTTGAGTAGTTACATTTGGAGTTCAACAAAGACATGAGATAATTGATAAATCTGGTGATAAGATTGATATTTGGAACACAAATTCCAGTGGTTAAGTATTTTAGAGGATCTACATAAACCAGCATGGATTTTTGGTATAACTGGGATAAAACAGGTGCGGAAATATAAATACCTGGAGAAAGTTCAAGACCCAGTACCACGTGGAGCAAGTAGGAGCATAATTCTGCAAGTATGAGAAAAATAGCATAGCATTGAAGTATTACTGTCAAAGATATAAAGCTATAAATTTAGTTCAAGTACAATAGTTTCTAAAAGATAAAGTGACAGTATTTGTATGTGTTTCTTTTTCAAATTAACTGAAAAGAGCAGAAGATCCTGAAACGTCTTATGAAAACTGACTTAATGGATTGGCTGTACATATTGATTTGATTCCTATTTTTTCTGAATGAATTGGTCATAAAGGATGTTTGTTTACTATCACAAATTTGTGAACCTACAATCCTCACCTTTGTTATCTGAATAGCAAGGAATGCTAGCCACACGAACGTGAGAAGACCAAACTCCTTCCAGTAAATGTTCTTCATAAGTGATGGCTGAAATATTGGGAAATTCTAGGTTCAAATTCTTGAGAACGAGATCTCCAACAAATGCAAGGAATCATGTATATTGTCATGAGATGTTTACCGCTTCATCTGAATGGGGTTTTACATCAGCTGCGGCACCTGGTCCTGTAGAGAGTGGTGCATACTCTGGTTCCTCGCCTGAAAGGTTGAAAAATACGAGCATTAATATTTTGATTTGGTGACAGATGAGCAGCACTTCGTTTTCTAGCATTCTTACTGGTTTGCTCCAATCGTTTCTCAGCTTCCTGGAAGAAATGAAAAAATATCCATTAGCATACAAAAGGGGCAAACAAAAGAAGGGGAGATCAATAAAATCACTTTTTATAAACATGATGAGATAACTGTGGAAGATTACCCTTTTGATTATTGTCTCCTTTTTCCATGTCTCAACACCCTTCAGGAAAGCTTTAGTTGATGTGCCTACAATTTAATTTGGGTAAGCAAAGAAAGGTCATTCATGAGAACTAGATAACCAAAAAAACAAATGCAGCAGTTTAGGGGTTAATCAGCACCTAGGAAAAGGATTATCAAGAGAACTGTGACCAGCCAGTCAGGGAATATAACATTGAAAATAACACCGATGCTAATCCCGAGCATTAGCATAGGCTGGATGAGCAGTGCTAGGTCATAGTCGATCACCGGCATGTCCAAAGTCGGATGTTTCAGCTTGAGATTGTAGTACACAGTTGAGATAGCTGCACCAGTGATCATACCTGTCCAAATGAATGCAAAATATCAATTAAAAACGCTGAACAAACATTGTATTTGTAACTAAATACTTATATATTATTCTATCATATTTTTGCAAGACTCGTATAGTAAGTCAGCAACCAGAGATTTCTATGAATTGTTCTAAACTACTAGGAGTATAATGATGTCAACCAACAATTCTAAGTAGAGGGAGGTAATTATGTGTAAACGTAAATGAATTCCTAAACAGCAGGGATGTATACTGACGATAAAGACACAAACCAGATAATTAGTATACAGGTTGGAAAGAATATCTGGGAAATGAAGGTGCATTGTTATAAGGTTGTAGTCGTGGTGTTGGCGCATGGTGCAGGGTTAGGTCACGAGTTCCAAACCAAATAACCGGACGCTGACCCTGACTTTATGCTCAGTTCGGTAGAAGGAGACGATATTGTTGGTCGTATCGTTTAATGGAATAGAATATGTTCCATAAAACACCCATTTAAACCCTAATGCAGGATCATTGCTCACTGAACTTCAATATTTCAGATTTGCATGTTAATACTTTGATTATTGTATAGCCTTCACACCTTTGTAGCTACTTCTTTTCATGGAAACAAGTAAACATAGACTTAGCTTATAAATAAGTAAGTGAGCAAGACAAAGGCAAAAAGGCGTAATCTGATACACATGAATATATAATTAGCAACCATCACAAGTTACCTACGTAACACAAACAAAACAGAATAGCGTTAATTGCCCCTTTAGGACACTTATATACTCTAATTCCCAACTAATTTGCCAGCCTAACTTTCCAACAGCAAGAGGACAAGCAAGAGCCCTCGAAAAGAGGTAAACTAATGCACACATGAATCAATCAGTACAGCACCTCATACTTAAAAAGCAAGATACCTAGAAAAGAGGCAAACTAATGCACACATGAAGGAATCATTACAGCACCGCATACTGAACAAGCCTGAGAAATGAATGCTTGGGGACAGCAAGAACTGTTGCTTTCAGAGCAGGCAGGCACAGAAGAAGAAGAAAATCCCAAAGGAGAGAGTCGGATCCTCACACTTGGATATGGCAGTTGAAGACTTTGGATCAAAACCAATTATCAATGTCAACATCGGCACAAAGATCCCGCCGCCACCAACGCCCCCGACACTCCCAAATGACGCGCCGAAGAATCCGATCAGCGACCCCAGCACCATTTTCCATCCGAATTCCATCGGCTGCCACATCCAGAAAATCCACCAGATTAGCACCACACATATAAAAAAGAAGAGATATACTGAAAAAGTATCACACAGATGTACATAGCTTGGAGTTTGAGCTACATAATAATTAAATTAAATCAAGAAAATTCAGTTCCCTCGTGCATGGGTCAAACTGAATTCCCACAAACCGAGCAGGTAAAAAGGTGCGGCAGTTCATCTCATGGCTAATAAAATAGCTGAAAGCAAACTACAGTAGAAGCTGTAGTAAAAAAGACGCGCTGGTTAAAGAAATGCTCGGAAAGCTGGGGTTTGTTTTGTGTGTTACCGGCCAAACATGCTGGTACGAGTTCCTGTCGGTCTGCCACATGAAATTGGCAATCTTGTTGAGGAGGCTGATCTCCTCCGGCGCCGCCACCGCGGCGCGGTCGCTGGGCAGAGAGAGCCCACGGTCGGCGGCGGCGACCGCGAAGGCGGCCGCGCACGCGACGCCTAGCGCGGCAATGGCTTGCCGCATCCTCCTCCCCATTCCTCGGACCCAACCAAACCAAGAAAGGCAACTTCCTGCACCGCTTCCTACTTTTTTCCCAACAACAAAAGAAAGAAAGAAGATAATCAGAGCTGGAGGGCAGGCTCGGCCTGAGAAATCACGGAATTGAAACGCCTTCTTTGCGGCTTGGGATTGCGGAAACGTACGAAGGCCGCCGCGGCTCTCCTAGTCTGGATGATTCCTGATGGCTCTCTCGGGTGCACAAGACAGACGTGCGGGAAAGACAAAGACGGCCGAAGCCGCGGTCTCCGGCGGTTCGGATAGGGAAAGGAAGCGGAGGAAACTCGCCGGAGCCGGACGCAATGCGAGGGCGACGGGAGGAGCTGGGATTCGGCGGAGACCGAAGAGGGAGGGAGAAGAGACACGTGAGAAGGGGGAAGGCTACGAACGAACTCGGGCCAAATTTAGAGGGACAGCGAGGCAGTTTGCAATATACCCACTTCCCAGCGGCGAAATTACGAGGCGGCCCGTTGACACTTTTTAGTGAGATTCACGTGTAGGAAACGTGGATTCAGCGAGTATAGTTTTTTTTTTTTTTTGCAAGGATAACTTTTCAATATATTCATCAACTATCAAGATAGTACAAGAACGATGGAAAAAAATAGTACAAAGAATACCAGAAGTAAAATATACATTTAGGCCCGTGGACCGCCTAGCGATGACTACTAGCACTCGAGCGAGTCGAAGGCGGGTCACTGTCTTCGCCTCCTCATCGCAATAAAAAAACCTTATTGCGATGAGAGACAACAAGATCGTCGTTGTCTAAGGCTCCATAGGACCAGAACGCCAGCATAACAACCGCCGCCAATGAAGAGAAGCGTAGATCGAAAGGATCCAACCTGTAGACACACGAATGCAGACGAACGAAGACAAGATCCACGTGGATCCACCGAAAACAAACGCCGACCGAATCCCGCGAGATCCGCCAGAGACAAACCTCCACCCGTCCTCCGACGATGCTAGAAACACCATCAGAACAGGGACAAGGCGAAGAAAACCTTATTCCATCTTCAAAGAGCCGCCGCCGCCGCCTCGCCTCACTCAAAAGAGCATGAAAAAACCGAAAGCCCTTCTGCGGGCAAGGGTCCGGATCCATCACGCCTCCATGACCCTAAGACCACATGAAACGAGGTAGACCGGCAGCGACACCAACGGAAGGTACGAGAAACCCTAGGCAAAGGGCCCTCTCGTCTCAGCGAGTATAGTACTGTACAAATATTTCATACATCCGGGATTACTTATAGTAGAAATGGATAAAAATAAATATCTAAAACTAAAATATGTCTAGATACATTTATTTCTTCTACAAGTATTTTCAGACGAATGGAATATTTTTATGGGGTACGATTACGACGGGATCACGGACGAGTGAAAAATGCAATTCTTTTTTTTTTCAAGGCAAACGAAGGAGAACTTGACCTGCGAAGCACTAAGAAACTATATATTTTTTGAAACGAAACACTAAAAACAGTTGTAAAGAACTTGGCCGTCCCGAAGAACTTGGCCTATGAAACACTTAATTTTCAAATAAAAAAGAAACACTGAGAAACTGCTGCAAGAAAAACAATAAGAAACGATGCTATGTCAGAGGGTGCAGCTTCGATCTTGTACGGGAGTGAATAATGAAGGCGCATGTCCAAGTTGGTGGTGGTTTATAGTAGTAGTACTTTACTATTATGTCATGATCCAGAAGAAATATATATACTAGTACTAGTATAACACACTACTGGGGCGTGTTGGGACGTGTAAAGAAAAGGAGGAGATCGCGTCCACATGACAGCTTCATTCTTCCATCGCTCCTCCCTAGACCACCTCCTTGTCCTTGGCTGAACCCATTGAAGACACCGACGCCAACGTTATTACTGGACTAGTAGTATTTTCTACGGGGACAAGAGTGTTAAATCCACAAAGACAGACTTGGTGAGCGTGTGGCAAAACGACCCTCACCGAACGTTGGATCAACAACAACAACAACAACGACAATGCCTCGTGTGGCGCGCGTATTTCCTTTGTTTTCTTTATTAATCTGTTCATTTGCTCTCCCTTTTTGGCTGGAAAGCCTGCCTGGCGCTTTCACTAGCAAAATCCATGTGCTTGGTTGTTATTGCTGTCGCCATGCATGCAGGCTGCGGCTTGCGAGGAAACTACGGAGCAGGTAGCCAGGGATATCGACAATCCAGCCATCAGTGAGCCCAAACTGTCCTAATAACAATAACAAACTGAATAACGGAACAACCAAATCCACAAGTAATTCACTGCTTTTTGGCATCGCCACTCTTCTCTACTGCCAGCCGTACGTAACGCAGGGAGCAGATGGCTTTTCCTCACGAGTGTACGTGGTTCGTGGTTTTGGTCGTATGGTCGCCATCCGCCGATTATCCGTGTACCTGTGTGCAGTCTTGCCTCTTTTTTTTCCTGCAACCGCACGTTCATGCCACAGACTCAATTGTCACGGTTCAAGCAGTACGTGCTAGGCGTCACTTTAGTGCGCTGTATACGATGACACAATAGCTAATCCCTCCGTTCTATAATATAAGACTTTTTTTTGACGTTACACTACTGTTGAAAAACACATTACTTTTAAATTATTGGGGGAGGAAGAAACTCGCTGGAGGGAAGGAAGAAGCTCGCTGGGCAGGCTACCCCAGTATATATCTTAGGGTTTAGGGTGGGGGTGGTGGTGGACGACGGTGGTGTGGGACTTTGCCGAAGAAAAAACTCGACGAGGGAGGTCAAGAGGGCTGGCCGGGGGCGGTGGTGGGGTGGTTTCGGGAAGGGCGGGGCGGTCGCGGTAGCGCCGCCAGCCGCGGGGGGTGGGGGCCGGTGGTAGTTGGCAGCTTGACCGGGGAAGAAGATGAACAGGAAAACGTTGAGAGGTACAAGAAGACATCCTAACCGTTGGATCTGCATCGGAATGCTGAAAACGATTCGACTAAGCCTAATTACGTTTTCAGTCGATTGGTCAACAGCCGGTCCTTACAACGATAAGATCTAGTTGTAGGTTTTTTTTTACAATCCGCTTTCGGTAAATATCAGGGAAAATGTTCGTTTGGTACCATGTTTGGCGTGATAAGTATTGTTGGAAACATAACCATTGTGGTAAGTGTAGTGCTTTAATGCCATACACTTTGAGAATCTCAAAAAAAAAATGTTGCCCACTTTAAAGCTTCCCATCACCCGTCTTTGTTTCTTGTGACCCCTAGCCGATCTAGGGTTTCCCCGCCGCCACCCCTCCTTCTTTGCCACCCGTCAGCTCCTGCCAAGGGGGGTGTTCGGGATGTCCCAATCTACTGGTAGAAGATGTGGTTTACCTCATCTTAGGACATTAGGTAGGTTTTCAATTGTTTATCGCATCGACCCTTTTGGTGATGGTGGTCGTGGTGTTCAGTAATGCTTCATCTGGCTTCTTCTCCAGCTTTGGTGGTGCATGCGTCAATGAATCCAGTGGTGAGATCGGGTGGAAAGGTAAATCTTTGTTGTTCGTCGCTCTGTCTATTCCAATAGTGGTAGCGGTGGTGCTCACTAAGGTCTTCTCCAACAGCTGTGAGTGCCTAATTGAATCTAAAAAAGAGATCGGAAGGACATATTTACATTTCCCTTTTTTGACAGAAAGACTAAGGGAAGCCCCTAGAGTATAATTGGTGCAACAAACCCAAATTGAAGTACCATGCCTTAAACCTGAGTGGGTTGAAAGGCATCAGCCTCTTTCCACCACTAGGCTATGCCTTAGTCTGCTATTTACATTTTCCTTTGTGGAAGCAGGGGAGATGGGAGTACCTTCGTCAGTCTTGTGGTGCTTCGGCAACAACAACGTCAATCTGGTTATTTCGTTGACTTAGGTGGATGTCTAGGTGTGATCAATCCGGCATTTTTTAACTGAAGACAATGGGAAAGGCTCGTGATGACATATGTATTAATGGCTGCCAAATATACATTTTTTACAAGTCCTTCATGTCTTCACCCCTCCTCCCCCACAAAAAGGGGTAAGGATATATAATAACGGAAAATTAGAGGGGGGGGGGGGGTGGGTCGTCTAAGAGAGGAAGATTACATAAAGAGAGATAAAAGGCTCTAGGCCAGGCTTTCCCCTATGTGAAAGGAGAGCAAAGCATTCCTTAAAACTATCCTTCCAAGATCTGAATGTGTGTGGGGAGGGGGAGGGCTACCTCGGAACATGAGATTGTTCCTTTCCTTCCATATGCTTTATGCCGCCGTGATGAAAATCTCCATATACATTGGCATGAGCCACCCAACCCTTGCCCCCCCCCCTTTTTTTGAAAGGAACCATTGCCCTCCTTGATAGCATGTAGTCTATCATCAGTCAGGATGTCAAGTCATGTGAAGGGCATTCCGGCAATGAACACTGAAGGAGTGGTGAAGAAGAGGTGTTCCACTATTTCCTCACTGTAATGTAGCAAACACGACATGTATAATTATTCACCATATTATACTTGTCAGGAAGCGTTTCTACTCCCTCGTAAGGGAGACGCGTGGAGTTATATTGATCAGGGCGCAAGGCCAAGCTTGGAGTACAAGTTGAGGATCTACCGATCCTTTAGATTACAACGAGATTACAACATGTATTCTATACAAACTCTAACACCCTCCCTTAATCTCAACTATCCTAGATTGATATTCCTCTTGAACTCTTCAAATGGCCGGGCAGGCAATGCTTTAGTGAACCCGTCTGCCACTTGATCTTTTGATGAAATGAATCTGATATCCAGCTTCTTCTCTGCAACTCTTTCTCTTACAAAGTGAAAGTCAATTTCGATATGCTTAGTTCGAGCATGAAAGACTGGGTTATCAGAGAGATAGGTGGCTCCCAAGTTATCACACCAAAGACATGAGACACAGTGTTGTTTAACACCTAACTCATTAAGCAATGATTCAACCCAGATGATCTCAGCAGTTGCATTTGCTAATGACTTGTACTCAGCCTCAGTACTTGACCTTGACATTGTAGCTTGTTTTCTAGCACTCCGAAATAAGATTAGAACCAAAGAATATAGCAAATCCTCCAGTTGATCTCCTATCATCACTACATCACCTTAATCAAGATCGGAGAAAGCACTCACAAGTGTGGAGCTGGAACATCTGAATTGTAACCCAAGACTCACAGTGTGTTTGATATACCTGACAATCCTTTTAACAGCTGTCCAGTGTACAGAAGTAGGTGCATGCAAATACTGACAAACCTTATTTACTGCAAATGATATATCTGGTCTTGTAAGTGTTAGATATTGCAAGGCTCCTACAGCACTCCTATACCTTGTGCTTTCTTCTTCATTGAGTGGCTCACCCTCAAAAGCTGAAAGTTTTTCTGAAGGAGATAATGGAGTGGGTGAAGGCTTACAATCCTTCATCCTCATACGAGCTAGGAGCTCAGTAGCATACTTTTCCTGGTTCAGAGTTATACCATCTGAAATCTTCTTAACTTCAATGCCTAAGAAGAAGTGCAAATCACCAAGATCCTTCAAGGCAAACTTTGATCTCAAATCATGCAAAAGGGCATTAGTGGCATCTTGTGAAGAACTTGCAACTATAATATCATCAACATATATCAACACAAATATGACAGTGTTTGCCTTGTTATAAATACAGAGGGATGTGTCAGCTTTGGATGCAACAAAACCAAGACACCTCAACTGAGAACTTAACCTTGAGTACCACGCTCTTGGGGCCTGTTTTAAGCCATAAAGTGCCTTGTCAAGCCTGCACACATAATGGGGTGTTTTCTTATCTGCATACCCAGGTGGTTGTTTCATATAAACCTCCTCTTCCAGAACACCATGCAAAAACGCGTTCTGAACGTCTAGCTGCCTCAAGCTCCATCCCATGGACACAACAATAGACAGTACAAGCCTAATAGTTACAAACCTTGACAACAGGACTAAATGTATCCTCATAATCTAATCCATACCGTTGTTTGAAACCTTTTGCAACTAACCGTGCCTTGTACCTGTCAATGGAGCCATCTGCCTTCTTTTAATTACATACACCCACTTACAATCAATGATATTTTTACCTCTTTGTGCACGTACAAGATGCCATGTCTTGTTCCTCATAAGTGCTGAATATTCTTCATCCATTGCCTGCTTCCATTTCAAGTCTCCAAGTGCATCTTCTACTTTTGTTGGTTCTCCTGCAACACACATCATGCCATACCGTATTGTACCATCAGTTCGAACCTTTGGATTTTTTATACCTTTTTGTAGACGAGTTGTAACACGTGACGTTATCACTGGTTGAGCTTGAGCTAGTTGCTTCACAGGAGAGGACATAGAAGTCTTGGTCGCAGAAGATCCTGAGGATGCACCAGATCCACTGCTTTGCACAGGAGATCCGGTCCCAAAGTCTGTGGCCTGCTGTGTGTCTGCACTTGTGCTGCTGGAGTCAATCGCCGCAGAGTCGCTGGCCACAGGAGATCCTGCATGCGGCTGCATGCGCATGCGTGAGCCGACCGGGGAAGCTGGCGCGGTCGCCGCCACCCGCTTTGTCGTGGGGCAGCGGGCGGGCGGCGCTTTACTGGCGGCGTGGCGATTCACTCTTGGCCTTGCTGCTGCGATCCGGTGGATCTCGCGCCGATCGAGGATCTGCCGCCTTGGCGTCGCAGGCTGCAGCGTATCGTCCTCGTATTCAGCGCCGGCTTCGTCTTCTTCTTCCTCATGCAATATGCCTTCGTTTTGCACCAGATTTTGATCATTTTCAGCTCTGTTTTCTTCTGCAACTTCACCATGTACCTGCGCATGACCAAATGCAACACCAGAACTGGTTGAACAATCATAATGGTCAGTACAATTGTCGCCCCCTTGATCAAAGGACCGGAAATTAGGAGGAAGAAGAAGGATTTCCTGTTTGAGACGAGCTCCGGCGTTTGGATGAAGCGACTCAAATGGGAAGACAGATTCGTCAAATACAACATCTCGTGATATATAGACCCTGCCAGAAGTGACATCTAAACACTTGACTCCTTTGTGGAGAGGACTATACCCCAGAAAGAAACATTTTTTCGAACGAAACGCAAGCTTGCGTGTATTGTATGGTCGTAGGTTGGGCCAACATGCACAACCAAACACTCGAAGAGATTTATAATCTGGAGTGGTGGCAAAGAGACGTGTGACAGGTGTTTCAAAATTGATGACTTTGCTAGGCAGTAGGTTAATGAGATACGTGGCAGTGAGGAATGCTTCATCCCAAAACTTTAGTGGCATAGATGCATTTGCAAGTAGGGCAAGACCTACCTCAACAACATGACGATGTTTTCTCTCTGCAGAACCATTCTGTTGGTGTGCATGTGGACACGCAACATGATGAGAAATACCAAGTTGCTGAAAAAAGGAATTCAACTTCATGTATTCACCCCCCCCCCCAATCAGTTTGCATAGCAATAATCTTAGTGTTCAGTTTTCTCTCAACAAGGTTTTTAAAATTGGAGAAAACTTGAAACACTTCAGACCTTCTCTTAAGAAGATATATCGAAGTGAACTTGCTAAAATCATCGATAAAGCTTACATAATATGAGTATCTACCAACTGAAGTGGGAGCTGGTCCCCATACATCGAGAATACAAGTTGTAGGGTGCGGTGGAGATGCTAGTAGACACAGGATATGGTAGTGATGACTTTTAGCTTGTTGACACGGATCACAAACTGACTCAATACTAACTTCATGGGAGTAAGGAAGTTTATTTTCACTAAGCACACGTTTAACTATAATTGACGAAGGATGACCTAATCTGCTATGACAGTTTGATGATGAAGGCTTGATTGCTAAAAAAGCTTGTTTATTTGATGACGATGATGAAGAAGATATGAGTGGGTAAAGTCCTCCCACACATCTGCCCCTAAGAAGTATTCTCCTAATGGCCAAGTCCTTGACAAGAAAAAAATAAGGATAAAATTCAATGAGGACATGGTTATCATGAGTAAATCGATGAACAGATAGAAGACTTTTTGAAGTTTCAGGAACATGAAGGATTTTGTTTCGATGCAGATTTTTGTTAGGGGTTCTATTGAATGACCAATATGATAAACTTGCATACCAGAACCACTCGCAGTGTGCACTTGATCATGTCCGTGATACTTGTCCCGGATGGTCGGCTTGTCCAGCTCTCCGGTGATGTGGTGCGTGGCGCCGGTGTCCGCATACCAGTTCGTGTCGACACCGTAGGAGTCGGTGACCATGTTTTCCCCCTTGTCCTCGTGTTCATCTTCATCATATCTGTGCCAGCAGTCACGGGCACCCCCTGGATGATGCTTGTGACAAATCTGACACTCCGGATAGTCACGGACCTGCTGTTGTGGGCGACCGCGACCGTTGCCGCCGCCGCCGTTGCCGCCAGATGGACTTGGGGAGGAGCGCCTGCCTCGGCCACGGCCTCTGCTGTAGCCGCGCCCGCGCCCACTACTGTAGCCACGCCCACGTCCTCTGTACGCCATGTTTGCCGAGGAGTTGAAGCCAGCATCAACGCCGTCGCCCAGCATCTCCACCCGCTGATCGAACGCCGCGATCTGGGCGAAGAGATCGTCAACTGAGATCGTCTCCTTTACTGCGCCGATGGCAGCCACAACAGCGTCATAGTCCCTGTCGAGACCAGCGAGCACGTAGTCGACCATCTCAGGATCAGAGACAGGGCGACCCGCTGCGGCGAGTTCATCCGCCAAGTTCTTCATCTTGGCAATGTAGGAGGTGCTCGACATGGAGCCCTTCTTGGTGTTGGTGATGGCAATCCGTAGGTTTGTGATGCGGGATTGGGACTGCGAGGCAAAAATAGTAGTGATAGCAGTCCAAAGATCGAAAGTTGTCTCCTTACTCGTGACTTGGGCGAGAATCTCTTTTGACAGAGAATTCAGGAGATGGCTCAGGACCTGCTGGTCCTTCGAGATCCATTGCGCATACAGAGGGTTTGGCACCTCTGCCATGGTTTTGTCCGCCTGCTGCTGCTACACCGTCTTGGTGGTGCAGCGTCGGATCCATCCAGGAGGCCAGTGACTTGCGCTCCTCGCAGTCCCGGCATGACCTGGGTCCTCCATAGGATGTAGTTGGTTCTGGTGAGTTTTTCGGCTGGTGGGGCACCAAGGTTGATGACGATGGTGGCCGAGGAGGACATGGTGATGAGGTGATTGCGATCTGGTGATGGTGATCGAGAGAAAGGCTTTTGTGGCTAGCTAGATGGGAAGAGGTTGGCTCTGTATACCATGTCAGGAAGTGTTTCTACTCCCTCGTAAGGGAGCCGCGTGGAGTTATATTGATCAGGGCGCAAGGCCAAGCTTGGAGTACAAGTTGAGGATCTACCGATCCTTTAGATTCGGTAGTTTGGATATTCTACGGGAGAGAATAGAGAGAGGGGTTTAGTTGAGATTACAACGAGATTACAACATGTATTCTATACAAACTCTAACAATACTGTCGATGTGGAAGCAATTATTTTTTTCTAGAAAAGGAGGATGACCCCCGGCCTCTGCATCTGGAAGATGCATGCAGCCATTTTATTGATTATTCTTGAGGCCTTACAAAGCGGTACAACAATATGCCTGAATCTGCCATCTTGGCAACATCTGCCGCTACTCCAATCCATATGATGAAGGGGTGCAAGCTGGGCCAAATACCTAGATCTCTCACCTAAGCCTAACATCTAAAGCCGGAGGCCCCGACCGAGCCACATACCGGGTCCGGGGTACAAACCGGTCCGACGCACTCACATGTGTGGTCGTCACCATCTTCCACTGGTCCATCTTCAGAGTAGATTGAGGTGCCAACCTTGGCAGGTGCCTCCGCCATCGACGTCACCATGACGCCAAATGACGACCTCCACCTACGCCAGTGCATCTCCAAGCAATGGACGCAGATCCATGCTAGGATAGGGCCGCACCACCGCCGTCGCCCACCACCCACAAGCGCCACCCAGCCCCAAGGTTCCCAAAGCGGCGCCTTCAAGAAGGGAAGGGCGTCGTGAGCGCCATCGCCGCCCAAAAAAATTAGGGCTTTCGCCCGGGAGATCTAGGGGAAGGGGGAGTGAGGGGATTAGTCCATACCGACGCCTCCAAGGAGGGGAACGACGCCGTCAGGCGTCGCCGTCGACGCGGTTGGCCATCGCCGACCAGGGGTTTCGCCAGAACTAGATCCCCGCCACCAGCAGCGCCTCATGTACAGAACCGGCGACCCAAGGAAGCGTGGCCCGACGAGGTTGGCCCGCATGCCGAACAGGGGAGGAGGGAGGCGCCAGATCGCGCGCACCGGCGATCGTAGAAACCGCCGCCGGCCGCCAACGACCACCGGATCCCGCCGCCCGCGCGGCCAGGACGCCAGATCCACCGCCCACACGGCTGCTAGCCGGCCGTGCCTTGCCAATGAAGCCGACGCTCCAGATCCGGGGTTCCCCATGCAGAGGCAGGGCAACCGAGGCCCCGCCGCCACCATCCTTGGCGCCCCGGGCTTGCCCGGCAGCTGCCTCAAGCGGCGGCGAGGAAGGGAGGAGGAGGAGGGGCAGCGAGGAAGGGAAGAGGAGGAGGGGCGGCTAGGGAGGAGGGGGAGAAGGAGGGCCCAAGATTTGAGCGTCTAGTGGGATCGAGGCTCCACCTGCACCAATGTTTGATACTGATACTGATCAATTATGGAGCGGTGCGTTAAACAATAAGAAACTACCGTAGATAAAAATCCATACTACTAACTCAGAGAGAGCTTCGATCTTGTAAATGACCAGCCAATGAAGGCACAAGTTGACGAAACCAACGTTGGTTTACACTTTGGGGGGTGGGGGCTAGTTTGAATGTTGGTTTGTAGTTACTTATTACTATGTCTTATTATGTTCACGATCTGGAAGAAATCCTGTATTTTTTAAAGTTCATTTCAATTTTTTCAATGTGCAAAGTGTCCACATCAACGTTCTCACTAAGCCAAACATTTAAGTATTCTCTCGTCCTAAGCCATGCCTTAGGTCTGCAGCGTGAGCAAGCCATGCATTTAATTTATAAATTACAATTATTTTTGCATTAGTCTATTCATGTAGTGTTGCCACATCATACATAAATGTTAGTTTTCCTTTATTTTTTGTTTGAAATGAAATTTTAAACTGTAATTCAGAAGTTATTTTTCTATTTTTAGACACTTATTTTTATTGATTTTCAAGCTTATATTTTATTTTCATTAGATTTAGTTATTTTTAGCAACTATTTACGCATTTTTTAACAAAGTTACCACATCAACGCGCAGGCTATCTATATCTATATCAATATAAAAAGACCCAAAGGGGCAGATTCAATTAATCTCGGCCATTAAATCATGTCAATCCAACGACCTGGACTACTTCAATGTCAAGCGCTCAACACGTTTAGCGTGTAATTAATTTCATGTCAAATATAGTGCTAATCACATAATAGGGTCTGTGTAAGACACATCTAGATGTGACATGGTTATGTCACATCTAAGCTGATGCCCACTATGTTTGTGGTCTATTTTTTCTTCCTAGTTTTTTTGTATCTTGTTGTTGCATACTTGCATTTTATATTTGTGGGAGCTTAGATGTGACATCCTTAAAAAACATCTAAATATAAATTAGACAAACTGCACATAATAACATATAAATAATATCCTAATTAATATCCACATGCACTTAATATATTTCCAAATTAACGTGTATTGCACGTATACATTGACTAGTTATATAGTAGTATAATATACCATTAATCAAAAATGCCAAATGAAGGCCGTGTTTGTGAACCAAACGGTGGCATCAACACAAACATATTGTTTTCTGCGAGGACAACAGTGTTAATCCTCCACCAGGATTGGCATGCATGTTTTCATCATACGTGCTCCACTCCTTGGAGAAGGAGCTGCTCGACCGACGTGTGCCCCTAGTGTATGCTGCTGGAATTGCACGATGTATTGATCAGGTGCAATCGCACGTATATATGATGTGACCTCGACTATACAAGGAAACTAGGAGGTGGGCCCAATGCACAATATGCATAAAACACATATACTCAACACCCCCACCCCCACCCCCCGGCAATCGAAGCGGCGCCATTGCTGACGGAAAGACTGAACCGGAACTCCTCGAGTGACGCCGTAGGCAAGCCCTTGGTCATGATATCTGCAAATTATTGAAAAGTAGGAATGTGTAAACACGAATGTGGCCAAGGGCCACCTGATCCCGAACAAAATGAATATCTAACTCAATATGCTTGGTACGATGATGATGAACCGGGTTGGCGGAGAGGTAGACAGCCGAGACATTGTCGCAATATACCATTGTTGCCCTGTCGACAGGACATGAAAGCTCCTGGAGCATCTGACGAAGCCACGAGCACTCGGCAATGACGTTCACCACAATGCGATACTCAGCCTAGGCACTGGAATGGGAGACCGTAGGCTGCCGCTTGGACAACCAGGAGATACGCGAGGGTAAAAGGAAAACACAGTAGCCCGAAGTGGAGCGACGAGTGTCGGGGCAACCGGCCCAGTCGGCATTGGAGTAGGCGGTGAGGGCGGTGTCGGTGGAGGCGTGCAACGTGACGCCGAGATCCATAGTGCCACAGGTATAGCGGAGAATCCACTTGACAGCGGCCCAATGAACGTCCCGAGGAGCATGCATGTGAAGACACACCTGTTGAACTGCATACTGGAGCTCCGGTCGAGTGAGAGTGAGGTACTAAAGGGCCCCAACAATAGACCGATAAAAAGCAGCATCCGAAGCAGGAGAACCATCCATGGCAGAGAGCTTGGCCTTCGTATCAACAGGCGTGGTGGCGGGCTTGCAATTAAGCATGCCAGCACGATCGAGAAGCTCGTGAGCGTACTTCTGCTGGTGAAGGAAGAAGCCAACCGGACGTCGCACCACCTCAACACCAAGGAAGTAGTGCAAAGGACCCAAGTCCTTGATGGCAAACTCAGCACGAAGATGAAAGCACAAGTGCTCCCTGGGTGATTTTGGTAATTAATGTCAACATATCTCTTGTTGGACTAATATTTTCACCTAGTATATTTCAGATGAGTTCAACAGTGGAGTGGCATGGACAAGAGGATGTGGAACCCCTTCAAGATGCTAAGGACAGAAGATTGGCAAAAGCTCAAAAGCTCAAGACTACATTTTTATTTTAGTGATCCAAGATCACATTGAGTCCATAAGAAAAGCCAATACTATTAAAAGGGGATGAGGTGTTGCTTAATGGCTTGCTTGCTCAAAGTGCTTAGTGATATGCTCCAAAGCCCTCAACCACTTTCTCATTTCCACATATGTCCTAAACCTAAAGTCAAACTCGTCCCCACCGATTTGATCTATCTGGCGCCGCCGAGTTCACTTGACATAGCCACTGCCAGAAACCCTAATCAGTTCGATCTCACTGATGGGATCTTGGTCTCACCGAGACGGTCTTGCAAACTCTCTGTTGCCTGTTGCAATTATGTCGGTCTCACCGAGATACGCAATCGATCCCACCGAGTTTGCTTGACCAACTCTCTGTTTTTCTTATTACCAAAATCGGTCTCGCCGAGTTTGTGTAATCGTTCAAACCGAGTTGAGGTTTTACCCTAACCCTAGCACATCGGTCCCACCGAGTTGATCATATCGGTCCCACCGAAAAGCCTAACGTTCACATTTTGAATTGAATAGGTCTGGCCGAGTTTCATGATTCGGTCCCACCGAGTTTGGTGAATTGTGTGTAACGGTTAGATTTTGTGTGGAGGCTATATATACCCCTCCACCCACTCTTCATTCGAGGAGGGAGCCATCAGAACGTGCCTATACTTCCAGCATTCATTTTCTGAGAGAGAACCACCTACTCATGTGTTGAGACCAAGATATTCCAATCCAACCACAAGAATCTTGATCTCTAGCCTTCCTCAAGTTGCTTTCCACTCAAATCATCTTTCCACCAAATCCAAATCTTTGAGAGAGAGAGTTCAGTGTTCGGGAGACTATCATTTGAAGCACAAGAGCAAGGAGTTCATCATCAACACGCCATCTATTACCTTTTGGAGAGTGGTGTCTCCTAGATTGGTTTAGGTGTCACTTGGGAGCCTCCGTCAAGATTGTGGAGTTGAACCAAGGAGTTTGTAAGGGCAAGGAGATAGCCTACTTCATGAAGATCTACCCTAGTGAGGCAAATCCTTCGTGGGCGCGGCCATGGTGGGATAGATAAGGTTGCTTCTTCATGGACCCTTCATGGGCGGATCCCTCCGTGGACTCGCGCAACTGTTACCCTTCGTGGGTTGAAATCTCCATCAACGTGGATGCACGATAGCACCACCTATCGGAACCACGGAAAAAATCTTCGTGTCTCCAATTGCGTTCGCACACTCGAATCTCATCCCTTTACTTTCTTGCAAATTGCATGCTTTACTTTCCGCTGCTCATATACTCTTGCCATACTTGCTTGAAATGTATTGTGAATGTTTAAACTTGTGCTAAAACTCCACCTTAACTTGAAGAAATAAAAAATGCTACATTTCTTTGTTAAGGGTCTAATCGCCCCCCCCCCCCTCTAGACACCTCTTCTCGATCCTTTCAATTGGTATCAGAGCTTTGGTCTCCATTACTTTGGTTTAATCACCATTGGAGGAAGATGGATGAGTCTACGTTGGAGAGTCTTAGACGTAGAGTGCCTATACTTGATGGAGAGTTCTTTCATGAATGGAAAAATGAGATGCTTGAGATTTTCAATGAATATCATTTGAACAAGTACAATACTAGCCTTTGTGCACCCCTTGTTGATCCTTTTCATCATACCCTTGATGAGTCTATTGACATGATCCGCAACCTTAGAACTGTCAATCTTATCACTAGAGGTTTGCCTAGAAACTTGATTGGTTGCTTGCCTACTCTTGATTGTGCCTACACTATATGGAGATTTCTTGAGGAACGATTTACAAACTATTCCTTGCTAAATCTAGATGTGATTCTTCATAAGTCTAATGCCTTGAGTAAGATGAATTTCAATGATCCTAAGTTTGGTGATTGTCTATTTGAGCTTACTAATTAACCTCATGCGTGCCAAAGGAGATGTTGGAATCATTAGCAATATCATCTCCGAAGCCATTAGAATTCATAAGGATGAACATTGTGATGATCATTTATCTAATGAATCACTCTCTCTAGGAATTGATCAATCACAAGGCAATGTTGAACATGGATACTATGATGAGGATGATGACAGTGACTTTGATCTCGATGAGTCGATGAGACACTTTGGTCTTATGGCTAATCTTCACGGCTACATGGCTGGAGGAAAGGAATGGGTTCTTGATAGTGGATGTACCGATCACATGACCGAAGACAAGGACATATTTCGTGAGCTAGCTGAAAACGACGACCCTTGAAAGTATGTCACCTTTGGTGATAACTCAAAGGGTAAGGCGGTTGGCCTTGGTAAGGTGGCCATCTCACATGATAGCTCCATACAAAATGTTATCCTCGTTGAATCTCTTGGCTATAATTCACTTTCCGTATCTAGACTTGCTGACTTTGGATTCAGTGTCCTATTTACTGAAGTAGATTGCCAAGTGTTTCGAAGAGATAATCACAATATGGTCTTTACCGGTATACGTAGAGGTGATCTTTACATTGTTGACTTCACTAAAAAGGCTCAACCTAGAACTTGCTTAATTGCTAAATCCTCTAAAGGCTGGTTGTGGCATAGAAGGTTAGGTCATGTGGGCATGCGAAATCTTGATAAGCTTATTAAAGGTGATCATATCCTTGGAGTAAAAGATGTTATATTTGACAAGGATAGATTGTGCATTGCTTGTCAAGAAGGAAAGTAGGTTGGAGGAAGCCACCCCGTGAAGAACATCATGACCACGAAAAGACCGCTCGAGCTACTTCATATGGATCTCTTTGGTCCCAAGGCCTATAAAAGTCTCGGTGGAAACTCATTTGGTATAGTCGATGATTTTTCAAGATTTACGTGGGTGTTCTTTCTTGATGATAAATTGCAGGTCCAAAAGATCTTCAAGAACTTCGCTAGGAAGGCCCAAAATCAATTTGAAGTGAAGATCAAGAAGGTTCGCAGC
This sequence comes from Aegilops longissima, assembly GCA_021605205.1. Classification (NCBI taxonomy): domain Eukaryota; kingdom Viridiplantae; phylum Streptophyta; class Magnoliopsida; order Poales; family Poaceae; genus Aegilops; species Aegilops longissima. The sequence continues at coordinate 372,489,327 of CM038680.1, read as the reverse complement.
GCCAACGGAACGGAGTTCAAGAATGCAAATGTGGATACATTTCTTGACGAATAAGGGATTTCACACGAGTTCTCGGTTACGTACACGCCTCAACAAAATGGAGTTGTTGAGAGGAAGAACCGGACTCTTATTGAGATGGCGAGAACGATGCTTGATGAGTACAAGACGCCAAAACACATTTGGGCGGAAGCAGTTGAGACAGCTTGCCACGCAACAAATCGCTTGTATCTTCACAAGCTACTCAGCAAGACGACATATGAGCTTCTCACCGATAATAAACCCCAAGTTGGATACTTTCGAGTATTCGTCTCAAAGTGTTACATTCTTGATAAGCATTGTCGTTCTAAATTTTCTCCTAAATCTCATGAGGGTTTCCTACTTGGTTATGGCTCAAACTCTCACACTTACCGTGTCTACAACAATTTCACCCGAAAGGTTGAAGAGACAGTAGATGTGAAGTTTGATGAATCTAACGGCTCGCAAGTAGAGCAATTGCCAATTGATGTAGGAGACAAAGACCCTTCGAAAGCTATCCAAGACTTGTCTATTGGCAAGATTCGTCCAATGGAGGTGAAGGAGAGTACCTCGTCCGTCCAAGTGGAAGCTTCTACCTCACGACAAGGTGAACCAAGAGTTGACACGGAGGCATCCACAAGTGGGACACACCAAGATGAAGAAAACGAGTAAGTACACCCAGATGAACCTCAACAACCTCCCACTCCACCTCAGCAAGAGAACGACAACGTCAACAATGAAGAGGGCCAAGAGGAAGAACAAGATGATGAAGAAGATGTTCCACCCGGACCCAAACAAAAGCTCTCATGAGTTCGAGCAAGAGTTTCACGAGACCATCCCGTCGAACAAATCTTCAGTGATATCCAAACCGGGAGAATCACTCGCTCTAAAACTCGTTTGCCTAATTTTTGTGAACATTATCCATTCATATCTAGCATTGAACCTATGAAGGTTGAAGAAGCATTGGAAGATCCGGATTGGATAAATGCCATGCATGAAGAGCTACACAACTTTGAGAGGAACCAAGTGTGGACATTGGTCGAGAAGCCCGACAACAACCACAACATCATTGGTACCAAATGGGTGTTTCGCAACAAGCAAGACAAAGATGGAAAAGTCGTTCGCAACAAAGCATGTCTCGTCGCCCAAGGCTACACTCAAGTCGAAGGTATGGACTATGGTGAGACATATGCCCCCGTTGCTAGACTTGAGTCCATCCGCATCTTACTTGCCTATGCTAATCACCATGATACCACCTTGTACCAAATGGACATTAAAAGTGCTTTTCTAAATGGAGAAATAGAGGAGAAAGTTTATGTTAAACAACCCCCCGGCTTTGTTAATCCTAAGAAACCCGACCATGTTTACAAACTTCACAAAGATCTTTATGGTCTTAAACAAGCTCCTAGAGCGTGGTATAAATGCTTGACCAAGTTCCTTATTGAAGAAGGCTTTGAGATTGGAAAAATTGATTCTACTCTTTTTACTAAAAGGGTTAATGGAGAATTATTTGTGTGCCAAATTTATGTTGATGATATCATATTTGGTTTGACTAACCCCAATTTTAGTGAAAAGTTTGGAAAGCTAATGTCGAAGAAGTTCGAGATGTCTATGATGTGTGAACTCAAGTTCTTTCCTGGTTTGCAAATCAAGAAAACTAAGGAGGGCACCCTTTGTTTCTCAAACAAAGTACACCAAGGACTTATTCAAGAAGTTCAACATGCAAGAAAGCAAAGGTATGAAAACACCCATGCCTACTAGTGAACATCTTGACTTGACTAAGGATGGCAAATCGGTTGACCAAAAGGTTTACCGCTCTATGATTGGTTCATTGTCATATCTATGTGCCTTCCGTCCCGATATTATGTTAAGTGTGTGCATGTGTGCACGATATCAACCAGCCCCCAAAGAATGTCATCTTAAGGCTGTGAAAAGGATAGTGAGATACTTAATTCATACACCAAATTTTGGCATTTGGTATCCTAAGAGATCTTCTTTTGATCTTGTTGGCTACTCCAATTCGGACTATGCCGGTGACAAGGTTGATAGAAAGTCCACTTCGGGTACTTGTCAATTTCTTGGTAGATCTCTTGTGTCTAGGTCCTCCAAGAAACAAAACTTGGTATCCTTATCCACCGCAGAAGCGGAATACATTGCCGCCGGTTCATGTTGTGCTCAATTACTTTGGATGACCCAAACTCTTAAAGATTATGGGATCTATGTGAAACATGTTCCATTGCTTTGTGACAATGAAAGTGCTAGTAAGATTGCTCACAATCCGGTGCAATATTCTCGAACTAAACATATTGAAGTTCGTCATCATTTCATTCGAGATCATGTTGCTAAAGGGGACATTGATCTTAAGCATGTTTATACCGATAAGCAATTGGCGGATATATTCACCAAATCGCTTGATGAGAAAGTATTTTGCCATTTGAGAGGAGAATTGAACATCATTGATGCTTCAAACTTGGAGTAGATACTCCATTTGGATACATGCAAGGCATGAGCCTTTGACTAATCCTTGATATTTCTCTTATGATGATGATCATATGTATTGGATATATATTTGCACCCTTGCATTCTATATAACCCTTATAGGTACTTGGATGAATCTAAATGTATGAGATTGCAAATCACTCACATCTTGAGCAATCTCTACATCACCAAGTCTATACAATATGGTGGTTAAGTCAAGGAAGCATGATAACCTTTCAACATATCCTTTGACAATGTCTTTATATCAAATTTCATTTGGTATCAAATTCATGATTATCATTTTGGATACACAAGTGCTCTTCCTTGCAAAACTAACCCATGTAGGTAGATGAACTCAAACTACAAGTGGTGCTCCCAACCTTTGATGAGCTACATCAACCTTGAGCATCCCACACAAGTTCAACTACATGATCAAGATCAACACCACCACCCAAGGTATGATATTCCGTCTTAGAGAAGCCTTACCCCAAGTCACGGGTCAAAGCAGCTCAACAAGATGCGAATACATCAAAATGCTTAAACGAAAAATGGTAACCCCATTTTGAGCTTAAACGATGAGTGTGACTTACGATCAAGTGTTCTCACTTGACTCCTTAGTCAATGTACTCTAACATAGGTGACTTTGTCGCCAACCAATTCTAGATGAAGTTCTCTAGTGTTTCTCTGAGTTCTTGCATTTGTCTCTTGCATGTTTGTTCCCCTTCTTTTTTCAAAAAAAAAGAAACTTCATCTAGATTTCTTTATTTTCTCTGTTATGTTCTGCAGTCCTTGCATCCAATTCATTGCAAATCTTTCAGTTAATTCCTTGCAAATGTTTGTGAGATCTTACTTGCCTAGTGAGCTGAGATGACAATTGTTCTCTCTCTATGCTGAACTCGGACACACCGGTTTGTCGCTTTCGGTCAAACAGAACCATCTCGGTGCGCCACCGAAGAAAACAACTCGGCGTTACCGATTTCAATGCTGAGAAGACAATTTGCCATTTTCATCTTGCATATATGTTCCAGCTCCACTCGATGATTCTTTTCCTCTACCTGCATCAAATTTTATATGCTGCTTTGTTATGTGACTCAAGGACCTAACCCATTCGACTCACTTTCCAGAAGACCCTTCTTGGAAATTGATGTCAAAGGGGAAGAGAGATCACATCAAAGCTTTATCACATCAAAGGGAGAGAGAGACCCCAGATGCTTGGTATTCAAGAGGAGAGAAGTCACATGTCTTTAAGTGGGGAAAAGACATGTATATGTTATGATTGCTTTGTGATGATTTTCTTGTTTTGCTCTGATTTTCTTTTCCCTACCTTCTCTCAGTATCACATATAAGATTCAGGGGGAGAAAGACATCTAAGGGAAGGAAATCTTTGAATTCTTTTGCATATCTTTACCTTTGGGGACATATCTATATCAAATAGAGTACCTAGTACTCATTCTCTACATGTCATCCCAATCTTGGTACTCTGGTGGTTTGTTGTTCTTTCTCTGCTTAGTAGATGTTTCTATGTTATCTAACCTTTGTTTACTCAGGTTCATCTCTTGCAAAGCCAGCTCAAGACCACAAGGTAAGTATATGCATCACACTCATGTGCATGATGATCTCTTGCTGATGTACATATTGTTTGCAAGAAGGACTCATGAACATGAAGGTACATTTCCTATATTCACATCATTTGCTCTGATGCATATAGCCAAGATACATATGTAACTCATTGCTTGCTCTGTCATGCTTATGCATTCACGTGCTCTTATATCTCATATTTACATGATTTCATACATGTAGGGGGAGCCTATGCGTGTTACATGACTTTCCAAAGCTTTACTTTCTAGTCTCTATATCCTTATCTAAAGCTTTGATGTATGTTGTCATCAATTACCAAAAAGGGGGATATTTAAAGCGCAAGTGCTCCCTGGGTGATTTTGGTAATTAATGTCAACATATCTCTTGTTGGACTAATATTTTCACCTAGTATATTTCAGATGAGTTCAATAGTGGAGTGGCATGGACAAGAGGATGTGGAACCCTTCAAGATGATAAGGAAAAAAGATTGGCAAAAGCTCAAAAGCTCAAGACTCTACATTTCATTTTAGTGATCCAAGATTACATTGAGTCCATAGGAAAAGCCAATACTATTAAAAGGGGACGAGGTCTTGCTTAATGGCTTGCTTGCTCAAAGTGCTTAGTGATATGCTCCAAAGCCCTCAACCAATTTCTCATTTCCACATATGTCCTAAATCTAAAGTCAAACTCGGCCCCACCGATTTGATCTATCCGGCGCCACCGAGTTCACTTGACATAGCCACTGCTAGAAACCCTAATCAGTTTGATCTCACTAATGGGATCTCGGTCTCACCGAGATGGGCTTGCAAACTCTATGTTGCATGTTGCAATTATTTCGGTCTCACTGAGATACGCAATCGCTCCCACCGAGTTTGCTTGACCAACTCTCTGTTTTGCTTATTACCAAAATTGGTCTCACCGAGTTTGTGTAATAGGTCAAACCGAGTTGAGGTTTTACCCTAACCCTAGCACATCGGTCCCACCGAGTTGATCATACCGGTCCCACCGAAAAGCCTAACGTTCACATTTTGAATTGAATCGGTCTGACCGAGTTTCATGATTCGGTCCCAACGAGTTTGGTGAATTGTGTGTAACGGTTAGATTTTTGTTGGAGGCTATATATACCCCTCCACCCACTCTTCATTCAAAGAGAGAGCCATCAGAACGTGCTTACACTTCCAGCATTCATTTTCTGAGAGAGAACCACCTACGCACGTTTTGAGACCAAGATATTCCAATCCAACCACAAGAATCTTGATCTCTAGCCTTCCCCAAGGTGCTTTACACTCAAATCATCTTTCCACCAAATCCAAATCTGTGTGAGAGAGTTGAGTGTTGGGGAGAGTATCATTTGAAGCACAATCGCAAGGAGTTCATCATCAACACACCATCTATTACCTTTTGGAGAGTGGTGTCTCCTAGATTGGTTAGGTGTCACTTGGGAGCCTCCGTCAAGATTGTGGAGTTGAACCAAAGAGTTTGTAAGGGCAAGGAGATCGCCTACTTCGTGAAGATCTACCCTAGTGAGGCAAATCCTTCGTGGGCGACGACCATGGTGGGATAAACAAGGTTGCTTCTTCGTGGACCCTTCGTGGGTGGAACCCTCCGTGGACTCGCGCAACCGTTACCCTTAGTGGGTTGAATTCTCCATCAACGTGGATGTATGATAGCACCACCTATCGGAACCACAGAAAAAATCTTCTTGTCTCCAATTGCGCTTGCACACTCCAATCCCATCCCTTTACTTTCTTGCAAATTGCATGCTTTACTTTCCGTTGCTCATATACTCTTGCCATGCTTGCTTGAAATGTATTGTGAATGTTTAAACTTGTGCTAAAACTCCACCTTAACTTGAAGAAATTAAAAACTGCTACTTTTCTTTGTTAAGGGTGTAACCACTCCCCCTCTAGACACCTCTTCTCGATCCTTTCAGAAGACGATCAGTGAGCTGACTGAGGAGGCGAGCCGTACATGCCATCTGGATGATGTCGTCGATGTAGAGGAGCAGATATGCAGTGCCGGAGCCCTGGTGGTAGACAAACTATGAAGCGTCCGAGCGGGTGGAGCGAAACCCGAGCTGGTGCAGAAACGCCGCGATGCGCTGGTACCAAGCGCGAGGAGCCTTCTTGAGTCCATACAAGGACCGCAAGAGCAGACACACATGGTTGGGATGTGCCGGATCATCGAACCCCGTGGGATGCTGGCAGAACACCTGCTCCTCGAGGTGGCCATGAAGAAAGGCGTTGGAGACATCCATCTGGTGCACCGGCCAGGCACGGGAGACCGCAAGGTGTAGAACCGAGCGGATCGTCTCGGGCTTAACAACCGGAGTGAAGGTGTCGGTGAAGTCGATGCTAGCATGTTGCCGGAAGCCACGAACAACCCAGCGCGCTTTATAGAGGTCAAGGGTACCATCGGGACGGAGCTTGTGTTTGAAGGCCCACTTCCCAGTAATCACATTGGCATGCCGGGGACGGGGAACAAGCTGCCACGTCTGATTGCGTAGCAAGGCATCAAACTCCTCTTGCATCGCAGCCATCCAGAGCGGGTTACAAAGAGCAGCTCGAACGGAGGATGGCAAGGGCGATGGCGTAGAGGTGGATGCCTGTGGACGTACGTGTCCGAAGCATATCGTGAGCTCGGGCGGAAAACGCCCGTACGGGCGCGAGTAACCAGACCGACCGTGGGCGGTGAGCCCACAACCACCAGTGAAGGGGCGCCAGGAGGCGCCGAGGCCACGACTGAGGGCGGCGCCGCGGGAGCCGTGTCCGCGGTCACGGCCGACCCGCCGAGCGACGGCGGCGATGGAGCGGCGGAGGCCAGCTCGGAAATCGGGTCGACAGGGGAGGCCGCAGGGGCCGCCGCATTGGAGGGCGGCCGTGAGGCGGATGCCGAGCCATAGGAAGGCGTCGAGGCGGACGCCGAGCCAGATTGCGGCATCGAGGCGAGGGCCCGCGGGGCTGGAAAGCCCGGCGCTGGACCTGGAGACGGCTGTAGGCGATGGGTGACGCGCCTTAAAGCCAGGGGGTTGGCCGAGGGCGGCACGCGAGCACCCCTAGCGAGACGCCGATGGCCCCACACCGTCAGCGACTAGGGATGGAGCCAGGGTTACGTGCTGAAACAGAAACACATGCGCATCAAATAAACGTGCCGGGAGGTGAACACGCGGTGGGATATGGGATCGTAGCACTGATAGCCCTTGGAGTTGGAAGGGTAGCCGATGAAGATGCATGCAACAGAACATGGTGCAAGTTTATGAGGAGAAGTGTCGGCGGTGCTAGGATAACATAAACACCCAAAGATACGTAGACCATCGTAAGAGGGTGGTGTACCAAAGAGGAGATGGTGAGGTGTGTAGTTTCACCGCGGGCGACATGGCCGGAGGTTAAGAAGGAGCGATGCGGTAGCAAGTGCGTCCGGCCAGAAGCGAGGCGACACGTTGGCATGAAATAGGAGTGTGCAAACGCAGTCATTCAGAGTGCGAAGGACGCGTTTGGCTCGACCGTTTTGCTGTGAAGTATACGGGCAATGAGACGAAAAATTGTGCCATGGTGCGACAGAAAAATGCGGAAGGCAAGGTTGTCGAACTCTTTTCCATTGTCAGCCTGAAGAGCAAGAATTGGATGCCCAAACTGCGTGCTGACATAGGAGTAAAAATCCGTCAGGGTGGAAAGTGCATCCTACTTTCGTCGCAAAGGAAAAGTCGACACATGATGAGAATAGTCATCAAGGATAACCAGATAATATAAATAGCCCGAATTACTAGGAACCGGAGAGGTCCACACATCACACTGAAACAACTGAAAAGGAAAAGAAGCAATGGTGGTGGAGTTATTAAACGGAAGATGAACGTGTTTGCCAACATGACACGAATGACATGTATGATCCTCTATCTTATTACAACTAAAACTGAGACTCCTAGGAATATGACGAAGAGTGACGGGGTTGGGATGACCCAGACGAGCGTGCCAGAGATCAACGCCAGGGAGAGAGCAACCGGTGCGGTGGTGGTGGGGGAGGGCGGATGCACTGGATAGAGCTCGTCAGGGCTGTCACATCGGTGAAGTACCATCCTGGTTCGAGCGTCCTTGACACAAAAACCAAGCTCGTCAAATTCAATAGTAATATGATTTTCACGGGTGAAACAACGAACGGAAATAAGATTCTTAATAAGATGAGGTGACACAAGTATGTTAGACAATGATAAAGGCATGTAATTAGAATGAAATGAAGTGTGCCCGACGTGTGTAATGGGGAGGGTGGAACCATCACCGACAATGATGTGGTGGACGGTGGTGACGGGAGAGAAAGAGGCGAGATTACTAGGATGAGAAAACATGTGAGCAGTGGCCCCGGTGTCCATGTACCAATCATCGCCTCCAGTGTAGTTGTTCGGCGTAGGGGCGGTGTGCAGTGCGGCGAGTAACGCCGGGTCCCAAGGCACTGGTGGCAGCGCCGGCGGAGGTGACGAAGACGCCATCGGGTAGCCGTAGCCACCACTCAGTTGCGGTGGCACGTATCCTCCATAGGGCTGCGGAGCCGCGTAGTAAGCCTGATGCGTCGGGGGACGCGGCATCGGAAGAGTCGGGGCCGGCACCCGTGGGACCGGCATGGTGTACGCATGGACAACTCCGGTCCACGAGTTGTACCCGCCGGCCCATGGGGGAGGCGCCTGCGGGTGCTGCTGCTGATGACGAGGAGGCCCCGCGGCCTGCTGCGACTACTGCTGGCCACCGCGCCGGCCTCCCCGACACCGATCGGCGGGTGGCGCGAGAGGGGCGGGTGCGCCGTAGGGAGAGCTACGTCTTGAGCTTGTGTTGGTTTTCCTCGAAGAGGAGAGGGTGATGCAGCAAGTGTAGCGTAAGTATTTCCCTCAGTTTTGATAACCAAGGTATCAATCCAGTAGGAGGCTCCTCAAAAGTCCCACGCACCTACACAAACAAACTGATAACTCGCAACCAACGCAATAAAGGGGATGTCAATCCCTTCACGGCCACTTGCGAAAGTGAGATCTAATAAAGATAGTATGATAAGATAAATATATTTTTGGTACTTTATAATATAGATACAAAAAAGTAAAGATGCAAATAAAAGTAGATTGGGAGCAAATATGATAAGAGATAGACCCGGGGGCCATAGGCTTCACTAGTGGCTTCTCTCAAGATAGCATAAGTATTACGATGGGTTAACAAATTACTGTCGAGCAATTGATAGAAAAGCGCATAGTTATGAGATTATCTAGGCATGATCATGTATATAGGCATCACATCCATAACAAGTAGACCGACTCCTGCCTGCATCTACTACTATTACTCCACACATCGACCGCTATCCAGCATGCATCTAGAGTATTAAGTTCATAAGAACAGAGTAATGCATTAAGCAAGATGACATGATGTAGAGGGATAAACTCATGCAATATGATATAAACCCCATCTTGTTATCCTCGATGGCAACAATACAATACGTCCCTTGCAACCCTTTCTGTCACTGGGTAAGGACACCGCAAGATTGAACCCAAAGCTAAGCACTTCTCCCATGGCAAGAAAGACCAATCTAATAGGCCAAACCAAACTGATAATTCGAAGAGACTTGCAAAGATAACTTAATCATACATAAAAGAATTCAGAGAAGATTCAAATATTATTCATAGATAAACTTGATCATAAACCCACAATTCATCGAATCTTGACAAACACACCGCAAAAAGAGTTTACATCGAATAGATCTCCACAAGAGAGGGGGAGAACATTGTATTGAGATCCAAAAAGAGAGAACAAGCCATCTAGCTAATAACTATGGACCCATAGGTCTGTGGTAAACTACTCACAACTCATCGGAGGGGCAAGGATGTTGATGTAGAGGCCCTCCGTGGTTGATTCCCCCTCCGGCAGAGTGACGGCGAAGGCTCCAAGATGAGATCTCGCGGATCTGAAAGGTTACTGGCGGTGGAAATTGTGTTTCGTGGTACCCTGGATGTTTTCGGGTGCGTGGTATATATAGGAGGAAGAAGTACGTCGGTGGCAGCCCGAGGGGCCCACGAGACAGGGGGCGCGCCCTATAGGGGCCCTCCTATCTCGTGGAGGCCTCGGCTGCTTCTTGACTTGCACTCCAAGTCCTCTGGATCACGTTTGTTCCAAAAATCACGCTCCGAAGGTTTCATTCCGTTTGGACTCCATTTGATATTCCTTTTCTTCGAAATACTGAAATAGGCAAAAAAACAGCAATATGGGCTGGGCCTCCGGTTAGTAGGTTAGTCCCAAAAATGATATAAATGTGTAAAATAAAGCCCATAAACATCCAAAAGGGGTAATATAATAGCATGGAACAATCAAAAATTATAGATACGTTGGAGACGTATCAAGCATCCCCAAGCTTAATTCCTGCTCGTCCTCGAGTAGGTAAATGATAAAAAGAGAATTTTTGATGTGGAATGCTACCTAGCATAATTCATAATGTAATTTTCTTTATTGTGGCATGAATGTTCAGATCCAAATGAATACAAAATAAAAGTTCATATTGATAAAATAAATAGTAATACTTCAAGCATACTGATCAAATTAATCATGTCTTCTCAAAATAATATGGCAAAAGAAAGTTCATCCCTACAAAATCATATAGTTAAGGCTATGCTTCATTTTTCGTCACACAAAGATGTTCCCAACTTCTATACCCCCGATGACAAGCCAAGCAATTGTTTCGTACTTAAATAATCTCAAACTTTTTCAACCTTCACGCAATACATGAGCGTGAGCCATGGATATATCACTATGGGTGGAATAGAATATGATGATGGGGATTGTGTGGAGAAGACAAAAAAGGAGAAAGTCTCACATTGACGAGGAAAATCAACGGGCTATGGAGATGCCCATCAATTGATGTCAACATGAGGAGTAGGGATTGCCATGCAACGGATGCACTAGAGCTATAAATAAATGCTCAACAAAAGAAAACTAGTGGGTATGCATCCAACTTGCTTGCTCACGAAGACCTAGGGCATTTGAGGAAGCCCATCGTAGGAATATACAAGCCAAGTTCTATAATGAAAAATTACCACTAGTATGAAAAAGACAACTTATGGGACTCACTATATGAAAAACATGGTGCTACTTTGAAGCACAATATATGAGACTCACTACATGAAGAACAAGGTGCTACTTTGAAGCACAAGTGTGGAAAAAGAGATAGTAACATTGCCCTTTTTATTTATTTTCTTTTTTTTTGGCCTTTCTTTTTTTTTCTTTTTGGCCTTTCTCTTTTTTTTTTGATTGGGAAATGCTCTAATAATGATGATCATCACACTTCTATTGATTACAACATAAGGATTACAACTCGAAACTAGAACGAGATATGACTCTATATGAATGCCTCCGGTGGTGTATCGGGATGGTGCAATGAATCAAGAGTGACATGTATGAAAATAATGCATGGTGGCTTTGCCAAAAATACAATGTCAACTACATGATCATGCAATGGCAATATGACAAAAGTAAAGTATGTCATGATGATGATGAACGGAACGGTGGAAAGTTGCAAGGCAATATATGTCGGAATGGCTATGGAAATGCCATAATAGGTAGGTATGGTGGCTGTTTTGAGGAAGATATAGGAGGTTTATGTGTGATAGAGCGTATCGTATCACGGGTTTGGATGCACCGCTAAGTTTGCACCAACTCTCAAGGTGAGAAAGGGCAATGCACGGCATCAAGTGGCTAGCAAAGGCGGAAAAGTAAAAGTGCGATAATCTATGGACTCAACATTAGTCAAAAGAACTCATATACTTATTGCAAAAATTTAGAAGTCATCAAAATCAAGTACTACGCATGCTCCTAGGGGATAGATTGGTAGGAAAAGACCATCGCTCGTCCCCGACCGCCACTCATAAGGATGCACAAGCCAGGTACACATCATGTTTCAAATTTGTTACACAACTTTAACCATACGTGCATGCTACGGGACTTGCTAACTTCAACCCAAGAATTCTTTAAATTCATAATCACCCAACTAGCATGACTTTAATATCACTACCTCCATATCTCAAAACAATTATCAAGTATCAAATTGATCATAGCATCCAATTCACTTCCTATGATAGTTTTTATTATACCCAACTTGGATGCCTACCATTCTAGGACCAATTTTATAACCATAGAAAATACCATGCTGTTCTAAAAGACTCTCAAAATAATATAAGTGAAGCATGAGAGACTAGTAATTTCTTCAAAATTAAGACACCACCGTGCTCTAAAAGATATAAGTGAAGCACTAGAGCAAAAACTATCAAGCTCAAAAGATATAAGTGAAGCACATAGAGTATTCTAGCAAATTCTAATCAAATAGGCTTCTCCCAAAAGGTGTCTACAGCAAGTATGATTGTGGTAAACTAAAAAGAAAAGACTAATATAATACACGATGCTCCAAGCAAAACACTTATCATGTGGTGAATAAAAATATAGCTCCAAGTGAAGTTATCAATGAACGAAGACGAAAGAGGGGATGCCTTCCCGGGGCATCCCCAAGCTTAGGCTTTTGGCTATTCTTGAATATCTTGGGGTGCCATGGGAATCCCCAAGCTTAGGCTCTTGCCACCCTTTATTCCATAGTCCATAAAAGCTTTACCCAAAACTTTAAAACTTCACAACACAAAACTCAACAAGAAATCTTATAAGCTCTGTTAGTGAAAGAAAACAAAACCACCACATAAGGTACTGCAATGAACTCATTCTTTATTTAATTTTGTGTTAAACCTACTATATTCCAACTTCTCTATGGATTATAAACTATTTTATTGGCCATAGATTCATCAAAATAAGCAAACAACACACGAAAAACAGAATCTGTCAAAAACAGAACAGTCTCTAGTAATCTGTAACTAACGCAAACTTCTGGAACTCAAAAAATTCAGCCAAAACAGGAAGACCTAGGCAATTTTTTTATTGATCAGCAGCAATTGGAATCAATATTTATCACGTTCTGGTGATTTTTAACAATTTTCGTGAGCCGAAAGTTTCTGGAAATTACAGCAAGATCAAATAACTATCATCCAAGAAGATCCTATAGGTTTAAATTGGCACAAACATTAATTAAAACATAAAACCACATCTAAACAGAAGTTAGATGGATTATTTATTCCTAAACAGAAACAAAAACAAAAAACACAAAGAAAATTGGGTTGCCTCCCAACTAGCGCTATCGTTTAACGCCCCTAGCTAGGCATAAAAGTAAAGATAGATCTAAGTGGTGCCGTAATAATAAGATAGATCTTGAAAGCTCATTTCATATTCTCTACGTTCGGCAGCAAGTTTCCTTTGAGGCAAGCAAAAGTAATCAAAAGGGAAAAATTTAGTGGGACAAATATCCCCAAGATCAATCACAGGAGGAACGGGTTCCTCCTTTGGCCCTTCATAGTGCACAACTATTTCATCACTAAAAGCATTCTTTTGGCAAAATCTTGTAAGCCTATACTCAAGAGAGTATCCTAGCTCATTGTTTCGAAGGGCAAAATCATTATTAAGCTCGTTAATGCAATCAACCAAGACATTAGTAGGAACCTTTTTTCTAAGGTTTTCATTAAAAGCGACATAGTCCGAAGATTGAAAACGTCTAATTTCCTCTTGATCATAGAGGACCGCTTCTATGGGAGGACGACCGGCGTCCACCCTATAGTGCGCAAAGATTTCTTTGGCCTCTCTTATGATAAATCTAAACTCATGAGCCAAAAAGATAGTAACAACGCGCTTAACAGAAGAGTGCTCAATATTAGAGAATTCTAGGAAAATTCTTTGTATGCAAGGATGCATATGCATAAATTGTCTTACAAGTTCAACTACAAGCATAGCGATAGCATCCGCAAGACTACTAGTTCTAGGAAGAATAGAACAACCCATGGAAGGTAAAGCACCGACACAAGTAAAGAAATCTTGAATAACACCTTTGCCAATGATATTACCACTACCGATTCGAAACTTTTTAGTATGCAAGATAGGGGGTTCATCGGCCGGAGCCTCGGGATTTTCTGTGATATCATTATTGTCCATATCGACGATAATCTCCCAAATTTCAGACATAGCGGCAAAGAGCGAGCGAAAAAGAGAGGAGGAGACTGGGAAAGAGAGGGTGAATAAAACGGCAAGGGTGAAGTGGGGGAGAGGAAAACGAGAGGCAAATGGCAAATAATGTAACTGCGAGGGAGATGGGTTTGTGATGGGTACTTGGTATGTCTTGACTTGAGCGAAGACCTCCCCGGCAACGGCGCCAGAAATCCTTCTTGCTACGTCTTGAGCTCGCGTTGGTTTTCCTCGAAGAGGAGAGGGTGATGCAGCAAGTGTAGCGTAAGTATTTCCCTCAGTTTTGAGAACCAAGGTATCAATCCAAAGAGGAGGCTCCTCAAAAGTCCCACGCACCTACACAAACAAGCGAGAACTCGCAACCAACGCAATAAAGGGGCTGTCAATCCCTTCACGGCCACTTGCGAAAGTGAGATCTAATAAAGATAGTATGATAAGATAAATATATTTTTGGTATTTTATAATATAGATGCAAAAAAGTAAAGATGCAAATAAAGGTAGATTGGGAGCAAATATGATAAGAGATAGACCCGGGGGCCATAGGTTTCACTAGTGGCTTCTCTCAAGATAGCATAAGTATTACGGTGGGTTAACAAATTACCTGTCGAGCAATTGATAGAAAAGCGCATAGTTATGAGATTATCTAGGCATGATCATGTATATAGGCATCACGTCCATAACAAGTAGACCGACTCTGCTGCATCTACTACTATTACTCCACACATCGACCACTATCCAAAGATGCATCTAGAGTATTAAGTTCATAAGAACAGAGTAACGCATTAAGCAAGATGACATGATGTAGAGGGATAAACTCATGCAATATGATATAAACCCCATCTTGTTATCCTCGATGGCAACAATACAATACGTCCCTTGCAACCCTTTCTGTCACTGGGTAAGGACACCGCAAGATTGAACCCAAAGCTAAGCACTTCTCCCATGGCAAGAAAGACCAATCTAGTAGGCCAAACCAGACTGATAATTCGAAGAGACTTGCAAAGATAACTTAATCATGCATAGAGGGGGAGAACATTGTATTGAGATCCAAAAAGAGAGAAGAAGCCATCTAGCTAATAACTATGGACCCGTAGGTCTGTGGTAAACTACTCACAACTCATCGGAGGGGCAAGGATGTTGATGTAGAGGCCTCCATGGTTGATTCCCCCTCAGTGAGTGCGTGAAGGCTCCAAGATGAGATCTCGGGATACAGAAGGTTACGGCGGTGGAAATTGTGTTTCGTGGTGCCCCTGGATGTTTTCGGGGTACGTAGGTATATATAGGAGGAAGAAGTACGTCGGTGGCAGCCCGAGGGGCCCACGAGACAGGGGGCGCGCCTTATAGGGGGGGCGCCCTCCTATCTCGTGGAGGCCTCGGCTGCTTCTTGACTTGCACTCCAAGTCCTCTGGATCACGTTTGTTCCAAAATCACGCTCCCGAAGGTTTCATTCCGTTTGGACTCCGTTTGATATTCCTTTTCTTCGAAATACTGAAATAGGGAAAAAACAGCAATATGGGCTGGGCCTCCGGTTAGTAGGTTAGTCCCAAAAATGATATAAATGTGTAAAATAAAGCCCATAAACATCCAAAAGGGGTAATATAATAGCATGGAACAATCAAAAATTATGGATAAGTTGGAGACGTATCAGGGAGGCGGCGGCAGGTGATAACCCACAAGTATAGGGGTCAGTTGTAGCCTCTTTCGATAAGTAAGAGTGTCGAACCCAATGAGGAGCTAAAGGTAGAACAGATATTCCCTCAAGTCCTATCGACCACCGATACAACTCTACTCGTGCTTTACGTTCGCTTTACCTAGAACAAGTATGAAACTAGAAGTACTTTGAAGGTGTTGAGGATAGGTTTGCAAGATAATAAAGAGCACGTAAATAAAAACTAGGGGATGTTTACATAAAGAAACAAGTTAGTTTTAGTAGAGAGCTTTTTGTCACAAGAAAGTTATTTATCCCTAGGCAATCGATAACTAGATCGGTAATCATTACTGTAATTTTATATGAGGGAGAGGCATAAGCTAACATACTTTCTCTCCTTGGATCATATGCACTTATGATTGGAACTCTAGCAAACATCCGTAACTCCTAAAGATCATTAAGGTAAAACCTAACCATAGCATTAAAGTATCAAGTCCTCTTTACTCCCATATGCAAATAACGTACTTACACAGGTTTAAGCTTCTGTCATTCTAGCAACCCACCATAAGCAAATCATGAACATATTGCAAACCCTACAGCAGGGATCCCTCACTCTTGCATGACACGGAAAGCACCATAGGACAGCACCAATAATAAAACATACAACTCAAACCAATCATGACCATCAACCAACCCATAGGACAAAACGGATCTACTCAAACATCATAGGATAGCCATACATCATTGAAAAATAATATATAGCGTTGAGCACCATGTTTAAGTAGAGATTACAGCGGGAAGAAGAGGTGTTACACCGCTGCATAGAGGGGGAGAGAGTTGGTGATGACGACGGCGAAGTTGTTGGTGTAGATCGCCGTCACGGTGATGGCCCCGCGGCGTTCCGGCGCCACCAGAAGAGAGGGGGAGAGAGCCCCCTCCTTCTTCTTCTTCCTTGACCTTCCCCCTAGATGGGAGAAGGGTTTCCCCTCTGGTCCATGGCCTCCATGGCGGCGGAGGGGCGGGAGCCCCTCTGAGATTAGATCTCTCTCTCTCTCTCTCTCTCTCTCTATCTCTATCTCTATCTCTATCTCTCTCTATTTCCTACTATTTCTGCGTCTCCGATTCTGGCCTTTCACCGTTTCTTAAATTTCCGGAGATCCGTAACTCTGATTGGGCTGAAATTTTAACACGATTTTTGTCCGAATATTAGCTTTCTTGCAGCCGAAGAAGGGCACCAACTGCCTTACGGGGTGGCCATAAGGTCCCAGGGCGCGCCCCCTGCCTTGCCGCCGCCTCGGGCATCGTCTCGCGTTGATTCCACTTTCCAAAATTCACATATATTCCAAAAAAATCTTTGTAAGTTTTTATCACGTTTGGACTCCGTTTGATACGGATTTTCTGTGAAACAAAAAACATGCAACAAACAGGAACTGGCACTGGGCACTGGATCAATATGTTAGTACAAGAAAATCATATAAATTGTTGCCAAAAGTATGTAAAAGTTGTAGAATATTGGCATGGAACAATAAAAAATTATAGATATGACGGAGACGTATTAGCAGGGGTGGCAACGTTGGTTGTTGTTGCTGGTAGGGTGCCGAGTGCCATGGCTATGGAGGGGCGGCGGGTGGTGGTGGAGGGCTGCCGCGAGTGGTGCCGGCAGTGAGTGTCGGTGTCAAAACCGGCGGATCTCGAGTAGGGGGTCCCGAACTGTGCGTCTAAGGTGGATGGTAACAGGAGGCAAGGGACACGATGTTTACCCAGGTTCGGGCCCTCTCGATGGAGGTAAAACCCTACTTCTTGCTTGATTAATATTGAAGATATGGGTAGTACAAGAGTAGATCTACCACGAGATCGTAGAGGCTAAACCCTAGAGGCTAGCCTATGGTATGATTGTTGTATATGATCTATCGACTAGCCTGGCCTCAGTTTATATAATGCACCAGAGGCTTAGGATAACAAGAGTCTTAGCCGAATACGCCGGTGGGGAGGAGTCCTTGTCTTGATCACCAAGTCTTGTGGAATCTTTCCTTGTATGCGGCAGCCGTCCGAACTGGCCCATGAGTATACGGCCATGAGGGTCCTCGGCCCAATCTAACAGATCGGGAGATGACATGGTGAGTACCCCCTAGTCCAGGACACGTCAGTAGCCCCCTGAACCGGTCTTCAAGTTAGGGATGCTCATCAATTCTTCCGAACTGTTCTTCATCTCGGTCGTCGGTCTTGAAAACTGGTTCAACAAATCTTCTCATCTTCGATCTTGAGGATCGCCGAAGTGCATCCGAAGAGTTTATACGTCGGGCATCCGAGGAGCCCCTTTAAATTTCCGGCCTTTATCAATGCCTTGTTATTTTTATGCCATACCTCGGGTTTGAAGTTGTTCCCGGGAGGCAGTGTCCTCTAGCGTCCGAGCTCCAACGCCGGACTGCATTCGGGGTATCTTTTGCAGCCGAGCACCAATGTTGAATTGCTTCCTGGCTCCAACGCCGAAATATATCCGAGCTCCAACGCCGGACTGTGTCCAAGCTCCAACGCCGGACTATATCCAAGATGTCATAGATCATCTTGGTTCAAAAAAGTTGAAGGAGTTTAGCCGAGCTTAATGCCGGAAATGCCCTCTAAGGAGCTAGCCGCTGGCGCCCGAGCTTTACGCAAGACTGCCTCCGAGGTGGTGCACCACCCCGACCGCGGGCTGATTAATTGTGAATATTTTTAGCCGGTGCAGTTTATCCTCTGCCGAGATATATAGCCAGTATCCCTCAAGGTGTCTATCAGTCTAAAACCCGAGATGCACCTGAAGGAAAGCATAAAACCGTTGTTCCCAGTAGCCCCTGAGACTCAGGTTGATGCGCGAAATCGGCCTGAGGATCAACTCCTAGCTCGGCAGGATACATAGGAAAAACACACAGTGTAATATATTAAGGATAATAGTGATCGACGAACGGGCCCCTGAGAGAGGGTCGTGAGAAGTCGCTGCAATATACTAGCTTGATGCCGGATAGGTCCATATGGTACCTATTATTGCCCGAAGACATGTATGTGCATAGTTCGGTCAAGCCGAACATTAAGCACTTTGAATTCTCTGCATTGAATAAGCAATGCAGTAGCCCCCGAGACACTGGTCGGGTGGCAACACCAGATCAAGGGATCGATGTGCCCCTTTAATATTTATAAACAATGAGCACGAAGCCCAGTAGCCCCCGAGCCTTAATGTGGGCACGGGTGGCCGAATTAAGGATCGATATCCAGAGTAAAATCACAGATGATGTGTAATGATTCTATGTATCCAAGTACTTTACATCATTATTTTGACTCCATTGAGACCGTTTATCAGTTGAAAGTGGCCCATCGTCGGCCTCTACCCCTTGGTAGATACTACGCAGGGTGTTTCCACAATAACAAAACAATCCTTAGCCGACATCTCGGTGCCCGAAGGCGGTTGTGTTAGCGGAAACGAGGCAATCAGATATGCGGGCTTTATAACTTTCGCGTAGTCATGGGAGCTTTAAACTGGGGAAGCTAGCTATGAGCCCCCGGTTAGTGTTCGTCGACATCCGAGGTAAAGCCGTAAACACTTCGGCCAATGTTATGAACGGCCCGTCATTTAACATAGTCATCGGACCGCTGACCAGTTTACGCCTATTGTGACAGTCAGTTTTCAGCTTTCTCCACTGAGGTGCTTGACCATGCGAACTGGAAGCACAATCGTAGTGGTTCTCCCTTTGCACACCTAGCCGAACAAAGCGGAACGTAGGAGGAAAGCACAGGAGCCGGGCAACCCAACTATTGACCAAAGACACAATTTGAAACCGATGCAAATATAGCAATATCCGAGAATGTTTTTGCCGAATCCCTAAAGGTGTCCGGCGTTGCACTGCAAGACTAATGCTGGAAACGCACAAATAGTTTGAAAGTGCCATAGGCTTGAAAAAAAACTTCAGTAAAAACGGAACGTCCGAACTAGATCAAGTGTTCGGTGCCAAATCGAAAATTGGACTTTTAAAAAAAGTGCTTCTGTCGTGCTTTAACATGACACATCCTATCTCAAGACTTCAAGCGGGTCAGCTTACGGCTTCAACCTCCTATCCCGAAGGCGGAGTACTTCTCATTAGGTCAGTTTAGCAAACTAAACTTTAGCGGATTTAGAGAGAAGCAAGGCTATCCGGCTATTGACCACACTTGCATCGAGAAAGGAGTGATAGAGAAAAGACTTTGCAATGACCAAGAAGAAAAACAGCTCATACTAATTTAAGAGCCCCCACGTGACTTGGGTAAAAGAATTTTATGTATAATGATTGTATGTACCGAAGTACTTATATCATATCTATGTTCACCCGAACTTTAAACGCGTCTTAACAGACCATCGGCTTCTCTCTCTTCGGTCAAGGACCGAAAAGTGTTCTCAGACTCCACCGCGAGAATATCAACAAGTGTTTAGATAACCGAGCAATCAGGCCATAAGGTCATAATGCACAAAGCACGCCAGGAACTTATGCTATATTACTAACAAAGTGTAAGAAGCATCTTCAAGAAAATAGTACCCCACCGATACCTTTCTTCGGTGCTCATTGTTACTATGAGACTTGTGCAATAGATTTTTGTACTCATGAGTTCCGTTGTGTGCCACCATAATTGAAAACAATAAGGGCGCTTAGCTTTCGCTTCACCAGTCGAGGTCCGCTCGGATGACCCGATCGTGACAATCGCAGAGGTGCTCCTTTACTCCCTAGCCGAACAATCGGGAACGTAGGGGTAAACACAGGAGCAAGGCAACCCAGCTTGCGAATCGCTTAAGTCAACATGGTGCATATTGTGGCGTAATACACGAACAAGGAATGAAGCCGTACAAGTATAATCATATGCAAGAGGAAAGGCTTCATGAAGGAAGCCCCCAAGTAAACGGGGTATTTGTGTGTCACAAACAAAGTTTGGAGAGGAAATTTTTTTACAAGCAACTTTTTTCCAAAAAAGTATAATGCTTGATCAAACCGAACACAAGTTAAAAATTTAAAACTTTGAGCATGAAGGCAACTTAGCTGGTTAATGTGTTTGGTATTGATGACGCGGTCCGAGCTTGATGCGGGACAAGGTTCCATCCCCCGGGCCGGTCCCGAGGTGGCGGAGCAATGAGCTCGGCACTCCGAAGTGGTGACGTAGCACGGTCAATGCAGGCCGGCAGAGTGATGCCAAAGTCCCCGGCATGGGGTAATGAAGTGTTGACGAAGCCCCCCGTCTAGCCGAGGTGACGCCAAAGGATATAGTCCGGCTAGATCATTTTCCTGTGCACAAAAAATAGTGCAAACCGGGGATAATAGTAATAGAAAAAAATTGTTGCATAATAAATAATTTATGCAAAGTTAGTAATAAAAGAAATATGGCCTGGCGCCGAGGCTAACGTCGATGCAGGGCATCAGCGTGACGCAGTGAAGGCGTGACAAAACCTGAATTTGCAGGGCGGTCCGGGTTCCAAATGGGGCGTTCGCCGAACTATGTGCGGAAACTGACCGAACCACCACGCGACCGTCGTTAATGTAGCCGCCATTTGATAGACCTGTATACAGGCAATGGAACAAACCGGAGTAACAATTCTTTTTAAAAAATAAAATTAACAAGCAAAAATTGCTAGGAATAATAGCACCTGGTTTATTTGTTGTAGCAATCCGAAGAAAGGTGGTTCCCAAAATTGGGGCTCGATCCTCACAACCATTGCCTGATGGGCGATAAAGCGACGGCATGGCGATGCTGGCAAAGGTTGGCTTGGCGAGGCAAAGCCCTTGGTCCAGCTAACGTGACGGAGCTGGTCGGCTAGAGACGCCGAAGTCTCCGGAGTAGGTTGATGAAGAGATGGCGAAGCCCCCGGTCCAGCCGAGATGTCGAAGCCTCGATGTCAGCCGATGAGTCGAAGTAGGTCGGCGTGATGGACACCGGCTTGAAGGAGCAACAGTGCGGCCCTGCCGATGCAAGTCGTGACGTAGTCAATGCTGGCTTGATGAAGTGACCGTGCGGCGATGCCGGTGTGCCCGCTCCGTGTAATCCGTGGGGCGGCAATGTCGGTGATGATTTATCCTTTGCGATGCTGAACTCTTGTTCGGCTTGCCGAGATGATGATCCGAAGAAGTTGAGCTCGGCTCAACAAAGTGACAACATGTCTAGCGCAGGTCGGCGGCCGTGGAGCAATATTGTCGGACTGGTTTGACACCAGCGTGATGTTGAAGATCATGTTCAAATGATTTTAAAGTTAGTGGAATGTGTTCGGGAACAAAACACAATACCCCATACAAAACTTCCTTCAAAAAGGATGTCTCAAATCCTGCTCATAAAAAAGATTTAACTCGGTCGGATTCGTTTTGCAGAAAACAGATCCGAAAAGTGATGCACTAATCGGAAGGTTCCCGGAGTTTGGACGGCCGGATCAAGCTGAAATTTCGAGGGGTGGTAGATATAGGAACTCCGCAGCCGATCAACGGTTGGATCTTCCAAAGGAAGTACGAGCTAGAAGCTGGACACCACGCCCTAAACTCGTCCAGATTTGACAGGGTTCTGGTATATTGCAGATTGCCAGAGATTCCTCCATCGGAACTCGACGAGATTTTCCAGGGTTGTTGTAGACTCAGTTCCGCACAGTTCCACCGAAGCAATCATTAAAATGACACTTGAGGAGGTGGTGGCGGCGGACACAAGTCCGCCGTCCAGAGAAACAACACGGTCGCCCGAGGGCAATGTTGACGTTGAGCCCCCGGGCTCCCTGGATGATTCCTCCATGATCTTGACTGAGATCGGAGTTGATGTTGATGAAGGCCCTCATCCGAACATGACGATCGGAGGTAGGGCGCAGTCCTTCGTCGAACCAAGGTGACCAGTCGAGCTGGTGACGAAGATGCCAAGTCGCAGCTTGATCTGCAGCGAGCCATCGACCTTCGCCAACACACAAATGAAACTCTCAATGAAAGCACCAATGTCGGTGTCAAAACTGGCAGATCTCGGGTAGGGGGTCCCGAACTGTGCGTCTAAGGTGGATGGTAACAGGAGGCAAGGGACACGATGTTTACCCAGGTTCGGGCCCTCTAGATGGAGGTAAAACCCTACTTCCTGTTTGATTAATATTGAAGATATGGGTAGTACAAGAGTAGATCTACCACGAGATCGTAGAGGCTAAACCCTAGAGGCTAGCCTATGGTGTGATTGTTGTATATGATCTATCGACTAGCCTGGCCTCGGTTTATATTGCACCAGAGGCCTAGGATAACAAGAGTCCTAGACGAATACGCCGGTGGGGAGGAGTCCTTGTCTTGATCACCAAGTCTTGTGGAATCTTCCTTGTATGCGCAGCCGTCTGAACTGGCCCATGAGTATACGGCCATGGGGGTCCTCGGCCCAATCTAACAGATCGGGAGATGACATGGTGAGTACCCCATAGTCCAGGACACCGTCAGTGAGGGCGGTGTGGATGGCCCGCGCCTTGACTTGCTTCATCTGACGCTCCTCCAGCCGCCGGAGATAAGCCATGAACTTGGCAAAGGAGGGCTCGGGGATGAGCGTGAGGTTCGCCGCGATGTTGCGAAGTCCTCGTTGAGGCCGGCGGTGAGCATGCTGAGGAGAAGATCATCATCGATCTTCGCGCCAATATCACGGAGCTCGTCGGCGAGAGTTTTGAGATGGCGACAGTAGTCGTCGACGGAGGAGTTGTCCTGGTGGCATCCAAAAAACTCTTGCTGCAAAAAAAAGCGACGTTGAAGACGATTGTCGGTGAAGAGTCCGTTCAGCTTGCTCCACACAGCGAGAGCGTCATCACCGTCCTACACGACCGTGTGAAACAGGTCTGGCGAGATGGTGAGTAAGAACCACCGGATGAGCGTGGCGTCGATGGTGGACCACTCATGGTGCGCGGAGTCGACGGAGCCGTCCACATGGTCGAGGAGGTTGTACTCCCGGAACACGAGGGAGAAGTACGTCTTCCACGCGTAGTAGGAGTCCGTCTGAGCAAGGCAGACCAGAACCCGCTCATAGATGTTGAGGTTGCGGATGTTGGCGGCGTCGGGGGGGGGGGGGAGGGTTGGTGAAAGTGCGTTATATCGACTAGAGGGGGGTGAATAGGCGATTTTTAGAGAATTTTACAAATTCTTCACTGAGGAATTTGCTGGTGAGGAAATTCCTTAGCGAAGAAATACATGCAGCGGAATAAGTCATAACAGCTTACAAGCATAGTCATCATGATGAAATGAAGACAATCACAGAGTACATAAAGCGTAATCACAGGATAACACAAGATGAAGACAAACAGACTGAAGAAATTGAACTGAGGAAATTGAGAAAGTCTTTAGTCAAAGTCTTCAAACACAGATATGAACAAACACTCAACACAGTAATGAGGAAATGAAAGGGTTGAGGAAATAGAACCAGTTAGGTTGGTGAAGACTATGATTTGGTAGACCAGTTCAACTGCTGTCTCGGTTATGCGTCTGGTTGGAGCGGCTGAGTATTTAAACTCGAGGACACGCAGATCCGGACACCCGATCGCCGAGCACGCACCTCGGGACACCAAGTCCTCACCGTATTCTCCTTGAACTAAGGTCACGCAGACCTCGTCCAATCACTCGTGGTAAGTCTTCAGGCGACTTCCAAACCTTCACATACTTGGTCACTCGGCGATCCACAATTCCTCTTGGATGCTCTAGACCGTGACGCCTAACCGTCTGGAAGAAGCACAGTCTTCAAAGGTAAAAAGCGTCGGATCCACGCAGGATCAATTTCTTCAGTGATGCTCAATCACTTTGGGTTTGTATGGGTTTGGTTTTTGGGATTTTCCTCACTTGATGATTTTCGCTCAAATTCCTCAGAGGATGGGTTGCTCTCAAATGACAAGTGTCAAGTTCTCTCGGAGCAGCCAACCAACTAGTGGTTGTAGGGGGCGGCTATTTATAGCCTAGGGAGCAGCCCGACATGATAAGACATAAATGCCCTTCAATGATATGACCGTTAGGTGGATAAGATGTTTGGGACAGCCGGCGCGTAGCTCAGCAACGGTCGGAATTTTGAACATCAAATTCCTCAGGGCTATCATGTTCCTCACCGTGTAGGCAATTACAGACCGGCGAATTCCTAACTCCTCGATCGAACAAATTCTCAACGACGGAAGAGCTTCGTCTCTCACATCAAGAAATTGACTGAAGCTGTATGAGATTTCAAAAGCTTCACTCAAGGGATTGGTAGGTGTAGGATTTGAGTTGAGCATCACATGGAAATTTTTCCTTAGTATTTCCTCGACCCCCTTTAACGAAGACGGTGTTTCCTATGACTCAAGAAAGAGAAAATGAAACTACGAAAACAAAAGTCTTCACGCTTCATGTTCCTCAAATGAATACCAAGTCTTCAAGGTCACACCAATTTCTTCACTTTCAAAGTCTTCGAAAGTCTTCGAATATCAAATTCTTCATTGAAGAACTTCATATTTAGGGTCGACTTTCACCGTAAATATCAAACTCCTCATAGACTTATAGACCTGTGTACACTCACAAACGCATTAGTTACTTAACCTATAAGTCTTCAATACACCAAAATCACTAAGGGCACTAGATGCACTTACAATCTCCCCCTTTTTGGTGATTGATGACAATATAGGTTAGGTTTTCAACGGGGATAAACATATGAAGTGTAAATACTGATAATGAGGAATTTGATTGCAAGATATAGAAGAACTCCCCCTGAAGATGTGCATAGTGAGGAATTTGCTTTTGAGGCAATGCACATCTGAAGAATTGAATCATGGAGATCTCCCCCTATATCTTGTAATTCATACACGCATTTAACATATAATATGAAGAATTTGAAATGCATGATGAAATATGGTGCTTGATGTTATGCAATTTAACTCATCAAGAGTATCAGAGCCCAAATCGATTTGCTTTGAAGATTTTCAAAGAGCTCACGAGAATCAGAGCATAACTAATATCAAAACTACTGTAATCAGAGCATAGAGCAAAAGCATAATGCATCAAAAGTATCAAAGCACCATCGGGTTTAAGATTACAACTCGATCCGATAAAAGGTTTCAGAAGAACGAGAGTTGTAACTTCAAAAAAAAACTGTATATAGACAAAAGCTAGACCCGCTGAAGACTAACTCAAATTTCTCCCCCTTTGTCATCAAATGACCAAAAGGATCGAAACTGAGGACTAACACTCTTGAAGAATTTCAAGTTGAAGACGGAGCGCCAGCATTGTTGGGGTCGGTTGTCGAAGTAGGACCAGCAGCAGTGTCTTCCAAATCTTCATTTTCATCAGTGTCGCGAGATGAAGAATAGGAGCTGGCCACTAAGGAAGGAACTTTGACTTTCTTGAATTTCTTCGGAGGAGGTGCAGACCAGTCAAATTCTTCCTTGAGTCCCATTGATTGCAGTTCTTCTTCATTGTAGATATGTGAAAGAACAGCCCAAAAGCGCTTGAAGGTTTCATGAAGATAGTAGTGGTTTTCTTCACGCATTGTGTGTTGAGGTCAAATTGTAAAGTAGAGTACCAAACCGACGTTTGACCCACTTATGATTGCGATCAACCTTCCGATGAAGACCGAGGAGTAATTCACGATCGATCATCACCACAGGTCTTGTAGCTTGAGGACTTTGCTTGGTGAGGTATTTGTCTTTGAGTCATGTGTGGCGAGTCATCATTGGTGGAGTAGGATGTCGCTTTGGCTGTCCATCCAATGGACGAATGCCTTCATCTATCACAGCAGTGGCCTTGCCCTTGTCATCACCGAGGTAATTGTTCGCTTGAGGACTTCAATCGGGGCGGTAGCTGCAGTGGTTCAAAGTATCGACCTTGTAATTCAAAGAAGATCTTGACTGATGAATCTCATAATCCAAGGTGCATAAGGCTTCACTCAAAAGGTGACATGGCAATGTTAGCGAGTCCTCATGAAGAAATCATGGAAATTGACGGGAACGCCATGGATGATGTTGAAAAGCATATTCTTCATGATGCCAATGACTTCTTCATCGTTCGAGTCGTGACCTTTGATAGGACTCATAGTCTTCGTCGAAATCCGATAGACTGCTCGAGGCACATATAATAATTCCTTGACGAGGAATTTGGTCCTTGGGGCTTGCCTTGGCTTCAAAGGCTTCATCAAGACTTGCATATAGTGATTTGAA
Source organism: Aegilops longissima (assembly GCA_021605205.1). NCBI lineage: Eukaryota > Viridiplantae > Streptophyta > Magnoliopsida > Poales > Poaceae > Aegilops > Aegilops longissima. Next base: position 372,462,395 of record CM038680.1, on the reverse strand, counting down.
AGTTCCTTTTCTTCATAGATGCGACGTGCACCATCAATCGGAGGATCGAGTGGGAGGGCACGAAGCAATTCACTTCTTGGTGCCTTGTAGTGGTGTTTTCGGTCATCCAATCCAAGACCCATGAATGTACATCTTCGCGTCTCCGGTGATGTGCGGGGTTGCATAGAATCAAGAATTAGCTCTTCGCTCGATCATAGATGTCGGTCAGAAGTTTAGAAGTCTGCGTCGTGAAGAACACCGAGGACTGGCTCAAAGCTCGGCAATGACTCCATATCCACATGAGGAATATGAGCATGATCGAAGATTTTGTCCTTGTTGAAAAGCACCGAGGAATAGAAGTTGGCTTGGTGGCAGTCCGAAACGCCTCTTCCTAATGCGAGCGTAATCATAAGGATTATATTCATGAAGAACACATGCTCGGCAAAGAAATCTTCAGCCTTGAACTTTTGTTTGGTTGAGAACGGATTCTTTTGCTTTGGCGAGAGGGTGTCGACCGGTTGCATCACCACCTCGGGAATCACAAGTTCAGGTTCTTGACTGAGGAATTTCTTGTTCCTCAACAGTGCGTACCGAGGATTAGCGGCAGCAGCAATTTCATCAAGACTAGCGGCTGGAATTTCTTCATGCACGTAACCGATGGGTTGATTTTCTTCAAAGTCCATTTGGACTGTTTGTGCAGGGAGTGAGGAACTTGTTGAAGCGGGGTGAAGAGAGGAGTATTGGGATGCTGACTTTCCCAAAAGTCATCATTGATCACCGGAGTGGTGCATCCAATATCCACATCTTCATTTTCAATTTCCTCGATACCAGCTTGAGGAATTTCATGGTCGATGAGGAAATAAGCGGGGTTGAAGGGATTGCTTCCACTTCAATTTCTTCATCAATTTTCTCTGATGAAGCAGCAGATTGATGTTCTTCATCAGATCCGATTGGGATCTCATATTCTTCTCCAAAAGGAACCACTTCCTTTGATGGTATGGAGGTAATTGGAACAGCATCAATTGGGCTTTCAAATGAGCTGGTCATTGGCTTCATTTTCTTCGCAATCAAGAATCGACGCAGGTGATGCTTTCCTTTTCTTCACAGCAGCTCGTTCATGAGCCTTGGTTTTCTTCACATCGAGCGGATGGAAGAATTGGAGTTGGAGTTGGTGCGGGAGGAGCCGAGGAATTTGGTGCAGTTTCTTGAGAGCAACTGATGCAGCCCCTGTCTTGAGCAGTTTCTTGAGCGCACCACTAGTGGGTGCCCCGCAGTTTCTTCGGTGGTGGAATGGGATCATCACCATGGAATCAGCATTTTCTTCAGCAGTCTGAGCAGAGGCTTCAGCGGTGCTGGTATTTTCTTCATTAGGCTGAGCAGAGGCTTCACTGAGGATTTTCATGTTGCATTGGGACAGCAATATTGTGAATTTCTTCGTCGGGTTGATTTAATCTGGTCTTGACTCCTTGCCAATCGGCATAGTGGGTATCAAACTTTTCTTTGAGGTTTTGAATTTCAGTTTGGACTTGGAGAAGTTCCTCGGTGTCATCTTGACAACGTTTTCTTGAGAACTTCTCCTTCTGTATTGAGCCTTTTGATTTCCCTCGCCTTCTCAAACTTCCATTTTCTTCAGCTATGAAGTGAGTCGATGCATGACTTTGACCATGTGTCGATGAAGATCAGCGAGGGGTGTTGGGATCCTTGTGCGTAGATCAATAAAGTCGAGGACTTTCTTGGATCCAATAGCAAAGGGCACAGATGTACCTTTGGCTCTAGCGGCCCTAACTTGGCGGTCTCGATGATTTCTTCAAGTTCTTCATCGATGCCTCATCATCGATGGCACGTGGACTACAAGCTGTTTCTTCCTTGGGCTAGGCCGAGGACCATGTCCATTGTTGCTTTTGTCTTCAGCAGAGTCGGGCCGATGAAGAATTGGGGGCAGGTGAGAACTTGCGAGAGATGCTCGAGGCAATTGAGAAACCAGCAGTCCTTTGACATGTAGCTAGGTGCACAGAACCAAGGTTTGGACGGAGCAGTTGAGGACTTTGGTGGAGCAGCAGCGGGTGAGGAATTTGCTTGGAGGGTGTTCACTGAGGAACTTGGCCGTGAGGGCACGATGATGAAGCACTTGGCTTATGAGCAGGCTTCTTTTGCATTGATTTCCTCGGTTTGACCGAGACCTCGATGGCGATGCAAAGAGTGCAGCAGAATCCTCATTGAATTTCTTCACCGCCTTTGCTTGCTTTGCCAATTTTGCTTGGCGTTTAGCCCATTCATCGTGAAAGTCCTCACCGCGTTTGATGCTAGTGGGATCAGCTATTTGGCCAGTGCCAAAGGAGCTCTTGGGCAAGGAGGATTTAAAGCGAATTTCTTCATGTACTTAGGAGTTACATATCTGTATTCCTTCCATTCCGTGCCCATCTCCGCTCAATCTTCGAATACGCACCTTGCGTTGATTTTTGCTTTCTTCATCCGGAGTGCAGAGTCAGCATATATTTCCTCGTGGATTTCAAACGCTGTCATAACCTCAGGTTTCTTTCCTCCCTTCTGCGGCTTCTTACCATCTGCCATTTTCTTCAGGTGAGGAAATTGAACAATTGAGTTCTCTAAAGAAGTGTGCAGTTTTTCTTCGAGGAACGCTGCAAATGAGTTAAGTTGATGAGAACCTAGGGATTCAGCAGCGGACATTTGTACCTATGAACAGAGTATAGGTGCGAGGAATTTGAAGAGGTCATATGCGTTCTCAGAAGGTTTTTCAAAAAGAACAAGTTTTGAGGATTTTGACCAGATGAGCCTTGAAGAATTTCACTAAGCGTTCTTTGTCTTAGGTTCCAGAGTTGTATAGATCGAGGATCCACACAATTGAGGAATCTTGAAGAAAATCATTGCTTAGAGAAACGAGTCAAGAGATTTGAGGTGTTCATATGTGTGAGGAATTTAAAGAATAAACACCTTTGAAGAATTTGAAGAAGATTTGAGAATCAAAGCGAGTAATAAAAGTAACTTTTAATTTACGAAAGTGAAGAACACGACGAACTGAGATGAACAGTTGGGAAGTTCGTCTGCTCAGATCTTCCCCGCCTAACTTGGCAGAGGAAATCAGCTACGGCGACGGCGGAGTGAAGATTTTCCACGGTCGGCGCGAATACGTCGACGAAGAGGTCAAGGCAGTGAAGCTTTTCCTCACCGGCGACGATGGAGTAAGGCGGCGCTTAGGGTTTGAGGAGCTCGGCGGGAGAGAGAGGTCGAGCGAAGTAAAAGAGTGAGGAAGGGAGAGAGGGTATTTATAGACACGGTGAAAAGCGGATCGTCCAAGATTTAGGACTAACGTGCCTGACCGCTTCCTTCTCACGACATGTGTCACACACGTCTTGTGTAGTGGAGATCGTGTGCGATCGTGGGTGAATATAATAATGCATCGTGGGATGCGGAACGGTTTGAGCGGTAAAAGCGAAGGTTTGAATAAGATTTGTTTTAAAAGTTCCGCTGTAATTTCTTCACCTATCAAGGACACAAAGAAGAATTTGAACGAGTTTCAAAGTAGAACGCACATGAAGAATTTGTGAATGGATTGGGTTGAGTATAGCATAGAGGGGAAGGGTCCGATCACATTCACTTAGCGTAAAAAGCGACTTGAAGAAATAGCCATAAGTGAATGTCTTGAGAGGACATAAACGCATATATATATATATAGCCAATGAAGAAAGACGACGGATACAAAGGAAGATTTTGCAAAGTTGAAGAATTTGAAAAAGCAAGAATTTCAAAACTGAGGAAAAACTCAAATTGAAGATTTTCAACTTTGGTGGTGGCGTGTCCCATCAGATAAGAATGATGATTTCAGACACCGCGTACAATTGTCGAGGGTTCGAGAATCAAATTCTTCATTAATTTCTTCACACTTAGAGTGTTATTCTTCATTGATTGAAGAAAACGTTTCTTCATGTGTTGCACATCTAAGTCATCAATTTTGCATAAGTGTTAGGATGTGTGCCTTTTCAAAGAACATTCAAGATTCTAAGATATTTAGCTCACACCGCAACTTGCTAAATCTCTTCTCATCCAAGGGCTTAGTGAAGATATCAGCTAGCTGTTCTTCATCTTCACATGCTCGATGGAGATGTCGCCTTCAACACATGATCACGAAGAAAATGATGACGAATTTGAATGTGCTTTGTCTTCGAGTGCTGAACTGGGTTGTGAGCAATCTTGATGGCACTCTCATTGTCACAATGAGAGGCACATTCTTCACGTTGATGCCGTAGTCCTTGAGGGTTTGCTTCATCCATAGTAATTGAGCACAACACGAGCCAGCAGCAATGTATTCAGCTTCCGCGATGGGCGGTGATACACAGCTGCTTTCTTCGAGGACCAATGCACCAAAGATCGTCCGAGGAAATGACAAGTACCAGATGTTGACTTGCGATCCACACGATCACCAAATAGTCGAGTCGTAATATCCAATGAGATCAAAAGTAGAGCCCTTGGGGTACCATAATCCTAGTGTTGGTGTGTGAGCTAGATATCAAGAATATGCTTCACACCTTATGGTGTGATTCCTTGGTGTAGCTTGAAATCGGGCACACATGCAAACACTAAGCATTATATCTGGCCTAGATGCACATAAGTACAATAAAGAACCAATCATGGGCGGTATACCTTGTGATCAAGTCAATACCATTTTCATCAAGGCATAGATGGCCATTTGTGGGCATAGGAATTTTGACGCCTTTGCAATCTTGCATGCGAATTTCTTCGTGACATCTTTGAGGTATTTCTCCGAGATATGAATATGCCATTGTGTTGTTGATTTAATTTGAAGACCTAAGAAGAATTTCAACTTTCCCATCATAGACATTTGATATTCTTCACTCATCATATAGGCAAATTCATCACTATAACGTTGGTCAAGACAGCCAAAGATAATATCATCAACATATATTTGGCACACAAATAGTTCACCATCATAAGATTTAGTAAAGAGAGTAGGGTCGAGTGAACGGGTGTGAAGCCATTCTTCACGAAGAATTCCTTCAATGTATCATACCACGCCGAGGGGCTTGCTTGAGGCCATAGAGGGCCTTATTTAGTCTCAAGACTTTGTCGATTCTTTGGATCTTCAAAACACGGGGTTGAGCAACATATACTTCTTCCTCAAGCTTACCATTGAGGAATGCACTTTTCACATCCATTTGATATAAAGTGATATTGTGATGGTTAGCGAGGCGAGTAATATGCTAATAGACTCAAGTCTAGCAACAGTGCAAAAGTTTCATCAAATCAATTCCTTCAACTCGTGTAGCCTTGAGCTACTAGTCGTGCCTTATTCCTCACCACAAGACCATTTTCATCTTGCTTGTTGCGGTAGATCCACTTTGTGCCAATGATATTATGCTTGCGAGGATCTCGACGTTTGACCAGTTCCCACACGTTGTTGAGCTCGAATCGATGTAATTCTTCTTGCATGGCCTGAATCCACTCCGGCTCGAAATGCTTCATCTACCTTAGTGGGCTCTGTGATAGAGACAAAAGCATAGTGCCCACAAAAGTTAGATAAGTGTGAAGCTTTTGAGCGTGTGAGAGGACTGGCGCTTCAATGTCATCGATGATCTTGTCAACTTGCACTTCTTTTGCAACGCGAGGATGAGCAGGTTGTCTTCGAGGAATTTGATCATTTTCCTCAAAGACCATTTTCTTGACATTATCTTCAGTGCATCACTCGACGTTCTTCACAGACAGGAATGAATTCTTCAGCAGTTTCTTCAAGAGGAATGACATCCTCGGTTGCCTTGAACCTGATGGAATCCTCGGTGCTGGTTCGCCTAACACGAAGGTAGGTGCTCTCTTTGCGAGCCATTAGTTTCATCGAACCGCACATCTACAGGTCAACAATCTTGTGAAGTGCGATGTTGAAGACTCAGAGGTGTGCGAGTCCTTTCCGTAACCAAGCATAAAACCCTCATGTGCTTTGGTGCAAATTTAGAGGTGTGGTGAGGATCTCTAATCCAGCATTTAGCAATCAAGACTTTGAAATAACTTACATTGGGTTTCTTGTCCGTAAGGAGCTCATAGGCGTCTTTTGAAGAATTTGTGAAGATATACTGTTGATGATGTGGCACGCAGTGTCAATTGCTTCAATCCAGAAACGACTAGGTGTTTTGTATTCATCAAGCATAGTGCGAGCCATCTCCACCAGAGTTCTGTTCTTGCGCTCCACAACGCCATTTTGCTGAGGAGTATAGGGAGCAGATAACTCATGAGTAATACCAAGTTCATCAAGATAATCCTCAAGTCCGGAATTCTTGAACTCAGTTCCATTGTCACTCCTGATGTGCTTGATCTTCACACCAAAGTTGGTTGAAGCCCTCGAGGAAAATCGTTTGAAGATTTCCTGCACTTGGGTTTTGTAAGTAACAATGTGTACCCATGTGTAGCGAGAGTAATCATCAACAATAACAAAGCCATATAGTGATGCTTCATTAACAACAGCTGAGTAATGATTGGGACCAAAGAGGTCCATGTGAAGCAATTCGAAGGGACGAGTAGTGGTCATGATAGTCTTCGCTGGATGCTTGGCCTTGGTCATTTTTCCAACTTCACAGTTCGCATAAGTGATCCTTGAGGAATTTGACATTCTCAATGCCAATGACATGCTTCTTCTTTGCAAGCGCAGCAAATTCCTCATGCTGCGTGACCAAGTCGTCGATGCCATAGCCAGCCTTCAAGCTTTTGCAAGTAGGCACACGGCGGTTGTGGACCTGTTGAGAAATCAACAATATACAAGTCTCCTCTCCTAAAGCCTTCAAGACTTTGGAATTGTCGACTTCCATGATCACAACACAACGATACTTGCCAAAGATAACAACCATATCAAGATCACAAAGCATTGAGACCGACATGAGGTTATATCCTAAAGACTCAACAAGCATGACTTTGTCCATGTGCATGTCCTTAGAGATAGCAACCTTACCAAGTCCCAATACCGACTTTTGCCTTTGTCAAGAAAGATGATATGCTTCAGATGTGACGGTGATAAGGAGCATCCATCAATAGATTCTTGTCACCAATCATGTGATTTGTACATCCACTATCGAGAACCCACTCGGTGGCTTTGGGTTGGTCATCCTGCAGATGAATTAGTACAACTTACGATCTCATATACTTCATCGGTGAAGAATATGGTATCAAGTTCATCGATGAATTTCATCGACGGTATCAATCGATAAGTAGTATGAGGACGTGTGAAATGAAAGTTCATTTCATCATGATTAGCTCGTCCCTTTCGTGCATTTTGTCGGGCCCCAAAGAAATTCTTCAGACGTTGAGGCACGCCCGGAGACCTGACCCTGCAGAAGAGATTAGTTCTTTTCTTCACCACCCACATCTCAAGGGGTGGCAAAGAGTTCATCACTCATGAGCACCATACGAGAATGGTGGCATAGAGGCCAATCCATTTCGTTTCACATAAGAAGGGTTAGGGTAAGCATATGAATAAGCAGAGAAATTCTTCGAGGACTTATGAACATAATGGTTTGAAGAATAATGCACATATTCATAGCCCTTAGCTCTACCCTGCGAAACAGAGTTGTTAGCACGATGATGATCATATGAGGACTTTGATCCTTTTGAGGAATTTGATCCATGTGAGGAATTTGGTCCGTATGAGGACTTGGATCCATATGAAGAATTTGGTCCATATGAAGAATTTGATCTGGGGTTCCTTTTCTTCACTGGTGGTGTCATGAGGACATTCACATGAAGATTTTCAAGGCACTGCTTGGGAACCCAGATTTTCTTCATAGGGGAACCGTTCCTGCAGTTAGTACCAACATATCTAGCAAATACTTCACCATTCTGATTTTTGAACAGTTTATAATTTGAGTCAAATGACTCATCAATGAAATGAGGAAATTCACATGTAAAACCAGATAAGGTAGATGGATCAACTGGAGGTCCCTTTGCAGCAACCCATGAGGTTTTGGGATACCGCTCGGGCTTCCAAAGACGCTCCATCAAGATTGAGTTTCCTCTCAAAGGCAATACCCTCTTTCCTAGGGTTCTGTTGAGGATCTGCTTTTAAGCACATCACAAAGAGTCGATGCCCTTTGAGGCTTTTGTACATGCCTGTCATGTACAATTCCTTCAATCTGCATCGTCGATGATACTAGCAATGTCCTCGATGAGGAATTAGTGGTAGCAGAGGCAGGTGAAGAATTTGTAACAGTTGAAGCATTTGAACATTCAGTGAAGAATTAGCGATTCACGCTCAATGCACTTTAAGCATGGAGGAACAAATTCTTCTTGAGAAGCGCTGATTTGTTGAGCAAGTAATGAATCGCGCTCCTTCAAGATCTTCATAACTCGCTCTTAGCTTCTCAAGATCTTGCTTTCTTTGAAGAAATTCATAAGAAAGTTTCTCATGATCGATAAGAGAGTGTTATGATGACCTTGAAGGTCGTCAAGCCTAGACCGAACTCTCTCAAGATTTTCATCGGGGCTTGAGTGCGATCCATTTCTTCACCTAACATATCATCACTCTTATCTAGCATGTTTTGAACCTTTTCAAAAGCCCTTTGTTGTTTTATAGCAATTTTAGCAAGTTTAGAGTAGCTTGGCTTGAGATCCTCATCAGATTCATTTTCACTAGATTCAGAGGAGGTGAAATTGAGTACCTTAGCACCTTTTTCCATGAAGCAATAGGTGGGGCGTAGTCATCATTTTCCTCATCAGTTTGTCGGTGGAGTCGGTTTCTTGATGTTGAAGATGGACTTGCTAACATAAGCGATGAGCAAGAGCGGACTAGCCACACCAGATTCGGATTCTTCTGACTCCTCCTCTTCCTCATTTTCCTCGATTCAGCTTCGAGTCTATTTCCTTGCCAATGAATGCCCGAGCCTTTTTGAGCTGCTCTTCTTGTGAGAAGAAGGTTTTGAGGATTTTGATGATGAAAATTTTGATGATTTCTTCTTCTTCTTCATGTCATCGAGGCTGTAATCCTTGTGCTTCTTCTTCTTTAATTCCTTTTCCCATCGAGGACAATCTTGGATGTAGTGACCAGGTTTCTTGCATTTGTGGCAAAGTCTTCTCTTATAGTCACTAGATGAGGAATCACCGCTTCTTGAGGATTTTCCAAAGCGACCACGCCTTGTGAATTTCTGGAATTTCTTCACGAGCGATGCTAGCTCTGGCCAAATTCTTCAGATCTCCAAGGCTACTACCGAGTCTTCACTCTCGATTCAGAATCTGCCTTGGCCTTCGAGGCACGTGTTTTTCCATAGCCGTAACCATAGAGATCTCTCTTTTGACAAGTCGGAACTCGTGAGTATTTAGCCTTCGAGGATATCAGCAGGATCAAGAGACTTGTAATCAGCTCATTCTTGTATCATCGGTGCGAGTATCAAATGAGGAATCAAGCGATCTTAGTAATTTCTTCACCACCTCATGGTCGGTGATGTCGATGGCACCCAGTGCTTGAAGCTCATTTGAGATGTCGGTGAGGCGATCGAAGGTTTGTTGAACATTTTCGTTGTCGAGTCTTTTGAAGCGGTTGAAGAGATTCCAAGAACATCAACTCGAGAGTCACGCTGAGTTGAAACACCTTCATTTACTTTGGACAGCCTGTCCCGTATGAGTTTGGCGATTCCAAAGCACTCACTCTTCCATATTGACCTTTGCTCGATGGCCACATATGATATTCTTCGCTTGAGAATCGAGTTGCTTGAATCTCTTCACATCAGCATCATTCGGAGAGGGTGTGACCGAGGAAACACCTTTTGTCACAACATACCGTAGATCGTTGTCAATTGCTTCAAGATGCATTCGCATTTTGTTCTTCCAAGAGGGGTAGTCCGTCCCATCGAAGGTAGGACACCTGCCGAGACCTTGATCATACCTGCGGTTGACATAACTAAAACTCCGGTGGTTAAACTAAAATCACACGTAACAAGGGAGTACCTTGCTCGATACCAATTGAAAGTCGTTATATCGACTAGAGGGGGTGAATAGGCGATTTTAGAGAATTTACAAATTCTTCACCGAGGAATTTGCTGGTGAGGAAATTCCTTAGCTAAGAAATACATGCAGCGGAATAAGTACTCGAAGTAAGCATAACGACTTACAAGCATAGTCATCATGATGAAATGAAGACAATCACAGAGTACGTAAAGCGTAATCACAGGATAACACAAGATGAAGACAAACAGATCAAGAAATTGAACTGAGGAAATTGAGAAAGTCTTCACCAAAGTCTTCAAACACGATATGAACCAACACTCAACACAATAATGAGGGAATGAAAGGGTTGAGGAAATAGAACCAGTTAGGTTGGTGAAGACTATGATTTGGTAGACCAGTTCCAACTGTTGTCTCGGTTATACGTCTGTTGGAGCGGCCGAGTATTTAAACTCGAGGACACGCATCCCGGACACCCAATCGCTGAGCACGCAGCTCAGGACACCAAGTCCTCACCGTATTCTCCTTGAACTAAGGTCACGCAGACCTCGTCCAATCACTCGTGGTAAGTCTTCAGGCGACTTCCAAACCTTCACATACTTGGTCACTCGGCGATCCACAATTCCTCTTGGATGCTCTAGACCGTGACGCCTAACCGTCTGGAAGAAGCACAGTCTTCAAAGGTAAAAGCGCCGGATCCACGCAGGATCAATTTCTTCAGTGATGCTCAATCACTTTGGGTTTGTAGGGTTTGGTTTTGGGATTTTCCTCACTTGATGATTTTCGCTCAAATTCCTCAGAGGATGGGTTGCTCTCAAATGACAAGTGTCAAGTTCTCTTGGAGCAGCCAACCAACTAGTGGTTGTAGGGGGCGGCTATTTATAGCCTAGGGAGCAGCCCGACATGATAAGACATAAATGCCCTTCAATGATATGACCGTTAGGTGGATAAGATGTTTGGGACAGCCGGCGCGTAGCTCAACAACGGTCGGAATTTTGAATATCAAATTCCTCAGGGCTATCATGTTCCTCACCGTGTAGGCAATTCGCACTGGCGAATTCCTAACTCCTCGCCGAACAAATTCTCAATGACCGTAAGAGCTTCGTCTCACATCAAGAAATTGACCGAACTGTATGAGATTTCAAAAGCTTCACTCAAGGGATTGGTAGGTGTAGGATTTGAGTTGAGCATCACATGGAAATTTTTCCTTAGTATTTCCTTGACCCCTTTAACAAAGACGGTGTTTCCTATGACTCAAGAAAGAGAAAATGAAACTACGAAAACAAAAGTCTTCACGCTTCATGTTCCTCAAATGAATACCAAGTCTTCAAGGTCACACCAATTTCTTCGCTTTCAAAGTCTTCAGAAAGTCTTCAGAATATCAAATTCTTCATTGAAGAACTTCATTTTAGGGTCGACTTTCCTTTGTAAATATCAAACTCCTCATAGAATTATAGACCTGTGTACACTCACAAACGCATTAGTTACTTAACCTATAAGTCTTCAATACACCAAAATCACTAAGGGGCACTAGATGCACTTACAGTTGGCGTCGGCGAACGGGTTGGAGGGGTTTGAGCCGGACGAAGTGACGGAAGACATGGCGCGGGAGGGGTGCGGCTAGGGTTAGGGTTGGGTAGCGGAGGCAGTAGGGAGGGGTGCGGCGGCGGCTTTGGTGGTGGGGGATCGCGACGACAGCGGGGAAGAGGCGACGGCGAGGGTGGAGGTGGGGCGGCGCTAGGGAGAGAAGCGGGGGCTGCGGGTAAGGTGCGGCGGCGGCGGCTGGTGAGGCGGCGGTGGCAAGGGAGAGGCGGTGGCGGGAGGTAGCACGGCGGCGGCGGCGCGACGGGAGAACGTGAGGGCGGCGCGGCGGCGGCGGCGGAGGGATGAATATATGTCGTGTATGTAAGCATATGCAAGAACAAGAACAATGTGCGCATTGCCTTTTTGCCAAAAAGGAAGCAACATGAGTCTTCCGAGCCACTAGCTTCCTTATTCTGTTCATCTGCTCGTCCTCATTTTTGCTGGAAAGTCTGGCGTTTCCACTAGGAAAATCCATGTTCTTAGTTGTCATTACTATCCCATGCAGGCAGGCTGCGGCTTGCAAGCAAACTCGTTAGGGCCATCGACAATCCAACCAAGGGCATCTTCAACACGGATCCTTAAACCACCCCTATCCTCCTGGATCACATGATTCGGACATGTTTTGTCATCTAATGCGGGTATGTATTTGTTCGCCAGCACGCCCGGATATCTAAAATCCTATAAATCGAAAACAAACAAAAAGAGCTTTGCAGGAGTCCAGAGATCCATATAACGGCTAACTTTTTTTAAATAATACATTTTTTTAATTAATTTGCAGAAATATTACGCTGATATTTTTATTTTCAAAAATAATATCCAATCAGCCAGCAGCAGGCCGATTGGCCCTGGCCTACAGATGGCTGATAGTCCAGTCGGCCAGGAGGTGGTGAATCTGTCGGCCAGCTGCGGGCTGGTTGGGTCCTGTCGGCCAACTGTGAGCTGATTGAATTTTTTTAGTTGTCCCATTAATATTCCGTAATAATTCGTACTATATGTGGATGTGAAATATTTATGTGTGTCAGTATTTAAATTTGCTCCGGCAATATCAGAAATATATGTAGATGTCAAAAATTTAAATCTGTCAATATTTGTAGTTGCTCCCGTAAATATTCTTAATATATTTGTACATGTGTGAATTTTTTTAGTTGCTCCGTCAATATTTCATAATAATCTGTACTATATGTGGATGTGAAATATTTAGGTGTGTTAGTATTTAAAATTGCTCGCAATATTTGAAATATATGTAGATGTCAAACATTTAAATCTATCAATATTTATAGTTGCTCCCGCAAATATTCGTAATATATTTGTACGTGTGTGAATTTTTTAGTTGCTCCATCAATATTTCGTAATAATCCGTACAATATGTGGATGTGAAATATTTAGGTGTGTCAGTATTTGTAGTTGCTCCCGCAAATATTCGTAATACTTTTGCAGGCGTGTGAATTTTTGTAAACCATTAATATTTCGTAATATATATACATATCGAATATTTAGTAGTGCGGATATTTTAAGTTGCTGCTTAATACTTGCCTATCGTTGTTGAAAAAAAAAATCATGTGAGCCGAGACGTCGACAGGACCCAATCAACGCACAGTTGGCCGACAGGGTCACCACCACCTGGCCGACTGGCCTATCGGCCATCTGTAGGCCGATAGGAGGCCAATTAGCCTGCTGCTGGCTGATAGGATTTTATTTTTAAAAATAAAAATATCAGTTTAATATTTATGCAAATTAATAAAAAATGTATTATTTAAAAAAAATTAGCCATATAACGAATCAAAAGTCATCATGTACCCTTTCTCTTTGTCCGGACGGCGGAAGGCACTAGCTCTTGTGTTTAGCTAAAGATTAGTTTAGCGTTTTGGAGGAAGGCTTTGAAACCTTTTGGTGGAAGCATGTTTGTTTCATTTTTTTCTTTAAATGCTTGATGAAACGAAGCTACTAATTCATACTTCCTCCGTTCTAAAATAGATGACTCAACTTTGTACTAATTTTAATATAAAGTTGGGTCATTTATTTTAGAACGGAGGGAGTATATTAGTATCATGCATTAGTATTTGGTGAAAGGTTTCCGCCAACACTTGAACACTTGGATTAGTAGCTTCCGCCACTTGATGAAAGGCTTCCGCCAAAGCGTATTGCTTTTTCCTTTTAAGTGCTTGGTAAAGTGAGAGTTGGTAAAATAAACATACTAATCATGCATTAGTGTTATAATGAGCTATGCATGATTTGGCGGAGTGCTATTTTCTAAATTAGTTAAAAACGGGCATTTAAGGAATAGCGTTGAATGGCGACTCCCGTAAAAATGTCCGGACACCAGTTCAGACCGGTCCTTGAACGAATGCGGTGTCCCGCTTAGGGGTTAGCGTTGAAGATGCCTTAACAAACTAAAGAGTAAAATGCACTGGCGGTTATTGAACTTATGCTCATAGCTCACTTTGGTCACTGTATATAAGAATACGATCAATACGGTCACTATACATGACTTCTGGTTATTATACGGTCACTGTCTCACCGTATAGATTCGTGTAGTATCCAGTTGACCGGTCAAATAGTACAAGTGGCACCTCATCAGCTCATTTTCTTGTTTTGTCTATGCATGTCCCACTTGTCATGGGCGAAACAAATAATTAAAGAAAATAAAATTCTGCACATGCAGGCTCTAGCTGCCGCGGCAACGCCTTTGCCAGTTGAGCGCAGGACATTTTTGTGTCAAACAAATAGATTGACACTTTATTATATATACATTTCATACGACGCACACAACGCATACCGAGCACACGCGCACGCATGGACGGCGAGTACGTTTTGATGGACGTACGTGATATGTACGGACGGCCAGGCCTCTCGGCAGTGACGCATCCATGCAGCCACTCTCCATGAGAAACACATATAGCCAGTCATGCGTGTATCTATAGGCTGCGGGTTAGATCAAGATTCAAATGGTCCGGTCCGTTCGGAACTGTTATCGAACCTGTGAACCTGCCGCAAGATCCTGGGGCCACGGTTCGACCGCACTCGTCTAAGAGGGCAACGGGTAAACCTAAGGTTCGACCCTACTTCTCTGATACCGAGTGCGAGACGAGGCGCCTATAGGCGAGATGCCCGATCTGAACGTACACGCCGTGTTCCCGGCTCCGGGACAGCAAAGATGACCTCCATTCCCGGCTCCATCGTGCCTCGAGCAGCTGTCGTGCAACACAAGCTACTGAGGTGGCGTCGGCGCGACGAATGCTCGCTCAGGGTCACGGACGGCCGGCGTGGTGGTGGTTATGGCCGTGGTGCTCGAACGACGGCGAGACATACGTGCAGCTGGAGCAGAGGCATGAGTTGCGGGCGGCGTCGAGCGTGGCGGACACACGACGCAGCAGCGCGCGGCGACGCGAGCTACAGGGCTTGCGTGGGCGCGGCGAAAAGTACAGCCGGCGCGCGTGCATGCACTTGGCTGGCATCAGCTACAACCGCAGGAAACGGTTCGACCCTAGGGTCGAAAGGTTCTGTGCTGGCGCGTGTGTGGTGCGTGTCATGCGTGCTTTGTGCTAATGTGTACGTGCGTGTTGTGTGCCTGCGTCATATATGTAATGAAGTGGTCTCTTTACATATGCACTCACTTGGCTAGTGTGCATAGGTTGCACCGGGAGGTCCCATGTGCATAATTTTATTTTTTCTGTCATCCGTAGACAGTTGGGACCCATGTAGCCAGAGATAGAGCTGAGGAGACATCGCTGTTTGACCGGTCAACTGGATCAAATACGAAGCAATACGGTGAGATAGTGATCGTATATTCACTAAAAATCATGTATAGTAACCGTAGTGACCGTATTCTTGTGTACAGTGACCAAAATGAGCTATCAGCACAAGTCCAATGACTGCTGGTGCATTTTACTCCAAACTAAATAAGGAAAAGAAAAAAAAAAACAAGTAAAAGCTCGAGAAACGGCAGCGCTTTTTGGCACGTCCGTTCATCGCCACTCTACCAACTACAGGCCCTACGTAGGGAGAATGCCACAAGAGCGCCCCCATCCATTGCCCCTTGCTTGGACCCCCTTGTGAACGGACAAAAGGCCTTTTCTCACGAGTGCACGTGGTTTTGGTCGTATCGTTTCTCTTTCCTGCAACCACACGATTGTTCACGCCACATGCTCAATTTGGAGAACAATCTTGAGCCAGCTGGAACAATATGCATACGGTCGATCACGGTTCAAACAGTACGTAGAAGGCACTATGGTGGACTACAATGATCATATCTAGTTTCCTTTTTTTTTGCATCAGAATCATCATATCTAGTTAGACATGCCCCAAGACCGATCGCAGACATATACCATTAGAGATATCCAAGAGTTGATTCTAGTTGATAGGGAGATTTTGTTTACACATATTAACCGCAGCCAAAATAAGGTTAGTCACCATTTGGCGGCCCTATGGGCGCAGTACCCATTGCAAGGCAGTGTGGCAGGAGGGGTACGAGCCAAAAAGTCACTTTGGAACTCGGGTGCATTGGAGCCCATGGTTGTGAATATGGGAAACGTTTGAAAACGGTGTGCCGGCCGAAACTTGGGCCGGTCGCACCGCTCGATCGCTGGCACAGCCTGGCTACTAATCCACTGGCACGTCGCGTGACCGCTCAGCCTTACCTTACCTTTCCCCACTACTGTTTGACCACTCTTTCCTCTCCTTCTTCCACAAGACTGCTTCTCTTTCCCCTCCTCCTCCATCTACCTCACCGGCGTGACTCCTCCATGCGAGCAGCTCCCCGACGCGGTGCTCATGCAGCTCCCGCTCCCAACAGCTGCGGCGCTCGCGTGGCTCCTCCCTCTCCCACGGACACCATGGGTAGTGTGGTGGAGCGGTGCTGCAACTGGCGGCGGCGGCGGTGGCCATGGGTGACGCCATGGACGAGTACACTGATGGAAGACGATGCCTTAGTGCTACAACCGGTCAGTTTTTTTGCTGGAACCAGTTGGGAAAAAAGCTGCAACCAGTTGCTGTCACAGCACCACCATGGAATCCACTCAATCCATCCATCTAGCTCCACTCCGACGAAGCGAAACCTCCACCCCCGGGGAAGCTTCAACCAGCTGAGCCAGAAGCTGCAACCGTCGTCAAAATTAGCTACTACTGGCGAGGAATTTGCTACATACATCACAACAGATATGCGACCTACTACGACAGCGGCTTTTTTTGTTGCAACTGTCCTCAAAATTTGCTACTACCGGTGATGGATTTTGCTACATCCATCATGGCGGAGTTGAGACCGGCGACGGCGTCGAGATGAATTGTTGCAACCGTCTTTGGATTTTGCTACTACCGGCGAGGGTTTTTGATACATCCATCATGGCGGAGATGAGACCGGCGACGCCGGCGAGATGATTTTGCTGCAACTGCAGTTGATTTTTGCTACTACCGGCGAGGGATTTTGCTACATCCATGATTTTGCTACTACCAGCGTGTTTTCTGCTGCATCCATGAACGACGTTGACTTTTTGGCCGTCGCTCACACAACCCCGTGCAGCGAGTTTTGATGACGAGGGGGCGGCGATGATGCTAAGAGAGCTACAACCGACTCACGGCGAGATGGAACCGAAGGCAGCAAATGCTACAACCACCCCCAAGATTTCCTGGAACCATGGCTGTGGGTGCTACGTACTCGGGGAGGGAGACGGCGCAATGTGACCGGTGCGGCGGTGACGACGATGATGGCGGGGGGACTAACCGGCGGGGGGATGAGATATGGAGGTGCGGGGCCGCGCAGGATATGCGTGTGGGGGAGTGGGTCAAGAAGGAAGAGGTGGAGGGAGTTCGCGGGCGTGAGGAAGAGGACGACCGAGTCCACGATCTGTTTTTCACGCGAGCATGATCCAGTGGACCGGACTCTGTGCGGGGCCAGATCTGACGGACCGCATGCGACCGGCGCCTATTACTGGCCTTTGAATATTCACCTTGAGCAATACAAAATCTCCATCCTCCTGGAAAAAAAGAAAATCTACTTAGACATAGTTGTATTCCGGATTTTATTAGCTCTTTTATGATCCTTTTTGAAAACTAATATCAGGAAAAATACAACTTTGTGTTTGAGTATAGCTGAGCCGAGTCACGAGCTACTCGTTAGGTTGTGAGTTTCGAGTTAAAATTCCAGCCCTACAAACACCACAACTGGGAAGTACAAAGAATTTCATTGATGTGAGAGTTGGTGTGCTACCGGAAGAGAGGTGGCGGTTTACAGGCTTCTATGGAGAGCCTAGATGGGAAGATAAGAACCTATCATGGGCATGTCCCCTATACACCCAGAATAATGAATCTTGGATTGTCGCTGGAGATTTTAACGAAATCCTTTATTCGCATGAGAAGGAAGGGGGAGCACCCCATTCGGGTACGTATGATGCAAGACTTTCGCGATGCTTTGGTTGACTGTGAGCTGGAAGACATGGGTTGCTCAGGTGACCAGTTCACCTGGTGGAGGAGAAGATTCCGCGAACGACTGGACAGAGTGGTGTGTAACAGTGGTCTACATGGTATGTTTCCTAACGCCCGTGTGACCAATGCACCGCACATCAAATCTGATCACAGGCCGCTAGTATTCGGGTGACTGATGCTTGGGAGAAGGCGTCGAGCTTGACATCCCTTGTCGAACATACAACTTTTATACATGTGGATCTTCACACATGGGACAGAGAGGTACTGAGACCTCTGTATCATCGTCTCAAGAAACTAAAGGAGGAGCTGGAAGCTTTGTGGTTGGGGCGACTTAATGATGAGACGAGAGACCGGCAAAGGGAGTTGCTTGTTGAGATTGAGGAAACAATGGAGAAGGAGGAAATTTATTGGGTCCAGAGAAAAAGGGCCAATTGGTTAAAGTATGGTGATCGAAACACGAACATTTTCAATAATTTTTGCACGGCCAGAAGGAAAAAAACAAACATTATTTGCTGGCTTATGGATGAGAATGGGAATTGGAGAGAGGATAATAAGGCAATGAGAATCTTGATAGATGCATACTTCCAGAACCTTTTCACTTCTTAAGTGGCGGGCCCGAATGTTGAGGTTTGGAACAAGGTCAAACTGAAAGTTTCCCCTTATATGAATGAGGCTCTATATCACCTTATACTACAGAGGATGTTAAGTGTGGTTTGTTCAGTATTGGTGACTTAAAAGCATGGTTAATAACAAAAATTGGCACCAGGATGATCTGGTTAGAGAAGTATTACATGCAGTTAATCCCGGTGTAAATTCGAAGGGTTGGAATACTACCACAATCGGTCTCATTCCAAAAGTTGATTCAACGAAAAATGTTTTTCCGTTTAGACCTATTAGTCTTTGTAATGTGGTCTACAAAGTCGTCACAAAAATGTTGGCAACGAGGCTAAAAGTATTTCTCCGAGAGATCATTAGTGAAAATCAAAGTGCCTTTGTCCATGGGCAAACTATAACTGATAATGTTATTGTTGTGTATGAATGCCTACACACTATGAAGAAGAGAAGAAGAAGGGTAAGGTAGGCTCATCTGCAGTTAAGCTTGACATGCATAAGGTTTAATTATGATCGCGTCGAATGGGTGTTCCTAAAAGCTATTTTGATCAAGTTGGGATTTGACAATAGATGGGTTCAGCTTATTATGGCATGTCTCCTCGGTTGAGTATAAAGTGTGTTCTAAATCAAATGAAACACAACCATTCAGTCCAACAAGAGAGTAAACCCTTGTCTCATTATTTGTTCTTGCTATGTGCCGAAGGTCTCTCTGCTTTGATTGCTCATGAGAAGGGAAGTGGAAATCCCGCGAGGTTTAAGGCTTGCCGTGACTCGCCTGTTTATTTCTCACTTGTTATTTGTTGATGACTCTCTTATCTTGGTGAGGGCATATGCCGCTAGCGCCGACACGCTGGAGAGTATTTTCGATGATTATTGTGTTGCATCTGGTCAAATGGTTAGTGTTGCCAAATCTTCTATATTTTTCAGCCCCAATACAAATGTTGATGACAAGGTGGAGTGGAGTTTACCAAATTCTAGATATTGTGACAGAATCCCTATTAGATAAGTATTTGGGACTTCCTTCTATATATGATTGGGGTGGATCATGTGGACTGTTTCAAACATCTAGTCGAGAGAATATAGAAAATTGTGAATGGTTGGAAGGAGAGGACCCTATCTTATGGTCGTAATGGTTAGTGTCGCTCTGATTAAGGTGGTGGCTCAAGCCATCCCACAATATGCGATGAGCGTGTTCAAATTTCTAAAGAAAGCATGTAAGGGAATCACTAATGCCGTATCGCACTATTGGTGGGGTGGCGGAGAAGACCAACGTAAAATGCATTGGTTTGCATGGTGAAAGATATGTGTCCTAGAAAATAGAGGTGGTATGGGCTTTCGAGATATTAATAGTTTTAATCTTAACATGCTTGCTAAACAGTGTTGGAGACTTATTAACCAGTTTTACTCATTATGTGCAAGGGCCCTGAGATCTAAATATTACCCTGGAGGTGATATCCTTAACTATGAGCTGAAAAGGGGTTCTTCTTATGTATGGCAGAGCATATTTGCAGCGATTCAAACATTCAAGAAGGGTTGCATCTAGAAAGTTGGCAATGGTTTTAAAATAAACATATGGAAGATAGTTGGATAACAAGCAGTTGTTCTAGACGTTCCTGTATTGTTTTAGCGGAGACTGGTGCTATTATGGAGGGCCTTAAATTACGTTTGAATATTGGATGCAATTCTACACTTATTCAAATGGACAATCTAGTTGTGGTGGAAGCCCTAAAGTTGAACATTGGGCATTCAATGACTGCAAGACCTATACTTGATGAATGTCGGAGCTTACTACGGGAGTTTGGGAAAGTTCTTATTAAACATTGTAATAGAGAGTCTAATCAGTGGCAGACCTAGACCATGACCCATGGGGTGCCAACCTTACACTCACAACATAAATGTCATATATAACCTTAAAAATTATCAGTTTAGCATTTTTTTAATCCTATAATACACATAAAATTAGACAAACTACTACTAGATATACTAGATAAAAAAGATTTGCATTTTTCTGGGGGGTGCCAGGGCACCCAATGGATCCGCCAGTGAGTCTAATATGGTAGCTCAAGTGCTCGTGCAGCAGGGCCGTGTAGATCCACCGTCTGTGTAGTTGGACGCACCTCCGATTTGCTTTCTAACTTCTTAGCAAACGATGTAACTATTATTTGATATTAGTAAAGCTAGTCATGAAAGCCTTCACTAAAAAAACTTGTAAAAGTCTTCACCTTGCTTGCTGGACGATTGGATGTGCATGGCGCCATCGCTCGCCGCTCATCGTCAGCTGGACGACTCCTAGAGACACGGACAAGATTGCACGGCTAAGGCGTGGGGGTGGGGCCACCTGAAACTTTGCTCCTTCCCACGTGGTGCTCGGCAGTTTTGTCAAATTCCGTAGGCTATTTGTTGTCCATCACTCACTCCAGCATGGCAGCATCACCTTCACCGGCCTGTGCTTGTTCCTTCCCATTTTGCAGGCAGGACCCTACTGCCACCGGACTAACACGAGGGGGCCCTTGCCATGCTGGGCCAACATTTGTATCCACACCAGACCCGCAGCACCGCTAAGAAGGATTTGATTGGCAAAACAGCAGATATACTCATGGAAACACCATTTACCCAAAGCGCCAAAAACATAGCAGTCGTAGAATTTTATAATCATTCGCATAAAGAAGAAAACTGAAAAAAAATCTATGATTCGAGGCTTCTCGCCCGCAAACTGGAGTGAAGCCAACTGACTGAACTGAGCGACAGGAGGATCACAAGATCTCTGCGGCCGGACCATGTGAGTTCCTGTCAAATCACCCGTACTACATCACATGCGGAGCTACAGAGACAAGGGAATTAAGCGGAGGTTCCCAGCAGAGCTTTATCATGCTAGCCTCCGCACATCCGATGAAGGAAATTATATGGACGGTCCAGATGGGACGAATCTCGATCGCTGGAATCCGGACGCAGAGCTTCATTCCCCGGGAGATCACACTGAGATCCCGATCCGGTGCGCATCCGGATCTGCAAGAGGTAAGAATCACGTGCTACAAGCACGTGAGACGGCGCGAGGAAGGCAAGTGCTAGCTACCGGCTCGAACATGGACCTGAACCTGGAGCAAGTAATCATCAAGACAGTTCTGGCAAATAAGAAACTATACCTGTGCCTGTGTCTGTCAGTCTTCAGTTGCTCTGCCACTTCTCACGGCCATCTCCATTTAATACACGCCTTCCGCAGAAAATTCAGAGTTCATTGAATGCGAGATCCAATCCAGCCACAGAGAACATGAAGAGCACACCCCGTCGTGTAGGAGAGCAATGTGTAGGACGTACGAGCAGTTAAATTCACAAGATTGTCTTACCAATGAGCACACCCCGTCGTGAGTGTTCACAGCAATACAAAAGTGCATTTATTTTGCAACAAGACCGCCAGAATTGACAAATCTGATCCTTTTTTTTCATACTCGAAGAACAAAAAAGAGAAGACCCTGTTCGGACCGTAACCACATACAGTAGAAGTGCTCCAGAGAAGATCATGGCTGCAGCAGGACAAAAGAGTGAGTCAGCTCCATGCTGGCGAGCTGCACCGCGTACTACGCGTCTACGGTCTACCCAATCAATATGGTGTTCTGCAGATCAGATAACCAGTGGATGGATGCTCAGAGAGGTCTGAAACATGAGAATTTCAAAGTGAAACATAAAAGTTGCTACCAAGGATTTCACACTTTTACGTGTTGACCCAGAAAATCATGAATCCTTATCCCCAGGACAAGCAAACCCCGATCAATCAACTCAGCTTTCCTGGAAAGGGACATGCACATCATGTAGTAGTGCGTAGTAGTAAAAGTGAGCACAGGCCAGGGATCTGGCATCTCCATTATTAAAAGAAGGGCAGCACGGCAGCAACTAGGCAGCCGTATTTACGGTACACGCATGCTCTTCGGTTTTCGTTTGGAATGAACTTAGATCTACACTCCAGCCGCTAAACCCGCCATGAATGATGCAGCAACATGACCAGAGTTGCAACAACACATGCTGACATGCATGCATGGGTATCAGGCCAGGGATCTGGCATCTCCATTATTAAAAGAAGGGCAGCACGGCAGCAACTAGGCAGCCGTATTTACGGTACACGCATGCTCTTCGGTTTTCGTTTGGAATGAACTTAGATCTACACTCCAGCCGCTAAACCCGCCATGAATGATGCAGCAACATGACCAGAGTTGCAACAACACATGCTGACATGCATGCATGGGTATCAGTACTACAGCTTTATAAATTTTGAATCTGGAAGAATGAAAGATGGCATACTTTGATCAAGCCTGGTGGTGGACTGGATCCGATCTTGGGAGTGCTCCTTGTAGGGTTAGCTTATCACCACCATACACTACACTGGCATAATTATCACATGCAGTGAAGAGATCATCTTTCCAGGATGCAGAATCATTCATAAGCATGATGTAAATGTCCATGGCACTCAGAATATTATATACCTTTTCTTCATCGCCTGCCTTTTGTGCTGGCCATGGCATTGCGTTCTCTCTCCAGGCTTTTGAGTGTCTTGGATGCCCGCTACCTCCCTGTCACCGTCAAGAATGGAGCACGAGAAACATGCCTGCAAGGAAAAGATTCATGAGATGCGTACCAAAATTTTGCACCGCAAACTTTTGTTACACTTCCCTACATGATTTTCGACCTATCTATCTTGTTCACATGCCCTTGCAGATTGAGATGACAAGACCACTCCACATCAGACAAACCTTCATGACAAGGATGTCTACAAGTCGCAACTGTTGCAGGATGGCAAGACACTGCATTTCCTTCTCCGGTTCTCCACCACCCATGAGTGACAATGATATCCACACTGGCCGTGATACTCACTCCAGTGCATGTAAATAAACACAGTAAAATCTTGAGAAGCACAGATTCTTTTTTTTTTTCGAACCATGCAGGAAAACAACATGACCAATCCAAAACAACTCAGAAAAAAATTATTAGAAAACGAACTACACACCCAACCAAGAAACAGCTAACACGCAAAAAAGCCCCTACAGGCTGAACACAATAACATGTAGTTAATGAAGGATCAAACGACCAAAACTTGCCACCTCACACTGCCTAGCGTCAGCTTTGATTTGATCAACGACATTTTGCAAAGGCGTGAAGCGATTATCAAAGACTCTTTTGTTTCTCTCGCGCCATATGCTCCAGATGATCAAGTGAACTAAGAAGTTCAGAGATTTCCTCTTAGTTCCTTGAGTAATGAGTCTAGCATTGTGCCACCAATCCTGGAGAGACGGTAATCCTTGAGGCACTATCTCACTCAAACCAGCCCACTGAAGCACCATATTCCAAATAATCTGCACGGCGGAGCAACCTATGAATAAATGATGAACGGTTTCTTGAGTGTTATGACAGTAGCAGCAAGCA
The DNA here is from genome assembly GCA_021605205.1 of Aegilops longissima. NCBI lineage: Eukaryota > Viridiplantae > Streptophyta > Magnoliopsida > Poales > Poaceae > Aegilops > Aegilops longissima. Next base: position 372,438,440 of record CM038680.1, on the reverse strand, counting down.
TCCTGGTGAGGCAAACCACGTTTGTCCATACACGCCCTCTGACGACCAACCATAGAAAAAGTTTAATTTTCAGAGGCGCCCAAGTCTTTCAGATACCACTGGCCATGCTGCATTTTACCGCATCCCTAATAGTGATGAAAATATGTTGTGTGAATAACAGAGAGGAATCCAACAGGTACGGGAAGCACAGAGGCCAGTATGTACCTCACCCTGTAGCAGGAGCATCAGCCAAAACTGATTGCAGTTGAACACCTGGAAAGCAAGGACAATAATGCAGCCTACACATCGGCACAGCTTAAGCTGAGCTTCTTGGCCTCATTAGTAGGCAGTACCACCCGTGATCCCTGTGAATGATGCTCCACGCTAGGCCTGCGGTGGACATGGTGCACAGATTGATCAAAGCAGCTACAGTGATGTACTGATGTGGGCCTCATTTCTCTGCACAGTTGTATTTCGAGCTCGATTGATTTATTTTGGATCTTTGTTCTTCCCATCACATGGGTTACTATTGTTGCATGTGCTAGTTCCACTATTTTCTGATAAGCACCTGAAGGCAATGTTTCTCGGCATTTCTGATGCAAGAAAGATCAACGAGCAACTTCTTGCGCTTGTAAGCCTGCCAACAAGGTAGAGATCCTGTTTGTAGTCTCGGTGGTTTCTAAAGTACTCCCTTCATTCCAAATTACTCGTCGCAGAAATGGATCTATCTAGAACTAAAATACATCTAGATACATCTATACCTGCAACAAGTAATTCGGAACGAAGGGAGTAGCATCTAACAAAATCTAATTTAGGGGTGTCGGTTCTCCCCGTGATTGCACTCGATACTGTCCACAAGATGTTTTGTGCAATGAGGCAAAAGCTTCACTTCACATGGTCTAATTATATGTTGTCTATAAATTGGAGGCTAAGAGGTGTGAAATGTTCCCAGCAGGCCTGCAACCCCTGCATGGTGCTCTCAAAGTTCCAGTTCGTGGAACGAGGAAATCCTCAGTAACCAATTCTTTTTTTAAAAAAGGAGGATGACCCCCGGCTTCTGCATCTGGGCGATGCATGCGGCCACTTTATTAATTATTCTCATAAGACTTTACAAAGTCATACAACAATAAGACTAAAGCCACCGTCTAAGTAACAACTGTCGCTACACCTATCCAATTGATGAAGGGGCGCTGATATCCTGGGCCTAATACCAAACAGACATCACGGCCAGACCTAACATCTAAAACCTGAGGTCCCAACCAGGACGCCTGCCGGGTATGGGCACCCACCAGTCCGGTGTGCTCCTCAACTAGGACGTCTGCCGAGTATGAGGCCACCGTAGCCACTTGCCACCAATCCATCTTCAGAGTTGTACTGCTGCATCAACCTTGCCCGGTCTAGCTGCTGTCGACACCACCACGACGACAGACAGTGTCGACCTCCTGCACGTGTCCATCACCACACATCTGACGTCAAGCCTCCGCTGCTCCATGCCGCCAAGAACCGCCACCATGAATATGTAGAAAGACACACCGCTCCACCGAAGAAGCCATCCGCTGGTCCCTCGAGCCCGAGTGCATCTCCAAGAATGCCGCCCCCAAAGGGGTAACGACACATGAATGCCGCCGTCATCCGATCAACTGATCTAGGGTTTCCCCCGGAGGTATTGAGTGGGTTTGGGATTTGTACCTCGATGATGCCTTCATGAAGAAAGCGATGATAAGGGCATCGTCATCACCGGCTCCGGCCACGACCGAAGACCAAGTTTTCACTCGGATCCGTCCCAAGAAATCCACCCGACAACCTATGCACTATCTCGACCGCCTTCAAAGCCCCAGATCTAGCCGCCTAGATCCGGCGACCAACCGCAACAGCAGTACCACCGTAGGAGCCCTGGCACACCGGCCACTGCCCCGAATGCGCCACCACTGGAGCCTGGGAGGAGGAATCCCACCCCACCTCGCCAAACCGCTAGAGCCGCCGAGATGGATCCCGCACGCTCATCACCGGCTCTGATCGGAACCAATCCGTGGCAAAACCACGAGATCGCCGACGCAGATCCGCCTTGGATATGGACTGCACCACGCCATGCCGCCGCGGAAAGCTCGAGCTTCACCCGCCGCCGTCGTGGCCGCCGCCCAGATCTGATCCGCTAGCCGGACCTCCACGGCGCCCTCTTCACGCCGCCGCCGCCCGAGGCCTCCGCCCAGAGCACGCTGTCGCGCCACCATGGATCAGATCGCCGTCGCGCCGTCACGCGCGTGGAGGTCCCGCCCCACCCCCTCCGACGTGATCCAGGGAGGAGAGCCTCCGCCATCGCCGTCGGCCCGGGCTTAGCCGGCATCCTCCGCGGGCGGAGGAAGGAGGAGGTGGGGGTGACCACAGGCGGCTAGGGTTTGAGCCGCCGAGTCGCCCGAGATGGGGGCGACGCGGGGGCAAAAACCAACAACGCGGAGGCTGAGGCCCAGGAAAATCCCAAACGCTCTGAACACCCAGTAACCAATTAGCTCATCTTAAGTACCTTACCCATATCCACAATCCAAATATCAGCTTATCTTAAGCACCTAATATCCATAACCACAATCCACATATCAGCACTGCTGCTATGTGGAAGGTGAGTGGTTCTGTGAGACTGTGACAGCCACATACATTCATTTCAGGTGAGAACAGATTTGATCTTGTCCGAATTTTCTTTCTTTCTTTCTATTTATATCAATATAAGATAAGAAACACATTATAACCATGGTATGAAGAATATCCAGTGTTTTGTACGACCAGATGAAGCTATAGAAGGAAAGATCGAGCCATTAGGATACCCACAATTAAACATGCTTATACGGGGTGCTTACAGAGGGACAGTATAACCACATCATCATGTAACCAAGTAAGAAGCATAGGTGCTTCGGTAGTTGTATTTTCTATTGGTTAGAGGTAGTTGTACACACAAATACCTGTTAAACACTAGTGCACACAAGCGTCGATTCTACAAAATTAGTAACTTAGCAGCTCTCCTAGATGGCAAGAAAAGATAGGTATTTTGTTCACCTCTCCAAACATCTGCATCACAGATGCTTTAAGACTTGAGATCACATAAATGAATCGCTCATTCCCACTTAATGCGAGTTGGTCACAAGTAATCAGGTCAAGGACTTAACTTGGAAGTTGGAACACTGAAGCACATGGAAATGCAGAGCTGATAAACCTCATAAACAGGAATAGATGGACAAATGATATACAATTATATCTCAAACATATTAACAATTGCAAATAATGGTAGTTCTGTGAATCTCTGACCCAATCAAAATTTATCAATCTATTTTTGAGAAACAGGCTATCATATCCTTTTTGCAGTAATCCTACTAGGAAGGGTGACTGGCCAATCAAAAGCGCTAGTTGCAAAAAAAAAAACAAATCTATGTTAAGCAGATTGTTAGATTACTTAGCTGAAATCATTTATCATTACTTGAACCATTGAGTTCATCTTGTTGTAGAAAAGACAATTAAGCATGGAAGCTACCTGCAGGGCTGCAAAAATATAGGCACAACAATGAAATGAAATGACTCGGTGACTATCTATGACCATGTTATACGATGAAAAAATCCTTCAAGTTATTTAACTAGTTACTCAGGTATATGTATGTACTCATACATCCTTTCAACACTTCCATTCACTTTGACACAACAATTGTCTGCTAGGTCGGGATATCAGCACACTAACCAGTCTAACCTGCTATTTCCACACACCAAAAAAAAAAAACTAACCTGCTAGTGACCTTAGCACATGTTTATGGTAAAAAAAAAAAACCTTACCACATCTAATTACAGAAAAGCTTTCACTAAATTCCCTCACGAGAGTGGCACTGTGTACTGCAATGGTGTTAGTTTATCCGTAATCCAATTTCAGTTCCAGTTTAAAAAGTATAAATCATGTTCATAATCAATAAACAGTCTGCTCTACTCTATTTATTTTTACGAGTAATGCCTTCTATTATTTTCCCACTTCATAAATTTATCGATGAAGGTTTGGCACCAAACATTTCTCTGTTGAAAGATTTGATACCATGTCAGATCCAGTGGTTTCTTCTAACATTTCTCTGTATGCAAGCTCTACTAAGACACATTATATGTCAGACACAATCACATTTGCATCATTTCCCATTAATACAGCCAATAATGTCAGTTGCATTCGCAGCTTCTCACTAACTTCTTTGAACAATCGAACAGGAGAACAGCAACAATCATCAGCAGTACACTAAATCGAATACCATTGATGCTAAGTAGCTTGCCACTAGAGACTAACATACTGTCATCTGATCTTAAAATCAAACACCACATTAGTAATGATCTTAAAATTAAACACTACATCTGAGATAAATTCACTCTTGCCTTCCTCATAGGGAGATTCACTGCATTACAAGTCAAACAAACAACTAAGTACTAGGGAAATATCTCATCAGGCTAAAGGAAAAGCTCACGCGAAATCTTTCAGCAAGATGGCTTCTCCACCATCTCCTCCTCCTCCTCCTTCCGCCGCTCCCCTTCTCTGGTTCCCTTGCCGCAACGCTTCTCCTGCCCCAGCTCTTCTCCGACCACAACAACCCTATCTTCCTCGTCTCCGCGCCCGACGACTACCACCTCGTCGCCGCCTCCTCCGCTACCGCCGCCGACGACCACGACCTCGTCGGCACCGCCCTCGCTGCCGCCCCCTGCGCCAACAAGGGCGTCGGGAACGGCCCCGCAGGTGGGTCCCGCGTCCTCCACGCAGCCTCCATGAGGCGCGAGGGGGTCATCTCCCTCGTCCTCGTCCTCGTCGTCGGAGAGGGAGAGGTGGGGAGGCGGGAGGAGACGGCTAGCGCCGCAAGGGAGAAAGCCTCGGCGATGGACTCCGGCGGGAGCGCGCAGTCCTCCAGGCCCGCATCCTCCAGCCGCGGCGGCCGGATGGGGTCACCGGCGGCGATATGCCTGCCTTCCCCGGCCATTTTTGGTGCACGACACGGGCGCTGGCTGGAAGACTCCAGAAGTCACTGGGCTAGGCGGCGAGGAAATCCCTATTTGCCGCTCGCTGCGGCAAGCTGTCTGGGAACTCCTATTGGACGCTCGCTGCGGCAAGCAGTCGGCGCTTCGCACAGGGCAGGTGCGAGGGAGCGACCGAGTGGGCGGTCCGTTTAGCGTTACAGCAGACCCCGGTTTTGGAATCTTCTATGATGTTTTCAGCCGGTTTTTTCCGGTTTTGGGAACCTTCTAGAAGTTTCCTAAACCGGCTTTTTCTTTTTCAGTTTTTTTTTGTTTTTCGTTTTTCTATTTCTCTTCTTTTACTTTTTTCTTTTTTTCTGTTTCTTTTTTCTTTTCCTTTTTTTCTTTTCAAGTTTATTTTCAAAAAAAATCCGAATTTCAATTTTTTTTCCTGTTTTTCAGATTTTGTTCAAAATTCGAAAAATGTTCCCATTTCACAAATTTGTTCATAAATTTAAAAAGTTCCTGCTTTCAAATTTTTGTTCTGAATTTTCAGAAAATGTTCATGTTTTTCAAAATTGTTCAAATTATTTTTATTCATTTTTGAGAAATTTGAAAATTAATGGCATGGATTTAAAAAATGCCTGTTTTCAAAAATTGTTCACAAATTTCAAAAAATGTTTTTATTTTTCAAATTTTTGTTCATGTATTAAAAAATGTTCTTCTTTTTCAAATTTTTCAAAAAATGTTCTTCTTTTTTAAATCATGTTCAGTTTATGCAGCTGAAAAATGTTCACCTATATAAAAAATGTTCGCACTTTTAAAAAATGTTCGAAGCACTAGAAAAAAGTTTCCGTTTCAACTGTTTGGTCATGTATATAAAAAATGTTCTCCTTTTCAAAATTGTTCTCAGTTAAAAGAAATTTGTTCTCAGTTAAAAGAAATTTGTTCTGAATTTAAAAAGTTGTCCCCATTTTCAAATTTTGTTCACCAATTCCAAAAACATTGTTCAAAAATTTCAAAAAATGTTCTTATTTTAAATTTTTTGTTCATGTATGAAAAAATGTTCTTGTTTTTCAAAAAATGTTCTTAGTTTTTTAAATCATGTTCAGTTTACGCAGCTGAAAAACGTTCACCTATATAAAAAATGTTCGCACTTTCAAAAAATGTTCGAAGCACTAGAAAAAAGTTTCCATTTCAACTGTTTGGTCATGTATATAAAAAATGTTCTCCTTTTCAAAATTGTTCTCAGTTAAAAGAAATTTGTTCTGAATTTAAAAATCGGACGCTCGCTGCGGCAAGCAGTCGGCATTTCGCACACAAGCAGCTTGGCTGGGCCGGCCCATATTGCGGGTGCGCCACATTCGTAGGTTAAAAATCACAAAAAAGGATAAAAGGATACTGGAATCGAACCCGAGACTTCCTATTGCTAAGCGCGATGAGCTAGCCGCCCCAACTAGCTACTTCTTATGGTAAATTGGCAGAGCGAACCTAAAGAAATTAACATTAGCGAGAAAACATAAAATCTGAATACGCAAAATTACGATGAACCAAGGTGTGAGCGAGGCACCTGTCAACACAAGTAGGTAGCCACTATAGTTTCTAAGATTTCGTGTCAAAAAAGGTAGCCCAACAAATATGAACTATAAACCGCGACAAAGGCTATACTTAAAATAAATTCAAACGTGAATTCTTTTGGCAAAAAGTAAATATTTTCTGAAACGCAACCATTTTATAATTTGTGAACAAAATTTTAAAAATTAGAACATTGTGTGAAAGCGTAAACATTTTTTTGGAATAAAAAAGGAAGAAAACTGAAATTGCGAACATTTTGTTTAAATGCGACCACTTCAAAATTTGAGAACAATAATTTTAAAATTAGAATATTTTCGTAATTTCATTTTTTAATGGACAAATTAATTGAATACGAGAACATTTTTCAAATTTGCGAACACTTTTTGAAAAACAGAATAGAATTGAAAACCCAAACATTTTGAATTTTCCAAAACATTTTTCGAAGACATGAACATTTTTGGAATTTGTGAACAAATTTTTTAAAGCACGAACAATTTTGAATCTTGAGAACAAATTTGGAAGCGCCAACTATTTTTTCAACCACAGACATTTTTTGAATCTTGAGAACAAATTTTGAAATGGAAAACAATTTTGAAATATCCCGAACAAATTTGGAAGCGCGAACAATTTTTTAAAGCACGAACATTTTTTGAATCTTGAGAACAAATTTTGAAACAAAGAACAATTCTGAAAAATCCCGAACAAATTTGGAAGCGCGAACATTTTTTTAAAAAGTGAAAAAATATTGAAATCTGCTCTATTTTTTGAATTTCGAAAGTTTTAAACTTTTTTGTGTAACGAGAACAATTTTTAAATTTTGAGAACATTTTTTCAAAAGCTGAACATTTTTTGAAAACATGAACAAAATTTCAAATTTTCAAGTTTTTTGAAGAAAAAAGAGAAGAAAAGAAAAAGAAATAACAAAGAAAATCCTTTTTTTTTTGTAAAACTGCAAACATGTTTTAGAAAAGACCAAAAAAAATGTGATCCTGAAAAGAAACAAAAAAAGAAATGAAAAAAGAAACCCAAAAAAGAAATGAAACAGAAAAACGAAAAAAACCGAAACAAATCTTCTCAAAAGAAAACCGTTAAACAGGTATAACTACAAAAAACCGGTTCAGGGAACCTTCTGGAAGGTTCCCAAAACCGGATGCCTCGCTATGGAATAGTGGGCCAGCCCGATTCTCGCGCTCGGGGGGACGCCTGTTGCGAAACCTCGACATTTTGACGCAGTTAGCGTCGAATAGGATTTTCCAAGCTGTCTGTCGGGGGAACGCACTGGGAGATCCAAAGATCGCTCGGGATGGGCCGACCCGTTAAACCTATTTACATTCTAGGAACCATCTAGGTCGTTCGCACAAACCGAGCCCCTCAACTGCCGAGACAAACACAGCGAAGAGTGCAACTCCTAGCAAGACCCCTGAAGCGCGTTTGGCGAGCCCCCATAGAGGGGTTCGCCTAGCGCAATGAGTTTACTTTGCTGGAACTGCCGTGGAATTGTCAAAGCCGCGACAGTTCGGGAGCTTCGTGATATGGCGAGGCAGTTTGCCCCCTCTAGTCTTTGCATTCTAGAAACACAGATAGAGGGTACGAGGGTAGAGAATCTGGCAGAAGGTTTAGATTTCAATAAAAGTTATGCAGTGAGTAGTTCTGGACGGAGTGGTGGTCTATGTATCTTTTGGAATGATGAAATAAAAGTGGAAGTTATTGGTTATTCGAGGTACCATATTGATGCATTAGTGGATAATATGGTGGACGTGCAGGTTAGAGTAACCTTTGTTTATGGAGAGGCTCAAGTCCGGGACATGCAAAATACTTGGAACACTCTGAAGAATATAGCTGAGTCCCAGAACAGGCCGTGGGCGGTCATTGGCGACTTCAACGAGGTACTGAATCTCAGTGAACATGATGGAGTTGGATGTCGGAGCCAAGCTCAAATTGATGGCTTTCGGGAGGCTGTCGATACATGCGGTTTGTTAGATATAGGTCACACGGGTACGAGTTGGACGTTTGAAAAAAAGGTTGCTGGCGGCACCTTCACCCGAGTCCATTTGGACAGATGCTTGGCGAACCCGGAGTGGCTGGTCGCGTTGCCAGAGTCTACCTTGCACCACAAGACGGCAGCGAGTTCCGACCACGTACCGATCCTCCTCACACTACGTGATTTGCATGCATGCAGGGCGGGCCCAGGGCATTTAAATATGAGACCATGTGGGAGAGAGAGGAATCTCTCTTCGCGGCAGTGGCGAACCGCTAGAGCATGCAGGAAGGGGGGACAGTGCAATCATTGCGCGCAAAGCTAGGGGACCTGGCTGGAGATAGATCGAAACAGCTTCGGATCATTGCGGAAAGAGATTGCTCAATTAAAAATCCTGCTACAGGACTTGCGTGCCAGCCCAGGAAGATCCGGCCCCACCCGGGAAGAGACAAAGGTCACTGATCGGTTGGTTGAGCTGTTCCACCGTGAGGAAATGCTCTGGCACCAAAGGGCGCGCCTGGAGTGGCTAGTTCATGGTGACAAAAACACCTATTTTTTCCATCTGAGGGCAAGTAAAAGGCGCCGCAAAAACCAAATAAAAGCACTGCAAGATGAACAGGGTCAGGTCATAGAGGATCCAGTTGGGATGGAGGAGATGACAACGACGTACTACAAAAAAACTTGTACACGTCAGAAGGGTGCATGACATGGAGGAAGTGCTCAGACACGTGCCAACCAAGGTAACACCTGATATGAACAACCTTCTGAACGCTCCATATTCTCAAGAGGAGGTAAAGTGTGCCTTGTTTCAAATGTTTCCAATCAAAGCGCCTGGCCCGGATGGATATCCTGCTCACTTTTTTCAGCGTCACTGGGAGTTGTGTGGAGATGAGGTCACAACCGTGGTCCTCAAAATTGTTGAGGGGACGGAGTCAGCAGCTTGCATCAACAACACGTTACTGGTCCTCATTCCCAAGGTAAAAAACCCCACACTTCTCAAACAGTTCAGGCCAATCAGCTTATGCAACGTGCTCTACAAAATTGCGTCCAAGGTAATATCCAACAGGCCAAAGCAAATACTTCCAGATATCATCTCACCAGAGCAGTAAGCTTTTGTTCCTGGCAGATTAATCACAGATAATATTATTACAGCTTATGAGTGTTTGCATTTCATGAAGAGGAACAAGGCTAAAAAACATCAGCCATGCGCCCTCAAGCTAGATATGATGAAGGCCTATGATAGAGTTGAATGGACCTACCTTCGAGCTATAATGCTCAAGCTGGGTTTTACCACTCGGTGGGTTGATATTGTTATGAGCATGGTATCAATAGTAAAAATTTCAGTTATGTTCAATGGAAAGAAACTTGAGGAGTTATGTCCTTCACGTGGTATTCGGCAAGGGGACCCGATATCTCCATACTTGTTCTTGTTAGCAGCTGAGGGCCTGTCGTGCCTGTTAAAATCACAAAGAGAGACATCCAACTTGGATGGGCTTCAAGTGGCTCCCTCGGCGCCACTGGTTAACCATCTACTATTCGCTGATGACAGCCTGTTGTTCTTCAAGGCAAACAGTGTTGGGGCTACCGAGGTGAACCAAGTGCTGGATATATATTGCGATGCAACAAGTCAGCGGATAAACTTTGAGAAATCATCCGTATTTTTCAGCAAAGGTGTCCCTGAGTCTATCCGTAACGATATAAAAGATATCTTGAACGTCCCGAATGAAACTTTGAATGAGAAATATTTAGGTATGCCCACCGACGTGGGGGCCTAAAAAAACGGATCGTTCAGATATCTGAAGGACAGATTGTGGAATAAGATCCAGGGTTGGATTGAAAGGACGATGTCCTTTGCAGGGAAGGAGGTGTTGGTTAAAGCTGTGGCACAAGCAATTCCAGTCTTTTCGATGTCTTGTTTCAAACTACCAAGAGGACTATGTGAGCACTTGAACATGTTGATTAGAAAATTTTGGTGGGGAAGCAAGAACGGGCAGCGCAAACCACATTGGGTCTCGTGGAAGGCGATGACTCAGACCAAGAGCATGGGAGGCCTGGGCTTCAAAGACTTTGAGCTTTTTAATCTAGCTCTGCTTGTTAGACAGGTATGGCGCATGCTTCAGGACCCTACTTCTCTTAGTGCGCGGATTGTGAAGAGCATCTATCACCCGAACACCACCATCTTGGATGCTTCACTTGGGAGCCACCCCAGTCAGATATGGAGAGCCCTAGTGGAGGGACGGGACACTTTGAAACTCGGTTTAATTAGGCGCATTGGCAATGGAGAAAGCACTGACATTTGGATGGACAACTAGCTCCCTAGGCATGAAATGATGAGACCATATGGGTGCATTGCCAACACACCTCCGACCACAGTATCGGAGTTGATAGATCATACAAGCACAACTTGGAACAAACATAAGATCGACGCCACTTTCTTTGCGTTTGATGCCAAAGTGATTCTTACCATACCGCTGAGCACAACACCCATGGAGGACTTCTGGAGTTGGGCACATGAACTGACAGGCCAATTTACAGTGCGATCGGCATACAATATGCTTGTGGCGACGAGGCATAGGAGAGAAGCCTGGCTGGAGGGTGCCTCGGGATCCTCAACAACACAAATAGATTCCAGCTCATGGAAGTGTTGGAAATATGCCCTAGAGGCAATAATAAGTTAGTTATTATTATTATATTTCCTTGTTCATGATAATCGTTTATTACCCATGCTATAATTGTATTGATAGGACACTCAGATACATGTGTGGGTACATAAACAACACCATGTCCCTAGTAAGCCTCTAGTTGACTAGCTCGTTGATCAACAGATGGTTACGGTTTCCTGACCATGGACATTGGATGTCGTTGATAACGGGATCACATCATTTGGAGAATGATGTGATGGACAAGACCCAATCCTAAGCCTAGCACAAAGATCGTAGTTCGTATGCTAAAGCTTTTTTAATGTCAAGTACCATTTCCTTAGACCATGAGATTGTGCAACTCCTGGATACCGTAGGAATGCTTTGGGTGCACCAAGCGTCCTACAACGTGGCGGGTGGCTATAAAGGTGCACTACGGGTATCTCCCAAAGTGTCTGCTGGGTTGGCACGAATCGAGATCTGGAATTTGTCACTCCGTAAACGGAGAGGTATCTCTGGGCCCACTCGGTAGGACATCATCATAATGTGCACAATGTGACCAAGGGGTTGATCACGGGATGATGTGTTACGGAACAAGTAAAGAGACTTGCCGGTAATGAGATTGAACAAGGTATCGGGATACCGACGATCGAATCTCGGGCAAGTACAATACAGCTAGACAAAGGGAATTATATACGGGATTGATCGAATCCTCGACATCGTGGTTCATCCGATGAGATCATCGTGGAACATGTGGGAGCCAACATGGGTATCCAGATCCCGCTGTTGTTATTGACCGGAGAACGTCTCAGTCATGTCTGCATGGTTCCCGAACCCGTAGGGTCTACACACTTAAGGTTCAATGATGCTAGGGTTATAAAGGAAGTTTGTATGTGGTTACCGAATGTTGTTCAGAGTCCCGGATGAGATCCCGGACGTCACGAGGAGTTCCGGAATGGTCTGGAGGTAAAGATTTATATATGGGAAGTCCTGTTTTGGTCACCGGAAAAGTTTCGGGTTTTATCGGTAACGTATCGGGACCACCGGGAGGGTCCCGGGGGTCCACCAAGTGGGGCCACCATCCCCGGAGGGCAGCATGGGCCAAGTGTGGGAGGGGGCCAGCCCCAGGTGGGCTGGTGCGCCCCCCCACAAGGGCCCAAGGCGCCTAGGGTTTGGGGAGGGTCGCGCCCACCTAACTTGGGGGGCAAGTTTCCCCTCTAACCCCCTTGTCCGCCCCCCCCAGATGGGACCTTGGGCTGGCCGCCGCCCCTAGGGTGGAACCCTAGGTGGGGGCGCAGCCCCCCCTCTCCCCCTATATATAGTGGAGGCAAAGGGGCAGCCCAGCACACGAAGTCCTTCTCCTGTTGGCGTAGCCCTACCTCTCTTTCTCCTCATATCTCGCGGTGCTTGGCGAAGCCCTGCAGGATTGCCACGCTCCTCCACCGCCACCACCACGCCGTTGTGCTGCTGCTGGACGGAGTCTTCCTCAACCTCTCCCTCTCTCCTTGCTGGATCAAGGCATGGGAGACGTCACCGGGCTGTACGTGTGTTGAACGCGGAGGTGCCGTCCGTTCGGCACTAGGATCTCCGGTGATTTGGATCACGATGAGTACGACTCCTTCAACCCCGTTCTCTTGAACGCTTCCGCTTAGCGATCTACAAGGGTATGTAGATGCACTCTCCTTCCCTCGTTGCTGGTTTCTCCATAGATAGATCTTGGTGACACGTGGGAAAATTTTGAATTTCTGCTCGCTCCCCAACAAAGGGCATCATGAGCTAGGTCTATTGCGTAGATTCTTTGCACGAGTAGAACACAAAGTAGTTGTGGGCGTTGATTTTGTCCAATATGCTTACCGTTACTAGTCCAATCTTGTTTCGACGGTATTGTGGGATGAAGCGGCCGGACCGACCTTACACGCACACTTACGTAAGATGGTTCCACCGACCGACATGCACTTGGTGCATAAGGTGGCTAGCGGGTGCCGCCTCTCCCACTTTAGTCGAACGGATTCGATGAAAAGGGTCCTTATGAAGGGTAAATAGCAATTAGCATATCACGTTGTGGTTTTGCGTAGGTAAGAAACGTTCTTGCTAGAAACTCATAGCAGCCACGTAAAACATGCAAACAACAATTAGAGGACGTCTAACTTGTTTTTGCAGGGTATGCTATGTGATGTGATATGGCCAAGAAGAATGTGATGAATGATATGTGATGTATGAGATTGATCATGTTCTTGTAATAGGAATCACGACTTGCATGTCGATGAGTATGACAACCGGCAGGAGCCATAGGAGTTGTCTTAATTTATTGTATGACCTCCGTGTCATTGAACAAACGCCATGTAATTACTTTACTTTATTGCTAACCGGTAGCCATAGTAGTAGAAGTAATAAGTTGGCGAGACAACTTCATGGAGACACGATGATGGAGATCATGGTGTCATGCGGTGACGATGATGATCATGGAGCCCGAAGATGGAGATCAAAGGAGCAAAATGATATTGGCCATATCATGTCACTATTTGATTGCATGTGATGCTTATCATGTTTATACATCTTATTTGCTTAGAACGACGGTAGTAAATAAGATGATCCTCATTAAAATTTCAAGAAAGTGTTCCCCTAACTGTGCACCGCTATGGAAGTTCGTCATTTGAAGCACCACGTGATGATCGGGTGTGATAGATTCTAACGTTCACATACAACGGGTGTAAGCCAGATTTACACACGCGAAACACTTAGGTTAACTTGACGAGCCTAGCATGTACAGACATGGCCTCGGAACACAAGAGACCGAAAGGTCGAGCATGAGTCGTATGGAGGATACGATCAACATGAAGATGTTCACCGATGATGACTAGTCCGTCTCACGTGATGATCGGACACGGCCTAGTTGACTCGGATCATGTAATCACTTAGATGACTAGAGGGATGTCTATCTGAGTGGGAGTTCATTAGATGAACTTAATTATCCTGAACATAGTCAAAAGCCCTTTGCAAATTATGTCATAGCTCGCGCTATAGTTCTACTGTTTTAGATATGTTCCTAGAGAAAATATAGTTGAAAGTTGACAGTAGCGATTATGCGATCAGTAGAAAGCTTATGTCCTTAATGCACCGCTCAGTGTGCAGAACCCCAAACGTCGTCTGTGGATGTTGTGAACATCGGACATACACGTTTTGATAACTACGTGATAGTTCAGTTAAACGGTTTAGAGTTGAGGCACCAAAGACGTTTTCCAAACATCGCGGAACATATGAGATGTTTCGAGGGCTGAAATTGGGATTTCAGGCGCGTGCCCACGTCAAGAGATATAAGACCTCCGACGATTTTCTTAGCCTACAAACTAAGGGAGAAAAGCTCAATCGTTGAGCTTGTGCTCAGATTGTCTGAGTGCAACAATCACTTGAATCGAGTGGGAGTTGATCTTCCAGATGAGATAGTGATGTTTCTCCAAAGTCATTGCCACCAAGCTGCTGGAGCTTCGTGATGAACTATAACATATTAGCGATAGATATGATGATCTTTGAGGTATTCACGATGTTTGACACCGCGAAAGTAGAAATCAAGAAGGAGCATCAATTGTTGATGGTTGGTGAAACCACTAGTTTCAAGAAGGGCAAGGGCAAGAAGGGATACTTCATGAAACGGCAAATCAGCTGCTGCTCCAGTAAAGAAACCCAAGGTTGAACCTAAACCCGAGACTAAGTGCTTCTGTAATAAGGGGAACAACCACTGGAGCAGGATTACCCTAGATACTTGGTAGGTAAGAAGGCTGGCAAGGTCAATAGAAGTATATTGGATATACATTATGTTAATGTATACTTTACTAGTACTCCTAGTAGCACCAGGGTATTAGATACCGGTTCGGTTGCTAAGTGTTAGTAACTCGAAATAAAAGCTACGGAATAAACGGAGACTAGCTAAAGGTGAGCTGACGATATGTGTTAGAAGTGTTTCCAAGGTTGATGTGATCAAGCATCGCACGCTCCCTCTACCATCGAGATTGGTGTTAAAATAATTATTTGGTGTTTGCGTTGAGCATAGACATGATTGGATTATGTCTATCGCAATACGGTTATTCATTTAAGGAGAATAATGGTTACTCTGTTTATTTGAATAATACCTTCAATGGTATTGCACCTAAAAGGAATGGTTTATTGAATCTCGATCGTAGTGATACACATCTTCATGCCAAAAGATATAAGATAGTAATGATAGTACCACTTACTTGTGGCACTGCCATGTAAGTCATATTGGTGTAAAAGCATGAAGAAGCTCCATGTTGATGGATCTTTGGACTCACTCGCTTTTGAAAAGTTTGAGACATGCGAACCATGTCTATTGGTGTATACGCATGAAGAAACTCCATGCAGATGGATCGTTTGGACTCACTTGATTTTGAATCACTTGAGATATGCAAATCATACCACATGGCCAAGATGACTAAAAAGCCTCGGTTTCAATAAGATGGAACAAGATAGCAACTTGTTGGAAGTAACACATTTTGATGTGTGCAGTCCAATGAGTCTTTGAGGCATGCAAAGATGAATATCGTTATGTTCTTACTTCACGATGATTCAAGTAGATGTTGAGTATATTTACTTGATGAAACACAAGTCTGAATTATTGAATGGTTCAAGTAATTTCAGAGTGAAGTTAAAGATCATCGTGACAAGAGGATAAAATGTCTATGATATGATCATAGAGATGAGTATCTGAGTTACGAGCTTTGGCACGCAATTAAGACATTGTGGAAATTGTTTCACAATAAATACCTTTGGAACACCATAGTGTGATGGTGTGTCCGAACATCATAGTTGCACCCTATTGGATATGGTGCGTACCATGATGTCTCTTATCGAATTACCACTATCGTTCATGGGTTAGGCATTAGAGACAACCGCACTCACTTTAATAGGGCACCACGTAATTCCGTTGAGACGACACTGTTTGAACTATGGTTTGGAGAAACCTAAGTTGTCGTTTCTTAAAAGTGTGGGGTTGTGATGCTTATGTGAAAAAGTTTCAGGTTGATGAGCTAGAACCCAAAGCGGATAAAAATGCATCTTCATAGGACACCCAAAATAGTTGAGTATACCTCCTATCTCAGATCCGGAAGCAAAAGTAATTGTTTCTAGAAACGGGTCCTTTCTCGAGGAGAAGTTTCTCTCGAAAGAATTGAGTGGGAGGATGGTGGAGACTTGATGAGGTTATTGAACCGTCACTTCAACTAGTGTGTAGCAGGGCACAGGAAGTTGTTCCTATGGCGCCTACACCAATTGAAGTAGAAGCTTATGTTGGAAATATGCCCTAGAGGCAATAATAAAAGGATTATTATTATATTTCCTTGTTCGTGATAATTGTCTTTTATTCATGCTATAATTGTATTATCTGGAAATCGTAATACACGTGTGAACACATAGACCACAATATGTCCCGAGTGAGCCTCTAGTTGACTAGCTCGGTGATCAATAGATAGTCATGGTTTCCTGACTATGGACATTGGATGTCATTGATAACGGGATCACATCATTAGGAGAATGATGTGATGGACAAGACCCAATCCTAAGCATAGCACAAGATCGTGTAGTTCGTTTTGCTAGAGCTTTTCCAATGTCAAGTATCTCTTCCTTAGACCATGAGATCGTGTAACTCCCGGATACCGTAGGAGTGCTTTGGGTGTACCAAACGTCACAACGTAACTGGGTGACTATAAAGGTGCACTACAGGTATCTCCGAAAGTGTATGTTGGGTTGACACAGATCGAGACTGGGATTTCTCACTTCGTGTTACGGAGAGGTATCACTGGGCCCACTCGGTAGTGCATCATCATAATGAGCTCAAAGTGACCAAGTGTCTGGTCACGAGATCATGCATTACGGTGCGAGTAAAGTGACTTGCCGGTAACGAGATTGAACGAGGTATTCGGATACCGACGATCGAATCTCGGGCAAGTAACATACCGTCTGACAAAGGGAATAGTATACGGGGTTGCTTGAATCCTCGACATCGTGGTTCATCCGATGAGATCATCAAGGAGTATGTGGGAGCCAACATGTGTATCCAGATCCCGCTGTTGGTTATTGACCGGAGAGTCATCTCGGTCATGTCTGCATGTCTCCCAAACCCGTAGGGTCTACACACTTAAGGTTCGGTGACGCTAGGGTTATTAGGAAGACTTGTATGTGATTAACGAATGTTGTTCGGAGTCCCGGATGAGATCCCGGACGTCACGAGGAGTTCCGGAATGGTCTAGAGGTGAAGATTTATATATGGGAAGTTGTCATGCGGACATCGGAAAGTCTCGGGGGCATATCAGTATTGTACCGGGGCCACCGGAGAGGTTCCGGGGGTCCACCGGGAGGGGCCACCCCTCTCGGAGGGCCTCATGGGCCGCAAGGGCAGGAACCAGCCTGGAGGGCTGGGCGCCCCCCCTTGGGCCCATGCGCCTAGGATTGGGGGAACCCTAGTGGGGCTCCCCTTGCTTGGGGGCAAGCCCCCTCCTCCGCCGCCCCCTCTAGATCTCATCTAGAGGGTCGGCCCCTTCCCCTTCCCTATAAATAGAGGGGTGAGGGAGGCTGCAACACACTTCCAAGGCGCAGCCCTCCCTCCCAACACCTCTCCTCCTCCGTTGAGTGCTTGGCGAAGCCACCGAGATCGCCTCTCCATCATCATCACGCCGTCGTCTGCTGCTGGAGTCTTCTTCCTCAACCTCTCCTTCCCCCTTGCTGGATCAAGAAGGAGGAGACGTCGTCCGTTCCGTACGTGTGTTGAACGCGGAGGCGTTGTCCGTTCGGCACTTGGTCATCGGTGATCTGAATCACGGCGAGTACGACTCCATCATCACCGCTCCTTGAACGCTTCATGAGCGATCTATAAGTGGTATGTAGATGCAATCTCTCCCATGACTCGTTGCTTAGATGAACTCATAGATGGATCTTGGTGAAACCGTAGGAAAATTTTAATTTTCTGCAACGCTCCCCAACAAAGGGTATCGAGCCAGGTTTATGCGTAGTTCTCTATTGCACGAGTAGAACACAATTTTGTTGTGGGCGTAGATCTTGTCAACTTGCTTGTCGCTACTAGTCTTTTCTTGCTTCAGCGGTATTGTGGGATGAAGCGGCCCGGACCGACCTTACACGTACGCTTACGTGAGACAGGTTCCACCGACTGACATGCACTAGTTGCATAAGGTGGCTAGCGGGTGTCTGTCTCTCCTACTTTAGTTGGAGCGGATTCGATGAAAAGGGTCCTTATGAAGGGTAAATAGAAGTTGACAAAATCACGTTGTGGTTATTCGTAGGTAAGAAAACGTTCTTGCTAGAACCCAATTGCAGCCACGTAAAGATGCAACAACAATTAGAGGACGCCTAACTTGTTTTTGCAGCAATTGTCATGTGATGTGATATGGCCGAAGTTGTGATGAATGATGAATGATATATTGTGATGTATGAGATCATGTTCTTGTAATAGGAATCACGACTTGCATGTCGATGAGTATGACAACCGGCAGGAGCCATAGGAGTTGTCTTAATTATTGTATGACCTGCGCGTCATTGATTCGACGCCATGTAAATTACTTTACTTTATTGCTAAACGTGTTAGCCATAGTAGTAGAAGTAATAGTTGGCGAGCAACTTCATGGAGACACGATGATGGAGATCATGACGATGGAGATCATGGTGTCATGCCGGTGACAAGATGATCATGGAGCCCCGAAGATGAAGATCAAAGGAGCTATATGATATTGGCCATATCATGTCACTACTTTATATAATTGCATGTGATGTTTATTATGTTTTATGCATCTTGTTTACTTAGAACGACGGTAGTAAATAAGATGATCCCTTAGAATAATTTCAAGAAAGTGTTCCCCCTAACTGTGCACCGTTGCTAAAGTTCGTCGTTTCGAAGCACCACGTGATGATCGGGTGTGATAGATCCTTCCGTTCACATACAACGGGTGTAAGACAGTTTTACACATGCATAAACACTTAGGGTTAACTTGACGAGCCTAGCATGTACAGACATGGCCTCGGAACACAAGAGACCGAAAGGTCGAACATGAGTCGTATGGAAGATACGATCAACATGGAGATGTTCACCGACGATGACTAGTCCGTCTCACGTGATGATCGGACATGGCCTAGTCGACTCGGATCATGTAACACTTAGATGACTAGAGGGATGTCAAATCTGAGTGGGAGTTCATTAAATAATTTGATTAGATGAACTTAATTATCATGAACATTAGTCTAAAATCTTGCAAAATGTCTTGTAGATCAAATGGCCAACGCTCATGTCACCATGAACTTCAACGCGTTCCTAGAGAAACCAAGCTGAAAGACGATGGCAGCAACTATTCGGATCGGGTCCGAACCCGAGGATCATCCTCATAGCAGCCAAGAAACAATATGTCCTAGAAGCACCGCTAGGTGAAGCACCCATCCTGAGAACCAAGACATTATGAATGCTTGGCAGTCTCGTCTTGATGATTACTCCCTCGTTCGAAGCGGCATGCTTTACAGCTTAGAACCGGGCTCCAAAAGCGTTTTGAGCAACACGGAGCATATGAGATGTTCGAGGAGCTGAAAATGGTTTTCCAAACTCATGCCCGGTCGAGAGATATGAAGTCTCCGACAAGTTCTATAGTTTTAAGATGGAGGAAAACAGTTCATCGGTGAGCACATACTCAAAATGTCCAGGTTGCACAACCACCTATCCCACCTGGACATTAACCTCCCGGATGAGGCGGTCATTGACAGAATCTTTCATCGCTCCCACCAAGCTACAAGAGCTTTGTGATGAACTACAATATGCAGGGATGGTGAAGACCATTCTGAAGTATTCTCAATGTCAAGTCAGCAAAGGTTGAAATCAAGAAAGAACATCAAGTGTTGATGGTCAATAAAACCACTAAGTTCAAAAGGGCAAGGGTAAGAAGAACTTCAAGAAGGACGGCAAGGATGTTGCCGCGCCCGCAAGCAAGTTGCGGGAAGAAGTCAAAGAATGGACCCAAACACGAGACAGAGTGCTTTATATTGCAAAGGGAAGGGCCACTGGAAGCGGAACTGCCCCAAATACTTAGCGGACAAGTAGGCCGGCAACACTAAAGGTATATTTGATATACATGTAATTGATGTGTACCTTACCAAGACTCGTAGTAACTCCCGGTATTTGATACGGTGCCGTTGCTCATATTTGTAACTCACAGCAGGAGCTGCGGAATAAACGGAGATTGGCGAAGGACGAGGTGACGATGCGCGTCGGGAATGGTTCCAAGGTCGATGTGATCGCCGTCGGCACGCTACCTCTTCATTTACCTACGGGATTAGTTTTAAACCTCAATAATTGTTATTTAGTGCCAAGTTTGAGCATGAACATTGTATCAGGATCTCGTTTAATGCGAGATGGCTACTCATTTAAATCCGAGAATAATGGTTATTCTATTTATATGAGAGATATGTTTTATGGTCATGCTCCGATGGTCAATGGTTTATTCTTAATGAATCTCGAACGTAATATTACACATATTCATAGTGTGAATACCAAAAGATGTAAAGTTGATAACGATAGTCCCACATACTTGTGGCACTGCCGCCTTGGTCACATTGGTGTCAAGCGCATGAAGAAGCTCCATTCTGATGGACTTTTAGAGTCTCTCAATTATGAATCATTTGACACATGCGAACCATGCCTTATGGGCAAAATGACCAAGACTCCGTTCTCCGGAACAATGGAGCGAGCAACCAACTTATTGGAAATCATACATACCGATGTGTGCGGTCCAATGAGCGTTGAGGCTCGCGGAGGATATCGTTATGTTCTCACTCTCACTGATGACTTGAGTAGATATGGGTATGTCTACTTGATGAAACACAAGTCTGAGACCTTTGAAAAGTTCAAGGAATTTCAGAATGAGGTAGAGAATCAACGTGACCGGAAAATAAAGTTCTTACGATCAGATTGTGGAGGAGAATTTTGAAGTCACGAATTTGGTACACACTTAAGGAAATGTGGAATCGTTTCACAACTCACTCCGCCTGGAACACCTCAGTGTAACGGTGTGTCCGAACGTCGTAATCGCACTCTATTGGATATGGTGCGATCTATGATGTCTCTTACAGATTTACCGCTATCATTTTGGGGATACGCTCTAGAGACAGCTACATTCACTTTAAATAGGGCACCGTCTAAATCCGTTGAGACGACACCGTATGAATTATGGTTTGGGAAGAAACCTAAGCTGTCGTTTCTAAAAGTTTGGGGATGCGATGCTTATGTCAAGAAACTTCAACCTGAAAAGCTCGAACCCAAGTCGGAAAAATGCGTCTTCATAGGATACCCTAAGGAAACCATTGGGTATACCTTCTACCTTAGATCCGAAGGCAAGATCTTTGTTGCCAAGAACGGATCCTTTCTTGAAAAAGAGTTTCTCTCGAAAGGAGTAAGTGGGAGGAAAGTAGAACTCGATGAAGTACTACCTCTTGAATCGGAAAGTAGTGCAGCTCAGGAAAATGTTCCTGTGGTGCCTACACCTACTGGAGAGGAAATTAATGATGATGATCAAGGTGCTTGGATCAAGTTGCTCTTGAACTCAGAGGTCCACAAGGACACGTTCCACACCAGAGTGGTATGGCAACCCTGTCCTGGAAATCATGTTGTTAGACAACGGTGAACCTTCGAACTATGAAGAAGCGATGGCGGGCCCGGATTCCAACAAATGGCTTGAAGCCATGCAATCCAAGATAGGATCCATGTATGAAAACAAAGTATGGACTTTGACAGACTTGCCCGATGATCGGCGAGCGATAGAAAACAAATGGATCTTTAAGAAGAAGACGGACGCGGATGGTAATGTCACCATCTATAAAGCTCGACTTGTCGCTAATGGTTATCGGCAAGTTCAAGGGATTGACTACGATGAGACTTTCTCTCCCGTAGCGAAGCTTAAGTCCGTCCGAATCATGTTAGCAATTGCCGCATACTATGATTATGAGATATGGCAGATGGACGTCAAAACGACATTCCTTAACGGTTATCTTAAGGAAGAGCTGTATATGATGCAGCCGGAAGGTTTTGTCGACCCTAAGAATGCTAACAAGGTATGCAAGATCCAGCGATCCATTTATGGGCTGGTGCAAGCATCTCGGAGTTGGAACATTCGCTTTGATGAGATGATCAAAGCGTTTGGGTTTATGCAGACTTATGGAGAAGCCTGCGTTTACAAGAAAGTGAGTGGGAGCTCTGTAGCATTTCTCATATTATATGTAGATGACATACTTTTGATGGGAAATGATATAGAACTCTTGGATAGCATTAAGGCCTACTTGAATAAAAGTTTTTCAATGAAGGACCTTGGAGAAGCTGCTTATATATTAGGCATCAAGATCTATAGAGATAGATCGAGACGCCTCATAGGTCTTTCACAAAGCACATACCTTGATAAGATTTTGAAGAAGTTCAAAATGGATCAGTCCAAGAAAGGGTTCTTGCCTGTACTGCAAGGTGTGAGATTGAGCTCGGCTCAATGCCCGACCACGGCAAAAGATAAAGAAGAGATGAGTGTCATCCCTATGCCTCGCCATAGGATCTATTATGTATGCCATGCTGTGTACCGGACCTGATGTAAACCTTGCCGTAAGTTTGGTAGGAAGGTACCAAAGTAATCCCGCAAGGAACACCGGACAGCGGTCAAGAATATCCTGAAGTACCGAAAAGGACAAAGGACATGTTTCTCGTTTATGGAGGTGACGAAGAGCTCGTCAGAAGGGTTACGCCGACGCTAGCTTCGACACAGATCTGATGACTCTAAGTCACAAACCGGATACGTGTATATGTTGAATGGTGGAGCGATGAAGCTGGTGCAGCCGCAAGCGAGCGTCGTGGCGGGATCTACGTGTGAAGCGGAGTACATGGAGCCTCGGAGGCAGCGATGAAGCAATTTGGGTGAAGGAGTTCATCACCGACCTAGGAGTCATACCCAATGCGTCGGGGCCGATCAAACTCTTCTGTGACAACACCGGAGCTATTGCACTTGCCAAGGAGCCCAGGTTTCACAAGAAGACCAGGCACATCAAGCGTCGCTTCAACTCCATCCGTGAAAATGTTCAAGATGGAGACATAGAAATTTGCAAAGTGCATACGGATCTGAATGTCGCAGATCCGTTGACTAAACCTCTTCTTCATGCAAAAACATGATCAACACCGAACTCTATGGGTGTTCGATTCATCACAATGTAACTAGATTATTGACTCTAGTGCAAGTGGGAGACTGTTGGAAATATGCCCTAGAGGCAATAATAAAAGGATTATTATTATATTTCCTTGTTCGTGATAATTGTCTTTTATTCATGCTATAATTGTATTATCCGGAAATCGCAATACACGTGTGAATACATAGACCACAATATGTCCCTAGTGAGCCTCTAGTTGACTAGCTCGTTGATCAATAGATAGTCATGGTTTCCTAACTATGGACATTGGATGTCATTGATAACGGGATCACATCATTAGGAGAATGATGTGATGGACAAGACCCAATCCTAAGCATAGCACAAGATCGTGTAGTTCGTTTTGCTAGAGCTTTTCCAATGTCAAGTATCTCTTCCTTAGACCATGAGATCGTGTAACTCCGGATACCGTAGGAGTGCTTTGTGTGTACCAAACGTCACAACGTGGCGGGTGACTATAAAGGTGCACTACGGTATCTCCGAAAGTGTCATTGGGTTGACACGGATCGAGATCGGGATTTGTCACTCCGTGTTATGGAGAGGTATCACTGGGCCCACTCGGTAGTGCATCATCATAATGAGCTCAAAGTGACCAAGTGTGCGGTCACGGGATCATGCATTACTGATGCGAGTAAAGTGACTTGCCGGTAACGAGATTGAGCGAGGTATTGGGATACCGATGATCGAATCTCGGGCAAGTAACATACCGTCGACAAAGGGAATAGTATACGGGTTGCTTGAATCCTCGACATCGTGGTTCATCCGATGAGATCGTCGAGGAGTATGTGGGAGCCAACATGGGTATCCAGATCCCGATGTTGGTTATTGACCGGAGAGTCGTCTCGGTCATGTTCGCATATGTCCCAACCCGTAGGGTCTACACACTTAAGGTTCGGTGGCGCTAGGGTTATTAGGAAGACTTGTATGTGATTACGAATGTTGTTCGAGTCCGGATGAGATCCCGGACGTCACGAGGAGTTCGGAATGGTCCGGAGGTGAAGATTTATATATGGGAAGTTGTCATGCGGACACCGGAAAGTTTGGGGCATATCGGTATTGTCTGGGGCCACCGGAGAGGTTCCGGGTCCACCGGAGGGGCCACCTCTCGGAGGGCCTCATGGGCCGCAAGGGCAGGAACCAGCCTGGAGGGCTGGGCGCCCCCTTGGGCCCATGCGCCTAGGGTTGGGGGAACCCTAGTGGGGCGCCCCTTTGCTTGGGAGGCAAGCCCCCTCCTGGCCTCCCCCCCTCTAGATCTCATCTAGAGGGGCCGCCCCTTCCCCTTCCCCTATAAATAGAGGGGTGAGGGAGGGCTGCAACACACTTCAAGGCGCAGCCCTCCCTCCCAACACCTCTCCTCCTCCGTTGAGTGCTTGGCGAAGCCTGCCGAGATCTTGCCTCTCCACCATCATCACGCCGCCGTCTTTGCTGCTGGAGCCTTCTTCCTCAACCTCTCCTTCCCCCTTGCTGGATCAAGAAGGAGGAGACGTCGTCCGTTCCGTACGTGTGTTGAACGCGGAGGTGCTGTCCGTTCGGCACTTGGTCATCGGTGATCTGAATCACGGCGAGTACGACTCCATCATCACCGTTCCCTTGAACGCTTCCGCACGCGATCTACAAGTGGTATATAGATGCAATCTCTCTCCCATGACTCGTTGCTTAGATGAACTCATAGATGGATCTTGGTGAAACCGTAGGAAAATTTTTAATTTTCTGCAACGTTCCCTAACAGCTTATGATAGTGATCATGAAACTTCGGATCAAGTCACTACCAAACCTCGTAGGTCGACAAGGATGCGTACTACTTCAGAGTGGTACGTACTCCTGTCTTGGAGGTCATATTGCTAGACAACAATGAACCTACGAGCTATGGAGAAGCGATGGTGGGCCCGGATTCCGACGAATGGCTCGAGGCCATAAAATCTGAGAGAGGATCCATGTATGAAAACAAAGTATAGACTTTGGAAGAACTACTTGATGGTCGTAAGGCTGTTGGGTACAGATGGATTTTAAAAGGAAGACGAACAATGATGGTAAGTATCACCATTAAGAAAGCTCGACTTGTCGTTAA
This sequence comes from Aegilops longissima, assembly GCA_021605205.1. Taxonomy (NCBI): domain Eukaryota; kingdom Viridiplantae; phylum Streptophyta; class Magnoliopsida; order Poales; family Poaceae; genus Aegilops; species Aegilops longissima. Next base: position 372,413,011 of record CM038680.1, on the reverse strand, counting down.
GATGTTTTCCGACAAGTTCAAGGAGTTGACTACGATGAGACTTTCTCACTCGTAGCGATGCTAAGAGTCTGTTGGAATTATATTAGCAATTACTGCATGATTTATGAAATCTTGCAGATAGGATGTCAAAACATTGTTTCTTCGACGATATTCTTGAGGAAAGGTTGTATGTGATACAACCAGAAGGTTTTGTCAATCCTAAAAGACGCTAACAAGTATGCAAAGCTCCAAAGAATCCTTCTAAGGACTGGAGTAAGCATCTCGGAGTTGGAATATGCGCTTTGATGAGATGATCAAGGATTTTGGGTTTATACAAAGTTTATGAGAAACTTGTATTTCCAAAGAAGTGAGTGGGAGCACTATAGAATTTCTGATGAGTATATGTTGTTGACATATTGTTGATCAGAAATGATGTAGAATTTCTAGAAAGCATATAGGGTTGTTTGAAAAGTGTTTTTCAATGGAAAACCTGGATTAGGCTACTTGAACAATAAGCATCAAGATCTATAAGATAGATCAAAATGTTTAATAATACTTTCAAATGAGCACATACCTTGACATAATCTTGAAGGTGTTCAAGATGGATCGATCAAAGAAGGAGTTCTTGCCGAGTTGTAAGGTATGAAGTTAAGAGTTAAAGCTCGACCACGGCGGAAGAGAGAGAAAGGACGAAGGTCGCCCCTATGCTTCGACGTAGGCTCTATAGTATGCTATGCTGTGTACCGCACCGGAAGTGCGCCTTGACATGAGTCAGTCAAGGGGTACAAGAATGATCCAGGAATGGGGATCATTGGACAACGGTCAAAATTGTCCTTGGAGTAAATAAAGGACATGTTTCTCGATTATGGAGGTGATAAAGAGTTCGACATAAAGGGTTACGTCGATGCAGGCTTTAACACCTATCCGAGTGACTCTGAGTAGCAAACCGGATACGTATAGTGGAGCAACCATTTGGAATAGCTTCAAGTGGAGCGTGGAAGCAGCATTTACAATATGACCTAGAGATTTGCGAAGTGCATACGGATCTGAATGTTGCAGACCCGTTGACTAAAACCTCTCTCACAAGCAAAACATGATCAAACCCCAGAACTCATTGAGTCTTAATCACATGATGATGTGAACTAGTTTAGTGACACTAGTAAACTCTTTGGATGTTGGTCACATGGCAATGTGACCTGTGAGTGTTAATCACATGACGATGTGAACTAGATTATTGACTCTAGTGCAAGTGGGAGACTGTTGGAAATATGCCCTAGAGGCAATAATAAATTAGTTATTATTATTATATTTCCTTGTTCATGATAATCGTTTATTACCCATGCTATAATTGTATTGATAGGAAACTCAGATACATGTGTGGGTACATAAACAACACCATGTCCCTAGTAAGCCTCTAGTTGACTAGCTCGTTGATCAACAGATGGTTACGGTTTCCTGACCATGGACATTGGATGTCGTTGATAACGGGATCACATCATTTGGAGAATGATGTGATGGAAAAGACCCAATCCTAAGCCTAGCACAAAGATCGTAGTTCGTATGCTAAAGCTTTTCTAATGTCAAGTATCATTTCCTTAGACCATGAGATTGTGCAACTCCGGATACCGTAGGAATGCTTTGGGTGCACCAAACGTCACAACGAATCGGGTGGCTATAAAGGTGCACTACGGGTATCTCCCAAAGTGTCTGCTGGTTGGCACGAAACAAGATCGGATTTGTCACTCCGTGTAAACGGAGAGGTATCTCTGGGCCCACTCGGTAGGACATCATCATAATGTGCACAATGTGACCAAGGGGTTGATCATGGGATGATGTGTTACGGAACGAGTAAAGAGACTTGCCGGTAACGAGATTGAACAAGGTATCGGGATACCGACGATCGAATCTCGGGCAAGTACAATACCGCTAGACAAAGGGAATTGTATGCGGGATTGATCGAATCCTCGACATCGTGGTTCATCCGATGAGATCATCGTGGAACATGTGGGAGCCAACATGGGTATCCAGATCCGGCTGTTGGTTATTGACCGGAGAACGTCTCGGTCATGTCTGCATGGTTCCCGAACCCGTAGGGTCTACACACTTAAGGTTCAATGACGCTAGGGTTATAAAGGAAGTTTGTATGTGGTTACCGAATGTTGTTCGGAGTCCCGGATGAGATCCCGGACGTCACGAGGAGTTCCGGAATGGTCCGGAGGTAAAGATTTATATATGGGAAGTCCTGTTTTGGTCACCGGAAAAGTTTTGGGTTTTATCGGTAACGTACCGGGACCACCGGGAGGGTCCCGGGGTCCACCAAGTGGGGCCACCATCCCCGGAGGGCAGCATGGGCCAAGTGTGGGAGGGGGCCAGCCCCAGGTGGGCTGGTGCGCCCCCCCCCCCCCCCACAACCCACAAGGTGTTGGGGAACGTAGTAATTTCAAAAAATTTCCTACGCACGCGCAAGATCATGGTGATGGCATAGCAACGAGAGGGGAGAGTGTGTCCACGTACCCTCGTAGACCGAAAGCGGAAGCGTTATAACAACGCGGTTGATGTAGTCGACGTCTTCACGATCCGACCGATCCAAGTACCGAGCGCACGGCACCTCCGAGTTCAAAGACACGTTCAGCTCGATGGCGATCCCGGACTCGATCCAAAGCAGGTGTCGGGATGAGTTCCACGAGACGACGGCGTGGTGACGATGATGATGCTCCACCGGCGCAGGGCTTCGCCTAAGCTCCGACGATATGACCGAAGTGGAATATGGTGGAGGGGGCACCGCACAGCTAAGGAACGATCCGTAGATCAACTTGTGTGTCATGGGTGCCCCCCGCCTCAGATATAAAGGAGCAAGGGGGTGCGGCCGGCCCTAGGAGGAGGCGCTGCCGGAGGAGTCCTACTCCCACCGGAGTAGGACTCCCCCTCCTAGTTGGATTAGGACTTGGGGAGGGAAAGAGGAAGGGGCGCCCCCTCTCCTTGTCCTATTTGGACTAGGGGAGGCGCGCCCTGCCCCGGCCGCCCTCCTCTTCTCCCTCATGGCCCACTAAGGCCCATTAACCCCGGAGGTTCCGTAACCCCGATGTTCCGGTAAAATCCTGATTTCATCCGGAACTATTCCGAAGTCCAAACATATGCTTCCAATATATCAATATTTATGTCTCGACCATTTCGAGACTCCTCGTCATGTCCGTGATCACATCCGGACTCGAACAAACTTCGTACATCAATACTCATAAAATTGTCATCGTAGCGTTAAGCGTGCGGACCCTACGGGTTCGAGAACTATGTAGACATGACCTAGAACTATTCTCGGTCAATAACCAATAGTGGAACCTGGATGTTCATATTGGTTCCTACATTTTCTCTGAAGATCTTTATCGGTCAAACCGCATAACAACATACGTTGTTCCTTTGTCATCGGTATGTTACTTGCCCGAGATTCGATCGTCGGTATCCAATACCTAGTTCAATCTCGTTACCGCAAGTCTCTTTACTCGCTTCGTAATACATCATTTCATAACTAACTCATTAGTTACAATGCTTGCAAGGCTTAGGTGATGAGTATTACCGAGAAGGCCCAGAGATACCTCTCCGACAATCGGAGTGACAAAACCTAATCTCGAATTATGCCAACTCAACATATACTTTTGGAGACACCTGTGAGTACCTTTATAATCACCCAGATTCGTTGTGACGTTTGGTAGCACACAAAGTGTTCCTCCGTAAACGGAGTTGCATAATCTCATAGTTGCAGAACTTTGTATAAGTCATGAAGAAAGCAATAGCAACATACTAAACGATCAAGTGCTAAGCTAACGGAATGGGTCAAGTCAATCACATCATTCTCCTAATGATGTGATCCCGTTAATCAAATGACAACTCATGTCTATGGTTAGGAAACATAACCATCTTTGATTAACGAGCTAGTCAAGTAGAGGCATACTAGTGACATTCTGCTTGTTTATGTATTCACACATGTATTATGTTTCCGGTTAATACAATTCTAGCATGAATAATAAACATTTATCATGATATAAGGAAATAAATAATAACTTTATTATTGCCTCTAGGGCATATTTCCTTGATCTCCCACTTGCACTAGAGTCAATAATCTAGATTACACAAATGATTCTCACACCCATGGAGTCTTGGTGCTGATCATGTTTTGCTCGTGAGAGAGGCTTAGTCAACGGTCTGCAACATTCAGATCCGTATGTATCTTGCAAATCTCTATGTCTCCCACTTGGACTTGGTCCCGAATGGAATTGAAGCGTCTCTTGATGTGCTTGGTCCTCTTGTGAAATCTGGATTCCTTTGCCAAGGCAATTGCACCATATTGTCACGAAGATCTTCATTGGTCCCGATGCACTAGGTATAACACCTAGATCGGAAATGAACTCCTTCATCCGGACTCCTTCATTTGCTGCTTCCAAGCAGCTATGTACTCCGCTTCACATGTAGATCCCGCCACGACGCTTTGTTTAGAACTGCACCAACTTACAGCTCCACCGCTTAATAAAAATACGATCCGGTTTGCGATTTAGAATCGTCCGGATCGATGTCAAAGCTTGCATCGACGTAACCCTTTACGACAAGCTCCTTGTCACCTCCATAAGCGAAAACATATCCTTAGTCCTTTTCGGTATTTCAGGATATTCTTGACCGCTGTCCAATGATCCACTCTGGATTACTTTGGTACCTCCTGCTAAGCTAATAGCAAGGCACACATCAGTGCTGGTACACAGCATTGCATACATGATAGAGCCTATGGCTGATGCATAGGAACTCCTTTCATTTTTCTCTATCTTCTGCAGTGGGTCGGGCATTGAGTCGACTCAATCTTACACCTTGTAATACTGAGCAAGAACCCTTTCTTTGCCTCGATCCATATTGAACTTTTTCAAGACTTTATCAAGGTATGTGCATTGTGAAAGTCCAATTAAGCGTCTTGATCTATCTCTATAGATCTTGATGCCCAATATGTAAGCAGCTTCACCGAGGTCCTTCATTGAAAAACTTTTATTCAAGTATCCTTTTATGTTATCCAGAAATTCTATATCATTTCCAATTAACAATATGTCGTCCACATATAATATTAGAAATGCTACTGAGCTCCCACTCACTTTCTTGTAAATACAAAGCTTCTCCAAAAGTCATATAAAACCATATGCTTTGGTCACACTATCAAAACGTTTATTCCAACTCCGAGAGGCTTGCACTGACCATAGATTGATCGTTGGAGCTTGCACACTTTGTTAGCTCCCTTAGGATCGACAAAACCTTCGGTTGCATCATATACAACTCTTCTTCCGTAAATCCATTCAGAAATGCAGTTTTGACATCCATCGCCATATTTCATAATTATAAAATGCGGCGATTGCTAACATGATTCGGACAGACTTAAGCATCGCTTCGGGTGAGAAGGTCTCATCGTAGTCAACTCCTTGAACTTGTCGAAAACCTTTTGCAACAAGTCGAGCTTTGTAAACAAGATAACATTACCGTCGTCGGGTCTTCTTCTTAAAATCCATTTATTCTCTATTGCTTGCCGATCATCGTGCAAGTCAACCAAAGTCCATACTTTGTTCTCATACATGGATCCCATCTCAGATTTCATGGCTTCAAGCCATTTTGCGAATCTGGGCTCACCATCGCTTCTTCATAGTTCGTAGGTTCACCATGATCTAGTAGCATGACTTCGAATAGGATTACTGTACCATTCTCGTGCGGATTTTATTCTGGTTGATCTCTGAGTTCAAGAATAACTTGATCTGAAGTTTCATGATCATTATCATTAACTTCCTCGCTAATCTGGTGTAGGTGTCACGAAACCGATTTCGTGATGAACTACTTTCCAATAAGGGAGCTGGTATCGTTACCTCATCAAGTTCTACTTTCCTCCCACTCACTTCTTTCGAGAGAAACTCCTTCTCTAGAAAGGATCCATTCTTAGCAACGAATGTTTTGCCTTCGGATCTGTGATAGAAGGTATACCCAATTGTCTCCTTTGGTTATCCTATGAAGACACATTTTTTCGATTTGGGTTCAAGCTTATCAGGTTGAAGCTTTTTCACATAAGCATCGCAACCCCAAACTTTCGAAGCGACAACTTTGGTTTCTTGCCAAACCATAGTTCATAAGGTGTCGTCTCAACGGATTTTGATGGTGTCCTATTTAACGTGAATGCGGCCGTCTCTAAAGCATAACCCCAAAGCGATAGCGGTAAATCGAAATAGACATCATAGATCGCACCATATCTAGTAAAGTACGACGATTCGACGTTCGGACACACCATTACGCTGTGGTGTTCCGGTGGCGTGAGTTGCAAACTATTCCGCATTGCTTCAAATGTAGACCAAACTCGTAACTCAAATATTCTCCTCCACGATCAGATCGTAGAAACTTTATTTTCTTGTTACGATGATTTGCAACTTCACTCTGAAATTCTTTGAACTTTTCAAATGTTTCAGATTTATGCTTCATCGTAGATATACCCGTATCCGCTTAAATCATCTGTGAAGGTGAGAAAATAACGATATCCGCCACGAGCTTCAACATTCATCGGACCACATACATCTCGTATGTATGATTTCCAACAAATCTGTTGCTCTCTCCATACAACCGAGAACGGTGTTTTAGTCATCTTGCCCATGAGGCACGGTTACATAAGTACCAAGTGATTCATAATCAAGTGATTCCAAAAGTCCATCTGTATGGAGTTTCTTCATGCGTTTTACACCGATATGACCTAAACGGCATTGCCACAAATAAGTTGCACTATCATTATCAACTCTGCATTTTTTGGCTTCGACATTATGAATATGTGTATCACTACTGTCGAGATTCAACAAGAATAGACCACTCTTCAAGGGTGCATGACCATAAAAGATATTACTCATATAAATAGAACAACCATTATTCTCTGATTTAAATGAATAACCGTCTCGCATTAAACAAGATCCAGATATAATGTTCATGCTCAACGCCGCACCAAATAACAATTATTTAGGTCTAAAACTAATCCCGAAGGTAGATGTAGAGGTAGCGTGCCGACCGCGATCACATTGACTTTGGAACCGCTTTTCCACGCGCGTCGTCACCTCGTCCTTTTCGGTGCTCGCTTATTCCGTAGTCCCTGCTTCGACTTGCAAATATTAGCAATGAACCAGTATCAAATACCAGTGCTACTACGAGCTCTAGTAAGGTACACATCAATAACATGTATATCACATATACCTTTGTTCACCTTGCCATCCTTCTTATCCGCCAAATACTTGGGGCAATTCCGCTTCAAAGACCAACTTGCTTGCAGTAGAAGCACTCGGTTTCAGTGCTTAGGTCCGACTTGGGTTTCTTTTCTTGAGCAGCAACTTGCTTGCTGTTCTTCTTAAAGTTCCCTTCTTCTTTCCTTTGCCCTTTTTTTGAAACTAGTGGTCTTGTTGACCATCAACACTTGATGCTCCTTCTTGATTTCTACCTCCGCAGCTTTTAGCATTGCGAAGAGCTCGGAAGTGTCTTGTTCATCCCTTGCATATTATAGTTCATCACGAAGCTCTTGTAGCTTGGTGGCGTGATTGGAGAATTCATCAATGACACTATCATCCGGAAGATTAACTCCCGTTGAATCAAGTGATTATTATACCCGACATTTTGAGTATGTGCTCACCGATGAACTATTCTCCTCCATCTTGCAGCTATAGAACTTATTGGAGACTTCATATCTCTCAACCGGGCATTTGCTTGAAATATTAACTTCAACTCTGGAACATCTCATATGCCCCATGACGTTCAAAACGTCGTTGAAGACCCGTTCTAAGCCGTAAAGCATGGCACATCGAACTATGGAGTAGTCATCGACTTTGCTCGCGAGACGTTCACAACTTCGGCGTTGCTCTGCAAGAGAGTTCGCACCCAGCGGTGCTTCCAGGCGTAATTCTTCATGCAGCAATGAGGATAATCCTCAAATTACGGACCCAGTCCGTGTAATTGCTACCATCATCTTTCAACTTTGCTTTCTCAAGGAACGCATTAAAATTCAACGGAACAACAACGAGCCATCTATCTACAAGAAACATAGACAAGCAAAATACTATCGGTACTAAGTTCATGATAAATTTAAGTTCAATTAATCATATTAAAACTCCCACTTAGACAGACATCTCTCTAGTCATCTAAGTGATTACGTGATCCAAATCAACTAAACCATAACCGATCATCACGTGAGATGGAGTAGTTTTCAATGGTGAACATCACTATGTTGATCATATCTACTATATGATTCACGCTCGACCTTTCGGTCTCCGTGTTCCGAGGCCATATCTGCATATGCTAGGCTCGTCAAGTTTAACCTGAGTATTCCGCGTGTGCAAAACTGGCTTGCACCCGTTGTAGATGGACGTAGAGCTTATCACACCCGATCATCACGTGGTGTCCGGCAAGACGAACTTTTAGCAACGGTGCATACTCAGGGAGAACACTCCTTGATAATTTTAGTGAGAGATCATCTTATAATGCTACCGTCAATCAAAGCAAAATAAGATGCATAAAGGATAAACATCACATGCAATCAATATAAGTGATATGATATGGCCATCATCATCTTGTGCTTGTGATCTCCATCTCCAAGCACCGCCATGATCACCATCGTCACCGGCGCGACACCTTGATCTCCATCGTAGCATCGTTGTTGTCTCGCCAACTATTGCTTCTCGACTATCGCTACCGCTTAGTGATAAAGTAAAGCAATTACATGGCGTTGCATTTCATACAATAAGCGACAACCATATGGCTCCTGCCGATTGCCGATAACTTGGTTACAAAACATGATCATCTCATACAATAAAATATAGCATCACGTCTTGACCATATCACATCACAACATGCCCTGCAAAAACAAGTTAGACATCCTCTACTTTGTTGTTGCAAGTTTTACGTGGCTGCTACGGGCTGAGCAAGAACCGTTCTTACCTACGCATCAAAACCACAACGATAGTTTGTCAAGTTGGTGCTGTTTTAACCTTCGCAAGGACCGGGCGTAGCCACACTCGGTTCAACTAAAGTGAGGGAGAAAGACACCCGCCGGTCACCTTTAAGCAACGAGTGCTCGAAGCGGTGAAACCAGTCTCGCGTAAGCGTACGCGTAATGTCGGTCCGGGCCGCTTCATCTCACAATACCGCCAACCAAAGTATGACATGCTTTGGTAAGCGGTATGACTTATATCGCCCACAACTCACTTGTGTTCTACTCGTGCATATGACATCAACGCATAAAACCTGGCTCGGATGCCATTTGTTGGGGAACGAGTAATTTCAAAAATTTCCTCGCACACGCAAGATCATGGTGATGGCATAGCAACGAGAGGAGAGTGTGTCCACGCACCCTCGTGAGACCGAAAGCGAAGCGTTATAACAACGCGGTTGATATAGTCGTGCGTCTTCACGATCCGACCGATCCAAGTACCGAACACACGGCACCTCCGAGTTCAGACACGTTCAGCTCGATGACGATCCCGAACTCCGATCCAGCAGGTGTCGGGATGAGTTCCACAAGACGACGGCGTGGTGGCGATGATGATGCTCCACCGGCGCAGGGCTTCGCCTAAGCTCCGCGACGATATGACCGAAGTGGAATATGGTGGAGGGGGGCACCGCACACGGCTAAGGAACGATCCGTAGATCAACTTGTGTGTCATGGGGTGCCCCCGCCTCAGATATAAAGGAGCAAGGGGTGCGGCCGGCCCTAGGAGGAGGCGCGAGGAGTCCTACTCCCACCGAGTAGGACTCCCCCCTTCCTAGTTGGATTAGGACTTGGGGGAGGGAAGAGGAAGGGGCGCCGCCCCTCCCTGTCCTATTCGGACTAGGGGGGGGCGCGCGCCTGCCCCGGCCGCCCTCCTCTTCTCCCTCATGGCCCACTAAGGCCCATTAACCCCGGGAGGGTTCCGGTAACCCCCCGGTGTTCCGGTAAAATCCTTATTTCATCCGGAACTATTCCGAAGTCCAAACATAGGCTTCCAATATATCAATCTTTATGTCTCGACCATTTCGAGACTCCTCGTCATGTCCGTGATCACATCCGGGACTCCGAACAAACTTCGGTACATTAATACTCATAAAATTGTCATCGTAACGTTAAGCGTGCGGACCCTACGGGTTCGAGAACTATGTAGACATGACCTAGAACTATTCTCGGTCAATAACCAATAGTGGAACCTGGATGTTCATATTGGTTCCTACATTTTATACGAAGATCTTTATCGGTCAAACCGCATAACAACATACGTTGTTCCCTTTGTCATCGGTATGTTACTTGCCCGAGATTCGATCGTCGGTATCCAATACCTAGTTCAATCTCGCTACGGCAAGTCTCTTTACTCGCTCGTAATACATCATTTCATAACTAACTCATTAGTTACAATGCTTGCAAGGCTTAGGTGATGAGTATTACCGAGAAGGCCCAGAGATACCTCTCCGACAATCGGAGTGACAAAACCTAATCTCGAATTATGCCAACTCAACATGTACTTTTGGAGACACCAGAGAGTACCTTTATAATCACCCGATTACGCTGTGACGTTTGGTAGCACACAAAGTGTTCCTCCGTAAACGGAGTTGCATAATCTCATAGTTGCAGAACTTTGTATAAGTCATGAAGAAAGCAATAGCAACATACTAAATGATCAAGTGCTAAGCTAACGGAATGGGTCAAGTCAATCACATCATTCTCCTAATGATGTGATCCCGTTAATCAAATGACAACTCATGTCTATGGTTAGGAAACATAACCATCTTTGATTAACGAGCTAGTCAAGTAGAGGCATACTAGTGACATTCTGCTTGTTTATGTATTCACACATGTATTATGTTTCCGGTTAATACAATTCTAGCATGAATAATAAACATTTATCATGATATAAGGAAATAAATAATAACTTTATTATTGCCTATAGGGCATATTTCCTTCACAAGGGCCCAAGGCGCCTAGGGTTTGGGGAGGGGGCGCACCCACCTAACTTGGGGGGCAAGTTTCCCCTCTCCCCCCCTTGGCCGCCCCCCAGATGGGATCTTGGGCTGGCCGCCGCCCCTATGGTGGAACCCTAGGTGGGGGCGCAGCCCCCCCTCTCCCCCTATATATAGTGGAGGCAAAGGGGCAGCCCAACACACGAAGTCCTTCTCCTGTTGGCGCAGCCCTACCTCTCTTTCTCCTCATATCTCGCGGTGCTTGGCGAAGCCCTGCAGGATTGCCACGCTCCTCCACCACCACCACGCCATTGTGCTGCTGCTGGACGGAGTCTTCCTCAACCTCTCCCTCTCTCCTTGCTGGATCAAGGCATGGGAGACGTCACCGGGTTGTACGTGTGTTGAACGCGGAGGTGCCGTCCGTTCGGCACTAGGATCTCCGGTGATTTGGATCACGACGAGTACGAATCCTTCAACCCCGTTCTCTTGAACGCTTCCGCTTAGCGATCTACAAGGGTATGTAGATGCACTCTCCTTCCCCTCGTTGCTGGTTTCTCCATAGATAGATCTTGGTGACACGTAGGAAAATTTTGAATTTCTACTACGTTCCCCAACAGGAAGACCCTTTGGCAGATGGAGGTCCCATCCAAAGTGCGTAAGATGTCGACGACAAGCACTTGTGGCTTTTGCGGCGCTCAGGATTCATGGCGCCATTCCCTTCTCGAATGCGCCGTCTCAAGGTGCACTAGGGCGCTTGTTGACGAAGAGTTGGGCAGCGCCTTGGTGGCTACGAGTGAGAACCGAGCTAAGAGTTGGCTTTTCAACTTAATGACTTCTCTCTCGCATGAACAATTTACTCTCATGGCAGTGACACTGTGGGTCGTGTGGACGTCTCAGAGGAAGGCAATACACGAAGGTATATTTCATACACCTCATGCGATAACAGCCTTTGTCAAAAGGTATATACAAGACCTCCAAGTTCTCAACAAGCCAAAGAAGCAAAGAAACGAGGTGGCAACGGGGACATCAGTGAGCCGGCGACCTAAGGCACCTCCGGATTTTTTTTAAAAAATTCATGTTGATGCTAGTGTTCGGGCACAGCGAGGAGGCTCGGCCGTGGCGATTTGCCGCGACAGCCAAGGCGCCTTTTTGGGCAGCTCAGCCCTTGTGGTCGCCGGAGTTTGGAACGCACCTACGCTCGAAGCTATAGCGTGTCGCGAGGCCATGGCATTGGCAGAAGATCTCAACCAACACCACTACATAGTGGCTTCTGATTGCAAACGGGTGATTGAAGATATAGCATCAGGAAGTCAGGGGGAATATCGCGCTATAATCAGAGAAATCCGACTTAGATCACCACCAACCTGTAAATTTACTTTTGAAAAACGTGAGGCAAATGTTGAAGCCCACATGTTAGCTAAATATGCTTTGTCTTTACTTCCAGGGCGTCATGTGTGACTTGGCCAGCCGCATGTCCAGACTTGTATCCCACATTCTGTGGACTCTGAGTAATAAATGGCTTTTCCCGTCAAAAAAAATCTAGGTCGTTCGCAGCTGGTCTTTTCCAGTTTTGGAACTTTCTAGGAGGTTCCCAAGCCCTTTTTTTCTTTTTTCCTATATCTTTTTTTATTTTTTTATTTTTTTCCTTTTCTTTTCCTTTCTTTTCTCTCCTTTCGGTTTCTTTTCTTTCCTTTTTTTATTTTCTTTCATTTCTCATTTTTATTTTTGAGTTCATTTTTCCTTTTCAAGAAACATTCATAAATTTTGTTCATTTTCCGAAAAAATGTTCCTGTTTTCAAATTTTGTTCAGAAATTTCAAAAGTGTTTGGTACTCCCAAATTTGTTCACCTATTTATCCAAATGTTCGGAAATTAAAAAAAATTAAAGTATTCCAACAAAACTCAAAATTTCAAGTTTTGTTCATAAATTAAAAAAATGTTCGTGAACTAAAGAAAATGTTCCAGTTTTCAAATTTAGTTGACAAGTTTCAAAATGTTCATGTTTTCAATATTTGTTTGCAGATCCAGAAAAACTTTGTGGAATGTCATAAAATATTCACATTTTTCCAGAAAATGTTCCTCTTTTTAAAATGTTCATGTTTTCAAATTTTGTTCGTAAATTTAAAAATGTTTGGGCAATTTCATAAAATATTTGTGTTTTTCAGAAAACGTTCATGTTTTCATAAATTTTTCTCAAATTAAAAATGTTCATGTTTTCAAAATTAGTGCTCAAATTAAAAAATTTCAGTTTTTCAAATTTGTTCTCAAACTAAAAAGGTTCAAGTTCTAAAATTTTGTTCTCAAATTTAAAAAGTTCATATTTTCATAAATTTATCACAAATTTAAAAATGTTTGTAGAATGGCATAAAATTTCTGCCTTTTGAAAAACTTTTTCATAATTTTGGAAATTGTTCGTGTTTTCCATTTTTGTTTCTGTTTTTTGGAAAATGTTCGCATTTTCAAAAAGTTGTTCATAGTTTCGAAAAATTTACTAGTTTTCAATTTTGTTCCTTTTTTAATTTTTTTAGATTCCCAAAAATGTTCTAGTCTTCACAAAGTTGTTTTATTGTCAAAAGCATTGGCTTTTGTGAAAAAGAAAAATTCTGTTCAAAATTTTAAAAGTGTTTATATAATCTGATTTCGACAACAAAATTTATGTACTGAAGTGTGTAGGGATGTGCTTGACTCACCTTAGCTTGAACTTGGGTTTCCAGTATTTGTGCGTATTGGCGAGCCAGTCTGAACATGGGCTTCCAGTATGCTCCCTGCGTATATGCGGAAAAAAAGAGTCAATTGCACCGGTGGTGCTTGAACTTGCCGCAAACTGTCATTTTGATGCTAGAACGTGTGGCATACATTGAACAGGTGCAAAACTTGACTTGGACGTGTAAACACGATGCAAATCACGTTTGGATACGAAACAATGCTGACTTGGCATGCCAATGTGGCATATGTCAGTGACGGGAAGGCAGAGCGGAGTGCGTGTAGCCTTTTTTTTTACAAAACACCCCTTGAATTGGCATTTTATTTTTTTCAGCTCTACGAGAGGTGGGTGTTAATGAAATGTGAAAATTAACGAAAAATGAAGCTCCTTTGTCTCGAACCCTCGACCATTCCTTGCACAGTAGGACATGGCCACTACTACTTCTAGTATTCACGTAACGAAATGGATAAAAAAATTAGTGGTGTCACAAAATGGATAAGTACACTTAATGTAGCGGAACGAACATGCTCGCGGAGCTGAAATGGACTGTGATGAATGCGGATGCGGCTCATTTGCACCTTTTGTTTTTTAGAAATTTGTAAAAGGTTATAATCTCAATAATAAAAATAATGTTTAATTATTCATGTCGTATAAACATTATACATACAAACTAAATAACTTACGTTTCATAATTGTTCACGTATTATTTTAAAAATATTCATATATTTAAAATAATATTCATGAATTACATTTTTTGGATAATTAATAACAATACAAATATTTTAACATTACAATTCCAAATTATTTTTCTAATTATACAAACATTTCCATAATAATATGCACATTTTAATAGTTCAATGTTCAGTAAAATAAATACTCATAATTTAAATTCAAATTTTCATATGAGTATTCATTCGTGGCTAATGTTTAAATTATATAATATTTTTGAATATAAATCATGAGTGAAAATTAATACCACATGAATGTTTGTATTCATCATTTTGTATAATTTAAATATAAGTTACAAGTGTATATTTTTGTATCCATTAAATATTTAATTAATAAATATTTAAATGTCTGTATTCACCAAACATTTTTATGATACATGTGTGTGTATTTAAATAATTTTATTTACTAATCATTGTTTGTATATAATATATGCACATTATTTTTATTACTTACATTTTACAAACATATTAAAAAGTTAGTGCGTGCAAAATGTGCCGCGCTGTTTGCAGCTCATAGAAGTCCCAGATGTGTGCTCCTTGTACTATATTAAGGACTGTTATCAGTATTTCTCATTGCAAACGTGCATGGAGGAGTTGTTTGGCGGGCTAGCTATCCAGCAATTGGTATTGAGTTTGACGGGCCCACGTGCCATAGAGTGGAAATGAAATGGCAGCTGACGCGTTGATAGGGGGCTTTTTGTGAGAAATAAATTTGTTTGAGGGTGTTTTCACAACAAAAAAGGCTACAAACCTCCTCTACGCCTTCCAGTCACTGACACTGGGCACCATGCCACGCTGGCGCGCTAAGTCAGCATCGATTTTCGTACCCAAATGTGATTAGCACCGTATTTGCATGTCCGAGCCAAGTTGCTGCACCAGTTTAATGTATGCCGCAAGTTCTAGCACAAAAGTGACCGTTTGCGCCAAGTTTAAGCACCACCAGTATAATTGGCTCAAAAAGAAACTACGGGCGCGCCAATTTAGATTTTCCGAAAAGCTAGATTTAGTTTTCCCTTTTATTTATTTATTTTCTAATTTTTGATATAAAAAATAAAATGCACATATTCCAAGAGATACTTGAAAAAGTGTTTGTGCAGTGTTAAAAAATGTTGGTGCAACTATAAAAATAGTTATACTTCCAAATATTATAAATAGATAAATTGCAAAAATACTTTACATAAAAACATTCAAAAATATGTTAACCAAGAATCTGAAAAATGTTACATGTGTATAGAGAAAATTTTTCTCATGCATTAAAAAAATGAGTACAAAAACATAAAAATGTGTAGGAAAAAATTTATTATGTATTTTAAAAATGCTCATCTGTTATTTGAAAAATGTTAATAAGGATTTAAAAAATGGTAAACGTGTATAGGTACTAATAAGCGAGTACTCCTTATTTTATGCGTTAACGGGCCTAGCCACGTGCCCATGCTCTGGACGCTCCCTCCGGATTTTCTATTTTCCCTATATGCGTTTTTAGCTTTTAGATGACTTTTTAAGGGTTTTTTTGGCTTTCCGGTTTTCCTTCGGGTTTTCTCAGGTTTTTTTGCGAAAAAATGCATTTTCCTTTTTCTCTTCTGCGAGAGGCATAGATTTAATTCTCGTGAAGGCACGGATTTGCTTCCGCAAAAGGCACATCCATGCCTCTCCGAAAAGGGAAAAATGCATTCCCTTTTTTTCTTCCATGAGAGGCACTGATTTGCTTCTCGTGGGGGCACTGATTTGCTTCCGCAAGAGGCACAGTCGTGCCTTTCGGAAAAGGAGAAAAACACATTTTTTTTTCTTTTCCGAGAGGCACAGATTTACTTCGCATGGAGGCACGGCTTTGCTTCTGCAAAAGGCACAGTCATGCCTCTTCGAAAAGGGGAAAAATGCATTCTCTTTTTTTTCTTCCGTGAGAGGCACTGATTTGCTTTTCATGGAGGCACGGGGATTTGCTTCCACGAGTGACACGGTCGTGCTTATCGGAAAAGGGGAAAACGTGTTTTTTTTCTTCTGAGAGAGGCATAGATTTACTTCTCGTGGATGCCTCTCAAAAAAAGGAAAAAAAGCAGGCATAGATTTACTTTCGTGGATGCCTCTCGAAAAAGGGGAAAACACGTAGACACAAATTTACTTCTCGTGGATGCCTCTCCGAAAAGAAAAAAAAGGTTTTTTTGTTAGAGGCGTAGATTTACTTCTCGTGGAGGCACGAATTTGCTTCCACGAAATGCACAGTTGTGCCTCTTTGGAAAGGAAAAAAAGTGCTCCCGGTTCGGGTTTCTTTCGTTCATTTTTTTCATGGAAATTTTTTTCTTGAAAGCTATCAACATTAGATCTAGTTTTGAAAATCTTGACACGAGGAATCAAACGTGAAAACGGTTCAAGATTTGGACACACGGTTTAAGAGATAAATATTTTGAATAAACGAATCTAGACAAATGAGAAAACTCATAGGTTGTAACAAGTGACGCACATATCGTGCGCCACTTGTCGCAATCTGGGAGGTCGGAGTGACCTTTGTAAAAAGTACTCCTCAATTACTAATTTCGGGCAAAATCCTTCAGCTAGCCGGGCGTACATCACACTATAAGCGAGATATAGCCCTGACGGATCACTACGGTCATTAGTTTTTTTAGGGCTACTACGGTCATTTGTTAGCGCGCGGGTTGGGATATCCTATCGTGCACCCCAGCCTCCGTGAGCACTTTGGGTCGACCCATGGGCTTGGCGGGCTGTGCTTTTTTTCCTTTCATTTTTATTTTTTATTTTTGCTTCATTAAAAAACATTCATTGTTCCTAAGATAGGTCACTATTCATGTCGAATGGTCTTCATTAAAAAAATTATAGGGTTTTTAAACAAAAATTGAATTTTAAAAATATTCATGAATTTGCAAAATGTTCTCAAATTTTTAAAAATATCTCGAGTTCTAAATTTTTTCACAAATTAAAAATGTTCAAAAATTCAAGAAAATGTGCATGTATTTTAGAAGTGTTCGCCATTTTGAAAAAATGTTCATGAATTGTAGAAAATGTCCATGAATTCAAAAAAGTCACAGGCACGTTATTTCAAGATTCAGATCCCATATTCCAGAATAAGGAAGGTGTTTTCCTTGATCCTTATCGCATACACGTTTACAACATGGAATGCAAAGAAGGCCAGGAGCAGGAAATCATCACAAAATACCTCTACTAGTGCATGCTTGCGAAACATGAGCACAAGGATAACTATGTCATGCCATACTTCGAAACAGAAGTCGTTCACTTCTTTATGCCGCCGCACATATCTGACTTCTTCGGTTTCAATCTCATGCATTTACTTTGTTCAATTCTTTTGCGCAGCAGCAAACACCTGATCGTAATCGCACCATTCTCAGAAGGTGGCCGGACTTATTTCTTTGATTCAAAGGAAGACCCTAAAAGCCCTAGACTCAATTGAAGAAAGTTCTGAATGCTCTTGATGTATCATAAGTCCAGAAAAAGACCTAACAAGGAATTCAAACTTCAAGTTCCAAACCAGCTTCTGTTGCCATCAAGAACGGAGAGATGAAAGCTACCGCAAGTCTGATTACTATGCCATCATCCTCATGAAAGACTATGTGCGCACAACACCACATTTGAAAAATCATGAACTCATCACCCAGTGGCCAGAAGAGAAGGAGAGGGAGAATGCTCCACTACGAGGCAGAGACGAAGAACGAACGAGCATCAGAATGGAACACCACACATGTGAAGAACGTTGTCGCTGACTTGTTTCTGTCGGCAATCGATTGCCAACGTCCCTAGTGCTAGATATATAGGATCCTTCCAAATACATTGTCAAACTATTAATTATGTCATGACACAATGCTTGTTGCCCTGCACTTCTATATTAATTTCCGTGTGATATTTTGTTAGCTTGACTAATACCCTTAGTTACTGTGTTCTCAATGATAGATGGGATTGCGAGAATTGTGGGAGGTCTCTGCAACAGACTCTCATACCAAAAAAAGATGGTGCCGAGGACATCTCAGATTTTCGGCCAATTAGTCTCATCCATGCCATTGCCAAGATCATTGCAAAAATGATGGCCACGCGGCTAGCTCCTCATATGCAGAGCCTTGTCTCCAACGCGCATCAAAAAGAGGAGTATTCATGACAATTTCATGTATGTGCGCAACTTGGCTAGGCGCTTCCAACGCACGAATACACCAACTTTGTTATTCAAGCTCGACATTAAGAAGGCTTTTGATTCTGTGCGTTGGGATTACTTGATGGATTTGCTTCGCCACAAAGGCTTCCCAAGACGCTTCCGAGATTGGATCACCGCCCTTCTTTCATCAGCATCTTCGCGTTTGTTGCTTAATGGTACTGCCGGTGACCCTATTAAACATGGGCGGGGCCTTCGTCAAGGGGACCCTCTCTCCCCGTTGCTTTTTGTGCTTGCCATTGACCCGTTGCACCACATCCTTGCCACGGCGACTTCCCAAGGTCATCTTAAACCGCTCAGAGGTCGACCCATTCGTGCGTCGCTTTATGCTGATGATGCTGCCATATTTGTCTCCCCAATAAAAAACAACATTCAGTTTTTGGCTTCAACTCTTGCCTCTTTTGGTGATGTCACTGTATTAGTCACCAATTGTGCCAAGAGTCTTGTTGCGCCCATTCGCTGCGATAACATTGATCTTGATGATGTTCTTCAGGCCTTCCCGGCTATTCGATCCACCTTCCCAATGAGATATTTGGGACTGCCTCTTTCGGTTACAAGGTTGAAGAGGATACACTTTCAGTTCTTAGAAGATAAAGTTGCTGGGAAGTTACCGCCTTGGATCGCGAGGCATGTGGCTACCAGACGCGTTGTTTTGGTCAAGGCTGTGCTTACCGCCATTGCTATATATCATATTACACCTTTGGAGTTGCGGTGGAAGTGAGGAAGAAGATTGACGGTTTATGCGCACCTACCTATGGGCGGGATGTGACAAGGTGACTGTGGAAAATGCAAGGTCAATTGGGAACTTGTCTCAAGCCCAAGATCTTTGATGGTTTGGGCATCCTCAACTGGAGAAGTTTGCTACGCCCTTCGATTGCGATGGCTTTGGTATGAATGGGCTGACCCACCCAAGACTTGGGTTGGGATGGGAACACCATGCAATGACAATGATAGGAACATTTTGCGGCAGCCACCATGGTTCACATTGGGGATGGAGGTAAGGCGAAGTTCTGGGAATCACCCGGCTCCAAGGCATGAGACCCAAAGATATTGCTCCTAGGATATTTGACCTCTCAAAAAAGAAATCTTGCTCGGTCCAAATTGCTCTCCTCAACAATTTTTGGGTTAGTCAAATTGATACCCGTCATGGGATCACCCTGGAGCACCTACAGGAGTTCATCACACTTTGGGGGAAACTATCCTCTATTACTCTCAACAACAAGGTGTGCAGATACTATCCACTGGAAGTTCACCTCTCAAGGAGAATACTCGATGTCGATTGCCTATATGGCGCGTTTATGGGACACACAACTAGCATCATGCCTGCTGCTGTTTGGAAGGTTTGGGCCCTCCAAATGCAAGTTTTTGCTTGGTTGATAATTCAAAACAGAGTATGGACGGCCGATCGATTGCTCCGTCGTGGTTGGCCGAATTGCATCCTTTGCCCGCTTTGCAAGCAAGTCCAGGAAACTGCGGCGCATCTTCTCTTTCAATGTAGGTTCTCCCAGCGTGTTTGGGTTGAGGTTGCTTCGTGGATTGGCCTACATGGTGATGTGGTGAGGAGCTGGAGATTTGAGGCTTCAGTTCGAGATTGGTGGATTAAAAATATGATCGAGCGCGGAAACCAGAGAAAGGCTATCGCCTCCTTATTCATGCTTATGTCTTGGGAGATTTGGAAAGAGCGCAATGCAAGGGTCTTTCGCAACACTGCCGCTACAAGCGTGATGGTCGTCGCGAAGATCAAAGAGGAGGCCCATCTTTGGGCTATGGCAGGTGCCACCCATTTGAGTATTGTAATGCCGCGAGAGTAGTTCTTTGTTCCCCGCTTTGCGGCTATTTGTCTAAAACCTTCTTCCTTAATCAATGAAAATGGCAAATCTTTTGCCTTGTTAAAAAAAAAACATATGTACCAGTAGACTCGGGGCAGGCATCGGGCAGAGCAGCTCAGGGAGACGATATCCGCTTGGGTGAGAAGTGTTCGAGCGACCCGTTGTGTGCTCCCGACGATGCAGAAGATAGCAGAGAGGCGATTCAATGACCTTGCAGTGTGCATCTTGACAGAGACGGGATGAGAGGTTACTGATATGGCCAGGTCTGAGTCCAACCACCGTACCCGCACCAAGCGAGTTGGTTAAATGGCTACTCGGGATTGCTGCCAATGGCGGGCGTAAATAAGGTCTAGCCACTGATTGCGGCTAATGATTGTGGCGGGCTACGAGAGAAGCCCGCTAGTGATACCTATGACATGTGGCGGGTAAGAAGTACAACCCGCCACTACTGATCTATTAGCAGTCGCAGGATGTCAATGGCGGACGCCGTCCACAGCAAAGCTCGCCACTAATCATTTTGAGCCCGTCAAGGCTAATCTGTTCTGCAGTAGTGCTGTAATACAATTTACCATGCGGCAACCCACAAAAAACCCGAAAATAATGATAATCTCATGACACATCGCACAAGCAACAAATATCCTATCCCTTTCGATCACAACTGCATCATCAAGTCGAAGCTGAAGTCCCGCCGCCACTTTGTTAGCCTTGGCTTGGTCGTACGTTCTTCTTTCAAGGCAGAGTTGCCTCCTGCAGCACAAATGAGGAGCAGGATCATTTTCATAAACCACGCATACTGCTGCAATGTTTAAGCTGATAGAGCGACTGGCAGGGGTGCCAGCACCTGTCGAGTACCTGAAGATGAGACGAGTGCTCAAGCGTATGATAAACAGTAGCGGCAGACAAGCATGCCGAACTGGAGCTCCCGGTGGGCAGGTCGCCATATGCCTGTTCCTCCAAGGAACGTATTTGCTCTGAGTCGGGCCAATGCATGGCCGGAAGTAGAACCGGAACCACCGGCGACTCAAAACCGTCTTTACAGCGACGCAGGGCGATCATGGCTTGCTCAATGGACGGCCGCTGGCTCTTGTGGCGATGCGCGCACCAGAGACCTGTCACAAGCACGCGCTCCATCTGGTGTCCGTCGAAATCGCCACCGAGCTTTCTATCCGCGGCGTCAAGGATCGAGTTGCGATCGTACATGTCCCAGACGCGTCTCAGCAGCAGCACGGAGGGCTGCCCCGAAGCCACTGGTCGCATACCAGAGGCGATCTCAAGAAGCACAATGCCAAAGCTGTAGACATCTGATTCTGTGCCGTGCTTCTGGCTGCTCACAAACTCAGGGTCCATGTACCCGACGGTCCCCGCGAGTACCTGCGTTGCTTGTGGTTCTGCCCCATGGTCAACAAGCCGTGCCAGCCCGAAGTCGCCCAGCTTGGCGTTGTTCGACGACTCAAGCATGATGTTGCTTGGTTTGATGTCGCCGTGCACGACACATTGGTTGCACTCCGTGTGGAGATATTGTATGGCTGAGCCTAGGCCAAGTGCGATCTTGTACCTGTGAGGAGGACGTATAAAATATCTCTGTTAAAGCCATGAAGCAGATAAACATTTGTTTCATAACTGGAAAATGTGAGGCTTGGTAGTACCTTTCTTGCCAGGTTAACAGTTTCTCAGGGTCATGGAGACGCTTGTCCAGGCTGCCTCCAGGCACAAGCTCATAGACAAGCAAGAGCCCTTTCCGGCAATCACACCAGCCCAGGAGCTGGACGACGTTCCGATGCCTGAGCTGGCTCATGATCTTCACCTCGTGCTCAAACTCCATACTCCCTTGGTCTAGCGATTCCATGGAGAACATCTTGACTGCCACATGACGGTCCTGCTCATCCAGGTAGCCACAATAGACCGACCCGAACCCCCCTCGCCCGATCCTCTTGCTCTGGGCGAAATTGCTCGTTGCGGCTGCCAGCTCGCAGTAGTTGTATCGGCCAGGGCCTGCTGCTTGCTGGAGTAGCTCAGGCCTCAGGATGGACTCCGAGTCGATAGATGCTGCCGTTGCCGAGTTGCGACACATACACCACGGCAAAAGCCCTGCAAGGACACAGAGCAAGACCGACACCACAGAACCTACAGCTACGGCGGTAACTCTCGAGCCTGTAGGCTCACTCTGTAATCTCGTCGGATGGTGATAAACACCCAGCAGTTTCCTTACTTTGATGGTGTCAACTTTCTTCTTGTGTCGACGGTGCACTCTTCGTTGCAGTCGCCGGCGGATAGAAGGAAGCCGCTCAGCTGTGCTACCATTTGAGGCAACGGGGGGAACAAAAGGAGAAGGGATGTGGTGATTCCTAGGACTCACTCTGTCCGTTTGGCTTGTGCAATTACCTCTGCAAGGGGCAGAACAGGTTACCGGATCTTCCCTAGGAGCCTTACTAGTAAGAACTCTGTAACGATGCGTGGCCGGATTCGAATCATCAACTGCCGCCCAGCCTTTGGATTTGCTCGGGGGTAACAAGAAAGGTGCCTCGTGCTCTAAGAAGTTTACGGATGGTACACCGTCAGCCATGGTCACCGTGGTGTTGGTAACAGGGCGGCCATGAACAGAAGTAACAAGCATGTCAGAAGCAGTGTAGTTGGTGGGTATTGCGGAAGCGAGGAGAGCGATGCATTGGTAGGACATGCTAATCATGAAGATCACGAGATACATACTTGAATTTGCTACAGCCAATGCCATGGTGCTGATTTTGATCAGGCGATCATAGGTGGAGCTCTGCGATAAAGTTTGATGTAAACCAACTATCGAGGGAGCTGAAGTTGGAAGCCAAGGTACAAGCAATAAGTAAATGAAAGAACCAAGATACCTACAAATAAGTACTGTAGTAGCGCAGGAAATTCAGCCTGCTTGGCTAGGCTTGGCTTTGGTCAGTCAAGACGAGGGGATCGGAGACTAAAGCGCGTGACTGAGATATCAAAGATTTTTTGCGCAGAGACAAGAAAACAATGAAACCCTGTTAGTGCAGTGCCAAGTCAAGCACATAGATGCTAGTAGTACCAGTAGCAGAACGTGTACGTTCAGCACTCGGTTGGATGGTGACAACTAACAGATTGCCCCTCACTTTCTGGGCAGTACAGATACTGTAAGTACCATGAACAACCGGTCATGACCATGTCTAACAATTTATCTTTTCAGGCACCGGCAGGTTAGTCTGAGGTTCTATTCTATGGATGGCAATGAGTCAAATGCGCGTTTCCAGGAGTTGGAAATAACTGCAGCAAAAAGATCCAAATACTCTGAATCAAATCTGCACCTCTTGCAGAGTGAAACATATTGGACAGTGCTTTTCAACTTGTTTGCATATGCCATCAGTATTTCAAGGATTTAGAACCAATTTGCTCACACAGACAAGCAACAACAACAACAACAGAGCCTTTAGTCCCAAACAAGTTTGGGTAGGCTAGAGGTGAAACCCATAAGATCTCGCGACCAACTCATGGCTCTGATAGCAAGCTTCCACACACCCCTGTTCATAGCTAGTTCTTTGGTGATACTCCAATCCTTCAGGACTACCCCGACCTCTCTTGACATTCTCTGCACGCTTTAGCCGTCCGCTATGCACCGGAGCTTCTGGAGGCTTGCGCTGAATATGCTCAAACCTGAATATGCCCAAACCGTCTCAGACGATGTTGGACAAGCTTCTCTTCAATTGGTGCTACCCCAACTCTAGCTCGTGTGTCATCATTCCGGACTCGATCCTTCCTTGTGTGGCCACACATCCATCTCAACATACGCATCTCCGCCACACCTAACTATTGAACAAGTCGCCTTTTAGTCGACCAACACTCGGCGCCATACAACATTGCAGGTCGAACCGCCGTCCTGTAGAACTTGCCTTTTAGCTTTTGTGACACTCTCTTGTCACAGAGAATGCCAGAAGCTTGGCGCCACTTCATCCATCCGGCTTTGATTTGATGGTTCACATCTTCATCAATACCCTCATCCTCCTGCAGCATTGACCCCAAATATCGAAAGGTGTCCTTCTGAGGCACCACCTGCCCATCAAGGCTAACCTCCTCCTCGCACCTAGTAGTACTAAAACCGCACATCATGTACTCGGTTTTAGTTCTACTAAGGCTAAACCCTTTCGATTACAAGGTTTGTCTCCATAACTCTAACTTCCTATTTACCCCCGTCGGACTATCGTCAACTGGCACCACATCATCCGCAAAGAGCATACACCATGGGATATCTCCTTGTATATCCCTTGTGACCTCATCCATCACCAAGGCAAAAAGATAAGGGCTCAAAGCTGACCCCTGATGCAGCCCTATCTTAATCGAGAAGTCATCAGTGTCGACATTACTTGTTCGAATACTTGTCACAACATTATCATACATGTCCTTGATGAGGGTAATGTACTTTGCTGGGACTTTGTGTTTCTTCAAGGCCCACCACATGACGTTCCGCGGTATCCTATCATAGGCCTTCTCCAAGTCAATGAACACCATATGCAAGTCCTTCTTTTGCTCCATGTATCTCTCCATAAGTTATACCAAGAAAATGGCTTCCATGGTCGACCTCCTATGCATGAAACCAAACTGATTTTTGGTCACGCTTGTCATTCTTCTTAAGCGGTGCTCAATGACTCTCTCCCATAGCTTCATTGTATGGCTCATCAGCTTAATTCCACGGTAATTAGTACAACTCTGAACATTTCCCTTGTTCTTGAAGATTGGTACTAATATACTCCGTCTCCATTCTTCTGGCATCTTGTTTGCTCGAAAAATGAGGTTGAAAAGCTTGGTTAACCATACTATCGCTATGTCCCCAAGGCCTTTCCACACCTCAATGGGGATACAATCAGGGCCCATCGCCTTGCCTCCTTTCATCCCTTTTAAAGCCTCCTTGACCTCAGACTCCTGGATTCGCCGCACAAAATGCATGTTGGTCTCATCAAAGGAGTCGTCTAGTTCAATGGTAAAACTCTCATTCTCCCCATTGAACAGCTTGTCGAAGTACTCCCGCCATCTATGCTTAATCGCCTCGTCCTTCACCAAGAGTTGGTCTGCTCCGTCCTTGATGCATTTGACTTGGCCAATATCCCTCGTCTTCCTTCTCGGATCTTGGCCATCTTATAGATGTCCCTTTCGCCTTCCTTCATGCCTAACTGTTGGTAGAGGTCCTCATACGCCCGACCCCTTGCTTCACTGATAGCTTTCTTTGCGGCCTTCTTCGCCATCTTGTACTTCTCTATGTTGTCTGCACTCCTATCCAGGTATAGGCGTCTGAAACAATCTTTCTTCTCTTTAATCGCCTTCTGGACATCGTCATTCCACCACCAGGTATCCTTATCTTCGCTTCTCAATCCCCTGGACACTCCAAAATCCTCCGAGGCCACCTTACGAATGCAAGTCGCCATCTTCATCCACACATTGTCCGCATCCCCTCCTTCCTCCCAAGGGCCCTCCTTAATGACCCTTTCCTTGAACGCCTGAGCTACCTCCGCCTTGAGCTTCCACCACTTCGTTCTAGCGACTTTGGCACGCTTATCCCGCTGGACACGAATCCGTAAGCGGAAGTCAGCAATCACCAGCTTATGCTGAGGTACAACACTCTCTCCAGGTATCACCTCACACAAACAAGCAGTACTTAATTAACATTCTAAACAAATAGCTGCAAAAAAAGATGAAGGATATGTTATCTCATATCTTACTCTTGCTAAGTCGTTATTGGTTCTGAAATTATAAGAATTACAGAAATTTCAAACAGTAATGTTGATCAACTTAGTCAATATACAGAAACTCTAGGTGTATAAATTATGGTTAGAACTTACCAGCCAGTTTAACCTGGACCGTAGTTCTGTTAACTTGGTGTCTGCAGAAAACCTAGTTCAATGTGGGGAGAACCGGAGAAGGGAGAGGATGTATACAACCAATCAGAATTATTGAATTCATACTCGAGCCGGTTGCTCCGAAAATCTGGATGGACAATATATTTCAACACTGACCTCATGTCTAGGCTTTTTTAGTCCTTAGACATGGAATCGATGTAGGATGCAGAATCTTTTGTAGTCCTTAGATAGATGGACTATCCCCAGAACAAGGAAATCCCAATCAATCATCTCGGCTTTCCGGGAAAGGGACATACACATCATGTAGCAGCGCGTAGTATAAGGGAACACAGGCTAGGGATCTGACATTTCCATTATTAAAAGAGCAGCACAAAGCATCCTAGGTAGACATATTTACGGTACACGTATGGTCTTTGGTTTTCGTTTGGAATGAACTTAGATCTCCACGCCATGAATGATGCAACAGCATGACCAGAGTTGAACAGCACAGCATGCATAGGTATCAGCACTACAGCTTTTAAAAATTTTGAATCTGGAAGAATGAAAGATGGCATACTTTGGGAAGCCTGGTGGTGGACTGGATCCAATCTTGGGAGTGCTCCTTGCAGGGTTATTACCTTATCGCCACCATACACAGGCATAATTATCACATGCCGTGTAGCGTGGAGATCATCTTTCCGGATGCAGAATCATTCATAAGCATGCTGTTGTCCATGGCAGTCAGAAGAATATTCTACGTATACCTTTTTCTTGTTCATCGCCAGCCTTTTGTGCTGGCCATGGCATTTGAATTCTCTTTCCAGGCTTCGAGTGTCATGGGTGGCTGCTCCCTCCCCGTCACCGTCAAGAATGGAGCACGAGAAACATGCCTGCAAGGAAAAGCTTCAGGAGATGCGTACCAAAATTTTGCACCACAGACTTTTGTTACACTTCCCTACAATATTTTCGACCCATCTATCTTGTTCACATGCCCTTGCAGATTGAGATGACAAGACCACCCCACATCAGACAAACCTTCATGATAAGGATGTCTACAACTCGCAACTGTTGCAGATGGCAATACACCGCTTTTCCTTCTCCGGTTCTCCACCACCCGCGAGTGACAATGCTATCCACACTGGCCATGAACAGGCCATACCCACTCCAGTGGATGTAAATAAACACAGCAAAATCCTCAAGAAGCACAGATTCAAATCCCTAATGCTGGTGAAAATGTCATGGGTGAATAACAGAGAGGAATCCAACAGGTACGGGCGATACAGAGAGGCCAGTACGTACCTTGTAGCAGGAGCATCAGCCAAAACTGATTGAAGTTGAGCACACACATGGAGAGCAAGGACAATAATGCTGCCTACACATCGGCACGACTTAAGCTGAGCTTCTTGGCCTCATTAGTAGGCAGTACCACCCGTGATCCCTGTGAATGATGATCCACGCTAGGCCTGCGGTGGACATGGTGCACAGATTGATCAAAGCAGCTACAGTGATGTACTGATGTGGGCCTCATTTCTCTGCACAGTTGTATTTCGAGCTCGATCGATTTATTTTGTATCTTTGTTCTTCCCATCCCATGCGTTACTATTGTTGCATGTGCTAGTTCCACCATCTTCTGATAAGCACCTGAGAGCAATGTTTTGGGCATTTCTGATGTAAGAAAGATCAACGAGCAACTTCTTGCGCTTGTAAGCCTGCCAACAAGGTAGAGATTCTGTTTGTCAAGAAGCACAGATTCAAATCCCTAATGCTGGTGAAAATGTCATGGGTGAATAACAGAGAGGAATCCAACAGGTACGGGCGATACAGAGAGGCCAGTACGTACCTTGTAGCAGGAGCATCAGCCAAAACTGATTGAAGTTGAGCACACACATGGAGAGCAAGGACAATAATGCTGCCTACACATCGGCACGACTTAAGCTGAGCTTCTTGGCCTCATTAGTAGGCAGTACCACCCGTGATCCCTGTGAATGATGATCCACGCTAGGCCTGCGGTGGACATGGTGCACAGATTGATCAAAGCAGCTACAGTGATGTACTGATGTGGGCCTCATTTCTCTGCACAGTTGTATTTCGAGCTCGATCGATTTATTTTGTATCTTTGTTCTTCCCATCCCATGCGTTACTATTGTTGCATGTGCTAGTTCCACCATCTTCTGATAAGCACCTGAGAGCAATGTTTTTGGGCATTTCTGATGTAAGAAAGATCAACGAGCAACTTCTTGCGCTTGTAAGCCTGCCAACAAGGTAGAGATTCTGTTTGTAGTCTCGGTGGTTTCACAAAATCCAATTTAGGGGCGTCGGTTCTCCCCGTGACTGCAGTGGAAACTGTCCACAAGATGGTCTGTGCAATCAGGCAAAAGCTTCACTTCACATGGTCTAATTATATGTTGTCGATTAATTGGAGGCTAAGAGGTGTGAAATGTTCCCAGCAGGCCAGCACCCCCTGCATGGTGCTCTCAAAGTTTCAGTTCATGGAACGAGGAAATCCCCAGTAACCAATTAGCTCATCTTAAGCACCTTACCATATCCACAATCCACACATCAGCTCATGTTAGGCACCTAATATCCATATCCACAATCCACATATCAGCACTGCTGCTATGTGGAAGGTGGGTGGCTCTGTGAGACTGTGACAGCCACATACATTCATTTCAGGTGAGAACAGATTTGATCTTGTCCAAATTTTCTTTCTTTCTTTTTATATCAGTAAGATAAGAAACACATTATAAGCACCGTATGAAGAATATCCAGTGTTTTGTACGACCAGATGAATTAATACTGTAGAAGGAAAGATCGAGCCATTAGGATACCCACAATTAAACATGCTTATACAGGGTGCTTACAGAGGGGCAGTATAACCACATCATCATGCAACCAAGTAAGAAGCATAGGTGCTTCAGTAGTTGTATTTTCTATTAGTTAGAGGTAGTTATCCACACAAATACCTGTTAAACACTAGTGCACACAAGAGTTGATGCTACAAAATTAGTAACTTAGCAGCTGTCCTAGATGGCAAGAAAAGATAGGTATCTTCTGTTAAGCACCTCTCCAAACATCTGCATCACAGATGCATTAAGCACTTGAGATCACATAAATGGATCGCTTATTCCCATTTAATGCGAGTTGGTCACCAGTAATCAGGTCAAGGACTTAACTTGGAAGTTGGAACACTCAAGCACATGGAAATGCGGAGCTGATAAACCTCATAAACAGGACTAGATGGACAAATGATATATGATTATATCTCAAACATATTAACAATTGCAAATAATGGTAGTTCTGTAAATCTCTGGCCCAATTAAAATTTATCTATCGATTTTTGAATTTCATATCCTTTTTGCAGTAACCCTACCAGGAAGGGTGACTGGCCAATCAAAAGCGCTAGAAAGAAAATCTATGTTAGGCCTTGTTCGTTTAATCCTCCTTCCAAGGGGATTGGAGTGGATTGGAGAGGATTTTGACTTGTAGGAGATCTAATCCCCCTCAAACCCTGCCATTCCCCTTCAAAAACCACCTCAACCGAACAAGGCCTTAAGCAGATTGTTAGATGACTTAGCTGAAATCATCTATCATTACTTGAACCATTGAGTTCATCTTGTAGTAGAAAAGACGATTAAGCATGGAAGCTACCTGTATGGCTGCAAAGATATAGGCACAACACAACAATGAAATGAAATGACTCAGTGGCTATCTTCAACCATGTTATAGGACGAAAAATCCTTCAACCTATTTAACTAATCACTCAGCTATACGTATGTACTCATACATCCTTTCAACATTTCCATTCACTTTGACACGATAATTGTCTGCTAGGCTGGATATGAGCACACTAACCAGTCTAACCTGCTATTTCCACACACCAAAAAAAGTCTAACCTGCTAGTGACCTTAGCACATCTAATTATTTTACAGAAAAGCTTTCACTAAATTCCCTCACGAGAGTACCACTGTGTACTGCAATGGCATTAGTTTATCTGTAATCCAATTTCAGTTCCAGTTGAAAAAGTACAAATCATGTTCATAATCAATAAAAAGTCTGCTCTGTTCTATTTATTTTTACAAGTGATGCCTTGTATTATTTTCCCACTTGATAAATTTTTTGAGGAAGGTTTCTGCACCAAACATTTCTCTGTAGAAAGATTTGATGCCATGTCAGATCCAGTGGTTTCTTCTAACATTTCTCTGTTTGCAAGCCCTACTAAGACACATTATATCAGACACAATCACCTTTGCACCATTTTCCCTTACGAGAGCCAATAATGTCAGTTGCATTCGCAGCTTGTCACTAAGTTCTTTGAACAATTGAACAGGCAAACAGGAACAATCATCAGCAGTGCACTAAATCGAATACCATTGATGCTAAGTAGCTTGCCACTTAGAGACTAACATACTATCATCTGATCTTAAAATCAAACACCACATTAGTAATGATCTTAAAATCTCTACTCCTATAAAAAACCGAGTTGGTGATGATGGTGTGCCTGCCATCTTGCAACATAGACCGTCCGATCCATATCTGACGGATAGAAAGCAAACTATGGCAATTTTGTAAAAAGATATCCGCACCTCTCTCCACATTTGCAGATAAGGCCTTCCCTCGATCATCCTTATCTCCCACAACCTCATTGTTGAGCAATTAAAAAGAAAGCCTCTGGAACAATCTGGCATGGTGGCTGCTGTCGCCGTCGTCCATCCCCCGGCCTCCACCCAGTTCGACCACCAGTCACCACCAGGCCCCACTCCTCCTCACCTTATCTCTCCTCTTTCTCGAGATATCATTAGTTTTTACACATGTGATTACTCCCGCATGGGTCAATCACAACAGGTGTTTTGTAAAAAAAATGCATCTTGGTGTTCCGTGCAATGTACGGGCATCTTGCTAGTTAAACACTACATCTGAGATAAATTCACTCTTGCCTTCCATATAGGAAGATTCACTACATTACAAGTCAAACAAACAACAAAGTACTAGGGAAATATCTCATCAGGCTAAAGGAAAAGCTCACGCGAAATCTTCCAGCAAGATGGCCTTCTCCACCATCTCCTCCTCCTCCTCCTTCCGGCGCTCTCCTTCTCTGGTTCCCTTGCCGCAACGCTTCTCCTGCCCCAGCTCTTCTCCGACCACAACAACCCTATCTTCCTCGTCTCCGCGCCCGACGACTACCACCTCGTCGCTGCCTCCTCCGCCACCGCCGCCGACGACCACGACCTCGTCGGCGCCGCCCTCGCTGCCGCCCCCTGCGCCAACAAGGGCGTCGGGAATGGCCCCGCGGGTGGATCCCGCGTCCTCCACGCAGCCTCCACGAGGAGCAAGCGGGTCATCTCCCTCGTCATCGTCCTCGTCGTCGGAGAGGGAGAGGTGGGGGAGGCGGGAGGAGACGGCCAACGCCGCAAGGGAGAAAGCCTCGGCGATGGATTCCGGCGGGAGCGCGCAGTCCTCCAGGCCCGCATCCTCGAGCCGCGGCGGCCGGATGGGGTCACCGGCGGCGATGTGCCTACCCTCCTCGGCCATTATTTGGTGCACGGCACGTGCGCTGGCTGGAGGACTCCAGAAGTCGCTGCGCTGGGCTAGGCGGCTTAGCCAGTCTGACTGTCTGAGGCTGAATGTGGGCTTCCAGTATGCTCCCCCCGCGTGCGTCCAATAATCGCAAATGGGCCGGCCCACTCAAAGGCGTCCGATGTAAAATTTCACGAAAAATAAATCCTAAAATCTAAAAAATGCACGCGCACCGTTTAGACGGAACGAGCGGCCGGCTCCTGGCCGCTCGATCCCGCCCTGAATCACCGGAAACGAGATCCTCTGACGTACTTCGATCTACTGCCGAGGGACGTCATTCGCGTGTCACCGTTCGCTAGCCATCCGACGGGAGCAGGTGGAAACCAGGGAAACAGAGCTCACGATCGGCCCACGAGAATGATCCAGCCCAGTCCAATGGAACGAGAGAGGGAAAACTGCGCCAGACCAGGGAA
Source organism: Aegilops longissima (assembly GCA_021605205.1). NCBI lineage: Eukaryota > Viridiplantae > Streptophyta > Magnoliopsida > Poales > Poaceae > Aegilops > Aegilops longissima. The sequence goes on along the minus strand of CM038680.1, from coordinate 372,380,830 downwards.
AAAGGCGCGAGAACAAAGAAACGGCACCAAACTAACGGGAAAAGAGCGCGTTTCAAGAAGGAAACGATCGCCGAAGGGACGAGCTGCTCTGCTCTTCAATCCCGTGAATAGACTGACGGAAAAAGGGCGTGTTCCACAAAGGAATCGATCGCTGAAGGGACGAGCTGCTCTGCTCTTTAATCATGTGAGTACGTCTTATTATTCTTTCTCTATCTATCTTGTTGATTATGTAGAAATTATATGAGATGTCTAATAATGTGTTGTATTGAACAGACCCTCGTATGGGGTATATATAGAAGTACATGAGGGGTAGAGGTTTGAAGTATAAGGCAAGATATTATGTGTTTAAACTAAGTTTATCTCTATCTCTCCTTATCTCTACGTTTATACTTCTAACATTCCCCCTCAGTCGTAGCGGGAGTGAAGCGGATGATTACGACTGAATTCGAAGTCTTGCGCTTCCGTCGTTTTCTTCGCTGCGCCATCATCACTACGTCTCTGATGGGTCGACACCTAGGGCGGTGATTGCGTCCCCTTCTGGTGCCTCCCTTGTCTCTCCTCTATTCCCTCCCGCAGTCACAGCGGGAGTGGCGTGGATGTTGGTGACGACGCGGACACTGTTGACTGGAGTTGTCGCCGATGTGTTGTTGTTGTAGACGTAGCCCTGTATGTCGATGTCGATGTAGCCGATCATGATGTAGCCGTGGTCGAGGTAGTAGTGGTCGATGATGTAGTCGTCGTGGATGATGAAGCCGCACAAAGCCGGAGGCGCAAAAAAATGCGCTATGACGGAGCTGCAGACGTGGACGATGCACCTTACGAATGTCAGAGGGTGTCGTCGGCGATGAGTCCACCGGTTTGCCAAGACCGAAGGAAGCCCATCGAACACACATCGGTTTCGCCAGAACCATGTGGCCGTGTAGGGTCGTCACTGTAGCCGACGAGTGCAGCTAGGTCCTAAAGAAGCAAGCAACTGGAACAATTTCCATTATGGAATGTCAAGTGTTTAGTTTGGGTCGTAATTCACTTTATTCAAGTTTAGTTGATCTCTTTTGTCCGATGCACTATATTACAATGAATTTTAATTTAGTGTTATGAATCAGTGTCCTTTAGTAAATTAATCTCTTTTCTCTCCTGCATTATATTACAATGGTTTTATTTATTTGCTGTCAATATTCAATCATTTAATTGATCTCCTTTGCCACATGCTTACAATAATTCCTATTTCACCAATATGCTCACAACTGCACAACATCAACGATATGCTCTCAAATTTTGTTATCCATTTTTTCAAAATATTAACAGGAGCACTGCTCTTTCTGATGGTAGAAAAGAGTCTAAATACAAGCTCAGTACAGGGGCCAACCCCTAGCGGTACAGAACTCAGATCATCAATGAGCGTTGTGCTCACATTTTGACAAGCATCAGTAATCTGCTTTCACTTGAGAACATTAATACACAATCTCAGATCAATTTGAATTGTAGTTTCCTCACATAATACAAATTAAGTGACTAAAATTGAAACTCCACTTCAGGCTCTTGCTGCTCAACTACTGCCTGCCTCCTTTAGATTCAGTTTCTAAACTGAACTGAACTGAACTTCAGGCTGTGGCTGGCTCCTGCTGCAGCTACTTGATGCCTCTCCAGCGTTGCACCGCAGGGCGCGTCGCACTCCAGGCTTGTGTTGGTCGGCCTTCATCTGCGTCTGCTTGCGCTCAGCAACGCGGCGCTCACTTGCGCCTCCGCAGCGGCCGCGAGCCCGACGGCGTGGTGCAGCCTTGCGGTGGTGGCGGCCATGGCGTTGCCAGTCGCTCGCCCTCTTAGTGACGCGGATGGCGGCGGCCGCCTTTACTCCGGCGCTGGTGCGGCAATGGCAGCGGCGGACGCCCAATCACCCGCGGAGGGGCTAGGTTTAGGCAGGGTCATGGCGATGGCGAGCGAACGACGACGGGGAGTAAAGGGGAGGGTGTTTTTTCGTGAAGATGGGCCGCATCTCTTCTGGGCTGATGGCTGTTCGCTGCTTCTCGGCTCTATTTCCCTGGTTTTTACCTGCTACCGTCGGATGGCTAGCGAACGGTAACACACGAACGACGTCCCTCGGCAGTAGATCGAAGTACGTCAGAGGATCTCGTCGCTGCCTCCTCCGCCACCGCCGCCGACGACCACGACCTCGTCGGCGCCGCCCTCGCTGCTGCCCGCTGCGCCAACAAGGGCGTCGGGAATGGCCCCGCGGGTGGATCCCGCGTCCTCCACGCAGCCTCCACGAGGAGCAAGCGGGTCATCTCCCTCGTCATCGTCCTCGTCGTCGGAGAGGGAGAGGTGGGGGAGGCGGGAGGAGACGGCCAACGCCGCAAGGGAGAAAGCCTCGGCGATGGATTCCGGCGGGAGCGCGCAGTCCTCCGGGCCCGCATCCTCGAGCCGCGGCGGCCGGATGGGGTCACCGGCGGCGATGTGCCTATCCTCCTCGGCCATTTTTTGGTGCACGGCACGTGCGCTGGCTGGAGGACTCCAGAAGTCGCTGCGCTGGGCTAGGCGGCTTAGCCAGTCTGACTGTCTGAGGCTGAATGTGGGCTTCCAGTATGCTCCCCCCGCGTGCGTCCAATAATCGCAAATGGGCCGGCCCACTCAAAGGCGTCCGATGTAAAATTTCACGAAAAATAAATCCTAAAATCTAAAAAGTGCACGCGCACCGTTTAGACGGAACGAACGGCCGGCTCCTGGCCGCTCGATCCCGCCCTGAATCGCCGCACGCGTGGGCCAGCTATTATCTAGTCGGGCGCTCTCAGCCGCAAAACAGCTGGCATTTGTCGCTATCTACCTTTTCCACACCGTTCGTCCCTATCTCCCTCCCGTCTGCCGCCGTCACACCTCGCGCTGGCCACCTCTGCCCTTCCCATGCCGCCGCCTCTGCTCCTCTCGCGCCGGCCGCCGCATGTTGGGGACGGATACCGCACCCCTCGGCTGGATCCAGGCGCCGCCACTCCCACCTGTGGCGAGCGGCCAGAGGAAGCACGGACACGGGAGGGAAAATGAGCTCGTCCTCGATCTGAAGCACGACGAAGGCGACGGCTGCTATGGAATGGAGATGCTGGCCGTGGAGCCGAAGCAGCGCAGCTAGCATGTCCCTGGGGAGACGGCAACCATAGAGCCGGAGCAGCAGCGCTGCCGTGTCCTCTACCCAGGGGCGGACCCAGGACAAAAATATCCCCGTGTCCATGTGTATATCAGGTACTTTTGGTGTTTTGGAGGTCAACCAATGTTATATATAAATGTAACATATATTATTTTTTCTTTGCAAAAAGGCATATGGGCACGACACTATAATTGGAATACTCCGCGTAATGAAGTGTTATACTTGAAATACTAGATTAGCAAAGTTGGACATTAAATTATATAAAAAAACTCCAAACTATGAAAACAAATATCTTGATCACATAAAGCAAAGTTTTGTTTTGACAATAGATCGGACGGTATCCTTGTTAATGATGTACCGCACTGTGTGGTGAATTTTGTTATGAACGATTGTAACATTTCTTTTGATTAATTAATATATGAGGTGGTGTTAAAAAAGCTAAATTATTTATGAAAAATGTAAACTAATAAAGTATATTGATTGAGTTATAGAAGCAATTGCCGCAAAAAGAAGTTACAGAAGCAAGAATTAGAAGAAAAAAACAGAATTATAGAGGCACGCACAATAGAGAGGTTGATGCACGAACCGTTGTTCTATATTTTTTTTCTTTCATTCTCTAGTTATCTATACTAGTATTGTAGGGGCGTGGTGGTTGGGCCTATTGACTGATATTCGAAAGAAAAACAATTGATCGATAGCTTGGGACCTGGCTGTATTTGTGCCTCGCTCGCACGCGTGACCGTGTGGCGGCTCAGCGCTGGGCGAAGGGGCCACCAGATGGGCCGTGCTTGAGTAGCTCTAGCCGGTGTCCATCTACTTTTTTTACCGGTGTCACAGCCGTATATGCGCCGTATGTATAGGGTAATTATAGAATTTACCCGGTGTCCTGTGACCCCGGTTGGCACTACGTAGGTCCGCCCCTGCCTCTACCTGCCTTTTTTCTCGAAGCTGGAGCTGGCTCACCGCGCGGAGACCTGGACTCGGATGTGTACGCCCGGCAGTGTATTTCCTACTTTGACGCCGGCCGTGATTTGACCCGAGTGGTCAATTACTTTCTTGCTATTGAGTTCATCTTTTTGGCAATGTAATACCCGTTCGTCCAAGTATATGTGTTAACAACAGCCGAAAGCCCCGATAATGATTCCAACAATTTGCACTAGTACAAATTACTAGAAGTAGTTTATTAGTTGGCAGGAAGACTAGTTACACACACATTGATGTTTAGTTGGCTTATAATGTAGTTTAGTTACACATACATTGATGTTCAGTTGACAGGAGAACTAGTTGCACACATGATAATGTTTGTTGGCCTGTAATGTAGTCTAGTTGCACACACAATAATGTTTAGTTGACAGAAAAACTAGTTGCACACACATATGCTCAGTTGACTTGTAATTTAGTTAGTTGCACACACATTTATGTTTAGTTGGCAGGACACTAGTTGCACACACATATGTGCAATTGACTTGGCAATGTAGTCCAGTTACACAAATATTGATATTTAGTTGGCAGGACTAGTTACACATACATATGCTCAGTTGGCGCGACAATGTAGTCTAGTTGCACACACATTAATGTTTAGTTGGCAGGACTAGTTACACACACATATAGTCAGTTGGCGCGGCTATGTAGTCTAGTTGCACACACATTGATGTTTAGTTTGCAAGACTATTATCACACACATATGCTCAGTTGGCGTGTCAATGTAGTCTCGTTGCACACACATTGATGCTTAGTTGGCAGGACTATTTGGCACACATATACTCAGTTGACGCGGCAATGTAGTTTAGGTGCACACATATTGATGTTTAGTTGGCAGGAAGACTAGTTCGTCGAAACATCCCCATGCGGGATCTACTTTTGAAAAGCACGTTGCGAGAGTTTTAACGGTGAAAACGGATCTAAATTTCAACACGCGGTTTAGAAGACACGCTTTTCATAATTTTGAAAATAAAAAATTAATGCATGAGGAACGAACATAAGGAATATTAATGCAGCGGCATGTAGGCATCCATCACGTGAAAAGAGATCACATAATGCGTGATTAATTAGCCGTGTCTTTTTTAGCCAGAGGAATGATTAATCACTACACGGTACGCGCCCTGTTTACAAAAAGGCATGCCGCCCAGGAGCGCTAGCGGGCGCCCAGCCGCCCGCCAGACGCGTCCAAAATAAATGTGGGCGCGTGAAGTTGAAATACATATCTCACAAAACATTGTTAAAATACTTCTACGAGAGGGTTTTATTGAAAGTGTTCGGAAACATCAGGAACGTAACAGATATTTCTTGGTTTCAACTTTGTGACAGGACGTCATTCCGGTAGTAGGATCGCCTTTAGTAGAGTTATTACGCGGAAGTGTTATCTCAGGATCTATGCTTATTTTCAACTCCCCGAAGCATTTCGTCGCTTGCTACGCCCTTCCTCGTCTCTGGGTGCCAGGATGACGGCAGCCAGTCCAGCTTACAAATGTGCTTGGCTAAGGGCCTGTTCTGAACCTCTCCAAGCTTCCCAAACTCCACAAAATTAGCTTCTGGAGCTAGCTTCGAACTTCACCTGGCGATTCCATCCGTTCGGCAGCGCTAGTAGCTTCTCCCAGCAATTCGGCCCAGACGGGAGGCAACTGGCCTGTTGGGCGCCAATTTGGGCCGGCTCGAGACAGCCCATATGGTCCCATGCTGCATCGTTCTGTGGAGGAGGGTTGGCCACGTAGGCTCGCAGAGAACTGAAGCGAGGCGGGGCGTCAGGGGATGTTTCACGAACCGTTTTCTACAACTTCGCGGTGGCATTGCTTCGTAATTATCACGAACTCCTCACTTCTCCTTTTGGTGAAGCTGGGCTTTAGCAGCTTCATCATTTTACACTGCAGGCTGGCAACGCTTCAATAAGCTAACTCCGCGGAGCTCAGTCGTTCTGTCCGGCTCCTCGTCTGGAGTTGGAGAAGCGTGGAGCGGGAGGAGTTCAGAACAGGCCCTAACACGCAGAGCTAACTAGAGCATTTGCGGTAGATGATGTAAATTGGGAGATGTAAAAATGGGTGTTGTATCATTTACATCATCAAAAAGTGATTTTTACATCTTCAAAAAAGAGGCCAACTCCAACACATGATGTATATTTGATGATGTAAATCTTCTACTCCAACAGATGACGTATATTTGGTGACGTAAAACTTCTACTCCAACAAATAATTTATCGAAGACATTGCGTGCAAGGTGGAAGAAACAGACCGACGGCGGGTCGGAGCGTTGATGGGCAACACAAAGCTCGTCTGGGGTGGGGGTGGCTGATTCAACAGCCTCTGGACGTTTGTGCAACTGCCGGAGGACTCCGCTCACGGTGACGCAACTACCGAGAAACCGTCAGGTCGGGGGGGGGGGGGGAGGGTTGCAGACGTCACGCGGCTACCCTACTAGTTACAGCGGCGGGCATCGACTACCAGGGAAGGCGGTCGTGAGCTGCTACGTCCATTACGGGCGCAGGAGTTTCGGCGAACCTCCATATCGGTCGCGCGGTCATTGGCGGGGCAGACTCAAATCGGCGGGTCGGCGGCGGCTAGGGTGGCGCGGCTTGCGTTGGGGATAGGCCATAGAGTCACGGGTGGACGGACGGGCGGCGACGGCGTTTCCCAAGATGGAGTTAGCGGTGGCTAGGGTGGCGCGACTTGCGTTGGGGGATAGGCCACAGGGTCACGGGTGGACGGACGGGCGGCGATGGCGTTTCCCACGATGGAGTTTTCGGGTACAAATCACCGGCGGAGGAGGCGGGCGGTCGGCGTCGGCTAGGGTGGTGCGGCTGGCGGTAGGGATAGGCAGCGGGGTTGCGGTGGGGTCGGGATGGCGGGCGGGGAGGGGGTGGCGAGCCGAAACGAAATGAACTAGTTAGGTGTTTGGCACGCGACTGGACTTTTACATCACTTCGGAGGAGGTAATGTAATATTTTTTTCATCTATCTGTTGGAAATATGCCCTAGAGGTAATAATAAAGTGGTTATTATTATATTTCCTTATTCATGATAAAGGTTAATTATTCATGCTAGAATTGTATTGAGCGGAAACTTGAATACATGTGTGGCTACATAAACAAATTCCGTGTCCCTGGTGAGCCTCTACTAGACTAGCTCGTTAATCAAAACATGGTTAAGGTTTCCTAATCATAGACATGTGTTGTCACTTGATAACGGGATCACATAATTAAGATAATGATGTGGTGGACAAGCCTTATCTGTTAGCTTAGCATATGATCATTCAGTTTATTGCTACTGCTTTCTTAATGGCAAATACATATTCCTTCGACCAGAGATCATGCAACTCCCGAATACCCTAGGAATACCTTGTGTGCTATCAAATGTCACAACGTAACTGGGTGATCACAAAGATGCTCTACAGGTATCTCCGAAGGTGTCTGTTGAGTTGTCATGGATCGAGATTGGGATTTGTCACTCCGTGTGACGGAGAGGTATCTTTGGGCCATCTTGGTAATACAGCATCACAAGAAGTGAAGGAAATATGCCCTAGAGGCAATAATAAAGTTGTTATTTTATATTTCCTTATTAATGATAAAGGTTTATTATTCATGCTATACTTGTATTGATCGGAAACCTTAATACATATGTGAATATATAAACAAACACCATGTCCCTAGTGAGCCTCTACTAGACTAGCTCGTTGATCAAAGATGGTTAAGGTTTCCCAACCATTGACATGAGTTGTCATTTGATAACGGGATCACACTATTAGGAGAATGATGTGATGGACAAGACCCATCCGTTAGCTTAGCATAATGATCGTTCAGTTTTATTGCTATTGTTTTTTTATGTCAAATACATAGTCCTTCGACTATGAAATTATGCAACTCTCGGATACCGGAGGAATGTCTTGTGTGCTATCAACCAACGTAACTGGGTGATTATAAAGATGCTCTACAGGTATCTCCAAAGGTGTTTGTTAAGTTCACTAGTACAGCGAGGTGCTATAGAAACAGTTTTTAACCCCTTTCCCGACGACATTTTAAACCGTCGCCTAGTGAGTCTGGGCGATAGGGGGCTCCTTCCCACATGACCCAGAAACTGTCGGGGATAGGCTCTTCTGGCACACACGGTCGGCAAAATGAGGTCGTGTGCGATGAGCGAGCGATCAAATACGATTATACAAGCCCAATCGGTTCCGGTCGTAAGTACATCCCACACAGGCAGTCCCAAACAAAATTTATATTTGTTATGTGCATTCCACACAGTCGATCCAGGGAATACGTTTCCGTTCTTATGTACATCCCACACAGTCAATCCAGGAAAATCGTTTTCGTACGTATGTACATCCCACACAGTCAATCTAGGGAAAACATTTTCGTTCGTATATACATCCCACACAGTTTTATGTATAGACTCGTGTGTGATAGGTGTAACTATCACACACGCTCTGCCTCGGTTAACCGTTTGCTTTTATTCAACTATATCATACATGATTTGATGAAGAAAATTGTGTGTCATTGGGCTATCCATCACAAGCGCTTTTACTACTAGAACCGTTTGCAAAGTTCCATGACCCATTTAGTAGGTTTATTAGTTTACAATTAATAATTCCAGTATTACGCAAATTCACATTTCATACCGAACAGTTGTTTGATAATTTCATATCAGGTACATAAATACATTTTAACATCACAGTACGATAGCTACCTGAAAACAGCACAGTACAATATATAGCTAGTTCAGCTTCATAAGAACAATATTAGAACAATATATTCATTTCCCTAATCGAGATCATCCAGGCTCGTCTTATCCACCTCTGCTTTCAGTTCAATAAAAACCTGTTTTGCACTGGCCAACTGGGAAAGTGCCTTCTCCTTCGCCAACACCATCTTAGCAAAGTCTGATTTTAAAAATCTGAGCTCATTCTCCACCTTCCTCTTTTTATCCCGCATCTTCAAATATTCTTCAGCATTGACAACACTTTCTCTAAGCCTACCTCTGTTCTCTTTCTCATACATGCTCCAGAGCTTTGCTAGGCACATCTTCAAAGATTGTGGCCACTCTTGATCAACCCACTCCAAGTAAGAACACTTCCGTTCATCCTATAATATTTAAAACTAGATCAGTAACAATTTTAGTGGAAATGGGTTTATAGCAACATAGAAAATCACCAATACTTATTTAAAAAACTGGAGTAATAAGTTAATTATGACATATCTTCTCAAAAAGATCAATGTGCAAATTAATTAATGGCTACTGAGACAACAACCAAATTCTAAAATATCAGAAGCTATAATTAACTACAACAACGCTACATGTTCTTACTCATGTACTATAAATAACAAATTGAACATTTTATGAGGAAACTAAATATAACCGCAATAGCATAGCGACAATGTTTGGGTGACAACAAATTGATACTAACAGGTGTGTACATGCACAAATTTAGTAACATAGAACTAATAGCACTAAGGCCATCCACTATGTATGCCAAAACCGGTGTAAAGACAACTGTTGCTACATTTCACACCGGTGCCCTGCACTGGCGAGCCGATGCAGCGGAAAAAAATTAGGGAGCCGGACTCCGGAGCACCTAGTTGCTCCGATGCCCAGTTCCTTCATGCCATAAAGATTTAGTATTGCTCAGATGTGTGGACAAAAGTTGGCTGCACAAACTGCTGAAGGGTGCCAAATAATTTTCTAATGGCACCACTGATGGGATGGCAACATTTTTAGATACTAGGTACAAACTGTGACACTGTCTTAGGATGCGTTTGGTTGAAGGTGTGGTATGAATGGGTTGGGACTATGACAGTGTCTGAATCACATCTAACAAATGATTTGTAACAACGAAAGAGGGGCTAACCTTCTCTACACATGCCAGAAACTTCCTCCCACTGTCCACAGATTCAAACGCAACTAGCTTCACGCATGGAGATTGATGGTGATAACGAGCAGACAGATCTTCAGCCACCCCGCTCCATTTGTTGAAACTGATGGTCCTAGGCAGCTACAAGAGGAAGAAATGACTCAAATAGATCGTCGGGTTAAAATTCTTCATTCCAAGTCATAGACCGAGAGAGAGAAGAGAGGCATACCCGGGTGGTGAAGGAGTCGTCGTCGTCGGAGGAACCGCTGGAGAGGTCATTGAAGAAGACCATGGGGACCCCGGCGGTAGGATGCGAGACAGCGAGAACGAGGAAGCGGCTATAGCTTAGGAAGGAAGGAAGGAAGGAGAAAATAAGGGAAATGCGACTTGTGGTCGGGGAGAAAAGGGGGTGGGGAAGGGGGGGGGGTAGATATTTTGGCGGCAGGCCCAAAATTTCGAAATGTGGAGGGAAACTTTGTGCGTGGTGCCGCCGGACACCATTCACTTTGAACAATTGTGTGCATCGCAAATGATTCTTCTGCTTTACGCGCATGGGATGAGTTTGATAATTCAAATTTTGGTGGAAATTTCCCCGGGTACTGTTCTCATCCACATCATTGCATAATTTAACATCGCTTGCTAATTTGGGTACACAAAAGAGCGTACAGCACACAGACCACACTTACTGAGTCGAGCAATTTTAGTAATTAAACAAAGCCAGTTGACCTAAACATTGCTCTAACAAAAGACCAGCATTAAAAACAAAGCCTAAGTACGCATAATTTTAATAAATCCGCCGCTGCGCCGGCCTATTCATCGCCGGTGTGAGATGAGACGTCGATGACTTGTCCTGGGGACATGCTGCCGTTGGTGGACTCCACGTCCCCCTGCTGAAGTCGACCGCGTCCTCATCCTCGTCCTCGTCCTCGGCGCCTCAAGATTGTAGTACTTGTAGTAGTGGCTGCGCCAGCGCTCGCGTTGGTACTCCACTGCGGATTCCTCGACGGATAGACTCTTCTCTACCTCAGCCTCGGCCACGTGCAACTCCTCCTCCCGGTACTCCTCGTTCTCCGCCTCCTGCATCTCCAGCTCCCGCTCGGTGATCTCATGAGGAAGCAGGTGCTCCATGGCCATCGCCGCCATTTCGGACATGGGTTGCATGCTGTATTCCGAGGTGGCCTGGAATATCTTGGCATGTGCGTCCTCAATCTTGGCGTGGATGGCCTCGACCCAGGCCAGGGCGACATCGGCGGCACGGACGGCAGCTCGAGTGCTCTCGGCGTTTGCAGCTGCCGTCGTAGCAGTAATTGCAGTCGTCTCGGCTGCTGCAGCTGCCCTGTCGGCTACCGCAGACGCCCTCTTGGCGGATGTGGCCATGCTCAATGCAGATGCGGTGGCACTCTCGGCGTAGGCGGCCGCGCTCTCGGCGCAGGCGGCGGCGCTCGGGGAGGACGCGGCCACCGTACGAACCTTCACGAAGTGTTTCCATGGTGTCATCTTTGCAAGAAGGGGTTGCGGGAATGGGGATCGGGATTCGTGGATTCGGGGGTTGCCGGCACTGGAGCAGACAAGCCGGCGAAGCTTAAGGAGGAAGACTTAAATAGACCTAGGAACTTTCATCGCAAATGGTTCCTACAAAAAACTATGTGTGATGCTGTTGATATTTTTTATTAGCTGTAGAAGATGAATTTGGAGTAAAGTGCCAACGGATGGTATTTTAAATGTATGATAAAATGTGTAGTACTAATACAACTGTCATGTCAAATTTTGAAAAATTTCAGGGGTCATTTGACCTTTTAAGACATTTAAGTGATTTTCTAGGCATTTAATGACCGTAATTCAAATTTGAACAATATGTATATGCAACAGCTAACCATAACGGTTTGAAAAGTCATATTTTGTGTACTTGTGTGTGAGTTAATTCCATGTGCAGTAATTGGAAGGAATTTTCAAACATATTGGTCTCACGGCTATGACACAATTAATCATGGACTGCCATGGCATTTAAATTCCAAAAAATTAAAAAAAGATCAGAAACACATGAAACCTTGCTTGATGTAATGTCATGCCACCAAGATGATGTGGTAAAAAATTTAGCATATTTGACGAAAGTTTGGAGACACACTCCTCACAAACTGAAGCAACTCACTAGAAGGCTCGTGGTTCCGAGAGGGAACAATGCATTTTGGATGACGAGCGGGCGATAACTTCTTCTTAAGGGCTTCAAAAAAATTCTACAGTTAACGTGCACTAACAAAACTGTCGTGTCAAAATTTGGAAAATTTCAGGGGTCATTTGACCTTTTTTAGACATTTAAGTGATTTTCTAGCCATTTAATGACCGTAATCCAAATTTGGACTACATCTACATGCAACAGCTAACCATAACAGTTTGAAAAATCATATTTGTGTACTTGTGTGTGAGTTAATTCCATGTGCATTAAATTGGAAGGGAATTTCAAACATATTGGTCTCACGCACTGGACACATGCATGGAGTGCCATGTCATTTACATTCCAAAAAATTAAAAAAAGATCAAAAACACATGAAACCTTGCTTGATGTAATGTCATGCCACCAAGATGATGTGGTAAAAAATTGGGATGTTTGACGAAAGTTTGGACACACACCCCTCACAAACCAGAGCAACTCACTAAAAGGCTCGTGGTTCCGAGAGGGAACAATCCATGTTTGAGGACGAACAGGAGATAGCTTCCTCTTACAGACTTCAGTTTTTTTTTCTACATTTAACGTGCACTAATACAACTGACATATGAAAATTTGGACTACATCTACATGCAACAGCTAACCATAACGGTTTGTGAGGGAACAATCCAAATTTGGACTACATCTACATGCAACAGCTAACCATAACGGTTTGAAAAATCATATTTGTGTACTTGTGTATGAGTTAATTCCATGTGCAGTAAATTAGAAGGAATTTTCAAACATATTGGTGTCACGACATGGACACATACATGGAGTGCCATGGCATTTTAATTCCAAAAAATTAAAAAATGATCAGAAAACATGAAACCTTGCTTGATGTAGTCATGCCACCAAGATGATGTGGTAAAAAATTGGCCTGTTTGACGAAAGTTTGGAAACACACCCCTCACAAACCGTAGAAACTCACTTGAAGGCTCGTGTTTCTGAGAGGGAACAATGTATGTTTGATGACGAACATGAGATAGCTTACTCTTATGGTCTTCAAATTTTTTCTACATTTAACATGCACTAATACAACTGTCATGTGAAAATTTGGAAAATTCTAGGGGTCATTTGACATTTTGAAGACATTTAAGTGATTTTCTAGCCAGTTAATGATCGTAATTCAATTTTGAACTACATCTACATGCAACGGCCAACCATAACGGTTTGAAAAATCATATTTGTGCACTTGTGTGCGAGTTAATTCCATGTGCAGTAAATTAGAAGGAATTTTCAAACATATTGGTGTCATGGCATGGACACATGCAAGGAGTGCCATGGCATTTTAGTTCCAAAAAATAAAAAAATGATCAGAAAACATGAAACCTTGCTTGATGTAATGTCATGCCACCCAGATGATGTGGTAAATAATTGGCCTGTTTGAAGAAAGTTTGGACACACACCCTTCACAAACCATAGCAACTCACTAGAAGGCTCGTGTTTCCAAGAGGGAACAATGTATGTTTGATGACGAACATGAGATAGTTTCCTATTATGGCCTTCAATTTTTGTGTACACTTAACGTGCACTAATACAACTGTCATGTGAAAATTTGGAAAATTCCATGGGTCAATTGACCTTTTAAAGACATTTAAGTGATTTTCTAGCCATTTAATGACTGTAATTTAAATTTAAACTAGATCTACATGCAACAGCTAACCATAACGGTTTGAAAAATCATAATTTTGTGTACTTGTGTGCGAGTTAAAAAATCATCAGACGATGTAAATATCTGGTATTCAAAAAAGGAAATATAAAGATCTGGCAAGACAACCGCCCCCCACACGATTGGCACTCTATTTCACGCCTCGAGGTTTGGAAGGTGAGTGGCGTGGGTTATTCATCAGACAAGGTTCTGTATTGGAAACTGTCAGCTATTAAGTTCACACACAGATTTTGCTATGGGAATCGTGTGTAATTCAAACTACAGTACTCGTAAATTCCGGCGACAGGCATGTGTACTGTTCTCGTCGATCTAGATTCCGGCTGCCAATAAATACTACCTTTCTCACGTCGTCCAGCGTGCATTCTCATCTACATCCTCCCCTCGCTCGCCCCCTCTCTCTCTCTCTCTCAAATCTCTGCCATGGCGCCACCGATCTGCCCACACGCCGACGAGGAGTCGCCGCCCCCCGAGGACGCTCAGTCGAAGAGCAACGACAAGGAGGACCCCTACGCGCCGGATTGGTTTTGGGGCTAGTACAATCTTTGTCTGTGGAAGTCGCTGCTGCCGGCTGAGAAAGCCAGGCAAGTGGCGTTCAAGAAGGAGATGGCGGAGGAGGAAGCCAGGTACCAGGCGGCCTGTGAAGCCTGCGATGCCGTCTGGAAAAAGGAGGCGGTGGAGCTTTGGGGGCAGGGCCATCATCATGCGGAGGAGGTGTACGAAGACGGGTACTTTGCGAGGAAGGTCAAAGGCGCTAGGCGCCTCATCGCTGCGTGGAGGTGGACCGATAAGCTCCAGCGTGCCACCGACAAGGAGCTCCGGTGGGCGCCCAACAAAATGGCAAGATCGTTCGCGCTCGTCCGCCAGCAAGAGGTAGATTGGTACGTCAAGCGCTGCGAGGCGGAGGAGGCAGAGTACTGCCTCCACCCTGGGAAGACGGTGCGCACCAGGGAGCTGCTGGCAAGGGGCTGCCGGAATACTGCCCCAGGAGGGATTATTAGTTTTAGTATTGTTCGTTTTCAATTTTATGCATTGTACCTAATAGTTAACTATCATCACGTATATGTGATGATATTATATATATTCTGTGATGAACTAATGAATAATTAATATATATATTCTGTGATGATATTATATATATTCTGTGATGAACTAATGAACAATTAATATATATACTATGTATTCCATTTTCTATCTGTTTTTGTATACTAATTTGTATCTAGCTGTTATCATCCACATATACAGAACGGAAAGCATATATACACACATTGAAACAGAACATATAAGAATGTAAAACAGAGTACACACATTAAAACAGAGCAATATTATGATTGTTGTGAATATATAGCGATCCACGTTGAAACGACTCAACAAAATAAAACGTGACCATGAGACCATGACCAACAGCCCTTACCTACGGTAGCTCTTGGCTCTGCCTGAACTCGTGCAGGCATTCGTCCAAGCGGTCGACACGCTCGCAGTACATCTGGAGTGTGATCTCGAGCTCCAAGTTGGCTATTTCATCGGAGGTCACCAGCTCGAGGATGCAACGGCCATGTTCCTCTACTGCGCCCAGGTGGACACCTGGGCCAGGGAGGCGGTCGAGCCTAGCGACCATTGCGTTGGCATCGAGCGGGCCGCAGACAAGGCGAACGACACGACCCATGCGAATGGCGCGGCGGGCGTCCGGTGCAAGTATGACTGATGTCGCTTGAAGCTATGTCGGTATTTCCCCAAAGAGGGATGATGCAGCACAACGGTGGTAGGTATTTCCCTCAGATATGAAACCAAGGTTATCGAACCAGTAGGAGAACCAAGCAACACAATGTAAACAGCCCCTGCACAGAGATAACAAATGCTCGCAACCCGACGTGTTAAAGGGGTTGTCAATCCCTTCCGGGGTACGGCGCCTCAAGATAGGCAAATGAACGTGAGGTAAATTGTAGTAGATTGATAGATCGAACGCCAAATAAAATAAATAAAAATAAAACGCAGCAAGGTATTTTTTTATTTTTGGTTTAATAGATCTGAGAATAAATGCAAGGAAAAAGTAGATCGCAAAGGCAAATATATGAGAAAGAGACACGGGGGCCGTAGATTTCACTAGTGGCTTCTCTCGAGAAAAATAGCAAATGGTGGGTGAACAAAGTACTGTTGGGCAATTGATAGAACTTCAAATACTCATGACGATATCCAGGAGATGATCATTATATAGGCATCACGTCCAAGATTAGTAGACCGACTCCTGCCTGCATCTACTATTGTTACTCCACACATCGACCACTATCCAGCATGCATCTAGTGTATTAAGTTCATGGAAAAACGGAGTGATGCAATAAGAACGATGACATGATGTAGACAAGATCTATCTATGTAGAGATAGACCCCATCGTTTTATCCTTAGTAGCAACGATACATACGTGTCGGTTCCCTTTCTATCACTAGGATCAAGCACCGTAAGATCGAACCCACTACAAAGCACCTCTTCCCATTGCAAGATAAATAGATCAAGTTGGCCAAACAAAATCCAAATATCAGAGAATAAATACGAGGCTATAAGAGATCATGCATAAAAGAGATCAAAGAAACTCAAATACTTTCATGGATATAAAAAGATAGATCTGATCATAAACTAAAGTTCATTGATCCCAACAAACACACCGCAAAAGAGTTACATCATATGGATCTCCAAGAGACCATTGTATTATGAATTTAGAGAGAGAGAGAGATGAACCCATCTAGCTACTAACTACGGACCCGAAGGTCTACAAAGAACTACTCACGCATCATCGGAGAGGCACCAATGGAGGTGGTGAACCCCATTCGAGATGGTGTCTAGATTGGATCTGGTGGTTCTGGACTCTGCGGTGGCTGGATGAATATTTCGTTGACTCCCCTAGGGTGTTGGAAATACTGGGGTATTTATAGAGCAAAGAGGCGGTCCGGGGGGCACCCGAGGTGGGCACAACCCACCAGGGCGCGCCTGGGCCTCCTGGCGCGCCCTGGTGGGTTGTGCCTCCCTCGGGGCACCCCCCAAGCGTAGCTAGGGCCCATTATGTTCCTTCTGGTCCAAAAAAAATCTCGGTGAAGTTTCGTTGCATTTGGACTCCGTCTGATATTGATTTCCTGCGATGTAAAAAACATGCAGAAAACAACAACTGATACTTGGCACTATGTCAATAGGTTAGTACCAAAAAATGATATAAAATGACAATAAAATGATTATAAAACATCCAAGATTGATAATATAACAACATGAAACAATAAAAAAATATAGATACGTTGGAGACGTATCAGCATCCCCAAGCTTAACTCCTACTCGTCCTCGAGTAGGTAAGTGATAAAAATAGAATTTTTGATGTGGAATGCTGCCTATCATGTCATATCATATTCTTTTCTTTATATCATGGACAATTGGACTTTTATGTGATTCAAAGCAATAGTCTAGTTTTGACATGATAATTTAAATACTCAAGCATATCAACAAGCGACCATGTCTTTCAAAATATCAATGCTAAAGTAAGTTATCCCTAGCCCATCATGCTCAACCATTGATCCATTCATGAAACACACTCGCATATTAGCTACACCCAATACTTAAATACGATCATATTGCCTCCTAGTTGGTGCTTTTGTAAGAGAAGATGGAGACTCAAACTCAAAATAAAAATTGCATAAAGTAAAAGAAAGGCCCTTTGCAGAGGGAAGTAGGGATTTGTAGAGGCGCCAAAGCTCAAAGCGAAAAATTTAGAGATAAAAACATTTTGGGAGGTGTATCCATCCCACCAACGAAAACGACTTAGAGTTCCCAACACTTTCCATTCTAGATATATCATAGGCGGTTCCCAAACAAAAAATAAAGTTTATTCCTTTTCCCCCCATACTTTCACTTTTCATGGCTAGCCGTATCCACGGTTGCCCTCCATACCAACACTTTCTAAGGAATTTATTATTTGACAACATAAAGTAAATTCATTTTTTTCATTTCGGGACTGGGCATCCCTAAAACATTTGCCTTACTCTCGTGCAATGACAAGTGAATAAACACTCATCGTGAGAATAACACATCCAGCATGGAAAATATTAGCCACATCTCACCGCTCCGCGAGCGAAACAAACACACAAAAGAGAAGTTTATTTTGAAATTAGAGATGGCACATGCAAATTTTATTAGAACGACAAAAGAATACCGCATATAGGTTGATATAGTGGACTCATGTGGCAAAACTGGTTTAAAGGATTTTGGATGCACAAGTAGAGATCATACTTAGTGCAAAATGAAGGATAGCTAAAGATTAAGAAGCGACCAACCAAGAAACGAATAATCTCATAAGCAAGCATTAAGCATAATTAACACCGAATAATGCACCACAAGTAGGATATAATTTCATTGCATGAGTATTGACTTTCGTGCTTGCATAGGAAATCACAAACCTTAACACCAATATTCTTACTAAAGCATGATTACTCATCAACATAACTCACATATCACATCATCATATCTCAAAACTATTACTAAGAATCAAGTTTATTTTGTCCAATGATCTTCATGAAAGTTTTAGTTATATCCTTCTTGGATATCTATCACTTTGGGACTAATTTTCATGTGTTGCTTTTGACAAGCTCAAACAAATATAAGTAAAGATCATGAGCATAAATTTTTTTGTTTCTCTCAAAATAATTTAAGTGAAGCAAGAGAGAATTTCACTAACTCTCAAATAAATCTAAGTGTAGCAAGAGAGAATTTCTTCAAAAATACTAAGCACACCATGCTAAAAAAAATATAAGTGAAGCACTAGAGCAAGTCCATAGCTCATAACAAATTAGGTGAAGCATAGAGAGCAATTCTAACAAGTCATGACATTATTTTGGCTCTCCCAAATAGGTGTGTCCAGCAAGGGATCAAGACTTAAAACAAAAAATAAAACAAGCAAAGACTCATATGATACAAGACGCTCCAAGCAAAACACATATTATGTGACGAATAAAAATATAGCTTCGAGTAAAATACCGATGGTCGTTAGAAGAAAGAGGGGATGCCACTCGAGGGCATCCCCCAGCTTAGTTGGTCGCTCATTTTTGGATAATAGCTTGGGATGCCAGGGCATCCCCAGCTTAGGCTCTTCTATCCTTTATTCCTTCATCCATCATAAGATAACCCAAAACTTGAAAACTTCAATCACACAAAACTCAACAAAACCTTCTGAGATCCGTTAGTAAAAGAAAGCAAATTACTACTATAAGTACTGTACCAAACCAATTCATATTTTGTTTTTGCATTATATCTACTGTATTCCAACTTTTCTATGGCAAAAACTCATCAAAGAAAACCATAGAGCCATCAAAATAAGCACACAACGCAAAGAAAACAGAATCTGTCAAAATGGAACAGTCTGTAGCAATCTGACTATTTCGAAAACTTCTGGACCTCCAATTTTTTTTGAAAAACTAGGACGACCTGGGTAATTTATATATTAATATTTTGCTAAAATAATCAGGAAAAAGCTCTTTCTGATAAAAAATGAGAATTGTTTTCGTGAGTGCAAAGTTTCTTTTTTTTCAGCAAGATCAAACAACTATCACCCAAGAAGATCCTATTGGTTCCACTTGGCACAAACACTAATTAGAACACAAAAAACACAATCATAATAGTAGCATAATTGTGTAAACACTCAAGAACGGAAAGCAAAAAGCAAAAACAAAATTTATTCATTGGGTTGCCTCCCAACAAGCGCTATAGTTTTACGCCCTTAGCTAGGCATAAAGTAAGGATCTAAGTTTTGCCATCTTTGTCCAACTCTTTAATCACACACTTAGAATCCTTCAAAGATTTATCATAAAGATCTTCAATAATTGTCCGATAAAAGGTTTCCCCCGAGCCCCCTTCCAAAAGGAATAGAAGGCGCAAGCTAGACCTATTCAATAGATCAAGTCTAGCTTTGCCAACTATTTTAAAAGGAAGATTCGAACAACACTCCTAGGAATAAATTCAAAATTTTCATTCGTGCAAAAAGGATCTCTTATCACTTCAACAAAACCGGGTGGATACCAATCATCTTAAGATCTTCCTTATTATTATTACTAGAAGTTGCACCCTTGTTCTTGGTAACTTTGCCAATCTTTACGGGAGTTTTTTTGATAGTTTAGTGGAAGTGAAAGCCATGCTTAGATTGCTACAAATTTCTTCTACTTTATCGATTCGAGACAGGCTTTTTTCTGTTCTTTCATGGATTACGGTACCCTTTTCTTTTAACAACTTAAAAACATCTCCCACTTTTGACCCAATATTGGTGGCAAAATTATGCATCTTTTTATCTATAATTTCCATATGATCTTCGGTGAGCATTTTGTTTTCAATAGCGTCTAGTCTTTCCATAACATGCTCAAGAGTCAAAGTTGTTTCATTAATCATGAGAGGTGGTGAGCCCACTAAACTTCCCATAGCATTAAAAGCATCAAGAGAAGGACACATCAAGAAATTTCCACCGGTAATCGTATCAAGGACGAATCTATACCAAGTGGTGATGCCAATATAAAAACAGCGAAGAAGAACAACGGTAGATTGCTTACGGATAGATCTATTATGAGCGTTGCAAACTCTATACCAAGCATCTTTTAAACTTTCTCCTCCCCTTTGTTTAAAGTTGAGAACCTCGTTCTCGGGAGTACAAGAAATAGAGGAAGAGCTATCCATAACAATAATAATGTCAATCAAGATTGCACACAAAAACAGATCCGGCAAGAAAACAACGAATGGAAAAGAGAGGCGAATAAAACGACAATTTTTTGTAAAGAGGGGGAGAGGAAAACGAGAGGCAAATGGCAAATAATGTAAATTGCGAGGAGATGAGTTTTGTGATTAGGAACCTGGTATATGTTGAAGATCCCCCCAGGCAACGGCGCCAGAAATTCCTTTTGATGTCGCTTGAAGCTACGTCGGTATTTCCCCAAAGAGGAAGGGATGATGCAGCACAACGGCGGTAGGTATTTCCCTCAGATATGAAACCAAGGTTATCGAACCAATAGGAGAACCAAGCAACACAACGTAAACAACCCCTGCACACAGATAACAAATCCTCATAACCCGAAGTGTTAAAGGGGTTGTCAATCCCTTCCGGGGTACGACGCCTCAAGATAGGCAAACGGACATGAGGTAAATTGTAGTAGATTGATAGATCGAACGCCAAATAAAATAAACAGAAATAAAACGCATCAAGGTATTTTTGTATTTTTGGTTTAATAGATCTGAAAATAAATGCAAGGAAAAAGTAGATCACAAAGGCAAATATATGAGAAAGAGACACGGGGGCCGTAGATTTCACTAGTGGCTTCTCTCGAGAAAAATAGCAAATGGTGGGTGAACAAAGTACTGTTGGGCAATTGATAGAACTTCAAATACTCATGACGATATCCAGGAGATGATCATTATATAGGCATCACGTCCAAGATTAGTAGACCGACTCCTGCCTGCATCTACTATTGTTACTCCACACATCGACCACTATCCAAAGATGCATCTAGTGTATTAAGTTCATGGAAAACGGAGTGATGCAATAAGAACGATGACATGATGTAGACAAGATCTATCTATGTAGAGATAGACCCCATCGTTTTATCCTTAGTAGCAACGATACATACGTGTCGGTTCCCTTTCTATCACTAGGATCAAGCACCGTAAGATCGAACCCACTACAAAGCACCTCTTCCCATTGCAAGATAAATAGATCAAATTGGCCAAACAAAATCCAAATATCAGAGAATAAATACGAGGCTATAAGAGATCATGCATAAAAGAGATCAAAGAAACTCAAATACTTTCATGGATATAAAAAGATAGATCTGATCATAAACTAAAGTTCATTGATCCCAACAAACACACCGCAAAAGAGTTACATCATATGGATCTCCAAGAGACCATTGTATTATGAATTTAGAGAGAGAGAGAGATGAACCCATCTAGCTACTAACTACGGACCCGAAGGTCTACAAAGAACTACTCACGCATCATCGGAGAGGCACCAATGGAGGTGGTGAACCCCATCCGAGATGGTGTCTAGATTGGATCTGGTGGTTCTGGACTCTGCGGCGGCTGGATGAATATTTCATCGACTCCCCTAGGGTTTTGGGAATATTGGGGTATTTATAGAGCAAAGAGGCGGTCGGGGGCACCCGAGGTGGGCACAACCCACCAGGGCGCGCCTGGGCCTCCTGGCGCGCCCTGGTGGGTTGTGCCTCCCTCGGGGCACCCCCTAGGCGCAGCCAGGGCCCATTATGTTCCTTCTGGTCCAAAAAAATCTCCGTGAAGTTTCGTTTGATTTGGACTCCGTCTGATATTGACTTCCTGCGATGTAAAAAACATGCAGAAAACAACAACTGGCACTTGGCACTATGTCAATAGGTTAGTACCAAAAAATGATATAAAATGATTATAAAACATCCAAGATTGATAATATAACAACATGGAACAATAAAAAATTATAGATACGTTGGAGACGTATCAACGACGCGGCCGACCTCTAATGCAATTACTGCGTGGAGGGCCTCTACCCACTCCCGGCAAGGAATGGGGGTACTGACTGGACGTGTACCCAGCTGCGATGCCCTGTCGACAGCAGGCAAGCGCCAATGGATCCGCTCTTGCTGTGCAGCACGCCGCGCCTCTTACTCTGCGGCGTTCCAACGGTCTCGCCGTGCGGCGAGCCACTGCCTATCGACGCGGATGCGCCTAGCTTGCTCTGTGGCGCGCCATCAATCATGTTGTGCAGCGAGCTGCAGCCTCTCGGCGCTGAAATGCCTATCTTGATCCGCGGCGCTGAAGCGCCATGCGCCAAGGGTCTGCTCAACCCTGGCGATGACGCGCATCACGACGTCGTCCATCGCGTTGTCGGGGAGCGCCTCGGCCTCGACGGTCCGCGACGCCTTCTCGTTTCCTCGTCGACGAGGTTGATGGTAGAGGCGGCGTTTTGGTGGGTTGGCATGCTTGGAAAAGGTGGATGTGCTACAGGTTGCGCTTGTTGCCTCCATGCGTCGCGCGTCGCCTAGGTTATGCACAATATCGCACGCTGGCGGGAAATTGATATGTCTCCATCATATCAACTTTTCCAAACACTTTGGCCCTTGTTTTGGACTCTAACTTGCATGATTTGAATGGAACTAACCCGGACTAACGCTGTTTTCAGCAGAATTGCCATGGTGTTATTTTTGTGCAGAAGTAAAAGTTCTCAGAATGACCTGAAACTTCACGGAGAATATTTTTGGAATAAATAAAAAATACTGGCGAAAGAATCAACACCAGGGGGCCCACACACTGTCCACGAGGGTGGGGGCGCGCCCCCTGCCTCGTGGGTCCCCTGGGGCTCCACCGACGTCAACTCCAACTCTATATATTCATGATCGGGGAGAAAAAATCAGAGAGAAGGATTCATCGCGTTTTACGATACGGAGCCGCCGCCAAGCCCTAACCTCTCTCGGGAGGGCTGATCCGGAGTCTGTTCGGGGCTCCGGAGAGGGGAATCCGTCGCCGTCAATATCATCAACCATCCTCCATCACCAATTTCATGATGCTCACCGCCGTGCGTGAGTAGTTCCATCGTAGGCTTGCTGGACGGTGATGGGTTGGATGAGATTTATCATGTAATCGAGTTAGTTTTGTTAGGGTTTGATCCCTAGTATCCACTATGTTCTGAGATTGATGTTGCTATGACTTTGCTATGCTTAATGCTTGTCACTAGGGCCCGAGTGCCATGATTTCAGATCTGAACCTATTATGTTTTCATGAATATATGTGAGTTCTTGATCCGATCTTGCAAGTCAATAGTCACCCACTATGTGTTATGATCCGGCAACCCCGAAGTGACAATAATCAGGACCACTCCCGGTGATGACCAGAGTTCATGTATTCACTAAGTGTTAATGCTTTGGTCTGGTACTCTATTAGAAGGAGGCCTTAATATCCCTTAGTTTCCAATAGGACCCCGCTGCCACGGGAGGGTAGGACAAAAGATGTCATGCAAGTTATTTTCCATAAGCATGTATGACTATATTCGGAATACATGCCTACATTACATTGATGAACTGGAGCTAGTTCTGTGTCACCCTATGTTATAACTGTTGCATGATGAATCGCATCCGACAAAATTATCCATCACTGATCCATTGCCTACGAGCTTTTCACATATTGATCTTTGCTTAGTTACTTTTCCGCTGCCACTTTTACGATTACTACAAAACTGCTACTATTACTTTTGCCACCATTGCCGTTACTTCCATACTACTTTGCTTCCATAATACTTTGCTACAGATATTAAGTCTTTCAGGTGTGGTTGAATTGACAACTCAGCTGCTAATACTTGAGAACATTCTTTGGCTCCCCTTGTGTCGAATCAATAAATTTGGGTTGAATACTCTACCCTCGAAAACTGTTGCGATCCCCTATACTTGTGGGTTATCAAGACTATTTTCTGGCTTCGTTGCCGGGGAGCATAGCTCTATTCTTTGAGTCACTTGGGATTTATATCTGCTGATCACTATGAGGAACTTGAAAGACGAAAAAATCAAGATTTATCCCTCAACTACGAGGGGATGTAAAAATCTGCCATCTAGCTTTGCACTTGATTCACCTTCTGTTATGAGTAAATTTGCGACACCTACGCCTGTTATTGATTTTGATATGTCGCATATTATTGATGATGCCACTTCTATTTTGCATGATACTTATGATGAAACTACTTCTATGCTTGATAATACTCTGCCATTAGGTGAATTTCTTGATGAGCAACTTGCTAGGGCTAGAGAGAATGAAATTATTGAAACTGATAATATTGATGAAAGTGATGATGAAGATTCTCCCCCTAGATATGAATTGCCTGATGTGCCTGAGGGTTATGTTATGGATGAAGAATCTGCTAGAGACTTTTTTGATTGCAAAGATAAATACGATCTTAAGAAACTGTTTGCTAAGATGAAAGAAAAGTCTTTGAATGCTAGAATCAAATATGACCCTGCTTTTGCTACTTCACCTATCTGTATTTCTGATAAGGATTATGATTTCTCTGTCGATCCTGAGTTGATTACTTTGGTTCAATCTGATCCTTTTTATGGCTATGAATCTGAAACTGTTGTGGCACATCTTACTAAATTAAATGATATAGCCACCCTATTCACTCATGAGGGAAAAACTCGTTACTATTATATCCTCAAGTTATTTCCGTTCTCATTAAAGGGTGATGCTAAAACATGGTTTAATTCTCTTACTCCTGGTTGTGTGCGTAGTCCCCAGGATATGATTTATTACTTCTCTGCTAATTATTTCCCCGCTCATAAGAAACAAGCTGCTTTAAGGGAAATATATAATTTTGTGCAAATTGAAGAAGAGAGTCTCCCACAAGCTTGGGGGAGGATTCTCCAATTACTTAATGCTTTGCCTGATCATCCTCTCAAGAAAAATGAAATACTTGATATCTTTTATAATGGACTAACTAATGCTTCCAGAGACCACCTAGATAGTTGTGCTGGTTGTGTTTTCAGGGAAAGAACTGTCGATCAAGCTGAATTGATATTGAATAATATGTTGAGTAATGATAATAATTGGACACTTCCTGAACCAACTCCTAAACCAACTCCGAGGAAAAGGGGTATTCTATTTCTCAGTCCCGAAGATATGCAAGAGGCAAAGAAATCTATGAAAGAAAAGGGTATTAAAGCTGAAGATGTTAAGAATTTACCACCTATTGAAGAAATACATGGTCTTGACAACCCGACACAGGTAGTAAAGGTAAATTCTCTCTATAGATTTGATGAAGGTGATATTCCTCGTTATAAGTCCGCTAGCCAATGCTTGGATGAGTTTGATAATTTTATTGTTAAACAAGAAAACTTCAATGCTTATGTTGGTAGATAATTGAAACGTAATGCTTATATGATTGAACACTGAGTGATTATATGTCTAGAGTTAAAGGTGAACTTAAACTTATTAGTAAACATGCTTCTATGGTTACCACCTCAAGTAGAACAAGTGCTTAAGGCTCAAAATGATTTGCTCAATGAATTATATAATAAGAAAAATGATAATGATGTTAGAGTTGTGACTAGAGGGGGTAGGATGACTCAGGAACCTTTGTATCCTGAGGGCCGCCCTAAGAGAATTGAGCAAGATTCTCAGAGAACTAATGTTGATGCACCTAGTTCTTCTAAGAAGAAGAAAAAGAAAAATGATAGGACTTTGCATGCTTCTAGTGAACCTGTTGTTGACACACCTGAGAATCCCAATGATATTTCTATTTCTGATGCTGAAATACAATCTGGTAATGAACATGGACCTAGTGATAACATTAATGATGATGTTCATGTTGATGCTCAACCTAGCAATAACAATGATGTAGAGATTGAACCTGCTATTGATCTTGATAACCCACAATCAAAGAATCAACGTTATGATAAGAGAGACTTTGTTGCTAGGAAGCACGGTAAAGAAAGAGAACCCTGGGTTCAGAAACCCATGCATTTTTCCTCCTAAACCATCCAAGAAAAAGGATGATGAGGATTTTAAGCGCTTTGCTGAAATGATTAGACCTATCTTTTTGCGTATGCGTTTGACTGATATGCTTAAAATGAATCCTTGTGCTAAGTATATGAAAGATATTGTTACAAATAAAAAAAGATACCGGAAGCTGGAATTTCCACCATGCTTGCTAATTATACTTTTAAGGGTGGAATACCAAAGAAACTTGGAGATCCAGGAGTACCAACTATACCATGCTCCATTAAAAGAAACTATGTTAAAACTGCTTTATGTGATCTTAGAGCCGGTGTTAGTGTTATGCCTCTCTCTTTATATCGTAGACTTGATTTGAATAAGTTAACACCTGCTGAAATATCTTTGCAAATGGCCGACAAATCAACTGCTATCCCTGTCGGTATTTGTGAGGATGTGCCTGTTGTGGTTGCAAACGTTACTATCTTAACAGACTTTGTTATTCTTGATATTCCCGAGGACGATAATATGTCTATTATTCTTGGTAGACCCTTTTTGAATACTGCAGGGGCTGTTATTGATTGCAACAAAGGCAATGTCACTTTTCATGTTAATGGTAATGAGCATACGGTACACTTTTCGAGGAAACAACCTCAAGTCCACAGTATCAATTCTATTGGAAAAATTCCAACGAGCACTATTGGAGGTTTTGTATTACCTCTTCCTACTGTCAAGAAGAAATATGATATTCTTATTGTTGGGGATGTGCATATCCCCGTTGAGGTAACTTAGTGTTATTCGAAAATTCTTCGGATTCATGCAATTCGGAAAGAGTTTGTTAACAAGACTTGATCAACCTTGTTAGTTGATTCCTTTTGATGAGCATGAGATGGATGAAGTTAGAAAGCACAACTCTCTGTAACCTCCTTTTACTTTCTGTTATTTATATTAAATAAAGCAAAGATAGTATTTTTTTGTCTGTTTTCAGAATTACCCTTGCAATAAATAAATACCCCAAAAATAAAAGTTCTCCAAATGTCCCGAAATTGAAATATGATTTTTTGTAGAATTTTTAAGAATATCTGGCACTGAGAACACACCAGAGGGGGCCACCACCTGGCCACGAGGGCCCAGGGCGCGCCCCCTGCCTCGTGGGCCCCACGTGGACCCCCTCCACTTATTCCAGCACCCACTCACTTTGCCTTCCTCCAGAAAAAATCCTCCCATAGCTCAAACCTGTGTTCTAGCTCATCTTGCTGCCATTTTCGATCTCCTTGCTCAAAGCTCCATTTACAAAACTTTTTTTGGGGATTGTTCTTCGGTATGTGACTCCTCCAACGGTCCAATTAGTTTTTGCTCTAGTACTTTATTTATTGCAAATTTTTGCTGCTTAGGTGCCCTATTCTTGAGCTTGCATGTCAAATTTATACGGTCCCAAGTAGTTCTAATGCATGATATAGTCTCTAGGCACTTGTGGGAGTAGTTGCTATCAATCTTGTTGAGTTTGGTTCACTTTTATTTTGAGTCACTACAATTTTCAGAAATTTTCCAGAGAAAAGAAAATGTTCAGGAAAATGTACCAAGGTGGTTCCTCAAGGAAGCAAGGACCAAGGCTCGTGATACGTGAGCCGGATGATGAACCACCGAGGGAAGCTCAGGTGCGGCCTTGTGAATGGCCGTCAGAGGAGTTTATGGTCCAGGCAGGAATCAAGGATGAATATGACGCATATGTGCGTAACGCTGATCTTGAGGGCCTCGTGTCAGATAAGCGCCCACAGTACTACTACCTAACTGATTCCTTTGTGTGAAGGTTTAAATTCACATCCTCGCGCAATTCTCACATTGTTTTATTTGATCTTTATGATAAATCATATACCATGGATTTAGAAGATTTTAATATTGCTTGTAAACTCCCGCAGTGGGGCAATGTTAGCGAACCTCGCAAATCTGAATATAAAGACTTTCTTGCTAGTATCACTGTGGGGGAATCTAGAGAAATCACACAAGCTACCATAGGGAGCATTCATTTTCCTTCCATACACTATTTTGCTCTCTTTATAGGTAGATGCATTAATGGTAAAGATGAAGCTTTTGACATGTGCATTCCAGATCTTTGTGTCCTAAAAGTGTGGTATTAGGTGATAAACAATATAACTTGGGGGCTATTGTCGCACAAAGGTTGCATCATAATGGTACAAGTGGAGATTTGTTTGGTGGAATTTATGCAACTCGTGTAGCTAATTATCTTGATGTACCCATACATAGAAATGATTTGGTGTTACCTCCTGCTTATCTAGATTATAACGCTATGGTCCGCCATCAGTTTGTTGAGAGGAATGAATGGTTCCTTCAGTACCGACTAATCTTCAACAGACGTCGCACTTTCCATGTTGCTCTCCCTGTTCCTACTTTCTTTGACTTTCAGGCAAAAAGGAGATATGTTATAATCAGGGAGGAGGCGAACGAGTATGAGAGGAGGACGGAGGCAGCTCGCCTCCAAGCTGCAGCTCGTCAGGCAGTAGCCGCTACATCTCAGTATGACCCTAGCTACAACTTTGGATATCCGCCATGCCAGCAATGGCCCTAGACCAACTTAGGCCAAAAGCCTAAGCTTGGGGGAGTACATATTTCTCACTGACATTACATTCATGTTCACGCACTCATTCTAGTTATCTGTGCTCATACTTTTTCATTGTACTATCCATGCTAGTTTATTTTATTTACTAAGCCTTCTTCTTGTGTGTTTGAAAAACCTTAAGAAAAAACCAAAAAAAAATAGTTGCAGTTTTTAGCTAGTTTACTTTCCATGCCTGTAGTAGTAGTAATTAAAAGAAAACCCAAAAAGATTTCTCGTTCTTCTTTTGCTTGTTGGGAGCTCTCCCATGTAAATAGTTTTATTTCCTTTCTTTTCTTTGGGGGTCGAGAGGAGAAGACCATGATGAAAATGTTGAGTGGCTCTTATATGCATTATTGTTGATTTAACCAAGAGCCCATATACCTTGTCTTCTCCCTTGTATTGGATGCTTGCAGATTCCAGCTTAGTACAATGCACGTGCACTATTATTATTATCCACACTGTTCGGTCGTGCAAGTGAAAGACAATAATGATGATATATGACGGACTGATTGAGATGAGAGAAGCTGGTATGAACTCGACCTATCTTGTTTTTGTAAATATGATTAGTTCATTGTTCCTGATTCAGCCTATTATGAATGAAACATATTTGCAATGACAATTAGAGATTATAGTTGCTCATGCCATGCTTAATTAGCTAGGAGTTTGTAATGGTTTACCTTGCGTGCCAACATGCTATTAAAATGGTTGTGATGTGGTATGATGGGGTGGTATCCTCCTTTGAACAATTCGAGTGGCTTGACTTGGCACATGTTCACACATGTAGTTGAAACAAAATCAACATAGCCTCCACGATATTTATGTTCATGGTGAATTATATCCTACTCATGCTTGCACTCAATGTTGATTAATTTTAATGCATGTTCATGACTGTTGTCGCTCTCTTGTTGGTCGCTTCCCAGTCTTTTTCTAGCCTTCACTTGTACTAAGCGGGAATACTGCTTGTGCATCCACTTCCATAAACCCCAAAGTATTCCTTATGAGTCCACCATACCTTCCTATATGCGGTATCTACCGCCGTTCCAAGTAAATTTATATGTGCCAAACTCTAAACCTTCAAATGAAATTCTGTTTTGTATGCCCGAATAGCTCATGTATCAACTAGGGTTGTCTGTATCTTCCATTCTAGGTGGGTTATTCTCATGAGGAGTGGGCTCCGCTCCTCACTCACGAGAAAATGGTCGGTAACCGGGATGCCCAGTCCCATGCTCAAACCAAATCAAAATAATTGCAAACAAAACTCCCCCAAGACTGTTGTTAGTTGGAGGCACCCGTTGTTTCGGGCAAGCCATGGATTGATGCTTGTTGGTGGTGGGGGAGTATAAACTTCACCATTCTGTTTGGGGACCGCCTATAATGTGTGTAGCATGGAAGATATCGAGATCTCTCTGTTGTTATGTTGACAATGAAAGTATGCCACTCAAAATATTATTTATCTCTATTTCAAAAATTGAGCTCTGGCACCTCTACAAATCCCTGCTTCCCTCTGCGAAGGGCATATCTATTTACTTTTATGTTGAGTCATCATCCTCTTATTAAAAAGCACCAGTTGGAGAGCACCGCTGTCATTTGCATGCATTACTATTAGTTTACATTGAGTATGACTGATCTCTTTTACCATGAATTACAATGTCTAGTCTGTCCTTGATCTTCAGAGGTGCTCTGCATTTTTGTTTTGCGGTCTCAGAAAGGGCTAGCGAGATACCATCTTGTTATATCATATTATGATTGTTTTGAGAAAGTGTTGTCATCCGAGATTTATTATTATTGCTCCCTAGGTGATTATGCCATTGATACAAGTAAACATGAGACCTAAGTGTTATTGTGAATATGGTTAGTTCATAATCTTTGCTGAAAACTTTGCTGGCTTTACATATTTACAACAACAAGAGCAAACAGAGTTTGTAAAAGTTTTTCTTTATCACTTTTAGTTTGTCAACTGAATTGCTTGAGGACAATCAAAGGTTTAAGCTTGGGGGAGTTGATACGTCTCCATCGTATCTACTTTTCCAAACACTTTTGCCCTTGTTTTGGACTCTAACTTGCATGATTTGAATGGAACTAAGCCGGACTGACGCTGTTTTCAGCAGAATTGCCATGGCGTTCTTTTTGTGCAGAAATAAAAGTTCTCGGAATGACCTGAAACTTCACGGAGAATATTTTTGGAATAAATAAAAAATACTGGCGAAAGAATCAACACCAGGGGGCCCACACCCTGTCCACAAGGGTGGGGGGAGCCCCCTGCCTCGTGGGCCCCCTCAGGCTCCACCGATCTCAACTCCAACTCTATATATTCACGATCGAGGAGAAAAAAATTGGAGAGAAGGATTCATCGCGTTTTACGATATGGAGCCGCCGCCAAGCCCTAATCTCTCTGGGGAGGGCTGATCTGGAGTCCGTTCGGAGCACCGGAGAGGGGAATCCATCACCGTCGTCATCATCAACCATCCTCCATCACCAATTTCATGATTCTCACCGCCGTGCATGATTAATTCCATCATAGGCTTGCTGGACAGTGATGGGTTGGATGAGATTTATCATGTTATCGAGTTAGTTTTGTTAGGGTTTGATCCCTAGTATCCACTATGTTCTGAGATTGATGTTGCTATGACTTTGCTATGCTTAATGCTTGTCACTAGGGCCCGAGTGCCATGATTTCAGATTTGAACCTATTATGTTTTCATGAATATGTGAGTTCTTGATCCTATCTTGCAAGTCAATAGTCACCTACTATGTGTTATGATCCGGCAACCCCGAAGTGACAATAATCGGGACCACTCCCGGTGATGACCATAGTTTGAGGAGTTCATGTATTCACTAAGTGTTAATGCTTTGGTCCGGTACTCTATTAAAAGGAGGCCTTAATATCCCTTAGTTTCCAATAGGACCCCGCTGCCACGGGAGGGTAGGACAAAAGATGTCATGCAGGTTCTTTTCCATAAGCACGTATGACTATATTCGGAATACATGCCTACATTACATTGATGAACTGGAGCTAGTTCTGTGTCACCCTATGTTATAACTGTTGCATGATGAACCGCATCTGACGTAATTATCCATCACTGATCCATTGCCTACGAGCTTTTCACATATTGATCTTTGCTTAGTTACTTTTCCGCTGCCACTGTTACGATTACTACAAAACTGCTACTATTACTTTTGCCACCATTACCGTTACTTCCATACAACTTTGCTTCCATAATACTTTGCTGCAGATATTAAGTCTTTCAGGTGTGGTTGAATTGACAACTCAGCTGCTAATACTTGAGAATATTCTTTGGCTCCCCTTGTGTCGAATCAATAAATTTGGGTTGAATACTCTACCCTCGAAAGCTGTTGTGATCCCCTATACTTGTGGGTTATCATAAACCAGTGAGGAAATGGCGGGAAAAGGTGGCGTGTTCATAAAGCACCATCAATTAATGGAAACTTAGCATAGAAGGATCATCGAGCTAGCACAAGAAGTAGATGATGATCAGATGATCGTTTATCCCAGTTGATTATGCATGTCATAGTTTACTTTGGTGTGTGGAAATGTCATGTGTGTACTAGCCACCTATGTAATTGGATGTTTGCCGCGTATTACACACATCTTGTTTATGTGAAACATTTATGTTCTGTTGGCCCAACACAAACAGTTTATCGCAATGGACCGTATGTCGTATATCGCACACACCTTGATCTGGCTGACCGCTTCTTTTGTGTTGCCTAATCACAAACAGTTCATCCGAGTGAACTGTATGCCATATATCACACAGACCTTCATCTGGCTGCCTGTTTCTGTTGTTCCACCTCATCACAAACAGTTCATCCGAGTGAACTGTATGCCGTATATCGCACACGCCTTCATCTGGCTGCCCGTTTATTTTGTTCTAGCTCAGCGCAAACAGTTAACTGAACTGAACCGTATGCCCCACATCACACACGCAACTAAAGTCCGAACCATGTTTGATGTATCCTTCATCGCAAATGTTTTGCATCCTTTTTAACGTTTTTTACATCACCGTTTGCGATTAATGCATCGCACACAGTTTCGTCAAAGGGTATCTGATCATAGTGTCGCATTAGCACCATCCTGCAGTAGTGGTTGGCATAGATTGAGATTAGGATTTGTCACTCCGAGTATCGGAGAGGTATCTCTGGGCCCTCTCGGTATTACACATCATAAGCTTGTAAGCAAACGACTAAGGAGTTAGTCATGAGGTGATGTATTACGGAACGAGTAAAGAGACTTTCCGGTAACGAGGTTGAACTAGGTATGAAGATACCGACGATCGAATCACGGTCAAAGTAACATACCGATGGACAAAGGGAATTGCGTATGTTGTCATAACGGTTCAAACGATAAAGATCTTCATAGAATATGTAGGAGCCAATATGGGCATCCAGGTTCCGATATTGGTTATTGACCGGAGAGGTGTCTCGGTCATTTCTACATGGTTCTCGAACCCGTAGGGTCCGCACGCTTAACGTTCGATGATGATATAGTATTATATGAGTTATGTGATTTGGTGACCGAATATTGTTCAAAGTCCCATATGAGATCACGAACATGACGAGGAGTCTCGAAATGTCCGAGAGTTAAAGATTGATATATAGGACGATAGTATTCGGACAACGGAAGTGTTTCGGGGGGTACCGGGTACTTATCGGGTCACCGGAAGGGGTTCCGGGCACCCCCGGCAAAAGATATGGGCCTTATGGGCCAAGAGGGGAAACGCACCAGCCACAAGGGGCTGGTGCGCCCCCATTATGGGCCGGCCTAAGAAGGAGGAGGAAAGGGGAGAAGGGAAAGGAAAGTGTGAATTAGGATTCCCACTTCATTCCCTCTCCCCCCATCTTTCCTTCCCCCTCGGTTATATATGGCAGGGGGCACGGCTTGGGAGGGACTCCAAGTAGGATTCCTCCTACTTGGGCGCCTCCTATGGCTGCTCCTCCCTCCCTCCCACCTATATACATGTAGGAGGGGGGCGCCTAGCACACCCCAGACAATTGCCTAGCCGTGTGCGGCGCCCCCCTCCACCATTTACACCCCCGGTCATATTTTCGTAGTGCTTAGGCGAAGCCCCACGGAGATCACTTCACCATCACCGTCACCATGCCGTCGTGCTGACGGAACTCATCTACTACCTCGACATCTTGCTGGATCAAGAAGGCGAGGGACGTCATCGAGCTAAACGTGTGCAGAACACGAAGGTGTCGTGCGTTCGATACTTGATCGGTTGAAGCGCGAAGAAGTTCGATTACACCAACCGCGTTGTGAAATACTTCCTCTTACGGTATACGAGGGTACATAGACACACTCTCCCTCTCATTGCTATGCATTTCCATGGATAGATCATTGCGTGTGCGTAGAATTTTTTTTGTTTTCCATGCTGTCGGTGTCAAAACCGGCGGATCTCGGGTAGGGGGTCCCGAACTGTGCGTCTAA
This sequence comes from Aegilops longissima, assembly GCA_021605205.1. NCBI lineage: Eukaryota > Viridiplantae > Streptophyta > Magnoliopsida > Poales > Poaceae > Aegilops > Aegilops longissima. Next base: position 372,346,454 of record CM038680.1, on the reverse strand, counting down.
GGCGGATGGTAACAGGAGGCGGGGGACACGATGTTTACCCAGGTTTGGTCCCTCTCGATGGAGGTAATACCCTACTTCCTGCTTGATTGATCTTGATGATATGAGTATTACAAGAGTTGATCTACCACGAGATCGTAGAGGCTAAACCCTAGAAACTAGCCTATGGTATGATTGTTGTTGTCCTACAGACTAAACCCTCCGGTTTATATAGACACCGGTGGGGGCTAGGGTTACACAAAGTCGGTTACAAGGGAGGAGATCTACATATCCGTATTGCCAAGCTTGCCTTCCACGCCAAGGAGAGTCCCATCCGGACACGGGACGAAGTCTTCAATCTTGTATCTTCATAGTCCAACAGTCCGCCAAAGGATATAGTCCGCTGTCGAGGACCCCTAACTGGGACTCCTCAAGAGCCCTCGATCCTGGCTTCAATGACGATGAGTCCGGCGCGCAGATTGTCTTCGACATTGCAAGGCGGGTTCCTCCTCCGATTCCATAGAAGATTTTGAACACATGGACGGTGTCCGGCTCTGCAAAACAAATTCCACATACCACCGTAGAGAGAATAATATTTCCACAAGTCTAATCTGCTGATAGCCTTTCATAACGTGACGTAATGCCGTGGTCTGGTCATGATGAACCGTTTTTCCGAGCCTGGCACTGCATGTGTCGCGAGGCGGTTTTATTGGCACGTCCTGTCGAAGCAGAGATCGTGTCCCTCTTATCACGGGATTCTCATCAATACGGGTGCGGGTAACCCAATCGCGCCATCAATTACGACGCTTGGGGGATAAGCGGTTTTACCGGGCAAGTGGGGAGGCGCAGAATACCTGCTGCCTTTATAAGGGGATAAGAACACCCATTCGCAACCACGCCTTCTTCTTCCCGATCCACTTTCCTCCGCCCGAGCTCTAGCGCCCAAGCGTTCATCTCCTCTGCCCACAAAGGCCTTCCAAAAATGTCCGGATCCGGAGCAAGAGGCAAGTGGATGGCCTCTACCGTCCGAGAGAAGGATATCAAAAAGCTTCGGGAGGCCGGGTATCTGGCCAAGAAAATCAGTCACCGTCTCCTGACGGCGGGACAGATCGTCCCTACTACGGAACCCCATGAGAGGGTTGTATTCCTCCCTCACTTCGTCCGCGGGCTACGGTTTCCCCTTCACCCGTTTGTTCGTGGCATCATGTATTACTATGGGATTGATCTTCATGATCTGTCCCCTAATTCCTTCCTCAACATCTCGACATTCATTGTCGTGTGCGAGGCTTTTCTCCGCATCTCGCCACACTTCGGCTTATGGCTGAAGATTTTTAATGTGAAGCCCAAGGTAGTGGGCGGTGAGCACGCCGAGTGCGGGGGCGCTATGGTGATCAAGATGCCCAATGTCATATGGCCAACAGGCACCTTTAACGATTCTGTCAAGGAGTGGCAACAACAATGGTTTTACATCACTGAGCCGCGTGGCACGGAATTGGCCGCTACACCCGAATTTCGATCCGGTGCCCCCCTGCGGCTTACATCCTGGGTCAAGAAGGGCATGAACTGGTCCTCGTCCGACGAGCTGACGGTGCTCCAAACACGCGTTAAAGATATGGGAGACAAGACATTGAACTTGTCAATGTAGTCCAGGTGATGTTAGTTCGCCGGATCCTGCCTTGTCAACACCAGACTTGCAATCTATGGGAATTCGACCCGGCCAGGCACCAAACCCTATGAGAGCTTTTTGGCTCCTCGCGCAAGGACATCTAGAAGGTGCTTTTCAAGTCCAGCAAATCATGGCCGGACTCCGCCGAAGACCGCGGGTACCAACTATGTAGCGACCCGACCCGAAATCGGTCAAGTCTCTGTGTAGCTGTACCATCCCAAGATCATGCTGGTACACACAATACGTTGATGAAAAGATTCAAAGTTCAATCACACCTGAATTTATTACACGATTCTCATATCGAGTCTTTATTACAATAGAATAAATTCGGCCGAAGGCCAACTCATGAGAAATAAACTAAATAAAGCTGCGAAGCGTGAGACTCTAAGCGAGTCCATCGACTCCATAGGGCAATCGCCAAGCGTGGATCGTAGCCTCACTCCCGATCGGAAAACTCCTCTCGCAACATAAGACGTTGCAGCCGTGTAGGTCAGCATTTTGAATATGCCGCAAGTCAAAGAGAGAACAACAAAAATTACTAACACTATATGCAATTTGGTGTGGGGCTCTAAGTTTCATTGTTCTGCGAAAAGCCAGTTTTTCCCTACAACAAGGACTTGTTTGCAAATACTACAAAATGTTGGTAGTTATTGAGATGGTTCCGCCAACCAATGTCTCATTCCCAATTATTAAATAACCCCTCAATTAATTTATTAAGTTCGGTGTTGAGATATCCGAAATACTCCAAGTTCCAGAGGCTCAAATTGTCCGTGAATCGGGACACGGCTAACTGATTAGATCTTCACTCTGCAGAGGTTTGCGACTTTACCCGCAAGAATCGCTCCTCCTTTAAGTCTTGGCTGCACGGTGTTTGAAGACGGACGAACGAAACAGGGTCTTCCAAGAGTTCCTCCGGCCACTGCCGGTGCCCATCCAATCCTACCGTTCTTCTACATCTCGTAGCACCGTCCGGCCAGAGTCACGCCTAGGGTCGACCAAGCCAGAGCCCATAATAGCTTGCGGCTGTTGGGGAACGTTGCAGAAAATTAAAATTTTTCCTACGGTTTCACCAAGATCCATCTATGAGTTCTACTAAGCAACGAGTAACGCGAGAGAGTTTGCATCTACATACCACTTGTAGATCGAGTACGGAAGCGTTCGAGGGAGTGGTGATGATGAAGACGTTCCCAACGTGATTCCGATCACCGATGACCAAAGTACTGAAAGGACAGCACCTCCGTGTTCAACACACGTACGGGACGATGGCGTCTCCTCCGTCTTGATCCAGCAAGAGTGAAGGAGAGGTTGAGGAAGACAATTCCAATGGCAGCACGACGGCGTGGTGTAGTTGGTACGGCAGTTCTCCCAGGCTTCGCCAAGCTCATGCGTGGAGAAAGAGAGGTGTTGGGAGGGAGGGCTGCGCCTTCAATGGTATTACAGCCTCCCCCACCCCTCTATTTATAGGAGGAGAGGGTCAAGGGGGGGGGCCTCTAGGAAACCCCTAGGGGCGGCGGCCAAGGAGAGGAGGAAAGGGTGGCTTGCCCCCAAGCCGGGGCGCCCTCTTTCCCTTAGGGTTTCCTCCTCCCAAACCCTAGCCGCATGGGCCTAGGTGGGAGGCGCACCCAGCCCACCAGGGCTGGCTCCTCTCCCACTTAGCCCATGTGGCCCCCGGAGAGGTGGCCCCCCGGTGGACCTCCGAACCCTCCCGGTGGCCCCTGTATTTTACCGGTATACCACCAAACTTCCCGAGTCCGCTTAACCACTTTCCATATATAAATCTTTACCTCCGGACCATTCCGAACTCCTCGTGACGTCCGGGATCTCATCCGGACTCAACAACATTCGCAATCACATACTTGTCTTCCTATTAACCCTAGCGCCACCGAACCTTATGTGTAGACCCTACGGGTTCGGGAGACATGCGAACATGACCGAGACTACCTCAAGTCAATAACCAACAGCGGATCTGGATACCCATGTTGGCTCCCACATGCTCCTCGATGTTGTCATCGGATGAACCACGATGTCAAGGGTTCAAGCAACCCGTATTCTATTCCCTTTGTCGACGGTATGTTACTTGCCCGAGACTCGATCGTCGGTATCCCAATACCTCGCTTAGTCTCGTTACGCAAGTCACTTTACTCGCATCGCAATGCATGATCCCGTGACCGACACTTGGTCACTTTGAGCTCATTATGATGATGCATTACCGAGTGGGCCCAAGATACCTCTCCGTCATACGGAGTGACAAATCCCGCCTCGATCCGTGTCAACCCAATGGTCACTTTCGGAGATACCGTAGTGCACCTTTATAGTCACCCGATTACGCCAGGACGCTTGATACACCCAAAGCACTCCTACGGTATCCGGGAATTGCACGATCTCATGGTCTAAGGAAGAGATACTTGACATTGGAAAAGCTCTAGCAAAACGAACTACACGATCTTGTGCTATGCTTAGGATTGGGTCTTGTCCATCACGTCATTCTCCTAATGACGTGATCCCGCTTATCAATGACATCCGATGTCCATAGTCGAAACCATGACTATCTGTTGACCAACGAGCTAGTCAACTAGAGGCTTACTAGGACGTATTGTAGTCTATGTATTCACACGTGTATTATGATTTCCGATAATACAGTTATAGCATGAATAAAAGACAATTATCATGAACAAGGAAATATAATAATAATGCTTTTATTATTGCCTCTAGGGCATATTTCCAACAGTCTCCCACTTGCACTAGAGTCAATAATCTAGTTTACATTGTGATGAATCGAACACCCATAGAGTTCTCGTGTTGATCATGTTTTGCCCGCTGAAGAGGTTTAGTCAACGGATCTGCGACATTCAGATCCGTATGCACTTTACAAATTTCTATGTCTCCATTCGGACATTTTCACGGATGGTGTTGAAGCGACGCTTGATGTGCCTGGTCTTCTTGTGAAACCTGGGCTCCTTGGCAAGTGCAATAGCTCCAAAGTGTTGTCACGAGAAGAGTTTGATTGGCCCCGACGCATTGGGTATGACTCCTAGGTCGGTGATGAACTCCTTCACCCAAATTGCTTCATGCGCTGCCTCCGAGGCTGCCATGTACTCCGCTTCACATGTAGATCCCGCCACGACGCTTCGCTTGCAGCTGCACCAGCCATCGCTCCACCATTCAACATATACACGTATCCGGTTTGTGACTTAGAGTCATCGGATCGTGTCGAAGCTAGCGCCGACGTAACCCGTTACTGACGAGCTCTTCGTCACCTCCATAAACGAAAACATGTCCTTTGTCCTTTTCGTGTACTTCAGGATATTCTTGACCGCTGTCCAAAGTTCCTTGCGGGATTACTTTGGTACCTTCCTACCAAACTTACGGCAAGGTTTACATCAGTCCGGTATACAGCATGGCATACATAATAGATCCTATGGCTGAGCCATAGGGATGACACTCATCTCTTCTTTATCTTTTGTCGTGGTCGGGCATTGAGCTGAGCTCAATCTCACACCTTGCAATACAGGCAAGAACCCTTTCTTGACTGATCCATTTTGAACTTCTTCAAAATCTTATCAAGGTATGTGCTCTGTGAAAGACCTATGAGGCGCCTCGATCTATCTCTATAGATCTTGATGCCTAATATATAAGCAGCTTCTCCAAGGTCCTTCATTGAAAACACTTATTCAAGTAGGCCTTAATGTTGTCCAAGAATTCTATATCATTTCCCATCAAAAGTATGTCATCTACATATAATATGAGAAATGCTCTGAGCTCCCACTCACTTTCTTGTAAACGCAGGCTTCTCCATAAGTCTCATAAACCCAAACGCTTTGATCATCTCATCAAAGCGAATGTTCCAACTCCGAGATGCTTGCACCAGCCCATAAATGGATCGCTGGAGCTTGCATACTTTGTCAAGATTCTTAGGATCGACAAAACCTTCGGTTGTATCATATACAGCTCTTCCTTAAGATAACCGTTAAGGACGCTGTTTTGACATCCATCTGCCATATCTCATAATCATAGTATGCGGCAATTGCTAACATGATTCGGACGGACTTAAGCTTCGCTACGGAGAGAAAGTCTCATCGTAGTCAATCCCTTGAACTTGCCGATAACCCTTAGCGACAAGTCGAGCTTTATAGATGGTGACATTACCATCCGCGTCCGCCTTCTTCTTCTTAAAGATCCATTTGTTTTCTATTGCTCACGATCATCGGGCAAGTCACCAAAGTCCACACTTTGTTTTCATACATGGATTCTATCTCGGACTTCATGGCTTCTAGCCATTTGTTGGAATCTGGGCCCGCCATCGCTTCTTCATAGTTCAAGGTTCATTGTTGTCTAACAACATGATTTCCGTGACAGGGTTGCCGCACCACTGCAGTGCGGAACGTGTCCTAGTGGACCTCTGAGTTCAAGAGCAACTTGATCCAAGTACCTTGATCATCATCATGAATTTCCTCTTCGCTTGGTGTAGGCATCACAGAACATTTTCCCGAGTTGCACTACTTTCCTGTTGAAGAGGTAGTACTTCATCGAGTTCTACTTTCCTCCCACTTACTTCTTTCGAGAGAAACTCTTTTCCGTAAAGATTCCGCTCTCGCAACAAAGATCTTGCCTTCGGATCTAAGGTAGAAGGTATACCCAAAGGTTTCCTTAGGGTATCCTATGAAGACGCATTTTCCGACTTGGGTTCGAGCTTTTCAGGTTGAAGTTTCTTGACATAAGCATCGCATCCCCAAACTTTTAGAAACGACAGCTTAGGTTTCTTCCCAAACCATAATTCATACGGTGTCGCCTCAACGGATTTAGACGGTGCCCTATTTAAAGTGAATGTAGCTGTCTCTAGAGCGTATCCCCAAAATGATAGCGGTAAATCGGTAAGAGACATCATAGACCGCACCATATCCAATAGAGTGCGATTACGACGCTCGGACACACCATTACTGTTGAGGTGTTCCAGCGGCGTTAGTTGTGAAACGATTCCACATTTTCTTAAGTGTGTACCAAATTCGTGACTTAAATATTCTCCTCCACGATCGATCGTAAGAATTTTATCTTTCGGTCACGTTGATTCTCTACTTCATTCTGAAATTCCTTGAACTTTTCAAAGGTCTCAGACTTGTGTTTCATCAAGTAGACATACCCATATCTACTCAAGTCATCTGTGAGAGTGAGAACATAACGATATCCTCCATGAGCCTCAACGCCATTGGACCGCACACATCGGTATGTATGATTTCCAACAAGTTGGTTGCTCGCCCATTGTTCCGAGAATGGAGTCTTGGTCATCTTGCCCATGAGGCATGGTTCGCATGTGTCAAATGATTCATAATCAAGAGACTCCAAAAGTCCATCAAGATGGAGCTTCTTCATGCGCTTGACACCAATGTGACCAAGGCGGCAATTGCCACAAGTATGTGGGACTATCGTTATCAACTTTACATCTTTTGGTATTCACGCTATGAACATGTGTAATACTACGCCGAGATTCATTAAGAATAAACCATTGACCATCGGAGCATGACCATAAAACATATCTCTCATATAAATAGAACAACCATTATTCTCGGATTTAAATGAGTAGCCATCTCGCATTAAACGAGATCCAGATACAATATTCATGCTCAAACTTGGCACCAAATAACAATTATTAAGGTTCATAACTAATCCGTGGGTAAATGAAGAGGTAGCGTGCCGACGGCGATCACATCGACTCGAACCATTCCCGACGCCGCATCGTCACCTCGCCCTTCGCCAGCCTCCGCTTATTCCGCAGCTCCTGCTGTGAGTTACAAATATGAGCAACGGCACCGTATCAAATACCCAGAGTTACTACGATTCTCGGTAAGGTACACATCAATTACATGTATATCAAATATACCTTTGGTGTTGCCGGCCTTCTTATCCGCTAAGTATTTGGGGCAGTTCCGCTTCCAAAGACCCTTCCCTTGCAATAAAAGCACTCAGCCTCGTGCTTGGGTCCATTCTTTGACTTCTTCCGGCAACTTGCTTACGGGCGCGGCAATCTCCTTGCCGTCCTTCTTGAAGTTTTTCTTACCCTTGCCCTTCTTGAACTTAGTAGTCTTATTGACCATCAACACTTGATGTTCTTTCTTGATTTCAACCTCGGTGACTTTAGCATAGAGAACACTTCAGAATGGTCTTTACCATCCCCTGCATGTTGTAATTCATCACAAAGCTCTTGTAGCTTGGTGGGAGCGATCGAGGATTCTGTCAATGACCGCCTCATCGTGGAGGTTAATATTCAGTGGGTCATACGGTTGTGCAACCCGCACATCTTCGTAATGTGCTCACCGACGTAACTGTTTTCCTCCATCTTACAACTATAGAACTTGTCGGAGATGTCATATCTCTTGACCCGGCGTGAGCTTGAAAACAAGTTTCAGCTCCTCGAACATCTCATATGCTCCGTGGTGCTCAAAACGCTTTTGGAGCCCCGGTTCTAAGTCTATAAAGCATGCCGCACCGAACGAGGGAGTAATCATCAAGACGAGACTGCCAAGCATTCATAATGTCTTGGTTCTCGACGGAGCTTCACCTAGCGGTCCTTCTAGGACATATTGTTTCTGGCAGCTATGAGGATGATCTCGTGTTCCGGACCCAGTCCGTATAGTTGCCGCCATCTTTCAGCTTGGTTTTCTAGGAACGCGTTGAAGTTCAAGTTGACATGAGCGCTGGCCATTTGATCTACAAGACATATAATTCAAAAGTTTTAGACTAAGTTCATGATAATTAAGTTCATCTAATCAAATTATTAATGAACTCCCACTTAGATTAGACATCCTCTAGTCATCTAAGTGTTACACGATCCGAGTCGACTAGGCCGTGTCCGATCAACACGTGAGACGGACTAGTCTCGCCGGTGAACATTCTCATGTTGATCGATCTTCCATACGACTCGTGTTCGACCTTTCGGTCTCCGTGTTCCGAGGCCATGTCTTCACATGCTAGGCTCGTCAAGTTAACCCTAAGTGTTTCGCTTGTAAATCTTGCTTACACCCGTTGTATGTGAACGTAAGAATCCATCACACCCGATTAACACGTGGTGCTTAGAAGCGACGAACTGTAGCAACGGTGCACGCTTAGGGAGAACACTTCTTGAAATTGTTCTAAGGGATCATCTTATTTACTACCGTCGTTCTAAGTAAACAAGATGTATAATCATAATAAACATCACATGCAATTATAAAGTAGTGACATGATATGGCCAATATCATATAGCTCCTTTGATCTTCATCTTCGGGCTCCATGATCATCCTGTCACCGCATGACACCATGATCTCCATCATCATGATCTCCATCATCGTGCCTCCATGAAGTTGTCACGCCAACGACTACTTCTACTTCTATGGCTAACGCGTTTAGCAATAAAGTAAAGTAAATTACATGGCGTTCTTCAATGACACGCAGTCATACAAAAATAAAGACAACTCCTATGGCTCCTGCCGTTGTCATACTCATCGACATGCAAGTCGTGATTCCTATTACAAGAACATGATCTCATACATCACAATATATCATCATTCATCACAACTTGGCCATATCACGTCACATGACAATTGCTGCAAAAACAAGTTAGACGCCCTCTAATTGTTGTTGCATCTTTTACGTGGCTGCAATTGGGTTCTAGCAAGAACGCTTTTCTTACCTCGAATAACCACAACGTGATCTTGTCAACTTCTATTTACCCTTCATAAGGACCCTGTTCATCGAATCCGCTCCACTAAAGTAGGAGAGACAGACACCCGCCAGCCACCTTATGCAACTAGTGCATGTTAGTCGGTGGAACCGGTCTCACGTGAGAGCGTGTAAGGTTGGTCCGGCCGCTTCATCCCACAATACCGCGGAAGCAAGAAACAACTAGTAACGGCAAGTAAGTTGACAAGATCCACGCCCACAACAAAATTGTGTTCTACTCGTGCAAAGAGAACTACGATAGACCTAGCTCATGATGCCACTGTTGGGGAACGCTGCAGAAAATTAAAATTTTCCTACGGTTTCACCAAGATCCATCTATGAGTTCTACTAAGCAACGAGTAACGGAGAGAGTTTGCATCTACATACCACTTGTAGATCGAGTACGGAAGCGCTCGAGGAGTGGTGATGATGAAGACGCTCCCAACGTGATTCCGATCACCGATGACCAAAGTACTGAAGGACAGCACCTCCGTGTTCAACACACGACGGGACGATGGCGTCTCCTCCGCCTTGATCCAGCAAGAGTGAAGGAGAGGTTGAGGAAGACAATTCCAATGGCAGCACGACGGCGTGGTGCAGTTGGTACGGCAGTTCTCCAGGGCTTCGCCAAGCTCATGTGGAGAAAGAGAGGTGTTGGGAGGGAGGGCTGCGCCTTCAATGGTGTTGGCAGCCCTCCCCCACCCCTCTATTTATAGGAGGAGAGGGTCAAGGGGGGGCCTCTAGGGAAAACCCTAGGGGGCGGCGGCAAGGGAGAGGAGGAGGGGTGGCTTGCCCCCAAGCCGGGGGCGCCCTTTCCCCTTAGGGTTTCCTCCTCCCAAACCCTAGCCGATGGGCCTAGGTGGGGGCGCACCCAGCCCACCAGGGGCTGGCTCCTCTCCCACTTAGCCCATGTGGCCCCCGAGAGGTGGCCCTCCCGGTGGACCTCCGAACCTCCCGGTGGCCCCTGCATTTTACCGTATACCACCAAACTTCCCGAGTCCGCTTAACCACTTTCCATATATAAATCTTTACCTCCGGACCATTCCGAACTCCTCGTGACGTCCGGGATCTCATCCGGACTCAACAACATTCGTAATCACATACTTGTCTTCCTATTAACCCTAGCATCACCGAACCTTAAGTGTGTAGACCCTACGGGTTCGGGAGACATGCGATATGACCGAGACTACCTCAAGTCAATAACCAACAGCGGATCTGGATACCCATGTTGGCTCCTACATGCTCCTCGATGTTGTCATCGGATGAACCACGATGTCAAGGGTTCAAGCAACCCAGTATTCTATTCCCTTTGTCGACGGTATGTTACTTGCCCGAGACTCGATCGTCGGTATCCCAATACCTCGCTTAGTCTCGTTATCGGCAAGTCACTTTACTCGCACCGAATGCATGATCCCGTGACCGGACACTTGGTCACTTTGAGCTCATTATGATGATGCATTACCGAAAGGGCCCAGTGATACCTCTCCGTCATACGGAGTGACAAATCCCGCCTCGATCCGTGTCAACCCAATGGTCACTTTCGAGATACCGTAGTGCACCTTTATAGTCACCCGATTCGCCAGACGCTTTGATACACCCAAAGCACTCCTACGGTATCCGGAATTGCACGATCTCATGGTCTAAGGAAGAGATACTTGACATTGGAAAAGCTCTAGCAAAACGAACTACACGATCTTGTGCTATGCTTAGGATTGTCTTGTCCATCACGCCATTCTCCTAATGACGTGATCCCGTTGTCAATGACATCCGATGTCCATAGTCGAAACCATGACTATCTGTTGACCAACGAGCTAGTCAACTAGAGGCTTACTAGGACGATTGTAGTCTATGTATTCACACGTGTATTATGATTTCCGATAATACAGTTATAGCATGAATAAAAGACAATTATCATGAACAAGGAAATATAATAATAATGCTTTTATTATTGCCTCTAGGGCATATTTCCAACAGCGGCTGCACAGGTAAGCTTCCGGTCAATGGGGTATCCATCCGTCTCTTCGTGGCTGGGTGAAGCTTTCCGCAAGATGTCATGGCGCTTCTCCATGCATCCCGGCCATCCGCTGGTTTCTCCAGGGTGCCCGTCAACCGTCCTCCACCCAGTAGTGAATTTTGAAGTCCATCTTGAGCTTGAAGTCATGGGGTTGTCATCATCTTGACTCTCACATCTCCCTTATGAACCACTCAACCAACCCGCCATTTAGCATAGCAAAATAAACTACATCGTCCCGGGCAATGGTAACAAGGGGAATTGGTTTCATCCTACCTCATGATACTACTCAAGAACATAACTTAAAATTCTCCTACTGCATGCATGGTGGGGAGGCATAATTCTAATGCAACAAAATCATAGGTATTGTAAAACATGATCAAATGACTTGCCTGGCTGACGGTCTTCGAAAGCTAGGGACTCGTAATAGTAGGCTTCGCACTCCGGAAATTCTATCGAAGCAAACAATAATCATATAAGCATAAAAACATACAATCACTTAACATAACAGCATGCTAACATAAAACACACAAAACAATCGAACCGAAAACCAAAGAAAACTCGAAGAAATCCAAGCAAACAACTAACAAGAAAATAAAATAAACTTTTTCTTTTCTGTAAATAAAAGTTCACGTTCTGTAGCTACAGAAACTAATCTAAAATAAACTATAACATAGTAAAAATAAAATAATTTACTAACTAGAACAATAGGAAAACAGTAGCTAGTTAAATAACCAAGAAACACATGATTTCGACTAAAACTAATTTTTTTTAAATCTAAAATACCCAACAAGTTCCTACTGCTAGGCATGAACTAAACTAAGCTGTCGCAAAAAGAATCACCAAAAAAAAAATCCTAACTCAATTTATGGCAGGAAAACTAATCTGTCTAAAACTAAAATAAAACAACTTTTAAAAACCTAAACATGGCCTAAGCTATTTTCTACAGAAACTATAAGAAATTTGCAAACTAACAAAAAAAGAATCAACTAAAAATATTAAGTAACCTAAGAGATACGGATTTTACAAAACTGGAACTATTCTGTTAAAAACAGAAACGAAAATATAACTAAAAAGAAAAACTAGCGCTAACGGGCCTATCTAACGCTCAGGCGATATATAACTAATGCATGCCCGAGGCTAACAGAAAATAAACCGACCGTTCGATCTAATGTAAATAAACCGCAATCGAACCGGAGTAAAAACAAACTAATCTAAAATAAACCTAACCTTTCGCTAGTTCTAATCTGTGCCCTAGGTTTCAGATAGGACGGTGGTGGGTGGCTCCGGCGACATACCGCGGTGGTGACGACGGCGACGGACGACGGCGGCTCGGGCGTGGACGGCGCGGTGGCTCGTGGTCGGGAAGACGGCGGAGACGTCGGGCGGCTGCGGCGGAGCGAGGCGGAGATTTGGTGGTCTCAAAGGCGGTCGAGGGTGACGGCGGCGAGTGGTACGAGCTTGACATAGCTCTGGTGAGCTCCAACTCCGCGACGGGCGGTGATGCTCAAGGCGGCGGTCGGCGATCCTCGGGCGAAGAGAGGATGTCGAGGAGGTGCGGATGAAGTGGCGGTTCGGTGGGGTAGCTTGGAGGTCGAGGGTGGCTCACCGGTGGCGTAAATGGCGGAAAACCGAGGCGGCGGCGGCGAGATGCGTCAAGTAGGGAGGCGCCTCGTGGGTTTGGAGCGAGGGTTTTAGGGGTTCGAGGGAGGAGGGGCAGGGCTTTATATAGGCGTGGTCGTGGGCGGGGGAAACGCGATCGTGATCCCGAGAAGATCGCGCGACGGCGGCGGCGGCGATCGCCTCGGGCGCGGCGAGACATGGGCGAGGGAAAGAGACGAGGCGGGCTGTGGCGGCGCCGAGAGGGAGGAGAGGTTCGGTCGGGCGACCGAGGGGAGGGGAGTCGGGCTGGGCGCTGGGGGCAGGCCGCTCGGCGCTGGTGGCTGCGCCTGCCCATTGGGGGCTGCGCTCATGGCCGGGTGGCGCTTGGTTTTTTTTGAATTAGAGAGAAGAGAGAATATAGAAAAATATATATTATTTTTATATAGGACATATATATATATATATCAAAATCCTCAGGGGAATTTATCCTACAACGCGGACATTTTTCCAGGGGCAAAACTCAAACTTAAAAAAACATTTTCTAGAAATCCCAAATAAAATCAAATTTGAATTCAAACTTTTTGGCAAAACTTTTCTTCTAACATTTTTGGAGTGTCATGTTTACTCCTCTCATACTTTTTCTCAAGTATTTGTCAGGCATTGTTTTGAAGTAAATTCAACTGCCAATTTGAATTCAAATTCCAACAAACTCAAAAGCCTCTGAAATAATTCAAATGTCACTCAATTCAAACAATAATGCATAGATGCTTAGCTTTAATTGTAAAACATTCCAAATGGGAAATTTGGGATGTTACAAACCTACCCATTTTAAGATGAATCTCGCCTCGAGATTCGGGTTGGCTAGCAAATAGGTGCGGTGGTCTCATGGAGGTCTTCTTCTCGCTCCCGTGTGGCTTCCTCCTCGAATGATGACTCCACAAAGACCTTGCAAAACTTGATGATCTTGCTGCGGGTGACTCTGTTCGCAGTCTCGAGAATTCGGACGGGTTTCTCCTCATAAGTCAGATCACCGTCGAGCTGTATGGCCTCTAGGGGCACTTGTGCTCTCAACGGAATATCGCCATCTCGGCATGGCATTTCTTCACCGAGAAACATGGAAGACATCATGAACTCCGGACAATCCTTCCGCAATTCCAACTTGTAAGCAACTTCTCCATGACGCTCGAGGATTTTGTAGGGCCAATGAACCGGGTGCTAACTTTCCTTTAACACCGAACCTCTTGATTCCACGAAGTGGACACACGAAGATATGCCCGGTCTCCGCTTCAGTATGTTACTTCCTTGCGTTCGTCGGCATAACTCTTCCGCCTCGATCGAGCTACCTTGAGTCTATCTCGAATCAGCTTGACTTTCTCTTCGGAATCTCTGATAAGATCGGGACCGAAAAGTTTTCGATCTCCAACACCATCCCACGGCAATGGTGTTCTGCACCTCCTTCCGTATAGAGCTTCAAAAGGGGCCATCTTCCGACTGGTCTGATAACTGTTATTGTACGAGAACTCCGCGTATGACAAATTATCATCCCAGCTAGACCCATAGTCTAGCGCACAAGCTCTCAACATGTCCTCCAGGATCTGGTTGACTCTCTCGGTCTGTCCATCTGTCTGTGGATGAAAAGCTATACTGAACTCCAGCCTCGTACCCAAAGTTTCATGCAACTGATTCCAAAACTTTTAGGTAAATTGTGTTCCTCTATCTGACACGATACTCCTCGGAACTCCATGCAGACATACGATCCTGGTCATGTATATCTTGGCTAACTTAGCGCTGGTATAGGTAGTCTTCACGGAATGAAATGAGCTACCTTGGTCAATCGATCAACCACTACCCAGATGGAATCATAACCTGAACGGGTCCCGGTAATCCTGTGATAAAATCCATTCCAAGTTTTTCCCATTTCCACTCGAAATCGGCAAGGGTTGAAGTAACCTGCTGGCTTCGATGTTCCGCCTTTACTCGGCGGGCAAACATCGCATATTGCTACGTACAAAGCAATATCCTTCTTCATACCGCCCACCGTAAACTTTCCTTCAAATCCAGATACATCTTGGTGTTACCGGGTGAATCGAGTACGGTGAATCATGAGCCTCCCAAGAATTAGCTTCCTGAGTTCGGGATCATTGGGTACATAAATACGATCCTCGAACCATATAGCTCCGTATTCATCCTTACGAAACCCTTTAGCTTTTCCTTCATTCGTCCTTTTCTTTATCTCAACAATTTCCTTGTCCGACTTCCGGGCTTCACGAATTCTTTCGCCAAAGTGGACTGAACTTCCAGAGCTGCAACATATCCTCTCGGAACTATCTCCATCGGAGATCTCTCGAGGTCATCGACTAACTCCGGGGTAATCCTCCGCTATGAGAGTATTCACATAACTCTTACGGCTCAAAGCATCTGCTACAACATTAGCCTTTCCGGGTGGTAATGCAATCTCATGTCATAGTCCTTGATTAACTCTAGCCATCTCCTCTGCTCGAGGTTCAACTCTTTCTGCGTGAAAATATACTTCAAGCTCTTACGATCATGTAAACATCACAACTGCTTCCGATAAGGAAATGCCTCCAGTCTTGAGTGCATGCACTACGGCTGCTAACTCCAAATCATGTGTGGCGAATTCATCTCGTGAGGTCGTAGCTGTCCGGAGGTATAAGCTACAACTTTTCCTTCCTGCATGAGTACTCCTCCGAGTCCCTCAAGAGAAGCGCCACAATATACCGTAATCCTTGTGTATGTCCGCAAAATCAATCTTCGGGCTGTAACCAAACGCTTTCTTCAATTCCTCGAAACCGGCTTCACAATCCTCGGTCCAGATGTACTTGGCGTCCTTCTTCAACAGCTCACCATGGGCTTGGCAAACTTCGAGAAATTCTCAATAAACCTCCGATAATATCCTGCGAGTCCGAGAAAACTGCGGATCTCCTTGACTGAGGTGGGTGACTGCCAATCGGTGACTGATACAACCTTGGTGGGGTCAACTGCTATTCCTTCTCCTGAAATAACATGTCCGAGGAATCCGACTTCCTTCAGCCAAAATTCACATTTACTGAACTTGGCATACAACTGATGTTCTCGGAGTTTCTCCAAAACTAGACGCAAATGTTCCTTATGCTCTTCCTCGCTCTTGGAGAAAATCAGTATATCATCGATGAACACCACGACAAACTTGTCCAGATATTCCATAAATACCTTGTTCATCAAATTCATGAAGTATGCAGGGGCATTAGTCAATCCGAATGACATGACGGTATACTCATATAAACCATACCTGGTGGTAAATGCTGTTTTGGGTATATCCTTTTCACGGATCTTCAACTGATGATACCCTGATCGAAGATCGATCTTGGAGAATACCTTGGCTCCAACTAGCTAATCAAATAGATCATTAATCATCGGCAGAGGGTACTTGTTCTTGATGGTCACGTGCTCAACGAACGATAATCCACAACCATTCTCGTGGTTCCATCCTTCTTCTCTACCAAAAGAACTGGGCTCCCCAAGGTGACGAGCTTGGCGAATATATCCCTTCTCCAATAGCTCATTAATTTGCTTCTTGATCTCTTCCAAATCGCTCGGGGCATCCGATAGGGTCTCTTGGATATTGGGGCTGTGCCGGCAATAACTCAATCAAAATTCAATGTCTCGTCCGGTGGCATTCTGGTAATTCCTCCGAAACACATCGGGAAAATCTTGCACCATCGGGCACTTCCTCCTGAACAACTCCGTGAGGGAATTCACCGATTCTTCATCGGGATACGTGCGGATACATACTTGATCCTCTTCGCTCCGGAGTGGTGAGCAGAATCGCCTTCGGGCATAGTCTATGTTTCCTTCAAACTTCGTCAACCAATCCATGCCTAGGATTACATCCAAGGTCCGGGTTTCCAATACTATGAGGTCTCAGGGAAATTTATGGTTTCGATGTTGAGGGTTGCATGACAGCCTAAGCTGCCATCATTTCTCCTCCTGCGGAACTGACGTGAAGAGGGCTTCTAAGGGTTCTAGTGGGCAACCCGTACTTTTCCACAACTACCCTTGATATAAATGAATGAGTTGCACCAGAATCAAAGAGTACCAATACTGGACGTGAATTTAATAAAAACTTACCAACCACAGTGTCTGGCTGATCATAGACGTCCTCCACGTCAATGTGGTTCACCTGAGCACGAGGAAAAGGGTTGGGCTTCTTTGCTGAGCTTCCATTGCTGTTTCCATTCCTCTGCTTGGCCTCCGGGCAGTCGGTGGCATAGTGCCCTGTTTTCTGGCACTTGAAACAGGTGATGTGACTCAGATCCTTCTGAGCCGGGGCAGGACGATGCTGGTTGCCATTGCCGTTTCCATTGCCTGACTTGTTGTCGTGGTTGCGGTTGTTCCCTTTCCCTCCATGGTTATGTCCTCCATGGGTGTGATGGGTATGCCCTCCCGAGTATGGGGCATAACGGGCTTCGCTGAGCTCCGAGTTGTACTTCCCCGCCATACTTCCGCTATGCTATCAATCTGCTGCTGCTTGCCTTCGAGTATGGTGGCCTTGTCTACCAGCTCCCGGTAGTTGTTGAAGGTAGCCACCATTAGCTGCATTCCCAGCTCGTCATTGAGTCCTCGAGAAACTTTTCCTGCTTTATGCATCTGTGGCCACATCATCCGGGGCATAGCGAGCTAACTTGTTGAACTCATCCACGTCGCCCCACATGACGGTTCCCTGGCGTAAGTTGCGGAACTCACGCTTCTTCGACTCATGGCTCCAGTGAGACATGAGCGGTGCGGAAAGCTTCTGGAACTGATCCCACGTGATGGTGGCGATGGGATAAGTGGCGTGTAGTTCTCCCACCAAGAGGCTGCAGGTCCATCAAGTCGATGTCGCGCAAAGCGCACCTTCTCTCGCATCTGTGCATCCAACAAAGGCTAACTCCTTCCGACCTTGCGGAGCCAATCATCGCCACAATCGCTCGGTCTGCTAGAGAACACCGGCGGATTCAGCCTTAGGAAGCGGGTCAAGTTGTCAACAGGGGTGGTGGCGGTGGATTGTTGTTGTTGTTGTTCGTTACGGATGAGCATCCATATAAGGGCATTCTGCTGCTGGATCAGTTGGGTGAGCTCCGCGGAAAGTTGAAACCGGGGTCACGTCTCGGAGGCATCTGGTGTTTTGGAGTGGATGAGAAAATTAGAATAGAACAAGGGTCTAATGAGAAAATATCACTACCCATATGAATGCACAATCATAATCACACCAATCATTTATTCAATCATCTCAAACATGGTTCAATCTCGGATTACAAATTCTCACGACTAATCGAAAATAACGGCCTAACTGATCGACGGAAAAATAGAATAACATGGCGGTCGACTAAATGTCTTCATCAATTATCCTTGCGCCCTCACAGTGCGGCGTCCTCCGGTGGGCGTCCTCAGTGCGGCGCCTCCTCTTCTTGCTTTCTTCGGTGGAGCTCTCTTCATAATCCTGGTCATTGCTCACGAGGGTCCGCCATCTCCACTCGGAAAAGGTCTTCTCCAGTCCATCTTCTCCTCTAATGCGCAACATCAATCTTCAGCTTGTCGACTCTCTCCATGAAATCCTTGATTTCTTCTTCATGGTCAAGGAAGTCCGCGTGCTTTCTCCTCCAGCCCAGCCACGGAACAACAGCCTCCTGTACCTTCGAAGTTTCATGATGTCTGATTTCCGCTTCTGAGGAGACTCTCCAAGTCTTGGACATATGAGAGAATGGAGTCGTCCTCACGGATGCGGATGATATCTCCATTCCTAGCTCTGCGAGAAATCATGGCGAGGTCTCGATGGGTCGAGCTCGCCCTGTACTCTTCTTGGAGATGTCCAAGTGCACGATAAATCGCCATGTCTCTTCCGAGGATCCAAGTGAAATCGGTAAACTCAAAGTCAATGGGCTCAATGTCCTCCGGAGGTCCTCCCCGAATGTGCACCTTAATCCTCAGAGCGGGTATCCGTCGGAAGTGCATTGGTAGGCTTCCGGTGATTGAGGGCGAGCAATCTTCACTTCTTCACGATCTGAACCAGCTTCTTGCCGAGAGGCATCGCCTCATCTGGTGGCAAAACTCCGTAGCGAACCGAGGTGAACTCGGCGGCCATCTAGAATGTTGAAAATCGGAGAGAGGTCAGAAATGAACAGGGGAGAATTACGGAATGATAAGGACATAAAATAAATAGTCTCTTCCTATGGCTTTCCGATCCTAGGGGTTACATCCTACGGTCAGCGTGTGCTCTGATACCATCTCTGTAGCGACCCGACCCGAAATCGGTCAAGTCTCTGTGTAGCTGTACCATCCCAAGATCATGCTGGCACACACAGTACATTGATGAAAAGATTCAAAGTTCAATCACACCTGAATTTATTACACGATTCTCATATCGAGTCTTTATTACAATAGAATAATTTGGCCGAAGGCCAACTCATGAGAAATAAACTAAATAAAGCTGCGGAAGCGTAGACGAATAGCGAGTCCATCCGACTCCATAGGGCAATCGCCAAGCGTGGATCGTAGCCTCACTCCCCGATCGAAAACTCATCTGCAACATAAGACGTTGCAGCCGTGTAGGTCAGCATTTTGAATATGCCGGCAAGTCAAAGAGAGAACAACAATAAAAATTACTAACACTATATGCAATTTGGCTGTGGGGCTCTAAGTTTCATTGTTTTGCGAAAAAGCCAGTTTTTCCCTACAACAAGGACTTGTTTGCAAATACTACAAAATGTTGGTAGTTATTGAGATGGTTCCGCCAACCAATGTCTCATTCCCAATTATTAAATAACCCCCTCAATTAATTTATTAAGTTCGGTGTTGAGATATCCGAAATACTCCAAGTTCCAGAGGCTCAAATTGTCCATAACCGGGGACACGGCTAACCGATTAGATCTTCACTCTGCAAAGGTTTATGACTTTACCCGCAAGAATCATTCCCTCCTTTAAGTCTTCGCGACCGCTCGCTGTTTGAAGACGGACGAACGAAAACAGGTCTTCCAAGAGTTCCTCCAGGCCCTTGCGGTGCCCATCCAATCCTACCGTTCTTCTACATCTCGTAGCACCGTCCGCCAGAGTCACGCATAGGGTCGACCAAGCGAGCCCATAATAGCTTGCGGCTGCATGTAAGCTTCCGTCAATGGGGTATCCATCCGTCTCTTCGTGGCTGGGTGAAGTTTCCACAAGATGTCATGGCGCTTCTCCATGCATCCTGCCATCCGCTGGTTTCTCCAGGTGCCCGTCAACCGCCCTCCACCCAAGAGGGAATTTTGAAGTCCATCTTGAGCTTGAAGTCATGGGGTTGTCATCATCTTGACTCTCACATCTCCCTTATGAACCACTCAACCAACCCGCTCTCGAGCATAGCAAAATAAACTACATCATCCCGGCAATGGTAACAAGGGAATTGGTTTCATCCTACCTCATGATACTACTCAAGAACATAACCTAAAATTCTCCTACTGCATGCATGGTGGGGAGGCATAATTCTAATGCAACAAAATCATAGGTATTGTAAAACATGATCAAATGACTTGCCTGGTGACGGTCTTCGAAAGCTAGGGACTCAGAATAGTAGGCTTCAGACTCGGAAATTCTATCAAGCAAACAATAATCATATCAAGCATAAAACATACAATCACTTAACATAACAGCATGCTAACATAAAACACACAAAACAATCGAACCAAAAACCAAAGAAAACTCGAAGAAATCCAAGCAAACAACTAACAAGAAAATAAAATAAACTTTTTCTTTTCTGTAAATAAAAGTTCACGTTCTGTAGCTACAGAAACTAATCTAAAATAAACTATAACATAGTAAAAATAAAATAATTTACTAACTAGAACAATAGGAAAACAGTAGCTAGTTAAATAACCAAGAAACACATGATTTCGACTAAAACTAATTTTTTTTAAATCTAAAATACCCAACAAGTTCCTACTGCTAGGCATGAACTAAACTAAGCTGTCGCAAAAAGAATCACTAAAAAAAATCCTAACTCAATTTATGGCAGGAAAACTAATCTGTCTAAAACTAAAATAAAACAACTTTTAAAAACCTAAACATGGCCTGAGCTATTTTCTACAGAAACTATAAGAAATTTGCAAACTAACAAAAAAAGAATCAACTAAAAATATTAAGTAACCTAAGAGATACGGATTTTACAAAACTGGAACTATTCTGTTAGAAACAGAAACGAAAATATAACTAAAAAGAAAAACTAGCGCTAACGGGCCTATCTAACGCTCAGGCGATATATAACTAATGCATGCCCGAGGCTAACAGAAAATAAACCGACCGGTTCGATCTAATGTAAATAAACCGCAACTGAACCGGAGTAAAAACAAACTAATCTAAAATAAACCTAACCTTTCGCTAGTTCTAATCTGTGCCCTAGGTTTCAGATCGGACGGTGGTGGGTGGCTCCGGCGACATACCGCGGTGGTGACGACGGCGACGGACGACGGCGGCTCGGGCGTGGACGGCGCGGTGGCTCGGTGGTCGGGAAGACGGCGGAGACGTCGAGGTTCTGGCGGAGCGAGGCGGAGACGGTGGTGGTCTCAGCATGGTCGAGGGTGACGGCGGCGAGTGGTACGAGCTTGACAGAGCTCCTGGTGAGCTCCAACTCCGGCGACGGGCGGTGATGCTCAAGGCGGCGGCTCCGGCGATCCCTGGGCGAAGAGAGGATGTCAGGGAGGTGCGAGATGAAGTGGCGGTTCGGGTGGGGTAGCTTGGAGGTCGAGGGGTGGCTCACCGGTGGCAGAAACGACGGCGAACCGAGGCGGCGGCGGCGAGATGCGTTCGGCGAGGGAGGCGGCTCTCGTGGGTTTGGAGCGTAGGGTTTTAGGGGGTTCGAGGGAGGAGGGGCAGGGCTTTATATAGGGCGTGGTCGTGGGCGAGGGGGAAACGCGGGATCGCGATCCCGAGAAGATCGCGGCGACGGGCGGCGGCGGTCGCGCTCTGGCGCGGCGAGACATGGGCGAGGGGAAAGAGACAAGGGCGGGCCCGGGGCTTCAGCGAGAGAGGGAGGAGAGGGTTCGGTCGGGCGACCGAGGGGGAGGGGAGTCGGGCGCGGGGCGCTGTGGGCAGGCCGGCTCGGTGTGGTGGCTGCGCCTGCCCGCTGGGTGGCTGGCGCTTCGTATTGGTCATTGGTTGGCTGGCTGGCGCTGGGGTTTTTTTGAATTAGAGAGAAGAGAGAATATAGAAAATATATATTATTTTATATAGGATATATATATATATAAATTCTCGGGGAATTTATCCTACAACGGATATTTTTCCAGGGAAAACTCAACTTAAAAAACATTTTCTAGAAATCCCAAATAAAATCAAATTTGAATTCAAACTTTTTGGCAAAACTTTTCTTGACATTTTGGAGTGTCATGTTTACTCCTCTCATACTTTTTCTCAAGTATTTGTCAGGCATTGTTTTGAAGTAAATTCAACTGCCAATTTGAATTCAAATTCCAACAAACTCAAAAGCCTCTGAAATAATTCAAATGTCACTCAATTCAAACAATAATGCATAGATGCTTAGCTATAATTGTAAAACATTCAGGGGCCGGACACATGGGGGAGAAAATTCCCATGGGAGCTGATGGCAGGGACCATCTGGAATTCGGCTCCGAGCCGGATATAGCTTCGGAGACCAATACAGCTCCAGAGTCAGGCAGGCAGCCTCTCTCGACTGGAGGGGACATGCCTGTTCCGCTGGCAACCTCTGTCCAACCAGCGGTGTCGGATGCTTTGTTGGTGGCACTGAAGGGCGCCTCCATCGTCAATGAACACCGTGCCCTTATGGGTGCGGTGATTGAGAAGATTCACCGCTAAGAGTGGATCAATGGAGCTCATGTCGCCTTTGTAAAAAGTTTTGAGGTATGTTTTATGAGGTTTCGAAGAGTGTCATGGTATGGATAGTAGCCCCTGATACACTGTTCGGTGAAAGAAAGAACCAGACAGAGGATCAAATTCATGTTCGCAGGAAGACTCATTGAATGACATTTATTTGTCTTCTGTTATAAGCAGGTGTCTGTAGCGGCTGCTGCCTCTCATACTGCGGAGATCTCTGGATTGAATCAAAGTCTCGAGCGGGCCAAAGAAGAACTTGGCCAATTGAAAATGCGGTTGGAAGATAAACAAGGTATGCACAAATCTTGTTCGCGTTTAT
This sequence comes from Aegilops longissima, assembly GCA_021605205.1. NCBI lineage: Eukaryota > Viridiplantae > Streptophyta > Magnoliopsida > Poales > Poaceae > Aegilops > Aegilops longissima. Next base: position 372,323,327 of record CM038680.1, on the reverse strand, counting down.
TGCGAATAAATTTGCAATATGAGAAAATAAGCTTCATGATTTGTGCTAGGGATGGTGACCGAAGTCGAGGCTCTTAAAAGGGCTGTGGCCAAGGCCGAGAAAAACGCAGCCACAGAGCAGGCTCTTCGCGAGAAGCACGAGGCCATGGTTATTAAAGCTGAGCAGGAGCTGCAAGAGGCCGTGAAGAAATGCGAGACCTTGGAGTAGAGTTTAATGGAGAAAGAATCCGAACTTGCCCAGGCGCATCAGGCCACGAGCGATGCCCCGGGGGAAACCCAAAGCGCCCTGCAGGGGATCCAGGAGACGAGGAAGATCGCGGTGGGTAAGGCTTTTTCCCTGTAAAGCAAGTTTTTGAGGAGAAGATTATATTTCTAATTTTGAAATCGGATTTCTCCAGGGGAGTTTGCGGAGCTGCCCAATTCTACCGGGCCGAAGAAAGGAACACTCCAGATAAGCTTTTCTGGTCGCAGTATTCGGCGCTGAATTATCCGATGCCTTTTGCCGATCAACTGAAACAGCTGGTCGAACTGCATAAGGCGGCCGAATTAGCCATGAAGGACTTGATTATCCGGCTATGGCCCGCCGAGCCGATTCCAAGCAGCTACTTCGGGCTCGTGAGGCGGCTTATGCGCTTGCCCTCGACTTGGCGTCATCAGCGGTCGGTGCATAGAAGGTGCACGAATGGCCTTCTCCCGCGCAAAGGTGCACTGGGGAAGATGGATCTTTGAGAAGCTGATGACCAAGGGGCACCGAGGGAAGGAGCACATAAGCCCGAATTATATTATGAAAGTGTCCTTAAAGGATCCTCCCTTGCAGCGGAGCTATGCACAAAGGACATTATATTTCCATGAATGCAAATCATGTTGTCCTTTGGAATGATTAAACAAGGTCATTTATATTATTTGTTGCTTCGTTATATAAAAGTTTATTAATCCTGAGAGTTGGCGATCATTAAACTTCTGCCCCTCGTAAGAAGTGCGGGGTGTTCGGATAAACCTGATCACTCTTTATCCCAGATTTTGGGTCCTTGAAGGAGGTGTTCAAGACACAGAAACAAGGCAATCGGACTATAAGGCTTTATCACTCTCACTTAGCCACAAGAGCTTTAGGAAGGTAGGCACAGCCCACGTGTTCGGAAGACGCATGGGGGCTCTATAAGCACCGATCGGAAGAAAACCGATCCATCGCACAATCGCATTGGTTATGGCATTATGCGTAAGAAATCATTAAAGATTTTGTAACCTCTCGAACAGTGACCAGCTCTCGCCAGATCATTAAAGTCAGTTTTGGCTTTCTCTCGAGGTGCTCGTCCAGAAGAACCGGGACACAATCGCAGTAGTTCTCCTAGTGCTACCTTAGCCGATTTAGCGGAATGTAAGGTACCAAAACATGGGAGCCGGGCAAACCCAACTATTGACCCAAGACATGATTCAGAGCTGATGCATATAATGCTATAGGTTCGGGGTGCCAAACTTCCGCGAAGGTGTTCGGACTTTATTGCTGTGTTATGGGTAATATGAAGCCCCTGGCATATTTTTAAGGCATATCACTGTATACGGATGCCACTTGACAAAAGAATTTCAATAAGAAATAATAGCAGGTAAGCGTCATGTAAATCCACATGTTGTATTTAAATAGTACGTCTATGCGTATGAGTACAGGTAATGTGATAAAAAAGGAATATGACCGTGGAACCTCTTTGAGACCGGAAGAAGCTGAGTCCGGATTAGAGTATAGCCGGATGGTCATTGCGGGGAATGTCTAAGGATTCCCCTGTGCTTTCAAGCCGCCTTCATATCACCCGTCCTGGTCTGCGCAAAGGTGAACCTGTGAAGGAAATGTAGAAATTTTTGCGTGCCGGAGAGCGGTTGAGCCGCCGAGTGCGGCCTGTCTTGGCCTTCGCCGGAGCGTTTAATCGAGCTCTGGACGAGTCGGCTATCCTTCCGTGAAGTAGTTCGGAGTCCCTTGACAGTGTCAAGAGCACGGGCGTCGACTCGAGGTTGGCTGCAAGGTGCGGCTCGTTATACCTCGTGAAGGCGGTGGCGCCATTAACCATGATGATGCCGCGTGGACCAGGTATCTTGAGCATACGGTAGGCATAATGTGGCACCGCATTGAATCGAGCGAACGCGGTTCGTCCGAGCAGTGCCTGATAATCACTGCGGAAAGGGACGATTTCAAAGATTAACTCTTCGGTACGGTAATTTTCTGGTGATCCGAAGACTACCTCAAGGGTAATGGAGCCTGTACAACTGACTTCCACACCTGGTATAATGCCTCTGAAAGTGGCTTTAGTGGGTTTGATTGACGAATGATCGATGCCCATTTTGCGCACTGTGTCCTGGTAAAGCAGATTTAGACTACTGCCTCCGTCCATAAGGACTCGTGTGAGGCGGAACCCGTCAATTATTGGGTCAAGGACTAGTGCGGCTAGATTGCCCTGATTGGCGTTAACCGGACGATCCGTGCGGTTGAAGGTGACCGGCCCTAGTTTATATTGTGGGACGACTAGTTCCGTTAAGTCGGCCCCCTAAGGGTGCGTATCCGGTCCGAGTTGGGATTTTGAGTGGTGTTTACAACATTCACCGATTGAATATGCGGGGGAAATTTCTTTTGCCCTCCTGTGTTCGGTGATCTGGGCTCTTCGCCGCCATCATCGCTTTGAAACCCCCCTTCTCCATGTTTGACGCCTGCCCTTCCGGCTTGTTTGAAGACCCAGCATTCTCTGTTGGTATGGGTGGCTGGCGTTCCTGGGGTGCCATGAATTTGGCATTGGCGATCGAGTATACGATCCAGACTGGATGGACCCGGATTGTTATTTTTGAGTGGCCCTTTCCGCTGACCGGTCTTTGAGCCCCTAAACTCGGCGTTGACTGCCGTCTCTTCGGCGTTTTCACCATATTTGCGACGCTTGTGTTTGTTGCGTCGTGGTTTGCCGTTGCTGTCCTTGGCTTTTGGTGTGCCTGGTTTGCTTGGTGTATGGTTACTACAAGCCAACCAGCTATCTTCGCCCGCGCAAAAGCGGCTCATAAGTGTCGTGAGGGCTGCCATGGATTTTGGCTTCTCTTGACCGAGGTGCCGAGCGAGCCATTCGTCACGGACGTTATGCTTAAATGCCGCTAAGGCCTCTGCATCTAGACAGTTGACAATTTGGTTCTTCTTAGTTAGGAACCGGGTCCAGAATTTCCTGGCCGATTCCCCTGGCTACTGAGTTATATGACTTAAATCGTGGGCATCCGTCGGTCGCACATAAGTGCCTTGGAAATTATCCAGGAATGCATCTGCTAGGCCCTCCCAATTTCCGATGGAGTTTCCCGGCAAGCTATTGAGCCAATGCCGAGCCGGCCCTTTGAGCTTGAGCGGGAGGTACTTGATGGCATGTAAATCATCCCCGCGGGCCATGTGAATGTGGAGGAAGAAATCTTCTATCCATACCGCAAGGTCTGTGGTGCCATCATATGATTCAATGTTTATGGGTTTAAACCCTTCTGGGAATTCGTGATCCATTACTTCATCGGTGAAGCATAGGGGTGTCTTGGCGCCTGCATGTAGGGCTATATCACGACGTAGTTCGTACGAGTCTTGTCTGCTGTATTCTGCTCGGCCGGATTTGCTTTTAGTATATCCGGCGTGACGGTCATCGTCCCGCGTTGGGGCGTGCCCCCGTGATCCATAGATCGATCTTGCATGTCCTGCTTTGTTTTCCAATACGTATCGCAGGTCCCGCGTGTTGTCCCGGGCCTGGGGATTTTTGTATGAATGGCGGCGGGGTGCGGGCTGGACTTCGGGCTGGTATGCCCTCTGTCTCGGCCACGAGTTGGCTGATCAGTCGCATCATACGCTTGTGATGTAGGTTTCAATGCTTCCTCCTCGAGTTGGGGTAGCAACCTGCGCTTTGGGTAACTCTTGGTTGGGCGCTCGAGTTCGTATTCCTCGGCCGCTAGGACTTCAGTCCATCTGTCCACTAGCAGATCTTGGTCAGCTCAAAGCTGTTGTTGCTTTTTCTTCAGGCTGTTTGCTGTGGCCATAAGTCGGCGCTTGAAGCGCTCCTGCTCAACGGGATCCTCTGGCACAATAAATTCTTCATCACCGAGGCTCACTTCGTCTTCGGACAGAGGCATGTAATTTTCATCCTCTGATTCTCCGTCTGCTGCCTGTTCTAGAGGGCTAGCTTGTTCGTCCTCCCGCTCGAGATCTGGCTGGAGGGGATTGTCATTGTCTTCGGCACTATCCGGAGTGTTATTGTCTCCTGGGCCGGTATCGCTGTTATGGCGGGACTTAGAGTGGCGCCGCTGACGTCGGTGCTTGGATTGCTGCTTGGAGGGATTATCCTCCGTTGTCTTATCTCCATCCCCCCTTTGGGGGTGTCTACCATGTATATATTGTATGATGAGGTGGCAGTCCAGTGCCCTGTGGGCGGTGGTTCCTATTAAATCTCAAAGATCGCCGCCCATACCGCCGATGTCTTCGAGCCAAATCGAGCATGTCGGTTAGATCGCCGACAAGGCTACTAAGTGGGTGGTGGGTAGGGAGCGAATCTCTTCGTCGTCCGCATCCCATTCTAGCCGGACATAGTTCGGCCAAGATTCACCCGATAAGGAGAGAGACTTTAATGAATTTAGCACGTCGCCAAAAGGCGAAAAGGAAAGATATCCGTGGAGGTGAACTGCATGATCGGCGCCCAATCGATTCGATAGGCATGGACGCGAGTGTTCGAGACACGTGGCGGGGATGAATCCGAGGATCCGCGTACACGAGTCCGTGGGGTGAAGTCGATTCAGCTCTATCGCCACTGAGTGTGTGACCTCCGAGGCGGGGTCCATCCACCCGTCCTCGGACGGCATAATCGACTCCAGATCTAGGGCCGGAGTAGGCACATGTGTGATCTCCCGGACACTGTCCGTCGGCTGAGCTAAGTCGTGCTCGTCGTGATCGCATACCGCACTGCACGTGTTCAATCCGTAAAAGATCAAGTCTCCGTGGATATCAGGTATAGTTCAAGTTTCCAAACCTGACCTGATGGCGAGGCGTAGCTCGATCTGCTCCGGATGGCCAGCGAGTTGGCTGCGCGAAACCGTCACCAACACGAAGATCTATCCGGGAGGAAAACCTCACCCTGGATCGCATCATTGCTGATGATCGAAGGAGCCATCTAGCCTTCTTTGTAATACAGACAAAGGAACTCTCAATGAAAGCACCAATGTCGGTGTCAAACCGCGGATCTCGGGTAGGGGGTCCCAACTGTGCGTCTAAGGCGGATGGTAACAGGAGGCGGGGACACGATGTTTACCTGTGTTCGGGCCCTCTCGATGAAGGTAATACCCTACTTCCTGCTTGATTGATCTTGATGATATGAGTATTACAAGAGTTGATCTACCACGAGATCGTAGAGGCTAAACCCTAGAAGCTAGCCTATGGTATGATTATTGTTGTCCTATGGACTTCCGGTTTATATAGACACCGGAGGGGGCTAGGAGTTACATGAGTCGGTTACAAGGAGGAGATCTACATATCTCATTGCCAAGCTTGCCTTCCACGCCAAGGAGAGTCCCATCCGGACACGGGACGAAGTCTTCAATCTTGTATCTTCATAGTCCAACAGTCCGACCAAAGGATATAGTCCGGCTATCCGAGGACCCCCTAATCCGGGACTCCCTCACATGCAACGATTCCCAATAGTGGTATCACAGCCAGGTCTATGCGTAGATGATATGCACGAGTAGAACACAAAGAGTTGTGGGTGGTGATAGTCATACTGCTTACCACCAACGTCTTATTTTGATTCGGCGGTATTGTGGGATGAAGCGGCCTGGACCAACCTTACATGTCCACGTACATGAGACCGGTTCCACCGACAGAGATGCAACTTGTTTTGCATAAAGGTGGCTGGCAGGTGTCTGTTTCTCCTACTTTAGTTGAATCAAATTTGACTGTGGCCCCTTGAAGAAGGTTAAAGCAGCAAACTTGATGAATCACCGCTAGGTTTTG